>CM046372.1:29233157-29335271 GCA_025413025.1 Ficus hispida
TTTGTTTTTTTTTCCCTCTTCATTTTAGATTGAATTACAGCGTGGCGATGTTCCTAAGTCGATGCAATGCTATATGCACGAAACTGGTGCTTCGGAGGAAGAAGCTCGTCGACATATAGAGTATTTGATCGAGGAAACATGGAAACAGATGAATGAAGATCTAGTTTCGAGGTCTTCCTTCTCTGAGGCATTCATTGAAATCTGCATGAACACAGCTAGGGCAGCATTGTCTTTCTACCAGCATGGAGATGGATTTGGTGTTCATAGCCACAGAGAAACAAAGGACAAAATCCAATCGTTGCTTGTGAATCCTATTCCCCTTGGAACCCAAAATCAGGATGATTGATACTAGCTACATACTTGTGGCAATGTCAAGTAATACATGTATTATATATATGTAAGATATGTGTATATATATGTGTGTGTGTGTGTGTGTTTGTGTGTAAACATATGTATATTGTCAAGCTTGAAAACTCCTCTCCGTCGTGAATCACGAACTGTTTTCTGTTTGGTTTTTGGATGTGTTGTTCTTTTGACATGTTGTTTAATGAAATAATTTGTAGCAATTTAATAAATAGAAAAGATATAATGTGTGTGTTTGTTGGATTTTCGTGTAAATTAATTAGTATTTCGAATTCTTCAAAGTGGGAGTACATTTTTTTTATTTTTTTTTATTTTTGGAAATGAATGTTTGGACATATCTAATATGATTGTAAATATTAATGTCATATTTTTCATTGAAAAAAAATGTGAAATAATATATTTTGTATAGTATATACTCCAATACATAATATTTTTGTTAATGTTGTCATTATTAAATTCTATAACTTTTAAAATAAAATTTTATTATTAAGGACACTAGAATATCGAACCATGAAAGAAGAAAGACATGAATTTCAGGCAAACCTTTGAAAGGGGTACAGCTGGTTTCTCATCCACTCCATCAATGATCGTTCCAGTCCCCTGGCACTCTGGACAGATTGCATCTTATGTTGGCAGAAGTCACACATTCTTTCAGCAGTTATACGCTGTTGTCTTCTCAACTCCCGTCTTAAAGCCTTGTTTGATATGAATCTAGTCTGAAGAAGCCGATCATCATATCGGTCTAACATCACACTTGTTACGGCAGAAGCTGAAGCATCTTTCCCACGTTGAGTCATACTGATTACTAGTCTGCTTCTTCGCCAACAAATGTCCTAACACTCCGGCCCTCAACCGGCGAACGCTTCACCGATCACAACAGCGACATAATGGTGGGAGGTAGCTGTTTGTCGTTGCTTGTCGATTATTGTTTGAGTAGACACGGTCATGGCTGGGGGAGTGGAGATCTGATGATGATCGCAAGATCGCGATATTTGCATTGTCGAGACCGTGAAGGTTAGACGGCGATTGTAAGTGCAACGATAGGAGGAGACAGAAATGTTGCTATCGCAAGGCTGACAGAGCCTCGTGATGCTCGCCATTGGTCGTGCTTGCAATGTCGACGGTGATGGGGTCACAATTTTTTGGTCCCATGACACTCATCGTGGCTGTGAACGGCGATCTTCGATGAAGAACTGTTCGATTGTGGCGGATGGTGGTGCAGGCAAAGCTCTACCCTGGAGCATTGTGATTTTGCCTGACTGAGTCGTCGTCACTTGAGATGGTGCCGGAGTGCACAGTGATAACAACCGCTAGTGAGATTCGGAAGAGAGAAGGGAGGGTTGGGGGCATTATTGGAATTTTAAAAAATTTAAAGCCATAATATGCTACTATTTTCAATCTTTAAAAGATTATGCTATAATTTTCCACCACACATAAAAATATGTTATTTTTCTCTTTCTACTTTAATTTTTTTTTATATTATATAAATATAATAATCATTAAATTATGTCATTCAAGTGTTTCCTTTTTCGTGCTGGTTCGGCTGGAGACAAAGGCTGGAAATGGAATTACGCGTGCCTGCTAGAGCTGAAGATCTGGGCCTGTGATCCTGTGGGCTGGAGTGAGGAAATCGTGGCCCAAAAATAATCCAGCCGAGCCCCGGAACAGCTGGCACGCGGAGAGAACAGCAGGGGCGGCTTGCACGGGAACAGCTGCTGCGGACCACGTGGTTCACGCGGGGCATGGCGGCTTGTCCAACTACATCGTATTTGCATAATTTTAGTCATGTCAAAACATTAAAAAGGCTTTTCATTTGTTCACGTCAAATATCTTCTTCAGAGACTGTGTAGTAGATTTTTTTTCTCGTCCACAGTCTCTTTCAGAATAAGGACAACTTTAGGATAAGAAATGAAAAATCTTCTATTAGTAAAAGGGTGGTTATATGTCACATACACTTCTTACCTTCCCACACATCTCTATTAATTAAAATTTGAGGCCTTTATCATCACCATTCCTTACCTGTATTTTCCACACCTCAATTTAATGAATTATTTTGTTCCTTAATTATCTACAAGTAAATTACTTTTAAATATAAAAAGTGATCCAGAATATACTTTTCACACACCTCATTTAAAAGATAATTTTTTTAGAAATATCAATTTTTAAATATAATATAGAAAATGCTCAGTCCTTACCAATAATGAATAGAAGAAGAATTGCTTCCAATAAAAAGGAAACAATAAGTTTTTTTTTCCTCAACTTTCGTCTAATTTTTTCTTTTTATTATCTTGTTGATAATAAATTTGCATTTTGTACGAGTGTACGTTTAGATTTTCTAATGCAAGTATACATTATCGTTAACAAGTAATAAAATAATGAGTAGAGTATCGTTCCCATGAGAACTAATGTTTATCAATTACTGAAATTATATAGTCGGTTTGTTTTGTCCAACTACATCATATTTGCATTATTTTAGTCATGTCAAAACATTAAAAAGGCTTTTCATTTGTTCACGTCAAATGTCTTCTTCAGAGACTGTGTAGTGGATTTTTTTTCTCATCCGCAGTCTCTTTTAGAATAAGGACTACTTTAGGATAAGAAATGAAAAATCTTCTATTAGTAAAAGGGTGGTTATATGTCACATACACTTCTTAACTTCCCACACATCCCTATTAATTAAAATTTGAGGCCTTTATCATCACCATTCCTAACCTGCATTTTCCACACCTCAATTTAATGAATTATTTTGTTCCTTAATTATCTACAATTAAATTACTTTTAAATATAAAAAGTGATCCAGAATATACTTTTCACACACCTCATTTAAAAGATAATTTTTTTAGAAATATCAGTTTTTAAATATAATATAGAAAATGCTCAGTCCTTACCAATAATGAATAGAAGAAGAATGGCTTCCAATGAAAAGGAAACAATAAGTTTTTTTTTTCCTCAACTTTCATCTAATTTTTTCTTTTTATTATCTTGTTGATGATAAATTTGCATTTTGTACTAGTGTACGTTTGGATTTTCTAATGCAAATATACATTATCGTTAACAAGTAATAAAGTAATGAGTAGAGTATCGTTCCCATGAGAACTAATATTTATCAATTACTGAAATTATATAGTCAGTTTGTTTTGTCCAACTACATCGTATTTGCATAGTTTTAGTCATGTCAAAATATTAAAAAGGCTTTTCATTTGTTCACGTCAATGTCTTCTTGAGAGACTGTATAGTGGATTTTTTTCTCGTCCGCAGTCTCTTTTAGAATAAGGACTACTTTAGGATAAGAAATGAAAAATTTCTATTAGTAAAAGGGTGGTTATATGTCACATACACTTCTTAACTTCCCACACATCCCTATTAATTAAAATTTGAGGCTTTATCATCACCATTCCTGACCTGCATTTTCCACACCTCAATTTAATGAATTATTTTGTTCCTTAATTATCTACAATTAAATTACTTTTAAATATAAAAAGTGATCCAGAATATACTTTTTACACACCTCATTTAAAAGATAATTTTTTTAGAAATATCAGTTTTTAAATATAATATAGAAAATGCTCAGTCCTTACCAATAATGAATAGAAGAAGAATTGCTTCCAATGAAAAGGAAACAATAAGTTTTTTTTTTCCTCAACTTTCGTCTAATTTTTTCTTTTTATTACCTTGTTGATGATAAATTTGCATTTTGTACGAGTGTACGTTTGGATTTTCTAATGCAAGTATACATTATCGTTAACAAGTAATAAAGTAATGAGTAGAGTATCGTTCCCATGAGAACTAATGTCTATCAATTACTGAAATTATATAGTCAGTTTGTTTTGTCCAACTACATCATATTTGCATAATTTTAGTCATGTCAAAACATTAAAAAGGCTTTTCATTTGTTCACGTCAATGTCTTCTTCAGAGACTGTGTAGTGGATTTTTTTCTCATCCGCAGTCTCTTTTAGAATAAGGACTACTTTAGGATAAGAAATGAAAAATCTTCTATTAGTAAAAGGGTGGTTATATGTCACATACACTTCTTAACTTCCACACATCCCTATTAATTAAAATTTGAGGCCTTTATCATCACCATTCCTAACCTGCATTTTCCACACCTCAATTTAATGAATTATTTTGTTCCTTAATTATCTACAATTAAATTACTTTTAAATATAAAAAGTGATCCAGAATATACTTTTCACACACCTCATTTAAAAGATAATTTTTTTAGAAATATCAGTTTTTAAATATAATATAGAAAATGCTCAGTCCTTACCAATAATGAATAGAAGAAGAATGGCTTCCAATGAAAAGGAAACAATAAGTTTTTTTTTTCCTCAAATTTCGTCTAATTTTTTCTTTTTATTATCTTGTTGATGATAAATTTGCATTTTGTACGAGTGTACATTTGGATTTTCTAATGCAAATATACATTATCGTTAACAAGTAATAAAGTAATGAGTAGAGTATCGTTCCCATGAGAACTAATGTTTATCAATTACTGAAATTATATAGTCAGTTTGTTTTGTCCAACTACATCGTATTTGCATAATTTTAGTCATGTCAAAACATTAAAAAGGCTTTTCATTTGTTCACGTCATGTCTTCTTGAGAGACTGTGTAGTGGATTTTTTTCTCGTCAGCAGTCTCTTTTAGAATAAGGACTACTTTAGGATAAGAAATGAAAAATATTCTATTAGTAAAAGTGTGGTTATATGTCACATACACTTCTTAACTTTCCACATATCCCTATTAATCAAAATTTGAGGCCTCTATCATCACCATTCCTTGCCTGCTTTTTCCGCACCTCAATTTAATGAATTATTTTATTCCTTAATTATCTACAATTAAATTACTTTTAATATAAAAAGTGATCACAAATATACTTTTCACACACCTCATTTAAAAGATAAATTTTTTTAAAAATATCAGTTTTTAAATATAATATAGAAAATACTCAATCCTTACCAATAATGAATAGAAGAAGAATGGCTTCCAATGAAAAGGAAACAATAAGTTTTTTTTTTTCCTCAACTTTCGTCTAATTTTTTCTTTTTATTATCTTGTTGATGATAAATTTGCATTTTGTACGAGTGTACACTTGGATTTTCTAATGCAAGTATACATTATCGTTAACAAGTAATAAAGTAATGAGTAGAGTATCGTTCCCACGAGAACTAATGTTTATTAATTACTGAAATTATATTAATTCTAACTTTATTTGAATAATCGAAAATAATAAATTAAAATTTATAAAACCAATAAGAAAAAGTCTAAGATTACAATTTTCACTCAACACTTCATTTGAATTTCTCTACTCTTCCCTAGATAAATTAATCAATTTGAATTGTTAACTGAGAGTCCTAAGCTATCTAAAAGCGTCTTCTGATGGTCAGATAGAAATACCCCATTAACTAACTTACTATATTCCTATGAGAATTAGATTAAGAAAAATTCATTAAACCTAGGCTCTCTAGATGTTACATATGTTACATAGGTATATTCATATCCTACATAAACTCAATGCTTTCGCACATGTAATTCTATTTAAAGCTGAACATAAAATTCCCTTTTCCAAGTTTATTAGGGTTACCAAATCAATCTAATTAGTGGTCAATTAATTAGAAGCATTAAGCATAAGATAAAATAAATAATCTGATATTAATTAATAAAATCAAAATAGAAAGTAAATAAATTCAAACTACATGTTGAGTTCAAATTTCAATCCCAGAAAAAGAAATCTAATTCATAAATAAAAATAAAATTTCACAAAATAAAGATTTAAGCATTCTTAAATTACAAAAAAAAAAAAAGAAAAGAAAATAAGAAGAAAAACTCTTTTTTTTTAAGTTGTCACAAGTCTTCAAGAATTTTCCTCTAATCTTCTTCTCATTCTCTTCTTGATAATTGAAGATATAATCTCCCAAACTTTTGTAAAAAATAAAACCTAAAAACTAAAAATAAAAATAAAATTCTTAAAGATTAACTCCTAACAAATATATATATTTTTCTTTTTCTTCTTTTTCGTCTCTGACTTGTCGGCTTAGAAAAACAACCAAAGGCTAAATCCTCCATAGCACGGAACGGAGGTGCTTCTTTTACAGCTTGCAAGCCAGCCAACTATTTCCAAGCAACTTCCCTTTTTGTTAAGTTTTCTTTTCATTCCCATTTTTCTTGGTTGCAGCTGCTGACACGCAAAAGCTACCCGCGGCTCCAAGCACACATGTCGGTTGGGAGCACTCTAGCTAATCTGGGACGCGTTGGCAATATGTAGTTGGCTGAAGCATGCAAGCGCACGGGTAATGGTGAGGGCTGGACTCCAAATTTCCCTTTCGCATTTTATTGACTTTGGATCTCATTAAAACTCCAAATTTCTAGTTCTTGCCTTTTTTCACCTAATTTACCTACACAATTAAGACAAAATAAATAATTATTTAAAGGGGGAATTACAATTAAATATTAGGATTATAACAAAATATAGGTTTAAAAATGTTAAAATAACTTTAATTTGTAGAGTTATCAATGAGAAGCAACAATCAGTTGTATGGTTATGTTGACAGTTGTATGGTTTTTTTTTTCTTCGAATATTAGATTTACAGTTTGGTTATGTGTGTGTGTGTGTGTATATATATGAATTTCTTTTAGCAGAAGCTGCTAGAAAGATGCACTGACAAATTGACATGTATGTATGCCTATGGTGTTTGTTAATGTTGCAATAAGGTCAGTGCCAAAAGAAATTTGAAGTGGTGATCTAAGTTTTAGTTTATAAAAATAGTTAGGAATATTTGTGGAATACATGGGTGTGTAATAAGTATATTTAATAATTTTAAATTTAAAAGCGGTGTGTTTAGAAAGGGGATATGAAGAGTAAAGATTTGTGTGCTAATAGAATCACTCTTAATTAAAACACAATTAAACATAATGTATACGAAAATTTCATAAAATTTGATAAAAATTCAAGGTTCAAGTACATACGTATTAAATATATACGTATTTTTATCTACCAAAAATTCTCATTAAAAAAAAAAAAGGTTCTATACATGACAAGCTCTATGAATTCACTATCAAATAGGAAAGCATTTCATTTACCAACAAATCTTGATAAATATGGGTAAGACTTGCGTGCCAATTTGTTTAACTTTCATCTATATGACATTCTGTTCTCTACAAAATAAAAATGTACAGTTTTTTTTTTTTCATAAAAATGATTTTTGCATGTGAATAAATTGATACGAGTTGAAATCATGAAGTAAGGTATTTCAATAAAACAATTTCATAATGGTTACAAACATAACTTAATATTAATTCAATATATGACTCCATCATAAAATATCAGTTTGAATCTCCCCATTTCTAAACTTATAAAAAAATATATAAAATAAATAAAACGATTTTCGTATGTTAATCAATTATTAGCAGTTTAAAAAAGTAGGTTAACAAAACAGTACCATATAGAAATGTCTATATAAAGGCTGAGTTCTAAGCTCGTATGCAAATCCAATTGAACCACACAAAAATATATCATGTACTTACATATATACTTATATTATATTGGAGGAAAAACTAGCTTCTCTTGATCACTATATACTCTTCACTCCTTGGCAAGTATAATTACTATTATATTTGTATGACCACTTCCTTCTTTTACTTACAAATCAAACTTGCAATCCACACTCAAGAGGTACCATCATAGCATACTAGAACTTTATACCTTATTCCTTTATTTCATTTTCTTATTTCTCTCTTAATTTTTTTTCCCGCTAGCTAGGCGAATAGAGCATACTTATGTTGAATGCTTGTTTGTTTGAAAAATAATGCACAAGCTTGTTTGTTTGAAAAATATGTTGAATAAAAATTCCAACCAGTCGTAGTAATCATGTAGATTGCTTTTAGGCATTATGATATTCAAGTTTGAACCGTTTGAACCATATATATATGTTTATACATAATACATATATGCATATATATATATATATATAAACACACTCATAATATGTAAATCATTATATATAATCGTGTAGTCACAATGAAATCGGTGGACTAACGTCCCACTCATATTTTAAAAAATGCTTTTAACTCCTAATTTTTTGTAAAATTTCTGTTGTGCTTTTATTCTGTAAGAAAAATTACAATTATACACCACTCAAATTTTGAGATTTTAACTTTTACTTTTAAAATTTATGTAGAATTTAGTTATCCATCTTATTAGAAAAAATTATTGTCCACATTCAATTGTTCAAATATATAACTTGTCATTTTTTAAGAAAAAATATCTCTATCTTTTTTTCATAGCCTCTTAACTGATATAGTTTTCTGCCTCCGCCCCTGACTATGTTTAGACCATCTTGGCTAGATTACAGGGGGAAGTTGACCTTCCAAATCATGGCTTCCACCAAAACTTGTGAGACAAACATTATTAGGAGATCTGGCAACTACAATCCCACAGTCTGGAATCTGACTACATCGAATCACTTGAAAGCAATTATGCGGTAAAACTCCTTTTTAGTCTAGAGTAATATATATACACATACACGTATATATATATATATATATTATGGTTGTCTTTGTCCAGCTGCACCTCTACTCATAATTGGCGAAGCTACTCTTTTGTGTGGCACCACTAGTTTTTTTTTTTGGGTTAAATATTTTTTATTTTCAAATAAACAAATTCTAGTTTCATCCTACAAGAAAATTATGTCTGCTCCCCAATTTAATATTGAAACACGTAATTTGTGCCTTCATTTTTGCAAGAAGTCTGCTGCGAAAAAAGAATTATGACTCTGTCACTGTTTCAGCTAGTTTTATTAACGTAGATATCACTTTACAGGGAGAAATGTATAAGATAAGAATCCAGAACATGAAGGGAGAGGTGTTGATGATGCTTGAGAAGGTGGAAGATCCTCTAGCCCAACTTGAGCAATCGATACGTTTCAGAGACTTGGACTGTTTTATCATTCAAAATGAAATAAACAATATTTTGAAGGGGTTATATGGTAAAAAATGTGTTTATCAATAATACATGGAAGATCGATAATTTATATACCACTGCTCTTGAATTTAGACTCTTTCGTCAACATGGCTACATGATATCATCAGGTACATACTTATTTATGTACAATTGTCCATTTCAAGTTAAGCGTGTGAGTATTGAATGTTAGAGTACAAACATAAATTACGAAAGAGTGTAAATTTGAAACAAATACAATAAAACCTTCAATATATATATATATATATATATATATACTTGTAAACTTTACCTTTGACAAATAAATGAAACTACTAATAATATGCGATTTTCAACAGATGTTTTCACTTCTTTCAAGGATGAAACAACTGGAAATTTCAAAGCGTGCTTATGTGAGGATATTGAAGGATTGTTGGCCTTGTATGAAGCCTCATTCCACTCGAAAAAGGGAGAAACTATTTTAGAGGAAGCAAGAGGCTTCACTGTAAAACATCTTGAACAATTCACGCAGGAGCACAACAAAGATCAAGGCAACATGATTCTCTTTGAACTAGTCAGTCATGCCTTGGAGCTTCCATTGCACCGGATAATGCCAAGATTGGAGACAAGGTGGTACATCGACCTGTACGGCAAGAGGCAAGACATGAACCCTACTTGGCTTGAACTTGCTAAACTTGATTTCAACGTTGTACAATCAACCCATTTGGAAGACCTTAAACATTCTTCCAGGTTAGAAACGTTTGCAGCGTCTCAATTTTATATATTCTTGCCTAGGGCTCACCTTCATTAGTAAAATATATATATACACAACTCAACTTATAAAAGAGAGATGAAAATCCATCACAGTTTTCAAACCTAAGAGTTCTTATCGAAATTACCCCTCTCCTCATACCAGATGTTGAATTAGCTAGAATAACAAGAGTATTTATAAGTATAATTACTTAAATTAAAGTTTATTACAGAGTTGTTCTTTATTGTCTTCTTATTATGTGATGGTCTTTTGTAATAATAAATTTTAACTTAAAAATAGTGCGTTAAAAGCAAACTGAAGTGTGTGATCAGAACCATCCTTCACGTAGTCCTTCAGAATTTCGAAAGGGAGAAAAGTTTAGTACTATTTCTTCTCACATAATTATTTCGATTCCTTTCCTTGCTTTGATATATATATATATATATATATATATATATATAAAGGTGGTGGAGTGCAACCAAGTTAGGACAAAACTTGAGCTTTGCTAGAGATAGGCTGGTTGAATGTTACTTTTGGGCAGTGGGAGCAACATCTGAGCTAGAGAATGGATACAGTAGGAGATTGCTCACAAGAGTTGGCGTTTTGGTAACCGTTATTGATGATATATACGATGTGTATGGCACAATAGATGAACTTGAGCTCTTTGGAGACGCTTTTGAGAGGTTGGTAACTTTTTACATATGATTACATACATAAATATATCTACGCAAGAATGAAGCTAATTTGATTTTAAATTATTCATGATGTCCTAGGTGGGATATAAATGCCATAGATCAACTACCGGATTATATGAAAACATGTTTTCTTGCTACTTACAATGTTGTAAATGAGATTATCTTTGACGTTCTCAAAGAACAAGGTCACCTCATCCTCAAGTGCCTCAAGAAAATGGTACCAATCCCACTCCAACTTTATTGATTGTGATCTCTTTAACTTTTATAATATTGTGATATTTGGACCATCTGTTCCTAATATTTTGTGAATTTAAAATTTGACATGACTTTTAATTTTGAAATTTACTTACGAATACAGGAAGAGATCTCATTGAAAATTTATTACATGTTTGTTGTTGTCAAGCAAACTTATCTCTCAATTAAATGTTATATACATATATATATATATATATGTCTGTATATTAGTGGGCAGATCAATGTAAAAGTTATATGGTGGAGGCAAAGTGGTATTACAGTGGATACACGCCAACTCTGCAAGAGTATATTGAGAATGGATGGATTTCAATAGCAATAGCAGGGATGATAGTGCATGTTTGTTTTTCGGTTACAAATCCCATAACTGAAGAGGCCATAGAGTGCTTGATGGAGTATCCCAACATCATACGTCACTCGTCAACCATTGTGCGACTTGTGGATGACCTAGGAACATCATCTGTAAACACACTATCCTACATTTTTATTCTCTATCAAAGAAAAAGAAAAAGAAAAAAAAAGTTTGGGGAGTCATTTTATAATAATAATATAACGGCCGGTACTATATGTTTCTGAACGTTGAATCACATAAATAGCTAGCTGTGACAGAGTCACATTGGGCCAGGAAGGTAGCTGCCACCCCTGGTCCAATGAACTCCTTTTCTTTTATACCTCCGTCACAATATTTTTTCTCTTTAAGTCTGTATTTTTCTCTTAACATTTTTTCAAGGTTTCCTAGTTTGAGTACTTGTGAGATTGAAACACCACCTTGATCAAAAGAGTTTGATTCATAAATATGAACTAATTAAATATCAACAAAATTTAGCATATATTGGAATCGAGGTAATTTCACGTCAATTTACTTTTTTTGTTTTTTTTTTCCCTCTTCATTTTAGATTGAATTACAACGTGGCGATGTTCCTAAGTCGATACAATGCTATATGCACGAAACTGGTGCTTCGGAGGAAGAAGCTCGTCGACATATAGAGTATTTGATCGAGGAAACATGGAAACAGATGAATGAAGATCTAGTTTCGAGGTCTCCCTTCTCTGAGGCATTCATTGAAATCTGCATGAACATAGCTAGGGCGGCATTGTCTGTCTACCAGCATGGAGATGGATTTGGTGTTCATAGCCACAGAGAAACAAAGGACAAAATCCAATCGTTGCTTGTGAATCCTATTCCCCTTGGAACCCAAAATCAGGATGATTGATACTAGCTACATACATGTGGCAATGTCATGTAATATATGTATTCTAATTAATTTACCCAAAATCAAGATGATTGATACTAGCTACATACAAGCTTGAAAACTCCTCTCCGTCGTGAATCACGAATTATTTTCTGTTTGGTTTTTGTATGTGTTGTTCTTTTGATTTATTGTTTAATGAAATAATTTGTAGCAATTTAATAAATGAGAAAAGATACAATGTGTGTGTTTGTTGGATTTTTGTGTAAATTAATTAGTATTTCGAATTCTTCAAAGTGGGAGTACATTTTTTTTTTTTTTTTTTTTGGAAATGAATGTTTGGACATATCTAATATGATTGTAAATATTAATGTCATATTTTTCATTGAAAAAAAATGTGAAATAATGTATTTTGTATTTATATACTCCAATACATAATATTTTTGTTAATGTTATCGTCATTATTAAATTCTATAACTTTTAAAATAAATTTTGTTATTAAGGACACTAGAATATTGAGCCATAAAAGAAGAAAGACATGAATTTCAGGCAAACCTTTGAAAGTGGTACAGTTGGTTTCTCATCCAGTCCCCTGGCACTCTGGACAGATTGCATCTTATGTTGGCAGAAGTCACACATTCTTTCAGCAGTTATACGCTGTTGTCTTCTCAACTCCCGTCTTAAAGCCTTGTTTGATATGAATCTAGTCTGAAGAAGCCGATCATCATATCGGTCTAACATCACACTTGTTATGGCAGGAGCTGAAGCATCTTCCCCACGTTGAGTCATACTGATTACTAGTCTGCTTCTTCGCCAACAAGTGTCCTAACACTCCGGCCCTCAACCGGCGAACGCTTCACCATCGCGGCGGCGGCTTCGGCTGCGAGGCTTTCTTCCCTAAAGAACGTGACAGGGCGGTGCCGGTGCCGAACGTGGACGGCGAGGTTTTAGCCACGGTGCTGAAGTCGGGCAAGAAGCACGACGACGAGGAGGAGCTGTGGAAGTGGGAGTCCGGCTTCGTCAGGGACTTGGCTGCGGCCGTCATCCACAAGCTCATCACGGCGGCCGGGACGAGCTAGTCTATCTCTTGGTGGCGGACATGATCAAGGGCAAGACGGCCGAGCAGATCCGACAAATGTTTCGCATTGCCTACGATTTCACGCCTGAGGTAGAGGAGATTCGTCGGAAGAAGTTTTCGGCGTTTTGGAAATTTTTTTTTTTTTTTTTTTTGGTCTACTACTACTATGAAATTTTGTTGTCTTGTTTTGCCGTTCTTATACATGACAAGAAATTTGAGATAACATATATAAACATAAATATACATACATATATATATATATATATATTCGTGTGTAGATTTATGGATTTTACAATTTTCTTTTAAAGTTTTAGCCTCTTGAAAATTTTGATTTTTTTTTTTTTTTTTTTTGAAATTTTGATTTGTTATTACTCATTTTATTACATTATAATTCCATTTTATTTAATGGTTAAATCTCCTTTTTTTTTTTTTTTTTTTTGCAAATTATAAAGTCTTGAACTTATGAAAGTCTAGAGATGGATAATATTCTATCTTCGAAACCAGAAACTACGACTATCATGTTATAAATTGTTTATTAAAGCTTGATAAAAAAAAATTGTATATTAAAAGAATATTTAATTTCTTTTGAAGGACTTTTAAATTATACACGTTTTTTTAGGGTGACGGATTCCTTTTTTTTTTTTTTTAACAGAAATTGTACCATATAGCTGTTTTTTTTTTTTTTTTGGAAATGTCATATAGCTGGATTAAATATTAGGAGTCAATTGATAAATAAATTATTCTTATTAAAACTAATAAATTATTTACATAAATATGTCATTTATTTTAGAGACTTTAAAAATATTCTATCTAATTCTTTAAGTCTGAAAAAGATACTATTTAACTCTTTCTTCTAGCTTTTAAATAAAATTTACAAATTAGGCATGTACTTACCACTTATCACAGCAATTTAGGGATTGTAATGGACAGGACGGGATGGGTATGTTTTCCCTTGCCCTTTTGTTAGTCCCCATACTCAGGCAAGCATAGGGGTAGAAAATCTCCAATGTAAGTGCTATGTTTATGCTTTATCCAATACCCACTTATTCATAAGAATTTTAAAAAAAATCAAAACAAATTTTACTAAATTTATTTATAAAATTTAGAAACATAATTAAAAAAAAATTATCAAGCTTAGAGATAGTTTTAGGTGGTGTTTGACACAACCACTCAAACCATCCAACTCAAACTTTTTTTTGTTTTTTTCCTAAAAAGTTTTTGTTTTTTTCCTAAAAAATTTTGTCTTTTTTGAAAATTCAAAAAAATTTACTATTGAAAATCCCAACTCAAACTACTGCACTAAATAAACCCTTAGTCTTAATTTTAGCTTTTCCTTTTTTTTTTTTTAAGGTGTTTCCCTTTTTGTATTCCAATAAAACGAAAATTTAATATAAATAAAAGGGTGAATAAAAATGGGATAGGGGCGAATGCGGTGGAGTTTCCCACCGCCATTATACCCATATAGTATCTCACAAATCTATTTTATTAAAGACCGGTACTTGCAAGTACTCGCATCCACGTATAAAAATATCATCCATACTTCAATTTGTGTGAAGTGTTACGTTGAAGTGTTATTTTGGAGTCAGTTTTCCAGCATTTCAATAATTTACAAATTCAACTATTTAAAATAGCTTGGGTCTATATTTCTCACGTTTTTGTTGTAGAATTAAAAAGGAAGGTGAAAAAAAAAACTCAACTAGAAGAAGCCACCTTTTCGAGTTTAGCATCATATTTCTCATGCCTTTCCAAAACAGTTGTGAGTAGTTGACTGACAGGTGAAAGAGCCGAATGTCCAAATTTTAGCTTCTATTTAAAACACCGGTCTGAAATAAAATTTTTAAATTAAAGTTAGTTTAAACTCAAATATTCCATACAATATAAAAACTTGACCATGTAATAAATACAAATGTCATTAAAAAAAAATTTTTGCTGGTTAATGTTATAAATATTAAACAACAAAATGGTGGGGGCTGTGCAAATATCGGATTAAAATGGGTCTCATGTTACATCACTAGACCTCAAAGAAAAAACTTTGCAAGGCTAACCTCATTCATTAATGAATCTTTTGTTTTCTCCAAAATACCTTTTACAAGTAAAAAATAAAAATAAAGGAAATATGGGATAAAAGGGGATCTGAAGGACTATCTTCTCTTAAAAAAAAATTGAAGAAACCCACTTTTTTCCCGTCTCCTTCACTCCCTCAAAACTACCATCATTTTTCATATCCAGCATCCCCCTCAAAACGACCATCCTTATCTTCGGTTTAACATCTTGCACATTTTTCACATTCCGAGCATCGATTTCCAGCCATAAGGAGAGGAGAGGAAGTACTAAAGTTTTAGTAAGTTCATCTCAAACCCTCAAATTTTTTTATTGAAATCGTTTTCGAAGTTGTTCAAGGGTTGGGCATCTATAGTTTGGGAGCTTAATATAGAAAAACAATAATGATTCAACCTATATTGCACTCATTTTTGGCTTGTAAGATCTGTAAATTTGCAAATCCCATCATAAATATAGTACAGTGACCCGACCGGCCTGACTGACCTGACTGGTCAGACCGACCCGACCGGCTTGACCGACCTGACTGGCTGGACTGACCAGATCGGCCTGACCGGTCATACCGGTCAGGAATATTTTTCTCCATACTGGTGTGTTCTTTTTTGTTTTTTCGATCACCACACCGAAGTATATTCAGACTGGTGTGTTTTTTGTTTTTTCGACACTTATCTGGTTTTCCTGACCGGCATGACCGGCCTTTCCTGACCGGCCAGGCCGGGCTGGTCATGCCGGTCAGGAATATTTTTATCTTGACCGGGTGTTGTTCTTTGTTTTTTAGATGACCACACCAAAAGTACACACATTTCTGGTTTTCCTGACCGGCCAGACCGGTCATGCCGGTCAGGAATATTTTTCTCCAGACGGGGTGATCTTATTTGTTTTTTCGATGACCACACCAAATTAAACACTTTTCTGGTTTTTATGGTTTTCCTAACCGTTATGACTAGCTTGGCTGGTCAGGAATATTTTTATCTGGATTGGGGTGATCTTTTTTTTTTTTTTTTTTTCTAGTTTTCCTTACCGGCATGACCGATCAAGTGATTTTGGGGACGGTCTGGTAGTTTTGAACTAGTCTTCAATTTTTCATTAATTTTTTTTTAATTATTTCATAACAAAATTTTTTGTTTTTCTTATTTTTATTTTAAAGAAAAATGAGTGAGATTGTCATATATTTTCAATATAATGGAGAATAGAAGAAGAAAGATGACGGGTCATATGAATGGTGCAAAAGGAATAAGGAAATCAAGAGCATAGTATTATTATTAGATGATCCGGATAATGTGAAATATTCTTAGATGATCCGGATAAGGACAAAAAAAATGTGGGAGGCTTCAACAAACTAGATTTCCTTCTATTGGAGAACATCGGAAAGGCAAAAACAAGCGATCATGTCAAGCAACTTCTCATGAGAGCTCAGAATTGACAACCCCCCTTTGAATATATTTGATCAAAGCAGATTTTCATGTTGTATGATCGTGTTTTTATTTTTAACTTTTACTAAAGATTTTGGACTACATCTCTTATATTAGTAGTTGAATTATGTTTGTAGTGATGAACTGTATTTTGGATATTATAGTGGTAGAAATCATTTTAATTGTTTTTTTCAAGGTCCTTGGTATTGGTGTTTGATTAAACTAAATCAATATGTTTTTTGATCACCACACCGGTGAGGAATATTTTTGCCAGACCAGGGTGAACTTCTTTGTTTGTTCGATCACCACACCTTTCTGGTTTTCGTGACCGGCCTTACCGGTCATGCAGGTTCGGAAAATTTTTCTCTAGAACGGTTGTTCTTTTTCGTTTTTTCGATCACCATACCAAAGAAATACTTTTCCGGTTTCTAGACCGGCATGCCGGTCATATAGGTCTGGAAAAGTTTTCTCTGAACCGGGGTGTTCTTTTTTGTTTTTTTGATCACCATACCAAAGAAATACTTTTCCGGTTTTCGGGCTGGCATGCGGTCATGTCGGTCCGAAAAAGTTTTCTCCAAATCGGGGTGTTCTTTTTTGTTTTCTCGATCACCACACAAAAGTAAATACTTTGCTTTTTTCGAGTTTTCCTGACCGGCATGACTGGCCTGACTGGTCATGTAGGTCATGCATTTTTTTTTCCGGACCGGGGTAATCTCTTTTATTTTTTCGATCACCATACCAAAGTAAACACTGTTTTTTTTTTTCGGTTTCCAGTCATGCTGCTTCTGCACCAGGGCACAAAGTTGTCTGACCACTATGGTCGGTATGACTCGTTTGAATAATCGTTATATCATTTTAGTGTCATGATTGGCAAAACTGACAATAGATTCGGGGAAAAAAATTACCTGGTCTGGATAAGTAGGAAAATTCTGATAAAGAATGAAAAAAAATACTTTGGTGTCATGACCTGAAAGACCAACAAATATTCCACATAAATAAATACCGGGCCCACGTGACCGCTCAGGCTGGTATGATCCATTTGAATATTCTTTATATCACTTGAGTGTCTTAACTGGTAAAACTGACAACTGATCCGGGAAAAAAAATTACCTAGTCTGGATAAGTAGGAAAACTATGATAAAGAATGAAAAAAATATTTTGGTGTCATGACCTGAAAAACAGACATAAATAACGGACCCACCTGACCGCTCAGGCCGGTATGACCCGTTTGAATATTCGTTAAGGTTTTTCATGTCGTAAAGACAGATAGCCAATTAGACAAACAAACAAAAAAATACTTGGCCTGCTTAACCGTTCTTCTTAGTCCACTCGCTATTATGAAGCCAAACTGCTCGGTTGTATGATCTATTAATGAAAGTTATCACGATCAAAATATCAACTGTATGTTCGTAACTCATGTATTATATTTAGTGAAAGAACAAACCAATCTTCTTCTTATCTAAATTAAAAAAATTACTTATGACTTCATAACTTTTTGATATCACTTCATAAAATTATAATAATATTAAATGTGTCAATCACTAATTTGAAAGTCAATCACTGATTGATTATTAGTCAATCAACAATAAAAAAAACAAACGACCATTTTTCATAAATAAAAAATTACAATAATTTAACAAGTTTTTTAATAAATTACCGAAATTCTAAAAAATTAGTTAAAATGTCATTTGTTTTCTAAAATGATTAATCATATATCTGAATGGTCAATAAGTATAATTGACTTACAATCAATCACTGATTAATTTAACGTAACGACAAGCGATCTTATTGGTAATACCGGTCAGGCATATTTTTATCCGACCCGTGGTGATATTCTTTGTATTTTCAATCACCATACTAAAGAAATACTTTTTCGGTTTCCGAACCGGCATTCCGGTCATGCCGGTCTGAAAAGTTTTCTCCGAACCAGAGTATTCTTTTTTGTTTTCTCGATCACCACACTAAAGTAAACACTTTGTTTTTTTCGAGTTTTCCTAACCAGCATGACTGGCCTGACAGGTCATGCAGGTCAGGCATTTTTTTCCGGACCGGGGTAATCTCCTTTGTTTTTTCGATCACCATACCAAAGTAAACACTTTGTTTTTTTTCTTTTGGTTTCCGGTCATGCTGCTTCTGTACCAGGGCACAAAGTTGTCTAACCACTAAGGTCGGTATGGCCCATTATAATCATTATATCACTTCAGTGTCATGACTAGTAAAACCAACAATAGGTTTAGGAAAAAAAATTACCTGGTCTAGATAAGTGGGAAAACTATGATAAAAAATAAAAAAAAATACTTTGGTGTCATGACATGAAAGACCGATAAATATTCTATATAAATAAATACTGGACCCACCTGACCGCTCAGGCCGGTATGGCCCATTTGAATATTCGTTATATCACTTGGGTGTCTTGACTGGCAAAATCGACAACTGATCCGGGAAAAAAAAATTACCTGGTCTGGATAAGTAGGAAAATTATGATAAAGAATGAAAAAAAAAAATATTTTGGTGTCATGACTTGAAAGACCGACATAAATACCGGACCCACCTGACCGCTCAAGCCAGTATGACCTGTTTAAATATTCATTAAGGTTTTTCATATCGCAAAGACAGATAGCCAATTAGACAAACAAACAAAAAAATACTTGGCCGGCTTAACCGTTCTTCTTAGTCCACTCGCTATAATGAAGCCAAACTGCTCGGTTGTATGGTCTATTAATGAAAGTTATCACGATCAAAATATCGATTGTATGTTCGTAACTCATGTATTATATTTAGTGAAAGAACAAACCAATCTTCTTCTTATTATCTAAATTGAAAAAATTACTTATGACTTCATAATTTTTTGATATCACTTCACAAAATTATAATAATATTATCACTAATTTGAAAGTCAATCACTGATTGATTATTAGTCAATCAACAATAAAACAAAACAAACGACCATTTTTCATAAATAAAAAATTACAACAATTAAACAAGTTTTTTAATAAATGACCGAAATTCTAAAAAATTAGTTAAAATATCATTTGTTTTCTAAAATGGTTAACCATTTATCTGAATGGTCAATAAGTATAATTGATTTATAATCAATCACTGATTAATTTAACGTAACGACAAGCAATCTTATTGGTCATACCGGTCAGGAATATTTTTATCTACCCCTGGTGATATTCTTTGTATTTTCGATCACCACACCAAAGTTTTAATTTGATTTTTTTTTATTTTCCTAACCATTCATGCCGGTCTGGAAAATTTTTCTCCTGTCCGGGTGTTTTCATTTTTTTTTAGCACCATAACTTTCGGGTTTCCGGATCGGCATGATCGGTCATGTGGTCATGCTGGTCGGAAAATTTTTCTCCGGACCGGGTATTTTTCTTTGTTTTTTTTTATCATCATAACTTTCTGATTTTTCATACCGGCATGATCGACCATACAGTCACACCAGTCCGGAAAATTTTTCTCTAGACCGGGTGTTTTCCTTTGTTTTTTTTTTTATCACCATAACTTTCTGGTTTTTCAGACCGGCATGACGGTCACACCGGTCCGAAAAATTTTTCTCCAGACCGAGTGCAATTCCATTTTCTTTTTTTTTTTTTTTTTTCTGAACTGGCCTGACTGGGACCGACCTGACCGGGACCGAGTGCAATTCCACTATCTCGCTGGTTTTCAGGGCCGACCTAACCTGTCCCGGTCAGGTCGGCCTGACCGGTCCCGGCCAGGCTGGTCATGGTTTTTAGGACCGGCCTGACCGGTCCCGGTCAGGAATCGGTCAGGCCGGTCCTGAAAACCAGCGAGCGCAAGTCCGGAATACTTAGTGAGGGAGCTTCAATGGGGGGGCTTCTTTTTCAGCTAGGGAGCTTCAGTGGGGGGGTTCGACGAGGGAGCAGTGGGGGCCTTCTTTTTTTCTGGCGAGGGAGCTTGTGGGAAGATAGATAAGGCAAGGAGAGGGGAGGTAGGTATTTGACTGCTTCTGACTTCCTTTTGCCGCCAGATCTTGTATGTTTTTTTTTTTAATTAAAGATTGTTGAAGGAGCTTTTGGTCTTTTTGTTTAAAATTTGAATAAAAAAAATAAAAATAAAAAACGATTAGAACGGAGATTATATTTGCAATGGTGGTTCATTTTTGGTTTATATATGCAAAAGATCCCAAAATGGTATGTCAAAATGCGACATAAAATCAGATAACAATTTTCACTCACCTTATCCCATTTCATTTGATTTAGTAATAATTGGCCAAAAAAAGAGAGAGAATGGGCTTCTATAATGGGGTAAAGCTTTTTATCCCATTGATAGGGTAAAAATTCTCTATCATTTAATTTGAATCCAAAGGCTAAAAGCACTTAAAGACCGACATATTAAAATAAATCCTCCCACACATAACAAATTTCTCATGTCAAAAAAATAAATAAAAATTAAAGGAAAAAAACATATGGGCTAAGAACTCCGGTGGCCTTACCGGATTTGCATAGTTCCGAGGGGCGATCCTCGTCGGATTTGTGCTATTGACGGTCTCTCCGCTTGCGAAGGGAGGACCTTCTTCAACAAACCCTGGCGCAGATTTGGCTACTCGGCGTCACTCACAAACCTCGGCAACCCACCGGCACGATCTCCTCTAATACCTCTGAGATGAGCAGATCGATCATTGATCATTGGGTTAGGGGGGGCGAGACCCAGATCGGGGATCGAAGGGGGTAGGGCGAAACCCAGATCAGGGATTGCACCAGGGGGAGGGGGTGTGGTGGCACGGTGAAACCGAGAGACAGAGAGAGGGGGAAGATGAAGAGGGCTGGGGAGAGAGAAGAGGTGGGCATCCTTTTATTATTATTTTTAATTAGTGATTATCTTTAATCACATGTAGTTGGGCTTATCGTAAATTTGGAGTGCCCATTGAAACATGATCTGTTGGTTAAATTTTTTTTACACAATCAGTGGGGTAAAACCACTTTACCACACCAAAGAACCCCCCCCCCCCCCCCCCCCCCCCCCCCCCGATAAAAAAAACTCATTATTTTGGAATAAATATCATTTACCTTGAAAATAAATATCACTTTTTTTATTTATTATTTTTGTTGTGTTTTAAGCATCAATAAGGGTTACTTATATAATTATACCTTTCTCGTAAATTATTTCTGAATTTGTTCTTCTTCTTCTTCTTAATACTGTGTTAGCGGTCTCTCTATTAATATTATCTAAAAAATTAGATATAAATTGAATACATTCTCATCTCATAAATTTTATTTATTAATAAAATCATAATTAATATATTTTTTAAAAGAAAAATTGTATCTTAATTAGAGATATTTGAAAGAAAACTAAATTCTAACAAAAATAAATTTTATCACAAACTATATTTTAAATAAAGATATATAATGTTATATAACTATTTTGAAGATACAGTTTTCCTTCTTAAAATTTTTAATTATGAGTTTAGTCTTAATTAAAACTCATGTAATCTAGATATGTTCAATTTTTGTTTAATTTTTAATAAAATATTAATATATAGTTCGTTTTTGTAACCGTAAAAAATTTTAAAATAGTGTAATGTTAAAAATAAAAGTTAAAGACCAGTTTAAAAATAGGAGTGTAATTCAGTGATCGTTTGTAAAATTAATCTTTTTTTTTTTCCATTGAACGTGGGCATTTTAAATTTTTTTTTTAATTAAGGACCTAAATATCACCAACTTGAAAAATATTGAGCATTTTACCACCAAAAAAAAAAAAAAAAAAAAAAGGAGCAATAGCATTTAGCGCCTTTATTATATTTTATTTAACATTTTTAATCTAATCCCATTCGTGCTGTATCCGCAACGCAAATGGAGTGTTGTTTGGCACTTTCCACGGCCATGTCCAGAGCTAGAGCTTCAAAAGATCGCGAAATTTCCCATCTTACAACCACCAAACACGCAAGAATTTCTGTCGGGTTCTTCTTCACCCCTTCGGCTCTGGTACAGATTCTTCCAAAATTATTACTCAGATTCTCAGATTCTTCTCTTTTGCTCTGTTCTTGCTATGTAATTATTGTAGAAAATTATGCACACCCTTTTGCCTGATTTTGAATCTAGAAGGTGTTTTGGATGATTTTGCCCTCTGGGTATTTAATTAAATTCGATGATATGATCTTAATGATGATCTTTCTAGTGTTTTGTGATGAATTTTAATGTAAAGATCTTATGAGATTGTAGTTTTAATTTCTGGGCATTCTTCTCTTTCCAATTGTTTTCACTGATTGTTAAGTCAAATTAAAGCTATTTCACTTCTGTTTAAGATTGATCAACCGCAAATTATTAGCGCTTCTGCTCTAATTAATGTCTGATTTATGGAATGCCTGTTAGGGATTAATGTGTTCTGGAATATTTTGGCCAAAAATGTAGGGCTTAATATGTCAACTTTCTTATCCATCTGTAGACGGGTGATGTGCAAGAGCTCAACGCGTGAGAGTGGAGAGGTTTGACTAGGAGCTCTTAGGTTCTAAACTGAGAGTGTTTCTATTTATTGTTAATAAGTAGAAGTAGGTCCCATACTGCAAATAAATGAATAAGCATGTTATCTTTCCAGGGTATGGCATGAATTGTGTTTTTCGTTTTTCAATTAGCAACGGTTTTCTCCGATCATCGCATAATACGAACACTTGTTTTCAATTTTTCTTGTTCTTGAAGTGTCTGCATTACACATGCCTGTTCTAATCAAGGAACTTGTCTCAGGTTTCCCCGCTTTAAGAGGTGAGGCAATTTCCTGATGGCAGACTTACCGCGCTATATCGGGGCATGTTTGCATACTGGGAAACTTGCCGCTTTGGCAATTTTAGTCTCCGGCGGGATTGTATTGCAAATTTTGGTTAGTAATATTGTTCCTTTCGTCAGGAGAACTGTTGATTATTTGAGTCATTTGGTATTCTTGAATATTTGTTAGTTCAATGTTGTGATGTTGCGAGGTCGTTTTGTTCTCATTACCATATTTTTATTTGGCAGGCATGTGCTTTGTACAATAATTGGTGGCCAATGCTAACTGGTAAGTGATTAACCCTACAGATAATATGCGGTTCATGGAAAATTAGTCTAAAATCTTTTATTTATTTATTTTTATTTTTATTTTTGGCTAGAAGTCTAAAATCTTCAGTTAATATCTTTGTTTTCACATCCCTCAAATGCTTTTTGGAAATTTCAGTTCATGATCAAGTCTTAAGAGAGACGATTTTTTTTTTTTTTTAGTGGTTTCCATGGTAAATGCTTTACCTCCAAGTGGTTTATACAAGAGGCTCTGTCCAAATACCTAAAACTTGAGGATTCTCTCTGAGGAATTTTCTGTTTACTAAACAATGGGAATGGATATAATGCAATAAAGGATTCAGCTAGCATCCAGACTTGAAAGTATATCTTGTTTGATAAAGAAAATCCAATTATCTTTCCTTCTGGGTGTTGCTTACCTTAACAGAATTTCTTTTAACCCAAGAATGTTGATCAGTTTTCTAACTCATGTTTCTTCCTGTTTCACTTGTCAATCGGATCAAATTAGTTGGTGTTTTGATCTTCTCTTTTCCAATAATTGACGGCTATAGCATTTCTTTCAGTCAGTTCGGTTGCATTGACGTGTTTCATTTTGGGGACATCATATTGCTTTGTTAAGAACCCTCTAAAAGTTTTAGGACAAATATTTTATTGATTTTTCTTTTCTGGGAAAAAGTTTACGCCAAAAATCGTCCTCATCTGTTTTTTTTTTTTTTTGTCCCTCTTGCAGTTATAATGTATGTACTTCTCCCTATGCCATTACTTTTCTTTGCGGGGTCTGATGGCTCTGCTTTATTTTCTGAATCCAATAATGGGTAGATTTCTCATCTTTGAACCTATTTTCTTTCTTGTCGTAAATTCAATCTTTCTATATAGTTTAGATCAAAAAATTATTCATCTTACTCACTTCCTAACTAATTATGATCAGCTGGGTCAACGCAACAAAATTCTTGACCGGAGCCTCAGCGATTGGGAGTATTGCCATACCAGCTATCTTGAAGCATGCTGGTGTAATCGGTTGGGGCGCTCTCGTGATGGAGCTCTCGTCATTTTTCGTATTTATACTTGCCATTATGTGTTTCATTCGCATGAACGACGAAGACAGTTATTACAGCGCAATATAAGATGGTGTACCGTACCGTAACCTTTCACGGGGCTGCTTGATTTGTGTAAAAAGGTGACGGTTCTGCCAGTGTGGCTCGTTCTTTTCCCCGTTTCTGTGAGTATCATCCCTGATTTGTGATTGTCTGATAGATTATGAAATTATTCCTTCGTTAATTAAATAATTTTCTAACTGCTTTAGAAATGCATGTCTTCTCTGTAGATATCATTATTTCATATATTTATTATTATTATTATTATTATTACTACTACTATGCTAACACTTTGTTAATCACAAATGTCTTAAAAATTCCTTGTTCTTCTTTTATTTTTATTTATTTATTTTTAAAATAGAGGATATGTTCACAAGGAGCAGAGTAAGAAGTCCTCATTGAACTATTGAGCCGTTCAAATTGGCATCTGTATAGATGAATAATATTACTAATGTCCTTTTTCCTTTCCAACCGTTCAAATATAAAAGGATGACTTTTACTTTTTATTTATAAATGTTCTAACGTCTGATAAAATATTCCGAGGTTTGATACTTGATGGTCCCAATACAGAAGATCTTGTCCGGTTAATACGATGGTGCAACATTAAATTCATATAAGAAAGAAAAAGAGAAAGAGATGCCAAAGATTCCTCTTTTATAAATAAATCGATTTAAAAAAAAAAAAAAAAAAAAAAAAAAAAAAGGTCTCTCCTATCAAGATTGGTAGGAAATACGAATGACACAATTGCCGCTTCAACCACTAAATTTGGTGGATCACGTTAAATCGCCTAATGGCAAGTTCAACTCTAATGGCTAAAGTGCATAGACCGTATTACAGGTGAGTATTTGAATAATCTAATTAATAAGAGATTTATAAATTACGAGAAAGTTTTTTTTTTTTTGGTAAAAAAAATTACGAAAAATGAAGTTGTCTATTGTAATTTTCTCCACTCTCTCGATTCTTATAATATCTTTTTGAAAAAAAAAATGAAAAAATCAACTATGTTTTTCTTTATAGAAAATTAAAAATTATTTATACTGCAATCGGATGAATGACACGTCAAAAGAAAAAAGAAATGAACGGCAAATAATAATTTGACTCGGGAATTATTAGAAAACCTCGAGAAAAATTATTTCAATTCTCTAAGTAACAAAAGCATACAAATTTCATCTCATCTTCTCATCTAGAGTAGTGACTTCAATTACAAGTACTTAAATCTTGATCGCCAATTTATAATTTATCCATCTCGATCTTAGATGTGTTAAGACTAAAATCATGTTTATTATGTCTCTCATTTGGTAATATTCTAATCATCCGTGTTCTGATTTGTTTATGAGGTAGATCTACCTACGTTTAATGACCCATTATGCACTTAAAAAAAAAAAAAAAAAAAAACCATTATGCCTATTCTTGTTCTACTAGACTCATTGATGTAGGAAAGTATTGACAAATCGTTTTATTTGGTTTTTAAAGATAGTGGCAAGTTGTTTTTGTTAAAAGTTGACGACTTGCTATTATAGAACTAATGAATTGTCGTTTCTTTGTTTATAGATTATTTCTAATTGTTAGCTTTAGCTTAGCAAAACTGTGTCGTTTACTTGGGCTTCAAAACCCTTGGTTGTAACATCTTTTTGGCCGAGACTTGAATATTGTGTTCTTTTGAGATATTGAGAGATTAGAGGTGTGCCACTTTGTTTTCTTCAGCCATGGATTCGGATTTCTAAGTTTCTTGTCGCGTCACTTATCTTATTTTCTACACTGTGAATTGGATTTTGTATAAATAAAACTCCCTCAATCTCACGGTAAATCCAAGGACAAACAGCCTAATCATTGAGTAAGGTTTTTTTCATATATGGTTCAATTCGAGCAAAAACAACCTAAACCATGAAACAATTTAACCTCGTTTTAATTGGGATGAATTACAACAAATTTTAAAATTTGAGGAGTCAATTGTCATAATTTTTAGTATACGGACTGATTTGTCAAATGCAAGAATTCACGAGAAATCATTTTTAAAAATTTTTTTTATAAAACTTAATTAAAAACCCTACACAACAAAAGACTGTTCTTGTCATTAATTAATAACCTATGGGATATGTGCAAAGTTATAGGTCAATTTTTATAGAAAGGGTATTGTGCTAAACATTTTCAAGTTCACGAGATAAATTAAGAAAATTAAAAATTTAAAGGTAAAAAAAAACTGTGCCATAAGTTTAGGGGCATTCGTGTAAAAAAAGCCTTTCTCAAAATCCCAATCCCAAACTTCACCCAAACTTCCACGAGGCAAAAAAAAAAAGGGCAAAGAACAGCACAAAAGAAAAAAAAAATGGCAGAAGACGTCGAAGCCAAAGCCGAGCAACTCAGGCGCCAACTCTCTTCCATGGATATGAACTCCGACCAAAACTTGCCCACTATCAGGTACTTCTTTCTTCTTCTTCTTCTTTTTCTATATTCCTCTGTCGTTTTCCGAAACTCACTCCAAAAACGACGATAGTGAAGAAAGAGACGTGTTCTACGACGACGGCGGTTTGGTTATCGACAACATCGGATTCGACAGCGTGGTCGTCGTCGATAACCTTCCGGTGGTAGGGGGGGAGGAGGTTTGGAGGCTCGAGAGCGATGTTCGGAAGATTTTCGGCGCTGTTGGTGTGATAAAAAAGGATGGTTTCTCAATGCCTGTCAATCCTCGAACCCTAGAAAACTTGGGACATTGCTACATTGAATTTACCACTCGTCAGGTTTGCAAGTTTTTTTTTTTAATTTTTATTTTTAATATATATATATATATATATATGCTTATGCTGAATTTGCTCTGGATTTTGATAGCTATAGCCCCAATTACGCAGTTCTGAGAAAAAAGTTTTGTTCTTGGGACATTCTGTTAAGATTGCTAACCAGTATATTTTTTAAATTAACTTCTCAGCATTGTGAATTTGTGATATTTTAATCGTTCTTAGGGGTATTTATCCCTAAACTTTTGGTAAATTTAACAAGTTGTTATTTGCAAGTAACCACTAAAATTTTAAAAAGTATTTTATAGTACTTCCAAGCTAACAATGGTTGTTAAAATTTGGTCGAACATGTCATGTTGCGTGCATGAACATACTTATTTGTCTGGGTACTATGCAAAATTCATTAAATTTAAGGAGAATTATACTTGTCAAAGTTAAAAATCCAAGGAAAAACTTGGCAATTCCCTAAAAAAAGTTTAGGAGACAAAAATGTCAAAACTTGTTAAATTTTTTTTTTTTTAACATAAAACCCATTTTAGAAAATTGCACAAACATGAGAAGATTTACACCTTTTAGGCTCAATGGGCAGTGTTGTACAACTATCTAGTCATAAAAAGGTACTTAGTATCACTTTGGATAATAAGTTGCATTTGGATAGTTTTTGAATGTTGCCTTCAAATTAAATGTATGAATTCAAATGTAGGATCTGAAGTGTATACAATTGAATGTGTTTAGATAGTTTGTTAAAGATAACATTTGAATAGTATTAAAAAGTGAATTTCGATTTGTATTTCAGTTGAATTGTCGTTAACAGCAAAACCATTTGAATGTTTCACTACCAACCAAAGCCCAGTGGTGTTGCATTGGTTTCTGATATGTCTTATGGTTATGCTAGGAAGCTGAGCTTGCCTCGGAAAACATAAATGGATACAAGTACGACAAGTCTAAACTTTCAGTTACCTTATACGATGACCTTCATAGTTTTGCGGATAATACTCAAGAGCTGGAGTCCTACATTGCTGAGGTAATAATATCAGGTCTAGAAATATAATTTCTGGAATGATTTACAAATGATAGTACTTTTAATTGTTGAAAGAGTTGCTAATTGTGTTCTTCTCTGCATTTTGACTAGATCGTTCGTTTGCTAGCTGCTGCTATTAGTGTTACGATCTTATGTGATGTGATTGAGAGCTGCATCTCATTTTATTGACGGTTTGTTTGAGTGCAGAAACAGGAAGATGATGGGACACAGAGTGCTCAAAGTGAAGATGACTATAACGACGACGATCATGATGACGACGAGGAGGAGGAAGAGGAGAGGGAGACTTGTTCATTGGAAGAGATGGAAAACGAAGACGAGTAGGGACATTCCTTTGCAGAAAGAGAGCATGTCAATGCAAAAAATAATGTACATATAGAAAGGACGGTTAATGGTGTCTTCATATGCTGCATTTTTACTAAGAAAAAGTAATTTGAAATTTAGGTTTAGTATTATGACCTTCCTCGGATTTTGGATCTTGTATATGTTGTCAACCAACATTCCATGCAACAGTCTTGGAATGAAAAATATTCAGCACACATTCTCCAGTTTAGAAATCCATGTGAAATATAGAGTATTCTTTCATTTACTTGTAGACAACATGCGCAAATGAATGTTTATGAGCTTCTTCTTCTTCTTCTTCTTTTTTTCAAGAGTTGGAGCATGAGACAGGGTTACGAAAGGATTGCTGGGATTGGTGATGATGTTTACACAAATTCTTGAGCAGAAATGCATCACACCATATCATTCAACGTCATAAACCCTCGCCATGTTTGTTGGTATTAAAAAGTTGATAGACCTGAACAATTGCATCATTAAGGATCAAGTAAGTTGTATTTCATTCTCTGATTCTCTTCTCATTCCCACTGATTTTCCTCATCCACTAGGATAGGCTACAAAAATCTAAACCACAGAAGTCATTCAACCAAACCCCAAACATTTAGAAAGCAAAGAGCAAGAGTAAGTTCCTGTTATAGTTTACTACTTCTACAATTACAAATTCTTCAAATTTGAGTTTGACCACAAATCCACAACTAGTACTTGAACTCCAAATCACCAAAACTCCAATAGTATTCTTATCCTTTCAACAATCTACATAACGTTTGCATCTCTATGCCTGTACTTGGTCCCTAGCTTCAAAACCCTTAGAAGGCTCCATCATAAGTTCAAAATCACAAGTCACAGAGCACCCGCTATCCTCCGATAAGAAAACCTGTCGTCCAACCATCTCAACCAAAGAAATTTTGATCTCGAAACCACAACAAATTACAATACAGACCAACTCAACAAAAAGAAATGAGCCTCTATTTGGTTCTACATCTCGAACTTAAATTTTTCATCTCAATTTTTATCTTTTTTTGAAAAGTCAACAAAAATTATAATTAGTTTTTAAAAAATCAACCAATCCCAACTTAAAAATTTCATCTCCTACTAGCGAACCAAACTTAGTAAGACCAAACACCATAGATTACAACAACGTTGTCCTCTACTTCCACTTACCATGAGAAACCAGCCAGAAACCTTTGTGTCAACTAGAGCCAAACAAATGACAGTATTTTTTTTTTTTTTTGGAACTTGGGGGATGGGCGATTTCTCAAGAGATTCGAACTCTGTACTTATTTGGAGTCGGGTGTAGAATTACTGTTAGACTAAGCTTGCAATGACAATGGCAATACAATTTTCAAACAAACCGTAAGGGGATAAGGGAAATACACCAAAATGGATTAGATTATGCAGATATAGAGAAACTCATTGACACAATGCACAATTTGGGTTCTTCCAATATGCTATAATTTTTGGTTAATTAATCACTAATTTTCGAACAATTAATCCATAATCTCATGACGGCCACAGTTCCACAGCGACTAATCATCAACTAAAGCAAGAACAAACATAAAATTATTTGAAAAAGGAACTCAATTTCCGATGAAAATTACATCTTTTTTTTTTCTTCGCCCCCAAATTCCAACAAAACCCTAGCTCAATTCCCTACTCAGACTAGTTTCAGTACACATACAGTTGAATTGAGCAGGCTCAGAAGGCGACGCGGAACTGCGGCGCGTCGGGGGCACTGGCAGGGAGGATCTCCCAGCGGCAGGGCTCGAGGTCGTCGGAGACGGGGCAGTAGCCGACGAGCGTGACCTTGTCGGCGGAGGCAAAGACGGAGCCGAACTCGAAGACGGTGATGTTCGTCGGCGGCGGCCGAGGGACCTCCACCGCGCCGTTCATGCCGGGGACCTCGGCGGCGGGCTTAGGGCTGGGGCTAGGGCTGGGAGAGGGCTTGGAGTTCTCCGATTGGGACTGCTTGTCGCTGCCTTTCCACCAAGATAGAATGCCCATGGTTGTTGTCTTGCTCACCGCTTGCGGCCAATATTAGGGTGTGAGGGAAATTAATGGTTTGGTCTTTGGTTTTAAGAAGTTTCTCAAAGACTCCAAACATACATTTTCACTTTTTAATAATTGAAATATGATATGATATGACGGGTGTTAATATACTGCTGATATGGATAAAGATTCTACCGTCTTACTAATTACGCCCTTTTATAATTCTACATAATTAATATAATTTTCCATATTTTCCATATTTTTCATATACTAATATGAATATTTGTTGAAAATTAATATTATATATATAATATATATATTTTTCGAATTTGAAGAATATGGATTTGAATTATATATTTTTGAATAAAATTATATGTGATATTTTTACTAAATTATACATGTAATCATTATATATATACATATTTGTTGAAAGTCTTATTATCCGATTATGCTTATCAATGAGGAACGTTTCATCTTTATTTTAACAATGGAACGTGTTAATGACAAAAATTTTATAAAGGTATGATCTTAATATCGTTGGGATTAGCCCAACTCGAAACATACATGTTTGGTTTTTTTTTTTCTTAATAAAAATTGAAAATATAAGATGAGATGATTGTCGATAACATATCTCCAATATATAATTGTACGTAATTAATTGAATTTCTCACATAATAATATGAATATTCATTGAAAGTTTTATTATTTAATTCTATTTATCAGTAAAGAATATTTCATCTCATTTTAACAATCGAATGTGCTAACGAGAAAAGTTTAATAAGGGTATGATCTTAACACTATTAGGATTAGCTCAGTGTAATGTTATTTTTTTAAAATTTTATAATAACTATAAAGTACGAAAACAAATGATCATTGTTAACATATTTGTATGTCATATATAACTCTACGTGTTTAATAGAATTTTTGAGATGCTGATATGAATATTGGTTAAAAGTCCTATTATCAAGTTATTAATGATGGGGTGCCATTTGAGTCTTGTCAAATAGGCTAATGCTGAAAATATTTAAAAACATGGTCTCAAGTACTTTAAATCAAGTACTAGACTAAAATCATTCTAAAATGAAAATACTATATTAAGTTGAAAACTTTAGAAGTGTATGTATCGTTTTCATATTGTTTTGAAAGTGAAACCACGTATTTTTTGAGGTATGAAAATAACAACTTTTCTCAGTGTTGAAAAAATAATAATAATGAAATTTGTTAAATAAATAGAAAATGCCCTTGATTTTCTGTTTCCATTGTCCAAGACTGTTGACTTAACACAATTTTTTAGAAAAGATATTCAAATACAATTTCATTTTTTTAATACTCGAATCAATCTGTATTAAAACACAACCATATACTAACAATTTCATCTCCACATCATTTCTTAAAAAAAAAAAATCATTACTATTTAATATTAAAAACAAAGTTATGTTCAAAACGTTACCAAAACTGATGTTTATGGACTTGTTTGAGGTAACTTTTTTCGGACAGAGTTTTACCTGTTTAATCTAAAACTTTCAATTTCATATCTTATTTTATCTCTATTTTATTTTTAAAAAATTTAAATTTTAAAAATATATAATTTTATATTTTAAATATAAATAAGATAATTTTTATATCAAAATATTTATAATACAAAATAAATAAAATAATATATATTTTACATATTTTTTCTTAAAAAATTTAAAATTTTACATTATTTTCTATATAACAGTTCATATTCAAAAAAATTTCTCAACCCCAAATTCATTTCTAACTCAACTTTAAAAATTCTGTTTTCAAAAATGCCTTCAAACGGGCCCCCCAAGTGACACTTGTCACGATAAGCGAAGTGCTCAAGCAAGTAAAGCTTTTCTGAAGTGCTCAATTAGGTCCCCCAGACTTCCCGATATTTACAGAAATACCCCTGACCCAAAAAAAAAAAATCTCCGGGTCTGTCAGTTGTCGCTCTAAGTTCTCTCAGAGTCTCTCTTGGTAGCGCTCAGCTCTCTCCAACACAACCAACCAAGCAACCAACCAACCACCGGACATGGAGGAAGCGCAGCGATCGCTTCTCCTGAGTTCCGCCGCCCTCTTCCCGCCGCCGGAGGGCGCCAGGCTGTCGTACGGCACCGCCGGCTTCAGAGCCGACGCGTCGCTCCTCCGATCGACTGTGTTCAGCGCCGGGATCTTGGCGGCACTGAGGGCTCTCAAGACCGGATCGGTGATCGGCCTCATGATCACCGCCTCCCACAACAAGGTCTCCGACAATGGCGTCAAGATCTCCGACCCTTCCGGCGAGATGCTCTCCCAGGATTGGGAGCCGTTCGCCGATTCTCTCGCCGCGGCTCCGACCGCCGATCGTCTCCTCGAAGTGGTTGCCGAGTTCGCCGGATTGCAGAGGATCGAGTTTGATGGAGGGAAAGTCGAGGTTCTTGTCGGAAGAGATACGAGGCCGAGTGGTCCATCTCTCCTCGAGGCTGCTAAACTTGTATGGTTTCTTTTCTTCGTCCCCAACGATCTGGCTAAGCGTCTTGTGGAATATTTGATTCTGAAATGCAAAATCAGAAATTTACTAAGCAATTAACAAAACTTGTGTCTTCACTGAAAAATTTACAAAAACTTTTTTGACGTTTCGTTTCTTTTTCGGTTTTTATGAACCAAATTCCAGAAAACATTATGTTACTGAGCAAAACTTATTAGGATTTTTTTAATTTCTTCCTTAACAATCTAGCTTTGAGTAGGCAATTTTCTTGCTTATCAGTTGATTATATTATATGTAAGAGTGAAAAGTTCTTAACTTTAGTGTGTATTGAACTTGTAACTTTTGCAAACGGAAAAAAAATAAATAAAAGAATGTAAATGAGCAAAGTATGTGTGTGGGTATATATATTTAGGAGTTTGATGTTTTTTTATCGTAAAATTTGTTGAAGGGAATTGGGTCCATTATTGGAGCTGTTGCTGTTGATGTGGGGATTTTGACCACGCCACAGTTGCATTGGATGGTTCGTGCTAGTAATCGTAGCACGCAAGCATCAGAATTTGATTACTTGGAACAGCTTTCGAGGTCGTTCAGGTTGGTGAGTTGGTTAGTTTTCTTCAGAGAGAGAATATATGAGTGTTATTATGGAATATGGATGAGATTTAAGGGAAATTTGTGTGATTTGGTTTAGGTGCTTGATGGATTTGATTCCTGGTGGATCCGAAAGCAATAAGGGGAATGACAAGGTGGTCGTTGATGGGGCTAATGGTGTTGGGGGTGAGAAGCTTCTAGTGTTGAAGGAAATGTTGAACTTGAAGGGTTTGGAAATTGAGGTCCGGAACTCTGGAAGAGAAGGAGGCGTGCTCAACGAAGGTGTTGGTGCTGATTTTGTGCAGAAAGAGAAGGTCGTTCCATCTGGGTTTGGTTTGCAGGATGTTGGGATAAAGTGAGCCATCTTTGCGTTGATAAATAGAGAAGGCATATAGTGTCTAATTTATTTGTTGTGTGCATTTTTGTTCTTATTTACTGCTTTTAAAAAAGTGAAGTTTCGGGCGAGAGCTACTTTCGTTGTTTGACTTGATAATGGGTGATCCTGTTAGATTCTTCATGAATGGTTGTTGCTGCTTAAGTTAGTTAGTTTGTTTATTCATAAAAATGTTAGCAATGATTCAAGTATTTACCTTTAATGTCTTGGGTGTACATTCTTAGTAAACTAGGTCAAGCAGTAAATTTATTAAGTCTATCAACGGCATATTGTTGACACACAAATTTTAAACTGAGTGATGGAGTTAACTGCATGAATGGTTCTAGTATTTCAGGTGTGCTAGCTTGGACGGAGATGCTGATCGGCTTGTTTATTTCACTGTGCCATCAAATAGTAATAAGATCGAACTTGTTGATGGGGACAAGATACTATCTCTCTTTGCTGTATTTATCAAGGAGCAGCTAAGCATTCTTAATAAGGAGGCTGGCGCTAGTACTGAAGATGGCTATCAGCCTTGTATTGGTATTGTACAGACAGCTTATGCAAATGGAGCATCCACAGATTATCTGAAACAGTTAGGCCTAGAAGTTGTTCTTACTCCAACAGGGGTGAAGTACCTGCACCACAAAGCTACTCAATATGATATTGGGATCTATTTTGAAGCAAACGGTCATGGCACCATACTGTTTTCAGAACCTTTTCTACATTGGTTGGATGCCAAGAACAGTGAACTCTCTTCTGTTGCTGAAGGTTGTAACTGAAACAGTTCTCATCAACTTTATAAATGCCAGCATGGTAATCTAATACTTATACTTCATGAAGCATTTGGTATTTCTTGCAGGTTCAGAGCAGCAAAAGGCTGCTTCGAGATTATTAGCAGTTAGTAAGTTGATCAACCCGGCGGTTGGTGATGCTTTAAGTGGGATGCTCTTAGTGGAGGCTATTTTGCAACACGAGGGATGGTCAATTCATAGATGGAGTCAGCTTTATCATGATCTTCCTAGTAAGCAGCTTAAGGTAGTTACCTTGATTACTATTCGTGTATTTTATTTATTATTATTATTTTTTTTAACGCCATACTTGGAAGCTGAGTGAGCTGTGTAGTCTTAGGTGAAAATATATAACTTTTGGAGAATCTACGTCTCAAAGTGGAAGCTAATATTTTGACATGGAAATGTTTTAATTTTTCTTGGTATGAACTATGTATGTGGAGCAAACGCTTGTTGGTTCTCCTTAGTCCTTGTTGCCCTTCCTCCTATTTGCTTTAATGATATATGTTAGTCGTTTAAATTAGGTCACATTTACTTGTTCATATATATATATATATATATATATGTGTGTATTTTACTTTTTGTAATAATTTTTTTTCGATTTTCATATAGCTGTGTGCATGTGTGTATCAGTACTGTCGCATGTTTGCAGTTTTGAAGAAGTCAGCAAAAGACAATGTTTTCTTTTTTTTACTCTTTTTAAGTAATAAACTCTTTGGTGCACAGTCTCGACTGTTCTATTTATGTCATGTACGAGCAAGTGTTTTGGATAGCCTTACTCCGTTACCTTGTCTTTCAAATTTTAACTGAAGTCCTGGTGGCGTCTACACACTTGTAACTGCGAGCTTGTTATCTGTCTGAGAGACATGTGTTCATATATAGAACTGTTGTGGCTACCCACTTATCATACTTTGTTCTCATTTCGTTCTATGATACGAATCATAATGATCTCTACTTACTCTAGTTGTTACTTCCTTTGATTTGTTTTTTTTTTTTTTTTTCACTTCCGCTATTATGATAACCTGCTTATCAGATTAGTCTCTCAATTTCAGCTGGTTCTCTTTTTCGCATTTCAAGTCAAGTATAACAATTTTGCTTTCTTCCCATTCTTACTGATGCGCCAATGCTTATTATCAGGTAAAGGTAGTAGATAGAACAGCTGTTGTAACAGCAAATGCGGAAACCGAGGTTGTGAAACCACCTGGCATTCAAGAAGCCATCAATGCTGAAACTGGTATGTATGCGGCATATGCGACCTGTTTTTTCAAAAGCTGGCACACAAAGAATTGTTTATTATTTATAGACCTTCGATTTGGTGGGCGAGCATCTGAGAAAAAGATGATTCAATAACAACCTTCTCATTGTACAAGAGTAGAGGGAATTTTTAAGGACTTTATCAATTTGACATTGATAGTATTTTTTTTCTTGGGGAATTGGACTGAAAATAGCAAAGAATTCTCATGGACTCTTCAATTTTTATTGCAGCTAAATATCCTAAAGGCCGGTGTTTCATACGACCATCAGGGACAGAAGATGTTATACGTGTTTATGCAGAGGCATCGACGCAAGATGCAGCAGATAGCCTTGCAAACTCTGTGGCGCAGCTAGTGGATAAGTTCTTGGGGCATAGCAGCTCCTAAGGTCCGAATTTATTTATCACTAACTGAACTGACAGATTTATCCAGAATCTTCATTGGACTTCCTGAAGTGTCGGATTTAATAATTTATATTGAATATTAACTAGGATGTGTTCAATCGTTCCAAACTATATGTTTTTGTTTGGTTGTGAAAAGTTTGAATTTTTGGACATTTGAGCTAGACTGCTGAATGTCCATTTAAATATTTACCGGAGTATAGGCATTAGTGAAGTTTGGACAGAGATAACGGGAAGTTCTAGGTTATGCATTTTCTTCTGGTTTATTATAATTCCAAGAATTTAAAATAAACCGTCTTTGTTTACATTTTGGGCCTACTTTCAATATACATGAAAACGTGCCAACATTTTCTGTTGATTATTGCCGGGTGCATCGTCTATCATTTTGGTGACTGGTGTGAAACCTTTGAGCGTCTCTCGCGACGGGTTTCTTGCCTATTTTCAGAAGGGGCTTCGGTGACACGGTAATTATTTACTACCGAGAACAATAGAATTGTAGACTAAATGTGAGAGCTATGCCCACTTTCAGAGAAAAATTGCACATCTTATACCTCTGTTTTCTCTCTACACCCGTTCAACTTGTGTCCCCAACCTAAAGAAAATTAGGACAACAGAAAAAATTACAAAGTGTGAAGTTCTCAAGATCACGGTGTCTTTTCATTGGGACAGTAGTGTGAAATTCCCAAGGTCCCGATGTCTTTTTTATTGGGATGAGAATATTTTTTTGAAGCCATATTTTGCATTACAACAGACTCGAATACTCGTCAAGAAATTTGGAGGACAGCACGATGTGCATGTAACTTTAAGTCGAATCTCATCTTATACAGTAGAAATCAACCGTAATATTCAAAAGATTTAAAGCGTTCTTTGGTAACTTCCAGAACAAGTAAACCAATATCAAAAATTTTCCAAAGAAAATTACCTCCCAAATAAATAAAAAAGATGATCTTTTTCCCCTCATCTAACTCTCCGGCACCACAGCAGCTGCCGATTTCGAGCTCCGAAAGTCCCTCTTCAAGTCGGCAACTCTCTTCACACAAGCCGCCTTTGACTTCCCCGGCACGGCAGCCGCGATCTTCTCCCACCGCATTGGAGCGTCCTTCGGGAATGCCTTCAGGGCGTTCAGAAGAGCAATATCCTCTCCGGAGCTCCAAACGACACCAGCATTGTTGTCCAACTCCGGCCCTTGATTCTCTTCGGCAATCCTTTTGTCCACCGGCTTCCTCTTCTTCAGAAACTCCGAATACGAATCGGCGTCACTCAATTTCCTCTCCCCCAATTCCTTCGCCTTCCTGATCACGCTCTCCACCTTATGCCGTCCCCGGAACGCCTCCGCGATAGCCTCCCACCGCCGCGGCTTCCCGACCGGATTCTTCGCCAGTTGCTTCTTCAGAACCTCGATCTCCTCTTCGTTCCACTCCTTCTCCTCCCACTGCTCTTCGTTCTTCTTCGATTCTCTCGCGGTGGAAGTCGCTAGGGTTTCCGCTTCCTCCGCCGCCGCCTCCGCCGACGGATTCGTCGGGAAATCCTCCGATCGGCGGGGCTTCGGTCTCTTCTGAGGGGCTCTCTTCTTGGATTCGTCGTCAGATTGGGACGATTCGTTGGGGAATTCGACGATCCGGCCGCGGCCGACGCGGATGTCGCCGCCAGTGAGAGAGATCGGGGCGAAAGGGCCGAGGAGGAGGGAGAGGGAGAGCCAGAGGAGGAGGGATTTGGAGGGCTCGGATTGGAGGACGAAGAGAGAGAGAATGAGGAGGAGGGACGAGAGAGAGATGGTGACGAAGAGGAAGGGCTTGGAGGCGGCGTGGGAAATGGTTTGTGGGTCCGTGGTCGGGGAGGAAGTTGGAGGCGGTGGTCGGGACTGGAAGAGGAATCTGGGCCTGGTGTCGTCGTCCAAGAACTCCATTTTTACCGGCGACGGACCTCGGTGGCCGAGAGCTTGATTAAAAGCCGGTTTTGGTTTTTGTTTTGGTTTTGGCTTTGCTTTGGTGGGTTGACTTTTTTATTGCTCAAGTGTAGAATTGAAAACACATTCTGACTACACGGAGAGAGAGAGAGAGAGAGAATATTATAATTAATAATACAGATTTTATAATTAATATAGATTAATAAAAAATATCAAATATTTTTAATTTAACATATATGTACGGATCTAATATTAAAAATAAATAAATATCTACTATTTTTTGTAGTGAGTTTTTTTGAAAAATAACAGTTCTACATACATCATAATTTTTCCGTGAATTCACAAAAAAAAAAAAAAAAAAAAATTGTTGTAGAAAAGTGAAACAATAACTATGACATTTTTAATAAAAAAAAAATCAATTTCCTCCAATTCTCCATACACACATATTTTTAAGGTCTTTCTGTGTTTATGTGCATGAGAGAATAATATCAAACAAAAATATTTGTGTTAGTGAATTTTTGTCTTAGAGAGAGAAACATGTTTATATATATATGTGAGAGATTAATGCTATCGATTCCTTGATCGAGGGATTGCATGGAGAAGTTAATTACTTATAAATATACAAATTTACAAGTAAAATATAATTTCCGTAGTTGTTCTAAATGATTGAAAAATGAACAAATATGAACATATTTGTATGTTTGTTTAAATATTAAATAATTGCTTTCAACAGTTATAATCAAAAAATGAATAGATTGTATTCGATTAAAACCTTTCATAAAATAGAGTTATTTTGAATAGTTATAGACGAAAGATAAATAGATTATAAATATTTAAAATCTTTTATAAAAAAATAATACGGTACATATAATATACAACATTTTAATCGAATACTTGCAACCATTTAAACTATTTTTCTAAAAGAAAAAAAAAAAAAAAGAAAAAGCATTGTGGTGTTTGCAATAAACTGTCTTAAAGAAAGAAAAAAAAATGAAAAATCATGAACACGCAGCTGGCAAGAAGATGATTTGACATTGTGTCTTACATCAGTCAACCACTTTGTCTAACGATCTATAACTTGCAAATGATTTTTAAAAAGGAGACTTTTAGAAAGAATTAGACCATGAAAAAAAAAACCATTTTGAACGGCCTAGAATAAGTAGTTCATCTCACAATTCGCTCTTTTGGTATTGTTAGGATGCGAATTTACGTGCTCGGGGAGGTAAAAAAGAGAGAGAGAGAGGCGAAAAAAACATGATAAAATAGAAAAAACGAGAAACCATTATTGAAAAAAAAAAAAAAAAAAAAAGAAGTTCAAAGGAGAAAATTACACCAGCGGTGTATGCAAGAGGCTTATATAAGCCCTGTTAGGAATATATAATAATAATTTGCAGATACATGCTGTGTAAAAGAGAGAGAGAGAGAGAGAAGCCATATTGGAAGAGAGAAAAAAAAAAAAAGAAAAAAAAAAGAAATCATTATTAAAAAAAAAAACTAAAAAGGGGACTTTTAGAAATAAATTCACCTACACTCTCGATTAGAAAAATAATGTATATATTTTTTGGTAACAAACCTCAGAAAAGAAAATAATAAACATAAATGGCAAATGGGACAGAGATTTGAAAACGATAACACATGGAATATAAAGTTTAAATACGACAATCATATAAAACTATTTTGGATGACCTAGAAATGAACACTCTAAGATGAATTTGCTCTTTTAACATAGTTTAAAAAAAAAAAAAAAACGCATAGCTCATCAATTATCTATATAAGAATCTAAACAATCAAAATAATATAATTTAACTCTAAAAAAATGATAAACTAGATACATATAATAATGTATTAAATTAAAATTTAGAATATGTAAAATTCTTTATGATTTATACACAGATAGTTCGTGTCTGAGTCATCGATTAAAATCCAAAATTTCAAGTCATTTTTGTTTTTCTTTTAAAGTCAATAAGTTTTTTTTTAATAATTTTTGAAAAATCAAACAATTTCACTTTAAATATTTTCAGCATGTTAAATTAATATATCTAACTTATACTAAAATGTAACTTCTAGGAAATTTAATGCTCATCTCAACTATAGGTGCTGTCTTTTTTTTTTTTTTCTTTTTCTTAAATCACTTCAAAGTTTTGCTGTAAGTTTCATGATTTTGTCATTTTTAGAATATTATCGTTGTTTTCTTTCCACCCGTTTTATTTTCTCCTATTGGCGCTTTCGTAGTATCATTGTTTTCCGAATTTGTGTCGTTTTCCAAGATGTGTCGTCCAAGATCCGTTGTCATTTCTACGTAGTCCTCCAAATTCTTGATTGTTGTTGACTCGTTTCCATGTTGTTTTTCCTTCCAATTTTTGTGTCGTTTTTAGTAAAAGAATGGTGTAGATTTTCTTAAACGACAACATTTCCCTTGCAGAAGACGGTTGATGAGCTTCTCTTTCCCCAGATTCTTCTCTTTCAGTTTCACTCGAACCTCGTACAGACTGCGATGTCGTAACTTAAACGTCTGTTACTATGAAACCCAGGTTGCAAATTCCCGAGCCCATTCCTCTAGGATCACTTTCGACGACTCCCAGCTTCTCGATTGTATTGTTCGACGAAGACTTGACGATGCACGCAAAGTGCTTGATAAAATGTCCGACAGAGCCGGTCGCAGCCATGTGGTTCATTGGACTTCACTTCTCACGAAATACTCGAAGTGCGGTCGGACTAACGATGCTCGGACGCTGTTTGATATCATGCCCGAGAAAACATTGTTACCTACAATGCCATGTTGTCCGGGTATGTGCAGGCTGGGATGTTGTCTGAGGCTTTTCGGTTCTTTGAGGAGATGCCGGAGAAGAACGTTATCTCGTGGACGTCGATGCTTTGTGGATTCGCAGATGTAGGGAGAATTGATGAGGCTGTGGGGTTGTTTGATGCAATGCCTGAGAGGAGCGTTGTCTCTTGGAATTCGATGGTTTCGGGGTTGATTAAGAATGGGGACTTAGAGGGAGCGAGGATAGTTTTTGACCGGATGCCAACGAGGAATGTAGTTTCGTGGAATGCAATGATTGCAGGGTACACTGAGAGTTCTAGAATGGAAGAAGCAAGAGTTTTGTTTGATGAGATGCAAGATAGGAATGTTGTTACCTGGACTAGCATGATATCGGGTTACTGTAGGTCTGGTTATGTGGATGAGGGGTATTCTTTGTTTCGAATAATGCCTGAAAGGAATGTTGTGTCGTGGACGGCGATGATTGGTGGGTTCGCTTGGAATGGCTTCCATGAAGAAGCCCTATTGCTTTTTCTTGACTGGAAGGAGAGCTTTGACATGAAACCAAATGTAGAGACTTTTATATCACTTGCTTATGCTTGTGCTGGTGTGGGCTTGTCTTCTCTTGGTAAGCAATTACATGCTCGGGTAATTGTTGCTGGTTGGGACAAGGATGATTATGATGGCAGGTTAGGTAAGAGCCTAATTTACATGTATTCTGCATTTGGTAACATGAATTTTGCGCAATTCATTTTTCACAGGATTTCGAAGGACATTTCTGTTCAATCTTGTAATCATTTGATTAACGGTTATATTCAGATTGGACAACTAGAAAGGGCTCAGAGTTTGTTTGACAAGGCACCCATCCGAGATAAAGTCTCTTGGACGTCTATGATTGGTGGGTATTTCAGTGTCAGAGAAGTGTCCAAGGCTTTTCATCTATTTTGGAACATGCCGGAGAAAGATGCAGTGGCATGGACAACAATGATTTCAGGCCTTGTGCACAATGAGCTTTTCACGGAAGCTACTAATACATTTTCAGAAATGCGGACTCAGGGTGTTTCACCATTAGGTTCAACATATTGTATTCTTCTTGGAGCCATGGGTGCAATCGCAAATCTTGATCCTGGACGGCAGTTTCATTGCCTGGTGATAAAAACACAGCACAAGTTTGATTTGATTATTGACAATTCACTGATCTCCATGTATGCCAAATGCGGGGACATAAATGCTGCCTGTTGCATTTTTTCAAATATGGTTTTACGGGATGTAGTTTCTTGGAATTCCATGAACATGGGGTTTTCGAATCACGGGCTTGCAAAAAAGGCCCTAGAGACCTTTGGAGCTATGGTGCGATCTAGAAATCTCCCGAACTCGGTAACCTTTCTGGGCATTCTATCAGCATGTAGCCATGCAGGACTTGTGCGTAGAGGGTGGGAATTTTTCAATTCCATGATCAATGTGTATGCAATTCAACCAGGTCCGGAACATTACATCTGTATGATCGATCTATTGGGCCGAGCAGGGAAAGTAAAGGAGGCATACGAGTTCATCTTGAGGCTACCTTTCGAACCAGGGCAAGCTGTTTGGGGGGCATTGCTTGGAATCTGTGGATTGGGCGAGACAAATGCCGAGATTGCTACACATGCAGCAAAACGGCTACTTGAGCTGGACCCTCTCAACGCACCTGCCTATGTGGTGCTTTGTAACATCTACGCAGCAAATGATCAGCATGAAGAAGAGGAAAAGTTGAGGAAGGAGATGGGACTGAAAGGTGTGAGAAAGGTTCCGGGATGTAGTTGGATAACGCTGACAGGGCGAGTTCATTTGTTTCTCTCAAGAGATAGAGTAGAACCAGAAGTTGATGACATGTTGTTGCTATTGTTCAAGACGGTTAGTAAAACATTAGAACAAGAGATTTTAGAAGTGCAAAGTTATTGATTCTTTTGGATACATGCACAACTTTTTCATAGAATTGCAGCTTCTGTAGTAGTTCATAGCTATTACAAATTTTATGGGGTGAAAAAAAAAAAGGCTACGTTTAGGCAAATCTGAATCTTTCAGGAAAAAAAAAAAAAAAACATACAAAATACTTTGGACATTCCTATTTGTACAGATGTCTAAAGGTATAAATGTGCAACAGATCACAATAAATAGTAAGCTTTTTTTTTAATAACCTTAAAATGCAGAAATAAAAATATATATATATGTTTTTTTATAGTAACAAGACTGTCCTTGCTGATTTGTATAATAGTTTTTAAGTATTTAAAAAAAGGCTTCACTGTAATATATTGTCCATAAGATATGCTTTAATTGTCAAGATTATACATGCTTGAATATTATCCTTCGTATATAAAATGGAGAATGTATCAAAGAGTAATGGATAATGATGTTTCTGGCGCAAACATATAAAGTTTAAAAAAAAAAAAAAAACATAGCATGTATTTCATTAGATAAAATACCTAGAATATTTCATAATAATATTTTAATGTCAAAATGTGGTTGCTTTACAAGCACTCTATTATAACAGTTGGGTTCTGGGCCAGCTCAGATTATTTGGGTATGTCTATCATTTTTTATCAAATTGAATGAGTTAATTAAGAGTACATTATAGGGGTGTAACTATAATTAAGTTCAGTTCAAAGGAAGTTATAATAATACTAACATAAATCAGGGGCGTAAATGTAATTTTGACACTAGTATATTTATCTCGTTCCTTTTTCTTTCATATCCTTCCCGCCAAATCACAGTTCCAAAGTAGAACCAGAAGCAGAAATGCCCGTTCCTCTAAGACCCTCCAAACCCACCTCTCGTTTGTCGTCATTTTCCCTGGAAAAGCTCAGAAAATCTCGGAGAAATCTCTCTAGAAACCCACCAAGACTCTGGACCCAAATTCAAGACCAACCCCACGAAGTCGACGACCGAGGACTCCCCATCTTAAAGCTAAGCCACCCTCTCCTCCGAGCCTTGGACTCTTGCCATGGCCTCAGACAGTTCCACCAGGTTACCGCTCAGCTCTTTGTCGCCGGTCTTTTCCACGATTCTCTCGCCGCGAGCCGGGCCATTAAGAAGCTCTGCTCGTCGTCGGAGACTCTCTCGTATGCCGTTTACGTCTTCGATAAGATTAATGAACCGGACGCTTTTCTTTGCAATGTTGTAATGAGAACCTACGTGAATTTGAATGACCCAATTGGTGCTTTAAGGTTTTATTACGGGAAAATGGTTGGTGAATCTGTTGCTCCTAATCATTTTACGTTTCCGATTTTGGTGAAGGCATGTGCGGGTATTGGGTCCGTAAGAGAAGGGGGGAAGGCTCATTGTAAGGTTGTGAAACTTGGGTTTGCTTCGGATTTGTTTGTTCGGAACTCGTTGATTTATTTGTACTCAGTTTGTGGGAGGGTTGGCGATGCTCGTAAGGTGTTTGATGAATTGCCTGAGCTGGATTTGGTGAGTTGGAATTCGATGATTTATGGGTATGTTAAGAACGGAGAGGTCTGTGTTGCGCGTAGGCTTTTTGAAGTAATGCCTGAAAGAGATGTTTTTAGTTGGAACATCTTGGTTATGGGCCATGCAGAGATGGGAAATATGGAAGCTGCGGAGTTGTTGTTTGAGATTGTGCCGGATAAAGATGTTGTGTCTTGGAACTCTATGGTTGATGGGTATGCAAGGATGGGCAATGTTTTGGAGGCTCGTGAGTTTTTTAATCAGATGCCGATACGGAACATAGTTTCGTGGAATACAATGTTGGCTCTTTATGTGCGAAGTAAGGATTACAGCGAGTGTGTGAGATTGTTTGATAGGATGTTAGAAGCAGGAAAGGTGAAACCAAATGAGGCTACTCTAGTGAGTGTCCTCATCGCATCTGCAAACCTTGGAAGGCTTGACAAGGGAAAGTGGGTTCATTCTTATATTGAATCTAACAGGATTAAGCCCGATGTGTTACTTGCAACCGCTCTCTTGACAATGTACGCAAAATGCGGGCATATGGACATGGCTAGAAGTGTCTTTGATGAGATGTCCGAGAGGAGTGTTGTGTCATGGAATTCAATGATCATGGGGTATGGTATGCATGGGAATGGACAGAAGGCGCTCGAAATTTTTTTAGAGATGGAAAAAGGAGGCCCTGTGCCAAATGATGCTACTTTTGTTTGCATTTTGTCTGCATGTACGCATTCAGGAATGGTTTTGGAGGGTTGGTGGTACTTTGATCTTATGCAACGAGTTTACAAAATTGAACCAAAGATTGAACACTATGGTTGCATGGTTGATCTTCTTGCCCGGGCTGGTTTGGTGAAAGATTCTGAAGAACTTATTAAGAAGATGCCAATGGAGGCAGGACCGGCCTTATGGGGATCTTTACTTTCTGCTTGTAGAAACCACTCAAATTCAGATCTTGGGGAGATTGTGGCCAAGCGGCTAATTGAGTTGGAACCAATGGATATTGGACCTTATATAATGTTATCGAATATATATGCATCAGAAGGGAAATGGGATGATGTTGAACGTGTAAGGAAGATGATCAAAGCAAATGGATTAACAAAAGAAGAAGGGAGAAGCACAGTTCACCTTGGAGAATTCAGATCCGTGTTTTGTATCGATAACGGTTCGCTTCACAGGAGAAGCATGGTGTACTCTATGTTGGGGGAAATAGGTACTCAGATGAAGTTATCTTCTTTGGAAGAGAGTTAGAATACTTGATCAAAACTAGTATTCAAGCATCATTGTATGCTTGCATGAAGGATTTCTGTGGTTGGATTACACTGCAGAGAAGATTTCATAGAAAAGTAGTATAGCTGGTCAAATAAGCTATATGCAGGCCAAGCAACAGGTTTTTAGATGGCCTTTAGATGGCCTATCAAGTAAAGTGAAAAAAACAAATTCCCAAGTCAAGAAAAGAGACAAAACATGGTGATGTACATAAAAACGAGTATCATTATTATTTTCTAGCTCATTTTTGCCAGTGAATTCTTCAAGTATTTAGCGTTGAGAAATTATATTGTTACATTTGAAAGAGGTATTGGGATTGATAATATTTGCCCGGGATGTGGTGCTGAAGCCGATGCTACAACGCATGCTCTTTCTTTTGCAGGCTGAGGGAAGATTAGAGGAGATCACTTTGGTAATTTCTGCCTTCACTTATTTAGATCTGCCTCTAAATCTGACTTTGAGATCACTCGTACTGTGGCTTGATTTCTTTGGTTCAGAAGTAATAGAATTGTTCATCAGACGCAGGTGCATGCTCTGCGCATATATAGTTGTTGATAATGACAGCCTCGTTCTTCATGAATTCCAGGATCTCGCTGTCCTCTCAGCTGTGCCCCCCCTGCACTCCTAGTAGGAGCAGGCCTTCTCTCCGGTCTCCTCCAGACTCCAGGATCGATCTGCTAAAATTTTATGTGGATGATTCTATCTTCCTGGGTTCTGATCGATTGGTATCAGTGGCATCATCAGAAACAAATTTGGAGTTGTGCTTGTTGTACTTGCCAAGCATATTTATGGCTCTTTCTCTCCTTTTATAGGTGGGAACTTTATCTGAACAACTTCATTGTCGATTTGATTGCAGAAAGATTTCTCTCCTGCCCCAGGAGCGGGTCTTCTCCGGGACATAGTGACTGTTCTTGATAGTTTTCTGGTGCTTCCTGTAACTTTTCCAACTGTTCTGGTAATGATGCAACTCATAGACTTGCTGTTTACAGTGCTGTGGATGTCTTGTCTTTCAATAGAAGTGTTCTAAGGCCATTCTCCGTGGAATTGTTGCTCTTATTTGTAATTCTGCCCTTTAATTTTTCATGAAATTAAGCTTTTCCCCTAAAAAAAAAATCATAAGTGAACTGATAAGGAAAATTTTATTTTGTTGTCCTTTTTGGTGTTTTCAAATTTGTAGTGTGGCGCGGGTTGAGCAGAGATCCGAAACTTACAAGATTTTTGTCGATCTAAATGCACTTAATACACTTTGAAGTGCCACAATGAATTGAGTCTAACACTCTTGATACTAATTCTAAACTAATTCTTGATTCTAATCGTGACATCTAACACTGTTGATACTAATTCTTAATATATAGAGGTCACGCACTTTTAGAACTGCCACAATGAACAAAGTTCTAATTTTCTAAAACCACTATTGGAAATATAATAGATACTTGGGTGGGTATCCGAATTTTGCATCTTGTAATTGAGTCGGTGTGAAATTACTGTTATATTATGTGTAATATTTTTCTACCATTAGAAAATTTGAAGCTCTGAAGGATATATATACATATAGATGTATATATACACACATTTTGAGAATAATATAGGAAATATAATCTGAGCAACAAGAAATTGAATGTGTTTTGGTCGGTTTCAAAAAACCAAAATGGAGGGTAACAATATAAGTGGTTGTAAGTATGATTTAATGGTCATATCACACCTGACTATACCTAGTATTGCAGAGTACGAATCACCCCATCACTAAATTTAAAAATAAGTAAAGGATAAATTTCATATTTTCCCCCCGAACTGTAGACCTTGTAATGATTTGCCTCACAAATTTTAAAACGTAACATTTGTTCCCTCTAAACTTTAAAACGCTAACAAATTTAACTCAGTTAAAATTAAGATGGAAAATGCCATGTGTCACACATTCCATTCACAAAAACCCGCCAAACTCTCCAGTTCAACAACACGGGCGGGTTTTTGTTGGCTAGTTTGGGGTCGGTTTAACATGACCCGACCGCCAATAGATCAAAAGAGAGAGAGAGACGACGACGAGACAAGCTATCGAATTCTATCAGTCTCGGAAAGTCGCTGGAAATCAGAAAATCCCCATTCTATTTACTCTCTAAAGAACAGAAATCCCCAATTCACTCTCAAAGTCTCAGATTCCAATCTTCACAAACCCTAAGCTCCAAAATTCCCAAACGCAGCCCCCCCCCCCCCCCCCCCCCCTTTTTTTTTTTTTTTGCTGTCGCAGCGCCAACGCCCGCCAGTTCCGCCGCCTCCCTCGTCTCCGGTACAGTCACATATTCCCCATTTTTAGTTCTTTTTTTTTTTTTTTTAATGAGAATTAGTTTGATTAAATATTAGTACTTTTGATTGTTCGTTGTTGAATCTAAGTGTAAAAGAACTTTTTTTCTTTTTTTTTTTTTTTTTGTAAATTTTTTTAGAACTTGAAAAATGGAGAATGATTTGATAAAGAGTGTATCTTGTTCAATTGGAAAAGTTGTAGGTGATGAATAACGACACATCCTGCTAAATTAATATATATATATATATATATGTATATTTACTTATGTATATATACATACACTTCTACACACACACACACTCATATATACATATATATGTAAGTACCCGTCATAATCATTGTTGGGAATACTCAATTGGGTATTTGGTATTTAAAAAGTATTTGGCTGATCATAACACTTTTAGGAAATTACGGCAGTGTTTTGCTCTTGATTTTCTGGTTGAAAGCCTTTGTTGCATAAGTTGGGAAGATATTTTATATGTATTTATTCATGTTTGTACTTATGTATTATTCTGTGATATATTTGATTATAGAGCAGAAAGGTTATTGCTATTGAGTGAAAATGGCAGCTTCGAGTTCGAAGTCCCTTAAGGATTATTTGAAACGATACCAGACCAATAATGAAGAGGAAAAGAAAAAGAAGAAGAAGAAGCAGAAAGCTAAGCCCGATGCCATGGGTGTTTTGGTTGTGGATGAGGATCCAGTTTGGCAAAAACCAGTAGTTCTTGAAGAAGAAAACGACAATGATTCGGCTGGTAGGTAATCATTTGTTAGGCTGTTTTTTTTTTTGGGCCAAATGTAGTTGGCATTACACCGTTTGTTGTTTAATATTGATTTTTGAATCATTTATTCTTCGTAGATGAAGAGAAGCCTCAAGTTAATGAAGATATTGAGGTTAAGCGGATGAGGAGGCTTGAGCAGCTACGGGCCAAGCGTGGTTTAAATGACATATCTGAGGATGGAAGTGGTTGGGTTACACTGTCTCCAAAACATTCGAATATGAATAATTTGAATTCCGATTTGTCTCCTCCTCGTAAAAGGACAGCCAGAAACGATACACTCTCACCAGAACCTGGATTGAAGCGTTCAGGATCTGAAGAAGGTAGCGATTTGTCGCCACCACGGCAGAGGGGCAGGCGCCACACTACACTGTCTCCTGAACCTGATGTGGACTTTTCTTTAGCTCGTAATCGAAGGGTACGATATGACACACCTTCACCTGAACATGGTGGAAAACCTAGAAAGGAAGAGATGGATTTGTCACCCCCTCGACGGGGAAGGGCTCGAAACGACACACCTTCCCCTGAACATAATAGAAAACCTGTCAAGGAAGGTTTGGATTTGTTGCCTCCTCGACGTGGCAGGGCCCGCAATGACACCCCTTCACCTTCACCTAATAGAAAACCTGTTGAGGAAAATCTGGATATGTCACCTCCTCGGCGTGGAAGGGCTCGAAATGACACACCTTCACCTGAACGTTATAGAAGATCTGTTAAGGAAGATGTTGATTTTTCACTACCACAGCAGCGGCGGAAGCGCCACCATACTCCATCTCCGGAACCTGATGTTAAATCCAAGCGCCCTTCTAGGGTTGATAATGATATTTCTCCTCCTCGCCGGCGTCATCGTGATTCTACACTTCAAGCTGACTTGCATACTTCACCTGGTTCAGACCTTTCACCCCCAAGGAAAAGTAGAAACGATGGTAAGGGATTTGAGTTATTTGTTTTTCGTGTATATAATCACATAGGAATTGGAATTCAACTAAAACTTGTTGCTTCATATGTTTTTTGGTTTCAGATCTTTCTCCACCAAGGAAAAATAGAAAGGAAGTATCTGTTTCAGATACTAAAGAGCAGCGAAAAACCGGTTTAATTTCTGGCCGGGACATCAGTGAAGAGATTGCTAGAACCAAGAAGCAGGATTTGCTAAGGTAAACTTCTTCTTCTTCTTCTTTATTTTATTTTATTTTTTAAAATTTTATTTAACAGACTTTCATCTGCTTATCGGTATGAAGTTCTGTATCTCTTATAAAGGTTATTGTTTTTGAACTACCACTCATTATTAGTCAATGCTGTGAAGTATGTTGCCATATTCTTATCACTTTTTCCCTTATATGCATGTTAACAATGATAGTTTGTCTTTGGAATGATCCCAAATTATTTCTTGAATAAGCTGGAACAAGATGGGGTAATGAGTTCTAGCTCATAAGATATTTATACTGGCACTTTTGCATATAAATGTTTGCTATAGTCCTGACATGTGTTTACTGTTTTAGGTTCCAAGAGATGGACCCTTCTATAAGTGGTCGGGGAGCAGAACCTGTATATCGTGATAAGATAAAAGGTCAAGAAAATTTTCTCTTCTCCTATAGTCCTATTTAGTTTGCTCATGCATTTATGCTTTATCTATGTCTCACTTACCTACGTGCAGGTGAGCGAATTACAAAGGAGGAATATTTGAAATCGCGACAAAAAGTAGAAGAAAAGCCCAAGGTACATCTTAAAATCTATTGTTATATTTCATCGTTGTTTTCGTTGTTCTCATCAATATGGTGATGCAAGGCTGTCTGCTGCTTGTCTTACTAATTTGCTACCTTTACATGCTGGCCTAAAACCTATCTTGTGACGTCTTTTTCTTTGTCTTTGGTGGTTTGTAGAAAGGACAACTTTTTAGATGTTTGTCTTATGTTACATTTGAAACGTAATTAAGGTTAATTGCACAACCATCTAGATTTCTTCAGATGATCTTGAAGTCTGTTGCTAGGGTGGTATCGACCGTTTTTACTTCACTTTATATAGAACTCATGTCAACGCTATTCTTTTAGGATGCAAGTGCTTCTTGACTGAAGGAATAGGATTAACTGAGCAGTTAATTTAAGGTAGAATGCATTGGGAAGTGCTGTGTTAATGGAACTATTTCTTGGTTTTAGGTTATGCCGGTTTCTCCTTTTCTTTGGTATAATTTAAAAATTAACAATCCGAAATAATATTTTTCGGCCCATATTTTTAATTAGCTTTAATGGTTATTATCCTACATTTGTCAGGAGATTAAATTGGAATGGGGCAAAGGCTTGGCTCAGAAGCGGGAAGCTGAGGCTAGGCTGCAAGAATTAGAACGTGAGAAGGACAAACCATTTGCACGGAGCAGGTAGATTCTATGTATATAAAACACTTTTATATAGTTCTGTAGTTTTCTTATGTTGCAATTGATTTTTATCATCAATGAAAGGATGTTTCTTATTTAAAACAAAAGCATGGAAAACTTTGGTTCTAGTTTATATGCAATATTGTCGATGGTTTTCGATTGTGGTAATTGCGTACTTGGTTCAAAGTCATGCTAAGTGGCGTTCATATGACACTATTTATGGTCGCGTACTATTAATTGTTCCTTCTTTTTAAGAAACCTTTCTCTTGGTCTTCTTGATGGTTTCTAGAAACGGCAATTTTACGTGTCTTGATGTATGTTAGAAACAGCATTATATTTTTTATGGTTCTGACTTCTTACATATCTGGATGCAATTATTCTGCCTAATTATCAAATTCATTTTGCCACAGAAGGTATTTTGCAAAGTTCACAAAAATTAAGGTGTCGGACAGCATATACGATTTATGTGTTATTGGGACTCTTTCTCTTTCTCTCTCTCTCTTTTTGAATCTTTGTAGGGCGGCATATAGGATTAGAGGCTCCAACTAAATATAGATTCCAACTAATTAGTGGCCTAATGAGCCACAAATTCCCTAATTCACAAAGTGTGTCGTACGCCAAAGTGCTACTTAAGCTTTGAGTTTTAGATGTTGCAACGTTCTCATAGTGTCGTCTATTGTTTGCAGAGATGATCCAGAACTTGACGAAATGCTGAAAGACAGAGTAAGATGGGGTGATCCAATGGCGCATTTGGTGAAGGTAATTTACGTGACTAAAGCTTATTTAGTGCGTTTGTCATTTTCCCTTTAACTACATTGTTTCAAATGCTTAAAAAAGCTTTCAAACAGTTGATCTACATATTTTCTGAACTGATGCTGGTCATTTTCACATATTGCAGAGAAAGCAACACGAACCCGTTCTCCCTAACTTGGGTGATAATGAGAAGATGAAGGAATCCGGATTCATTATTCCTCAGGATATCCCAAATCATAGTTGGTCAAAAAGAGGACTAGATGCCGCACCGAATCGATATGGTATAAAACCAGGAAGACACTGGGATGGTGTTGATCGTAGTAATGGTTGGTTCAATTCCATTATTCTGCAATCAATTGCTCGTACTTCACTCTATGGTCCTATAATGCTATATATAAAGGTAGAACAAATTTTGCTAATAACATTTTTGCCTTGTGCTTTGTAGGATACGAAAAGGAATTATTCAAAAGGATGAACGAGAAACGAGCCACGGAAAGGGAAGCCTATCTTTGGTCCGTCTCTGATATGTGACTTGAAATTACCCGGTATTTTATACATTTTGTACTCTTTTCTCTTGGGAAATTTTCGGAGGCCTTCCTAAACAATCAAGATGCTTGTTAGAGAAATATGCATGTAAAAGTTTAAGTATGAATTGTAAAGAGGCATTCACAAAGTGGGATTTTTTGGTCCCATAATTTTCGAAAAGTAGGAGCTTGTTTGGAGGCCATGTGATTAGAAAACTAACAAATTTGGAATCTTTTTTTGCTCTCTCTCTCTCTTAACACGTTGAAAGAGCATCTATGGATATCTATATATATATATATATATATATGCATATTGATGGATTTGTCTTCAATAAATTAGAACATATATGAAAAGCACCAAGTAAGAAAAAAGAAATATATATATATATATAAATATATTATAATGAACTTTCTTTTCACTGTTACATGTTTCTGTATCTATATCTATAGTTCTATACCTCTCCGTGTGTCCTCCTCACTCCTGCCAGATGTTGCTCCTCTTTTTTTTTTCCCTTCGTTTTCTCGTCCTTTTCTTTTCCCTTATTGAAATTATTTACTCAAAGCAGGATGAATTCCACTGTGGTCATGAAAAAAAAATTAAAAACAAAATAAAAGAGGAAAATTTATCCTTTAGATTGAAAATCTGACATCCCAGAATAATTCGAAACTTTTCATGTTTATTGTTTTCTATTTATTATTGAACAATAGAATGATTGCATACATGGCCTCGATGGCCCTCTTATTGAATCATACTTATTGGCAAATGAAAAAAAAAAAACTAAATTAAAAAAATGAAGCAAAAATGAACCCCAGGTACAATGAATAAAGCCAGGGACTTATTGTTTGGTATCCATTACCCACAAAAAAAAAAAAAAAAAAAAAATGTTGCAGATGTTAGAAGTCGACTTGAACTCCAGTGTCGTAAGTTGTGTTATAGAGAGGAACAACCCAGGACTCGTCTCCGTCAATATCGTCCTTCAAAAGTATCTTTATTTGCAAAGGTCCACTTGGTGGTGTGGTTGTTGTCCAAACCGCTCCATAGCTCCTATCCAACAGCTTCCACACATATTTATCTGCCTGCAAATCTAACGATTTTTTCTTTTAGTTCATCATGACAGAAGGTGTGTATTTTTAAATGATAGAAGTGATTTAAATTGGTATTGTGTTCATTTTCAGTGGTGTGTGTTTTTGAATGTTAGATCTAATTTCCAATTACATTAGAATGAAAAATGTATGCAGAGCTCTGCGGTATAAAACAGTACATGTAATAGCTCACAGAGCTGTACGGCGGTGATATCTCTCTTCGCTTGCTGATACCAAATGACAAAAGCCAAGTAAGGAGGGAAATTGGTGTTATCGTCTATTTTGATTGCAATGTTCTTGCTGGGATAGCTGCAAGAAACTCTGTTTGCAGACAGAGAAAAAGGAAGAAAGAGAACTGCACAAGTTATAGTTCCTCCAAAATACGCTGCTGAGTTCAACAGTAAGTTTCGATCGTGAGCTCAGATTTTTATGAGAGAAAGCACTGGGAAAAAAAAATTAAGGATAATGTTTTAAAGAGCCACTTCCTCTATTTTCTATATCGACTACGCCAAGGGACAACAAAGAGGCAGCTGCATCGGTGGTTTGAGCCATCCGACCAAAGGCTCGTCTGCTCATGATAAAATCGGTGCTATGACCCGAGCCTTGGTTCGTTATTACCACTGTTACTCCTTTGTCCGAGCAATAGGCACTGTTGGTGCATCTCGCCTAGTGAAACAAGATCAAAGTGGATATCATAATTCCAATTACAAATTTATTGTTGGTGCAACTATTTCTGTATTTTATCTCAAGGATGAAATATTTTGATGTTCTGATCCAAATTCACCTGCTAGCAAGCGTCGCAGCCAACTCTGTCACGATAAAGATCAGACACTGCCAAGATATCTCCACCGTTGATTGTTGCTCCAAATGAGCCATATCTGCATCGACCGTCTGCGGTTCAATGAAAAAAGGTTGGTTAGAACACATGTTTAAAATCAAAATATGCATTTTTTTTTTCTTTTCTTTATTGAACTCTCTTAAGATCTGTACCTTGCTCATCAGAGTTCCGATAGTGAGCCGCTCAAGATTGAATGAAACAGTCACTACATGTAGAAGCTTTAACTTGAGCCTGCTTTAGAAGCGTAATTGCAAAAATGAAAGACAGACACATAACAGATAATGCCATTTTGTAAAGCAAATTAGGCAATGAGAAAAATCTGAAGGGCAGGTTGGTATGCATATTAAACTAGCAAAATTTTCCAATTTATAGCAAATCAAGTAGGCAACTTTCAATTTATCAAAAAAAAAAAAAAAAAGACAAATTTCAAAGTGGTAATTAACTTAAACAACTTTGACTTTGTGCTATCAAATTCATTTTGAATGAGATTTTGTCAATGGAATTATGTTTTAGAGTAACTTGATTTGTTTGGAATACAGAGGACAAACTGACTTCTGCCTTTTCAAAGTAAGCTGTAACATAATGTCCTTCCCTTGTTGAATTCCTTTACTACTTAATTTTCAAAAAGTCATCATTCAAACTTTTTTATGATGTGAACTTTTGCACCTATTAAAGCATGTTTCACCACAGGCCATTTGGTGAAAGTGATAAGGTTGCTCGTTTTGCTAAAAAGGGTCTTGAGTCAGTTCTATCATAATATTGTTTTGTCATAATTATTTGAGTACGTCATCCTTTATCCTTTTAACCATTTAGTACGTATGTATGTTAGAACGGCCGAGTTTCATTTCGAATGAATTACGACTTGTCTGCATTTCACTGGAGTGATTGTACAACATTGTCAGTTGTTATCTCTGCTCACGCCAAAAGCATGAAGTGGATGAGCTTGTATAAGTGGGAAACTTGTCTTGTCTATACTTTCTTGCTATTTGACCATGAATCTTGTGTTGCCTAACAGGAGATAGACAGATAGAGAGAGAGAGAGAGAGAGAGAGAGAGAGAGAGAGAGAGAGAGAGTCAAACTCAAAGAAGCTGAATTGCTTGATTTGGAATTAGAAGTAGTTAGGTACTTATTCACTGAGAAAATATTTGTGTTTGGCATCTCTGTTGATTTTCACACCGGTTATCAACACATTGGCTGTGATCTTCCTCTTTCGTGTCGAAAGTACAACGGAAGCACCCCATGCCATGCATCTTACCATTATCGCTTGTTCAACAAAGAGGAAAAACCCAATTTAATTTTCTCATCAATGTCAACGAAATAAAGTGCAGAAGAAAAAGATGCAAAGCACATTTAACAACAGTATGACCATGATATCACCAAGAGCTTGGTGGGATAGTAAGCTCATTCGTCCTTCATGTATGAACTCATGCTTCGAGTCGGCATCCATGGTGGTTTATTTTCAGAGATTATTTAGATACATCACCCTCTATCTTTAAAACCCTTTATATAAATATATATTTTCCTTTTCTTTTTTTAATAGTGTAGAAAACATCAATGTCAACAACAAAGTTGATATTTGTTCTGCAATTCGTCTTAATTTTTTGCGCTCCAATGTGCAATGCTTTTTCTAATTCTTCATCAACTTTTTGTACATCGTTATTATGCTTTGTTCAAAAGGATGAACGAGAAACAGGCGACGGAGAGGGAAGCCTATATTGGGACCGTAGATGAATTGTAACCTGAATTAACTCGGTTTAGATCTTAGACGATTACATTTCATGAAGATTTCAAGCCTTTTTGTACAGTGAAAACGGCGAGTTTTCGGATCCTAGATGACACGGTGATAGAACAACAAATACCAATTGCAAGAATAGAAACCAAACTATGGCATTGTCAAGATTAACTCCTTAATTTTGAATACTACAACCTGGTTGTATCCAAAGGATAGAATGTAACTTCATCTTCACTGTGGTCATGAAAAATATAATAATAATAAAAAATAAAGAAAGAAAAGAAAATTTATCACTTAGACTTATTGATCGGGACTTGGAAGAATTCGGGACTAAACTAATAAAGAGACTATTATCATTGAATACAGGAATTCAATGGCCCTTATCGAATTTAACCCAATTACAATGACTAAAACCAGGGACTTATTGTAAGCTATAAGCAAAGAAAAAAAAAATGTTGCAGATGTTTAGAAGTACACTTGAACTCCGGTGTCGTATGTTTGTCCAGGTTTCCAGTCTTGCGGGATGTTGTTCACAGGAACAACCCAGGACTCATCTCCGTCAACATCGTCACTAAAAAGCATCCTTATTTGCAAAGATCCGCTTGGGGGTGTGGTGGTTGTCCACACTGCTCCGTAGCTCCTATCCAACAGCTTGCACACAAAGTTCTGTGTCTGCAAATTTAATGATTTTTTTTTTCTTTTAGCTCGTTATGATGTCAATGACATGTATTCCTAGCGGTAGTGCGCGTTTTTGAATGCTAGCCGTAGTTTAAACTGGTATCTAAGTGAAATTACATATATATATATATATATATATATATGCAACTGACAGAACCTGATAAAAAACTGATCATATTAATATAAAACAGTAAAGTGTATTTTTTCGTACTCAACCGAAGAATTACCTCACAAAGCTGTACGGCGGTGATATCTCTGTCCCCTTGTTGATGCCAAATGACAAAAGCGAAATAGTGAGGGAAGTTGCTGTTCTCGTCGATTTTGATCGTGATGTTCTTGCTGGGGTAGCTGCAAGAAACTCTGTTTGTAGATAGACAAAACGAAGAGAGAGAACTTCATAAGTTATAGTTCCTCTAAAATATGTTGCCGAGTTTGAACAGTAAATTCAAATTTTTATGAGAGAAGACAGTATTAAGAGGCACTTACCGTCTGTATTCTATATCAACTACACCAAAGGACAGCAAAGAGGCAGCTGCATCAGTGGTCTGAGCCATCCGACCGAAGGCTCGTCTGCTCATGATAAAATCGGTGCTATGACTAGAGCCTTGGTCCGTTACAACCACTGTCACTCCATTGTCTGAGCAATAGGCACTATTTGTGCATCTCACCTAGTGAAACAAGATCAAAATTAATATTATAAGTCCAAGTACATGAATATTTTCATGTCTCATCAGGGCTGAAATATTTTGATGTTTTGGATCCAAATTCACCTGGTAGCAAGCGCCGCAGCCAACTCCGTCGCGATAGAGATCAGACACTGCCGAGACGTCTCCACCGTTGATTGTTGCTCCGAACGAACCATACCCGCATCTACCGTCTGCAATAAAATGAAAAGGATCGGTTAGCATGGCATGTTAACTGGTACAAACACCATGAAAATGTGTTTGATTTATGTTGAACTCTCTTACGATCTGTTCCTTGCTCGTCGGAATTCGGGTAGTAAGCCGCTCGAGATTGAACGAAACAGTCACTACATGCAGAAGCTTTAACTTGAGACTGCATCAGAAGCAGAATTGCAAAAATGAAAAAGAGAGAACTAAAAAAAGGTGTCATTGTAACACAACTAATGAAGCCAAGGCAATGAGAAAATCTCAAGGGCAGGTTTGGTGTATGCATTAAGCTAGCAAAATATTGCAATTTATAGGAAACCAAAAAGGCAAATTTCATATTCTGAAAAAAATAAATAAATAAAAGTTAGAAAAAAGGGCAAATTTCAAAGTGGTAATGCTCTTTACCAACTTTGACCTACTTATGACCTCAAATCCATTTTGAATGAGAATGGAATTCTGTTAGAAGTGTCAACCGGCAAGTTGCAAGTTTTGGAATATAAATTGTGGAAATACTGTTTTCTAACCTTTCAAATTAAACTGTGACATAATTTCCTTCTCTTGTCGAATTTCCTAACATTTATTTAGTTAATAAACTGTCACTATCAAACTATATTGGAGTGTAAACTTTTCTAGCTAAACAAACCAAGTTTCATTTCAGATTAGTTTTCTTTATTATTCTCTATATGGATTGGAAAGAGATAATCTTTTTATTATCTGCATTTTGTTATGAATGGGTTTGTGTAAGATATAGGAAATGCTATGGCCAATACTACGGTGTGAACTCTTCCCCCCCCTAATCATACCTTGATGTAATTTATTACATATTAGATTATAGACAAATTAATCTAAATTATTGATATTTAAGCTATTTTTATTACATGTGACGCAATAACAAATAATATGAATGATCCAGATTCTTACGGTCGTAAGGAGACTCGAAGAAGTTTCCTTATCAAAAACGGTCATATATGTATACGTTCATGGTATTTGCCGAACAGGGAAGAGATGAGTGGAGAGAGAGAGAGAGAGAGAGAGATAGAAATCAAACTTCTCAAAGAAGTTGAATTTGCTTGATTTGGAAATAAAGGCAGTTAGGTGCTTGGGCACTGAGAAAATCTTATGATTTTCCGACTGGTTATCAACACATGGGCTGTGATCTTCTTTTTGCTTGGTGGAGGGAAAGAACAAAGGAAGCACCCCATGCATGTAACAAGGAATCATATAGTACATAGATACATATACTTGTATAGATAAGGTTTCATGCCCGTTATTTGTAAAACGACACTTGTAATATAAGGCTAGTGCATGTAATACCAAGATCATCAATACGTATACATATTCGTATTACATTTTTTTCTTTTTTTTTTGTTACAAATAGCTTCAAATCGTACTATATTACACATAAATAAAAGCATTTAATAGTTACATGTATTTATGAATAGAGAGCTATATTTTTCGGATAAATACGATCAAATGACAGAAGACTATATATATATATATATATATATATATTTTTTTTTTTTTTTTTTGTAACAGATTTTTTTTATGTTTTACATGCCTTCTCATCCGAAGTCACTTGTTCTCCTATAATAAGATGTATGTTCTTTTAGGTGAAGAAATCGGCTTAATCTGACTTGAACAATTTTTGCAGCCCTGAGGTGCAGAAGTAGAAAAGCTAGGAAAAGGTAAACAACTAACAAGGATTTCGTTGAACCACATCAGCCATGACATGGAAACCATTTTGGATTTGTGGGTCCCTGCCATGCTCTTGATTTCTACTAATTTGATTGGTCAAATTATGGTAAATATCAACTTGATTTTTTTTTTTTTGGCCTTTTTTTTTTTCTAATGCATGTCAAGTCCAAATCTCAATCATTTAAAAAGACTGGAAAATGATCCCCTGTATTCAAAATTTCTCAGCTTTTATCATGTGACAGCTAGTATTTTCTCTAATCGGTCAAAACGTTTTTTTTTTTTATTAATCGTCCTAAAACATTGAGATAAATTATAGATTTTGAAATTTTAAATTGTGTTATAAACTTGTAATTGTTCTAAAAAAATTAAGATAAAAAGAGGGCTAGCTAGGATGGCAACGGGGTGGGACGGGGTTGGAAAATGCTTTCTCATCCCCATCCCTGTCTCCATCCTCGCTTAAATAGAAGCAGGTTCGGAGACGGGGATTCCCCATCAGAGGAGCTTATAAACAAACCAACTTATAAATATATACAAATAAAATATTTAAAATAAAGCTATTAAAAGTCTTATCAAAATGTTATAAGCTCTTAAAGCTAAACCTTTATAAAACACTTAAATTAAAAAAACTTGAAACCATAAAAAATAAATATAAAATTATACTTTTTTTGTCTATTTCTCATAATTTCAATATTCATTTCATGGATGCATACAATTTCAAAAATAATTTTCATAGTATATTACATACTTATAAATATATATATGAAAGCACACATATATATATATATATCTATTTCCTGTCTCCGTCCCGCTAAACTTCGGGGATAAGATTTTATTCCTGTCCTCATCCTCATTTCCGAACTTTATCCCTCATTCCAGCTCAATTCAAGCTGGATCCCCGAGGGACTCATCTTCGTAGGGAATATTGTCATCCCTAATGCTAGCTGCATTGACAAAGGCTCCAAGGCACTTTGTATTGGCAGTTACTTTCGGACATAAAAATGCACCGTGCAAGTTGCAACATTTGTTACATCACAAGGATGGGATGCTCACGAATAATCCCAAGCAAGTTGTGTCACATTGGGTAGATAAATTTAGCTAGATTTTCATAAACTAATTGCATGACTGTTTTGTTTCACTTCAAATTAATCCACCAGATTGGATTGGATTAGCGGGATTTTGAATATTTATTGGATTGAAATCCCCAATCCGAAGGTTCTGGACCTTTGGAACGATGACCGTACAAGTCCGTTAGAGTAATCTTTAGTCGTTAGATTTGTTTGTATTGTGGACAGACGACGAAGATGAACTATTGGCAATGAAGGGATGGACACAAATCATCTATCTCCTCTCCATATCTCTTCTGTGCTTTTCACTTATAATTTGGTCACATCATTTAAGCCAAAAGCTGCTAACAAACGGAAGTTACAAACAACTTCAATAGTTAAAAGCGAGGGACCATTTAGTAAAATTACTTTGTACCATCGACCGAAAAACAAAGCAGACTCTCTCGACAAAAAAAATAATAATTAAATAAAGAAAAGAAAGAAAAACTTTGGTAAAGTTGTAAGACTTATGTGCGTACTGTTTCTTTGAGTTCAACATTTTGAATCTTTAAACCTAATTGAGGAAAGAAAAAAAAAAAAAAAAAAGCAAACGCACACCCGGATTCTTCTTTTCTTTGGAATATTTCCGTCACTTGAACTTTACTGTATTATTATTTAAAAAAAAGTAAATTACTATAATGATCTCTAAATTTTAAATGATGGTATTGATTGATCCTCGAACTTTTTTTTTGCCTCCTTATTGATTGGTCCTTGAATTCTTAAAAAAGGTGCAAAACCCTAACAACCATTTAAAAAAAGACGAATTTGTACCACGTGAATTGCACAAGGATTTCATTAAGTAAAATAATCAACGCAGGATGTAGTGAACCTAATGAACTCATTGAATAGAGTCTTTAATATAATTTATTTATGATGTATTTAGTGAATAACTAAGTGGTTAAATGAAATTATTATTGTATAATTAAAGACATGTTATAACAAAGAAAATTTAAGACATATGCGGAGTCACAATCGTCTGCATCAACATCAAACACTAAAGAATCAAGTGTACAGAACCAAAGTTTCAACATTGTCAGAAATCCAATCGTAGTACGCAACAAAGAAGCAGCAAATAGACCACAAGTACGTATGGGACTCTGCTACCACCTCTTCGATTGAACGACAACGGCGGAAGTGCAAGTGCAAGACTTGTCACGGTCATGGACACAACAGAGCCACTTTGCCCTCTAAACAAGAATAGGCCGAACGCAGGCACCGAACGCAGGCATCGGTCCTTCACGAGAAATAACAGCCCCTCTAATCCATACATGTCCCCAGCCATGCTCAGAATATTTCATTCCCTAATTAGACTAGTAGCCATTAGTAGTATTTAACAAAATATATAAAACACCCATAAGGATGGATGAGTCAGCAAGAGTGGATGCCTTTGCTATGTTTTTCGTCCATCTGGGTTCTATTCTCATTGCCTCCCCTTAAACCTCACTCCAACTTTGACTGTTAAACATAGTTTAGTAATGACAGGATAGACCTCGGTGGCCGATTTAGAGAAATTAGTATAAAAAATATGTCTCTTTCCGTACATTGGGAAATGGATTCCTGCCTGTGAGACTGAAATCCTAGAAATGATGGGGTCACCCCCATATCCTTCATTCAAAAAAAAAATTTGAAACAAAAATCGTTAAGAAATAACATTAAACATGAATTGACACCCACATAGATGGATGAGTTGGCAAAGGTGGGTGTCTTTGTTAGGCTTCTCCTATTCATTCATTCGGGTTCAATTTACATTATCTCCCCTTAGTACTCGCTCCAGCTTTTACTGTTGAAGCATGATTTGATGATAGTAGGGGAGACCTTAGATAATAAACTGAGAGAAACTAGTATAAGTAATCTGTTTCCCTGCCTAACAAAGGAAAAGTAATTCCTACTCATGGGGCTGAAATCCTAAAAATGATAAAGACCACCCCCAGATCCTTTTATTCACAATTAAAAAAAAAACATTAAACGTGAATTTAATTCATGGCTATATTACTCGAACAACACAACACATACAAATTTACTAAAATATAGGGACATTACTGGGCTTGATAGTAAATTGATTATAGAGGTGTCCTTGTCCCCATATTAGAGGTCTATTGGCACCGAATCTATTATAACTTCAACCAATTAGCCACCCCTTAATATTGCATATTATAAACTCTATTTGATGCTGTGAGTTTTAAAATTTCAAATAGAGTTATTAATATTGGGCTCGTGAAGAAGTCCATTATGGAGTTGTTATTGGATTTGCGGTCCAATTTTAAGAATTCTGTAATAACTTCAAGCAATAACGGATCCCTTAATTTTCCGTATTCTAAATTCATCAATTTGATTTTTCTTTTTGTTTCTTCATTCAAAATTTGCTATACACCAACAAATAATAGATTCAGATTAAGGAACATAAACATAGCATTTAGAAATTATAAAAGAAACTTCTTGAATGACATGTCTAGATTGTTGAAGCTAATTGGGTGATGTAAATACCTTCCTTCAAACATTCTGAATATTCATTTTGATATTGATATTTTCTTATCAAATTTTGCATTCCTACAACCTTATATACAAGTGAAATTGCTAAACAAAATACAACAAAATTCCAACCTCTACAGAAGCATTTTTGCAAGGGTACATATTATTTCCGGTGGTCCTGGATATCCTGAGAGGAAATTATTAAAATTAATCCTCACAAAAATAATTATATACTCTCCACTGATTTTTTTTATGTGAATAAAAATATTCAGGGAAATCTTATTATTTTCAGATTTTCAGTCTCACAAACAAAATTTATTTCCCTAAATATAAAATAAGATAATTTTTTATATTAATTTCTCTCAATCCGACATATAAAATCTATCATATCGTAATTAAATTTAATAATCAAAACTAAAACCAGACTAAATAAGATAACGAAAATCGAAGCTAAGCAATCTAAAGAGAAGAACTAGTACAGTTATCCATCCCTACCAATGCATCTTTCCCCGTGAGCGTCCACTTATTTTTGTCTTACAACTTAGCTGCTTTCACACAGTAATTTGGAACACTTTTATCAGTACCGGGCCCACAAAACAAAGTCGACAAATATAAAAGAATGGAGAAGCCGAGGAGATTAGAGAAGATAATACGTCTCTATGTTCCCAGAGACCTTGAGATATTTTAGTCAAGGAGAAAATTACATGCTTTTATTTTGTGTCTAATCAAAACGATAAATTGATATCTTCATCACCCTAAAATTACTTTAAAAATTGGAATTATTATTTTGAAATAATTACGATTACGAAAATTTAATATACAGATAATACTTGAGTTTTTTATTTTTTTTTTATTTTTCCATTACATAATGCACATTTTCAAATATTTTCATGTAATTTGTAAGTTATTATATTTTGTGTCTAGTGGGTGAATGCGTTGTTTACAATATATTGAGTCTTGTGTTGAAATTTCAAAGGCCAATTTTTTTTTTTTTTAAATATAAGGGGCAATTTTAAATGTTTCTAAATTTTAAACTAAATTCAAATAAATAGATATAAAGTAGCGTATTAAGTGTAACACATAGCATCTAATTTTAAAATTTGTGTTTTATTATATTATTTAAAACGATAAAGAAAAATATTTTAGTTAAATTCTCCACTATAAAAAAATTTAGATTCGTCCAATAACCATGTTCTTCGTAGAAGTTTTTCATTATGCCTTTTCTTTGTGCAATTTGTGCTAGGAACATAGGAGGAGGAAGACGTGGCCAACTTAACTACATACAAAAGAAAATTAAAAATGATAAATTACAATGTTGGTTATTAAATTTTTGAATTTATATAATTTTAGTCTATTTTCTTATTTTATAGCTGAAAGAAATCTTAACTATTAAAATTATTATTATCCGTAAACTTTTTATTTTTGAATTGTTATTAACATCACTTTAACTAAATTTCTAATGGATGTCATCTATAAAATAAGGTAAAAAAAAAAAACATATCAAAATTATATAAATTTAAAAATTATGAATTAAATGAGTAATTTATTTTAAAAATTAAAATTAAAAAAACACACGGGTCCACTCACACGTGCTCCAATCTCAGCCACATAAAAGCCTAAAGGCACGTGCTTAATTTGGGTACTTGGTACTTGTGGCGGCTAGAGGGATTGACTAGTGTGTCATTACGCCACCAACCAACCACTGCCCACCAGCAAAGGCATTCAACTTTAGAACCCAACTAAGCACGAACAAATTCACACGAGTCACGTGACACTATCCCCAAAATGTTGAGAATTAAAAAGGAGATTTTTACGGGGGAAAATAATATATATCAAAATTTAATAGAATTTTCTTATACTCCACAAATACTTCACGGATAATTTTGTTTTTAACAATGGACAATAAATTTGATAATCTTGGCAATGTATTCCAATCAAAATACACTTTAATTAATAAACTATAACTAGGCATCAAATACTAAAATTAAACTTACCAACAAATAAGTTATTTCGAGTGCATTAGTGAAAAAATCGTTCAACATTTATGTCCATTAAGTGACACTTGTTGCCTTCTTATTACAATTGTTTCTATTTTTTTTTTTTTTCATATTTAGATTTGTCATTTGTCAAATTAAGACACCGATTGTGTCGATGATGCACAATATTTTTATAAGCAAACGCTTTAGAGAAATTATAATAGTTTTCAAGTCTAGTTATATTAATTTCCCACTAAAAGATTACTTAATTAGTGTAATAATTGAAATTACTTTTTCCTCTTTTTTTTTTTCTTTTTAACAAAAAAGTTAAAAAGAAACTAAAAAGTATTATACAAGTTTGGAAACTTTTATCCTTATCTTAGACTTCTTATCTTATATTATGGATAATAATTATTATTTTAATCGTTAAATTAATTTTTTAGTAATTAGTTTATAATTAAAAAATTATGCACTGCACATTATAAATTTTAATATGAACCATCACAAATATTGTAAAATGATTCACATTAATGAAAAATAAGAGGTTTTACCTTATCTATACATATATTTTAAAAAATCGTCTTTCTTTCATGATTGTCACGTGACAGTCACATGATTGTCACATGATAACCATGTCATAATCACGTGGTGATATCGTCATCATGTATTTTTTTTCCTATTCCGCACTCCTACAACTAGTAAACTTTTAAAAAGTTCAAGAGTTCGTTTAGTATTCGAGTGGAATTTGAAATGAGATCAAATTTTTAAGTTAAAGTTAACTGATTTTTTAAAAATTAATTATAATTTTTGTTGATTTTTTTAAAGAAAATAAAAAAACTAACCGTAAAAATATAGATGAGTTTAAACTCAATTGTATTTCCAAAGGTTAAAGAAAAAGAAAAGAAAAAAGAAACTTGGAAAAGAAAAGTTCGGTGAAAAAAAAAAAAAAAAAAAAAGAGGCGGAAAATTAGGCGAAACCATCCCACAAAAACGTTTTAACAAAATAACCTCCATCTAATTTCTCCCAATATTTTTCTTTTCTACATAAAGAAAAAGCTGATATGTCATTTGGAATTACATATTTATCCTTTATGTTTTTTTATCCTCCACTTAATCTTTTTATCAAAAAAAAAAAAAAAAAAAGACCATTTATTTTGAAAAAAAAAAAAAAAAAGCTCTCGCTCCTCGTATTTCTTCGACTTCTTGTTCTTCTCTGCTCTTTTCTCAGAAAAGCAAGTAGAAAGTCGCCGTCGTCCCGCCCCCATACCCGCGAAGCTCTGTCGAAATCGTCGTCGCCTTCTCTGCCGAAGTCATCGTCGCCTTCTCCGTCGAAGTCGTCGTCGCCGGACCCGCGAATGTCCGTCTTCAAGCAAAGCTGGTTCGGCCTCACTGATATCTCCTCTAAGTAAACAATTACTTGTATGAAATCCATATATATACATTATACAGCATTATGTCTATATACATCGTTGGAATTCTAGATCAAAATGCAGTGTCATGGTGGGTTTGGATTGAATAATATGGAATGTACAAATTTTTTTTCTTTTTACTCTAGGCAACTGAAGTTCGGTTTGAGTTTACGACAGAGAAATTGCTTAATTTAGTTGAAGACGGTAAAAAGCTTTGATTTTTCCGTTTTTCTGTGGTTCTGTTTGCGAGATTTTGCATTCTTTTGATGGAAAAGATTGTTGCATTATACACAGCTAGAGATAAAAGCTCAGATAAACAAAGCCATGATTGTTGCATTATAATGCATCCTGTGTAGATATATGTTTGGGTTTTCAAAGATTTTACCATATAAGTTATATGATGCACATTGAAATCTCTCCTTTTCTTTCAGAGCTCTAATCGCATCGTGTTTTTGGACTGATTATTATTAGAATAAAAGTTTTTTCACCAATGGCAAGAACAAAGCAAGCCTTAATAAACGACGATATTCGTCGAAAGGAGGAGCAAGCTCGACGGGCAAGCATTGGAGAAGGCTCAGCACGACTCTCAGTCGAGTAATGAGGACAGCGAAGAGGTGAAATGCACCTCGGAGCTAGGAAGAGGAGGAGGAGTAGGGTTCGAAAGAAGAACCAGATAAAAAATTTCATTTATTAGGAGAAGTATAACTACTAATTTCTTATTCAAATTAGGCATCCCAACTTGTAATCGAACCGTATTAGACGTTGCTAGACTATTCTTATTCTGGCTAGACCGCTTCAATCCAACGAGACTAAGGGGGTGTTTGGTGAATAGTTGAGTTTGAGTTGAGTTGAAATTTTTAAGTTTGAATAGTAATTTTTGTTGACTTTTTCAGAAAAGATAAAAAAAAATTTAGAAAAAAATAAAAAACATGATGAAAAAAAATTTAATTTAGTTTAAAATAAATATAAATGCTAAACAAACCCTAAAAAAGCCTGATGGTATCGGTCTAGTTGCTATCTAGCTGATTATTTACCGGTTAAGCTGAGCCCTTATCACATTCTAATGTTAAAATTAAAACTGATTTAAGACGACAATAATAAATAACCGAGGTTTTACAATCACACGAGTCCCAATACAATCGTTCATCGTAAATGACTTGTAACTTAAAACTACTAGGGCCAAAATGTTCATGACACTGAGCAATAAAGATCATGATAATATTAAAAAAGAAAACAAAAACTGTAAATTTGATTAATTACTAATTTTCAACTTTTTATTATTCAAATTACTCATTCTAACTTATAATCGAACCGTACTAGACATCACTAGACTGTTCTTATAAGGGCCAAACCGCTTCGGTCTACTGAAACTAAAACAACTAGACGGTCTAGCGGCAGTCTAACTGCATCATGTATTTTGTTACGGTCAAATATTAATTTCAAAATTAATTTGTATTTGTAATGACGAAGCTTGTAATGACGAAAGAAAAAAAAAAAAAAAAAAAAAAAAAGAGTTCTACTGTACGGACGTGTGGGGATCTGTTGTACAGTTTTTTTTTTTTTTTTTTTTATTTTAAATTCAGCTTTTACGACTTTTCGTTTTTAATTATTTGTGAAAGGGTATTTTAGGTTAAAGAGAAATTTTATTAGAGAAAGGCTTATACACCTTTTTTTTTTTTTTTTTTTTTTTTTTTTTTTTTTTTTTTAAGGTTAGGGACTTAAAAACGTTTTGTATTTAAGGTCATAAAAATGGCAATGTGGGCATCTGGTGCTTTTGGTTGATTATTCCAGGTAGATTCCCTTTCTCTGGTCTTCCTCTCTCTCTCTTTTATATTTCCACAGCCTTCCTCTGTCTCTGCCTCTCCTCCAATCAACCCCACCTAAAAATACCACCATTTCCTCGGATTTTCCCCAAAAAAATTTTTTTTTTTTAATTCCAGTATTTGCCACTTCCCATTTCTACAATGACAGCTTCCTGTTGTGGAAACTCCGTTGATAGGTAATCTGTTTTTTTTTTTTTTTTTATTTTTTTTTTTTTTTTTTTTTCTGGTGTACCTTGATTTCTTCTTTTTTTGCGAGTTTGATTGAGAATTTGATCTGGGTTCTTCTTATTTCAAAATTTTCTATCTTTAAATTGCATTCCCACCAAATAATGATCGATAAAAACGGAAAACTTGAGCTATCAAAAAAATTTTTTTTTTTTTGGTTTTCAAATTTTATCATCGTCACCGTCGAATTGATTTCTGTTGGAATTGTCATCTTCTTGTATATATTTCCCGTTTACTTGTATTTAGTCCTTTGCATGTTATAATTCCCAAGTTTTTTACTTTGATTATATATTTGTGGTTTGAAACAAAAAAAAAAAAACTCTCTTTTTGTTTAGAAAAGTTTTCAGTTTTGTTTGTGTTCATAGTTAATCTTATTTCCATTTGTATCTTATGTTTAAATGAAATGTTTTTTAATGTGATAAATTTACCTGCTGAGCGTGCCTAGATCTGCAAAGAAGGGAAAAAAAAAAAAAAAAAGAATTAAGCTCCTCGATATGATATTGAAATGCTATGTTATATATGTATATGTGTGTGTGTGTGTGTGTGTGTCTTGTTTGTTTATTCAACTTGTAATATAGTATGTCGCTTGTTTGTTAATACATTAAGTGCAAAGAGAGCCTCATTGATATAGACAAATATTTTTGTAAGTTCTAGAAGAGTGTGTATCATAGATAGAACTTGTTTGAGATTGCTTCTTGGAAACTACTTTTGGTCTTCTGAACCTAAAGCTGTGTCTGTTAGTGTTTGGATCTCGTTAAAACCTTTTTTTTTTTTTTAAACATTTCTTTCTTCTACTTTCCATATGGATAAGCGAAAAGCAGTTTGGCATTATTTTGATTCTTATGAAGAAGCTATTGTTTCTTGCGATAGTCTTCGTCGGGGAAAAATTTTAAGTGGGTCAAAAACTGACACATTTTCAAGTCATTTTTCCTTCAAAATATAAATTAGGAATGCAATTCTCAAAAAATGTAAGCTCATAGATGAGAAATTTTGTATTTTATAAGGGGGTGATATCTACTGCTTTTTTTTTTTTTTGGCTGAATCTTCAGCATTCTTGCCTAGATTCATGTAATTTATTTAGAAAAGGAAAAAACGTACAGAAAGTGATAAGTTTCTCTATTTATGTTGTAAATCTTATGTTCTGATTGAAAGTTAAACTAAAAGATAGGCAATTGATTTTTAGCAGGCTAGTCTCTTGTGTTCTTTGTGATTTAATGATGCTAATTTTTCATGAACCCATGTCGCCTTTTCTATAAAAGTTGCGGAATTAAGATTGACCAGAATATTTACAATGAATATGTATTGAATATTTACAAGGACTGTTTCCACTAAAACTCTTCTGTCTAATTGCTTCTTTTTTGTTGGCCAGCAAAAGTGCACTCTCTGCACTAGCTCCACTTGAAGCAGTACTCTTTGACGTCGATGGAACTCTATGCGATTCCGATCCGCTTCACCACCATGCTTTCCGGGACATGCTTCTAGAGGTAAAAGAGGATTTGCTTTCCTAGCTTAAACCTATAATACTATATCTTGTTCTGTTTCTTGATTTACAGTTCATTAACAGGAATCTGGTGTAATTAACAGATAGGTTTCAACGGAGGAGTTCCCATTGATGAGAATTTCTTCATTAAGAATATTGCTGGCAGACATAATGATGATATTGCCAGGATACTCTTCCCTGACGATTACGAAAGAGGTTTAAAGTTTGCAGATGAAAAGGAAGCCGTGTTTCGTCGGTAAATTCCAAACCTTCTCTACTTGGAATTTCTTTGAAATCCCTTACTGAATGGTATCCTTTATGAAACAACAGACTGGCTGCAGAGCAATTGAAGCCTCTGGATGGTCTGTATAAGATGAAGAAATGGGTTGAAGATCGTGGGCTAAAGCGTGCTGCTGTTACAAACGCTCCAAGGCTAAATGCTGAACTCATGATCTCACTTCTCGGGCTCTCAGACTTTTTCGATGCTGTAATCATAGGAAGCGAATGTGATCATGCCAAGCCACACCCAGAACCCTACTTGAAGGCTCTGGACATCCTCAAGGCATCTAAGGATCACTCATTTATATTTGAGGTCCGCCCTCTTCTTGGTTAGCTTTTTTTCAGCTGTTCAAGTTTAAGCATACTTCTATTCATATTAGATCTTTTCCTGCTTTGCTAGGATTCCGTCTCCGGGATAAAAGCTGGAGTCGCAGCTGGGATGCCGGTTATTGGTATAACGACCAGAAATCCGGCACATTTGCTGATGGAAGCAAAGCCCGCATTTCTGATTAAAGATTATGCTGATCCAAAATTGTGGGAGGCACTAGAAGAGCTTGACAGGAAGGAGGGTAAGGCTTCAAATGAAGCTTGAACACCATTTAACTCAGTTTAAAAAATATATATATAATTCCTATGGGAAACTTTGATTTATATAATTCTATGGGGAAAACTTTAATTTAAATAATTCTTTGAGGAATATTTTTGTCCTCCCCCGTAGCTATTTCACTTGAGATAGGAGATGAGATCATTCTCTTTTAAGTTACAACAGTTATAGTAGCGTAGTAGTCACATAAAGAAAATATTTATCAAAAGAATGTGCTTCCTTCTTTTGGGTTGCCCTTGTAAAGGGTAAATTTGACTCATTTGTCCTCATTTTATGTATTTCATGTCACTCTAATAATATCCTGTCACGGAAATAAAATATAAGAAAATATTTCTTTTTCACTGAATTAGAGGGAGAAGGTCAAATATTTGACAAAGAAATGTTTTTAGAAATAGTGTCTTTTGGTGGAAACATCACGTCCTCTGCCATGTCGATTTTCCTTCGAAAGCTTATGTCGTTTCAGTTGGGGGCTTGGGGGTTTGAGCCTAAAACTACATGTTGATAAATGCTTAAATGCAATCGACATAAACGACATGTTGTTTCTCTCTCATGCAATTTTTTTTGAAAATCTGTCGTTTGAGTTTTATTGTAAACTCCACGTTTTAGAGGGAAAAAGGGAAATAATATCGTTCAAGTAGAGAACTATATCTATTATTCGCTTCCTTTAAAACAATTTTGTCTTTTGTGTTGCAACTTGGAAAACAGACACCCTCTAATTCAAGCATACTATATGTCGTTTAAAAACGACATATCGTTATTCATGCAGACTTGGTCGACGTAAAACTTGATGTCGTCCGATATCAACGACTTGTCGCTTTATAAAACTTCGATAGTTTTTTAGAGCAAAAACACCATGTCGTTAATAGTAAAGAATTTTCTGTCGTTTCAATGGAAACAACGTGTTCTTGAAATTTAGGTACTCTTTGGCTCATCTCCAACTACGAAAAGTCCAATAATTATAACCGTCAATGTAACTGTAAGTGAAGTAAATAATAGATTTTAAAATTTTGTGGTAAATAGCAGTGAATGGATTGATTCATTTATATCTCGTAAAATAAATCATTTACATTAGTGATGCCAACATGGTGGGATCGGGGAATGCTTTTCAGTCCCCACCCCTAAAATCAGCTCCATCCCCACTTAAATAGACAAAGGACCGGAGATGAGAATTCTTCATACTCGTCACGTTCTCCATCTATTATAAATATGCATTTGAAAATACAATAAAATAAAAACAAAAAAATTAAATTTATATGCACCACAACAAAAATAAAAAATTTTATAAACAAACCAAACTCTGAACATATGCGAATGAAATTCTTATCCTAAAATCAATAAAGATCTCATCAAAACATTACAATATATGAAAACCAAACCTTTTATAAAATACTTAAATTAAAAAAGTTTGAAACCATAAAAAATAAGCATAAAATTCTTCTCCTTTATCTATTCTTCATAACTTCAATCTTCATTTCATAGATGTACACACTTTTAGAAATAATTTATATAGTATATTTTATATTTATAAAAATATGAAATCACACATATATATTGAAACGGGGGCGAGGAGGACAGTGCTTTTCCCGTCCCCACCCCGCTAATCTTTCGGGGATAAAAAATCATCCCCACCCCTGAAATTTGTCCCCCGTCACCACCATGTTTGAGCCAGATTCCAACAGAGTCTGTTCCAACAGAGAATATTGTCATCCCTAATTTATATAATAAACTTGATGTAAATTAATTATTTACTCAATAAAAATGGTATTTAATTTAAAAATTCTAAAAACTGTTATTTCGTTGAAATTATTTAGTTCAAATTACCTACCAAAAAAAAACACACACACACACACAAAACAACAAATAACCTAGAGAATTGTCTTTCTAACCTAAGACGACATATAGCTACGTTGAGAAAAGAATGTTCATTCTTTTTTTTGTTACAACTTTGATAGGTGAGCTATTTGAAATTGACAAAAGGAATACGGTTAAACTAAAAAAAAAAAAATCAAAAAATCAACATTTTCTTTTCTGACAAGTAGGGAAAAATAAAGGCATCGGTAGAAATTTAAAATTTCAAGTCCTACGCGAACCAATAAAAAAGTTTGAAATACAATATTGCTTAGGGGTGGAAATTATTCACGAAATTCCAACCATTGATGATGAATACACACACACACACACACACACACATCATGGAATACTCTTTTGAAACACACCAATGATTTCTCGTCTCAAATTTTCTTTCCCGCCTACCCTCTAGGTTCCATTCAGCTAGGCCACCAACAAACCAAAGGAAAATTTGACTTCTAAAAGAACGTGACGGCACTACAATATCTCCATATCAAAACATATACACATAAACATGAACAACTGTAACAAAACAGGACACCTAAACTTCTGGGCAAAAAAAGAAATAAGGAAACCCATACAATAAAAATGTAAATAAAAAAAAAATCCTACTGAAAATGACCATTCTCCAAGCAATATAGCTGAAGCTATTAACAGAGTTTTTTTCCGAGTAGCATTTACATTAAATCTTTATCTTGACCATGATACGGAGTCAATCTCATCCCTAGCTGACTTGTAAAGCTCAAGCCTCTTTGCATATTGCAGCCTTTTTTCCATCAACACTGGATCTTCATCCAACAGTTGACCTAGTTGCTTACCCTACAAAAGAAACAACCATAACCGATCGAGCAAGTTGCTTATGCAAGAGAGAGAGAGAGAGGATGGTGAAGAACCAATTGTTGGATACCTCTATCTTGCCCAGTTGTGTGTAAAAGTGGTCAAGCAAAGACCGCTTAGCCTCCCTAACTTGGCAATGAACAACAGACTTGGGAATGGTATTCTTCAGTGTCTCGGAGACCATCCCAACGTAGGAGGAGACATTTAATCCTATTCTGCGGAAATGCCCCTCCGAATATCGGTCTCCAGAAGAGGCAGCAGCTTGATTCCCTCCCTTCTCGACTTCCTGGGGGAGTTTCCGGAAGAAATCTACAGTTAGGTACGATGACTCCATGTCCACCAATCGCATAGTTGTCTTCTTGCCATCTTCACGGAACCTCTCCAGTGCTTCATTTGCTGCTGCTGCTAATTCACCTTGAAGGGTCGGAAACCTCTTCAACTCCTGCTCCATATAAAAAAGAAACAAAGAAAATCGATTGATATATCTTTTAATTGTTGCTAGACCACTAATGCCATATATGAAGTTACAATGAAGGACATTGTATGTGAAATCTGAACCTGAGTTTCTGCAATAGACCTCCGAACAAGTTCTTTGAGAATGAAGTGAACCTGCAGTGCCAGATCGTCGATTAAAAGAACAAGAATGGACCCACAGAAATCACCCAAAGGGGACAATGAACAGTAACACTTACAGCATCTACTGATGCTTCAGCTGGGCCTCTGAAATAATTCAGTGCACTATCAATGAGGCGCCGATAACCTTGCTCAGGTGCAACTAGATGAGGTTGGTATCCATCCGCTTCTGAAACCACTTTCCTTATATTTTGAAGTGAAAGATGACGATCAAAAGGGAGCTTCCTCAAAGCAGAAGGAAGCTGATGATCAAATACACCATAAATCCGATCGCCACCAGGTCGCCTGTGACAGCAAAGACAATATAACAAGAAACGTTTAGAAGTTTTAAATATTTATTTGTAGTTTAAATACATGGTTATATAACCCAATACAAGCGAGATCAAATAGAATAAGAATCTAACAGACGAGAAGTTAGTTCCTAGACACATAAACATGGGCTGTTGTATGAAACGAACCATTTATGCTTATGAGTCTTGTCTTTTGATGAGTCCCAAACGCAAACGGGAAGTGCACGAAAATTTGTATAATTCCATTGAGAAGTCCCAAAAATGTTTGGTGGCACACAAGACTCTAAACTTTAAGCTCAGTTGGCAATCAAATGAAAAAGACGCATTTTTGTTCGTTTGTAAAGTTCCAGATTAAGATATAAGAAAATATTACCCTCCATCCAAATGCTCCTTAAATATCGCTCAAATAACGATAATTAGATTATATAACTGCTAAAATACATAAAAAAAGTTTCAGTAATATCTACAGATACAGATAAGATAATAAAAAAACTGATAAATAAAGTTCCTACCCCAGCATCAATAGCAACAGGTCTACCAAGATAGTCCAACTCTGTTTCAATTTCATCAATGCTTTTGTTGATCAACGATAGAATTCCTGGGAGGCGAGCTTTAATTACAGCTTCCAAATGCTGAAACCATACAATATCAGTAAGAGACTTGCTATTCTATGTCATTGAAAAACTTCAAAAATAGAAAACAAGCATTTGAAAAAATAAGCAATAAAACTAGGAGAAGAAAAACCTTTGACAGAAGTTTTGCTAGATATTCCGACCCCATTTTGCTCGCCAAGTGTCCATAATCAGGACTATTGGCAAAAAACTCATGCTCCCTACGCCGAGCAGCAATCATGTCAACATTTTTATTTATATCAGACTGTGAGCGGTTCACAATTCCAACCCAAGGGTGTTGAAGGCGATAAGCTCTTCCTTCAAGAACCTAGCAATACAATACAATATGAAACGTTATTGAGAAATAAAGAGAGAGGAATTCATCACCATCAACACCACAGAATCAAAAGGTCAACTTTTATCATATTTGTTTGCAAAAATACCGAACTCCCCAATCATGCTTCTGGCTTCCCCCACCGCCCTTACAATGGTCATCCATATTTGAGCTAAATGTGTGAATTCCAAATAATCAAAGCTGTACGGGGAAAAGATTCTTACGTCCAAAGCATTTGTTCCTTTATCCATCAAGTCGAGCTTTGTCAACACCCCAAACGTCCTATCACCTAAAATAGAAACAAGTTCAATAAGATGGGAATGGAAAAAATGGAAAACTCACGTTTCTCCAGAAAAGCTGGTAAAGTTGAACTATAAAAGTAACCGGTTGGATCAACTTCTCTCGCAAGTTTGATAGCATCAGATGTTGCTATATCTTGATTGGCTGGAGTTATGGCCAGAATGACACAGTTTGGCTGCAAGGCAAAAGATCATAAAAACAAAAAACAAAACTACAATCAAACCCTTTTCTATGTGAAAGAAAACAAGCTCAAATCGAAAATAGAACCATGAATTCAGAATCTGAAATACTAACATGTTATTGTGATATCAGACATAATGGAGAAAATGAAAACACTAAATTTGACATGACTTGTTCATTACAGTTGCGTATTGAGATTTGGGGGAATAGTTAATTGAGATTAAGATATCAATGAAGCTCAAACCTATGAGATGGGGAGACCAACAAACCAATACACTTATAAGCTGCACTTATTTAACTCCATTGAGAGTAAAGGATACTCTATTTTGTAATTTCCTCATTACCTTCTCCACATAGGAGCGAACCATAATTTCAATGTCTTGAACAATACTCTCTGGCTGTCCCTCTGCAAATATCAAAACCATCCGCAACTTAATTATTCAGCAAAAAAGTGAATATTAAATTTACTCAGATTAACAAACGAAGAAAAGGACAAGCAAGTATATACCTACAGCAACCTTGGTTAAGCCAGGCAAATCTATCAAAGTTAAATTGACAACTGCCAAAAAGAAAAACCAGGATTTTCAGATTAAAAATCGGACTAATGAGGACGAGAACGACACATAACAACAATTTTATGAACTTGTTTTGACATCGAAGTTCAACCATCTATCACAGGATTAACAAGCCTAATGAACTATATGCTTGCCTTATCACAAAGATTAGACAAATAGAATGCACAAGCCATCGTAAATGGCCTGATATTTGGCAGAAAACCAACATGACAACATTGCAAAATAATTGATTCTGACTATGAAATACAGAATTATAGATTCGATGATACTTCTTCGTAATGGGATGTGAATCATCTGATACTCTAAAGAAAATTATCAAACAATACATAACGGTCCAATAGCATAAACTATCACCTCATAATTTTTCTGTCAATGTAATTACCTTATACAAACGTTTATAATACACCAAAATACCACATCGTAACAGGGTCAGATTCAATGCAGGCGGCAATTAAACATAGTACCAAGGTGCTTGATGAAAAGGCAAAACATCTACTTTACCATTTGGGGAGTAAATACTGAGATGAATGGGAATGGGAGAAATCTGTTTAGACCTCCCAGTCATTCTGTCAGTTTCCTCCTGAATTTCCTTCCGAACCATAGCTGTAAAAGGAAAACAGACGTCAAACAAGCAAATGAAATCACATCTAGTTTTGAAAAATGTAAGAAACTGACAAACTACTGACGTTCTGCGGACTTCATAAAACAAAAGAAAATAAGAAGAATTAAGTCGAACAGTTTCCATAGAGTTCTTTAAAACCAAGTTATCTGAGAGAGTCAATTTTGAAAATGAAAATGCCACCTACTTCAAGAAAAGGTCGACTTCGATTATAAAACTCAAGCAAACACAAGTACAAGGAAGAGCAACAACACACATTTGCCACTATGAAGTAAACTTCAAAGTTTCAAACCAAGTCATCCATGATGTTTCGGAACAAAAGTCGAATTCCCACTTATTATTAGCGTGTGATAAAGAAATCGCATACCAAAATCAGAGAATTTTTTCTTTGGCAAGTGAAGGAACTCCGCATACTCTTCTAGACCCCGTTCAGTCTTGTGAAGCTGCAAAACCAACGGCCTCCTAGTGACAATCCCTGTAATTAAATCCCTTACAACAATAAGAATTCAAAAAAATAGAACACCCCTTTTATTTGTAGATATATACAGATATATTTAAACGATAGAACTTAGACAAATCGCAATTTTATATTGTCGTTTTCATTGCAGAAATTGAACTTTAGATTTGTTACTCATGGGAAATTAAAAAAATAAAAAAATAAAAAATAAAAAATAAAAAAGTTAACTATCTAAAAGAAAGAAGAATAAAATATTAAACAGTCTTTCCCAAATTCCAATATTATTGTACCTTTCAAAAAAAAAAAAAAAAAAAAAAAGGAAGAGCAGTTTGACACGGTTGACTTTCCTTTCTTTTTCCTCACATGCACTGAAAATTGACTTATAACTTCAATTTTGTACGGACATCAAACATTCTGAGACACAAATAATTATATCTTCCGACTCAGGTGACTTTACAGCCCACAGAAACACATTCCTTTTTAACTTCACTCCTTTCTTCAACTTTCTCAGCAACCAAACGGAGCCAAAAAATAAAAACAAAAAAACTTAACAACAACAGCAACAGTAACAGTAACCAAAAACCTAAAACCCCAAACCTGATCCTCTTGGCAGAAAATCACGACCGACGATGCTTTCCAAGACCGACGATTTTCCAGAACTCTGCATTCGCATCCACAAAAATCAATATTTAGATATAAATAGAGATATAATATACATAAATATCAACATAAAGGAATATAGAGTAGTGCTACCTGACCGCCAACTACGGCGACAGAAGGAAGAGCCTCCCAGAGAGTAGGGAGAGCAGAATCGCCGCCATGGTCACCGAGGACCGTACACGCTCTCTGAATCCGATTGACGAGGCCAATTAAGCTTTCCATAGTCGCCATTTCGCAGTCCGCCGCTGACGCTGCCGCCGCCGCCGCCGCCGCCGCCGCCGCGACTCCTCCTACGTGACGGGTTTTCGGCCGAAGAACGAGAGAGCCGACGAGGACGAGAGAGACCAAGACCAGGTAGAAGACGAAGATGACCACGAACGCTATTTTTGCTCCTTTTTTTTTAAATAAATAAATAAAATAATAATAACTTTTAAATTTTAAATTACTGGAAAATTATTTGATTGGATAAAAAATATTTGTTTATAATTTAAAGAGTCGGTTTGTTATGGTTTTGGAGGGGAGATGGTGTGGGGCGAAGAAAATGTGATTGGTGGGGTTTCTTGTTGACACTTGAGAGTGGAGAATGGGAGTGAAATGCGATGTCACGTACCCCACGTGACGTGATGACCTTTATACATAGAATATATATATATATATACATATATATATATTTGGTTGAAGGATATGATTTAGAATATTATGGTCTTTTTCTTGCTCGACTTATTTTGAATTTTAGTCAATCTTGTTTTTTTGTTTTTTCTTTTTCTGCTTTTGGATTTTTGTGTGCTACTTGAGAATGTGAAACGGGTTTGAAAGTTTTTGAATCTGGTTTTGGCGGCCTCAATTTGATAGCTTTCTTCTTCTATTTTTGGTAGGTAATTTTGGAAAATCTGCAATTAAACGTGAATTTTGTATATGTTTTGTTGAGAAAAGGAAATAATTAACGTCTTCACGTTCTCAACTAATGTCGTTATAGAAATCTATTGATATCACAAGTAAAACAAAATAATCATCTAGCTCATTTTTTTTTACTTAATATCCACGAAGTCTAAAATCATTAAGATTCAATCTAATTTGGAGAACATTATAAAGATATAATCCTAAGTCTCACAACGGACAACAAAATTTGACATTTGAATGTTATGCAAGATAGCCTTGGTAGATGTGATGAATTATGCAGGCTTCTTGTTGTATTATACATGTATGTACATAACAATAATCAATCGATAGAATAATATTTTAAATTGTCTTATTTATATATATATATGTTGTCTTTATCTGATAAAATTGACCAAATCTGTGTATGAATTGATCTTCATTGATCAATTAACCGAACTGTCCAAACAATAGCTGGCTTCGGCTTTTGATTGAGCGCCCGTTTGAGGCCACATCTCCAAAAAAAAAAAAAAAAAAAAAAATCTTTAATTCAAAATTATTTGTCACTTTTTACATTTTAAATATTCACAGTAAACTCAAATTTTAAAAATTTATAACTTTTTATTTATTTCAAATCAAAATGATATATTCTTATGTCAAAATACTTACAATAATGAGATGGATTTTTTTTCTAAACACATTTCAAATTTTACATTATTTTCTATATCACATCATGCATTACTAACCCAATCTCCAAAACTCCCTCTACAACCTAACCTCTAAAACTTCGTCTCAATTATCACCCCAAACAGGCCCTCAAGTTCTTGGACTCAACAAAATCAAAATCAGTTGATTCTAGTTTCATTTTGATATGATTTTTTTTAGAGACATCTTGATATGATTTCCATTAAATTGATATTAAAAACACATATTATTGATAGAGACACTCTACCAAACGCCAACACGATTAGTGTTCTGCAAAATTTTTCAAAAAAATTTACATCCCCAGCCCCAGGTTCGTTAGGTTGTATCCACATGACAGAACAACATTGATGTGTTAACATTAGGTAAAGCTTTTTTTGCTTGGAACATCAGGTAAAGCTTGCAGCTTGCTTTTACTTAGGCCTCGTTTGGAGGAGGCATTGCAAAAGTGTTTTCCAAAATTTTTTTTTATCTTTTTCCTTTAATTTTACTATTCATTTTTCTAACTCTTTCTCATTTTTTTAAAACTCAAACATTAATAGCACATAACTTTATTATTTCAAGTCGAAATAAGATAATTTTTTAAGAGATGTTTGGGGGCACATGTCCAAAACCATCATCATTTTTTTTTTGTTGACTTTTTCTTCAATACAAAACTTTTTTTTTTTACTATTTACAATTTTAAATGCCTATATTAAACTCAAACTTTAAAAATCCATAACTTTGTTATTTCAAATCCAAATGAGATAATATTTTTTAAAATTATATTGAATTTCGAGATGAATGAAATAAGATCCATATTAAGATTTTTTTTCTAAACACGTTTCAACTTTTTTACATTTTTTTACTCTAAACAATTTATTTTCACCAAATGCATATTTTCAAAACTCAACTCTTCTCCAAACTCCAAAACACAGTCTACAAACGTCCCCCCAAATGAGCCCCTTAATTGCAGAGAAATTTGATAGGGACAAAACAAGATCCACATTATTATTTTTTCTAAATATATTTTAAGTTTTTATATTTTTTTACTCCAAACATTTCATTTTCACTAAACGTACATTTTTAAAACTCAACTCATCTCTAACTTCTGAAATCCCGTCTCTAAAAACAACCCTTAATATTATGCTTTAGTCCTTGATACAATTTCTTTATAAATTTAGACACCTAGTATAAAAAATTGAGAACTAAATTGAAGAAAAAGAATCATTGCTCTATAGACCGTAGTCATTCATCAATTATGGTCGGTTTGTCATTAGTGGTGTGCTGTTATTCAAAAATCCTTTCTATAATTTCTTTTCTAAAGCGATTCTCGATACTAAAACCATTTTGTTAAATTCAATCATTGTTTTTTCTTACGGGAATCTTTTTACCATAGGATTTGTTATCTACTTTATTGGTAATAATTATTTTTTAATTATTAGATTAACTTTTAATAATTTGATCCGTAAGCGTTCACTTTAAAAATATATAAGGGGTAACACAAACAAATATTTTGTAAAAGGTTTGGAGTATGCTTATTTTTTAACTATAGATTTTGTTTAGCTCTTTGTCTCTCTTTTACTTTATTTTATTTATTTACATCGGTTTCTTTTTTTTCCCTTATTGCAAATAATTATCAAGCTTGTATTCAAGTTTAATTTTCTTTTACAGTTTGGAATCGAATGAAGTTATGAACTTATATATTAGTATGATTGAATTTTTGTTTATTTATGTTCTAAGCTGGAAATATGCGTATCATTACAACTCAAAACTTGGCTATAGTTACTATTTTCAAAAAATTCTATGAAATATTGCAATTAAAAAAATATTAAGTGGAAAAACTAAGAGAAAAAATGTAGAAGACTTAACCAAGTTTGGAATGATCTAAACTTGGTGAACTCTTAGCTCACCAAGTTCAGCTTCTATCATGTAGTTTCAGCAGGCCTTTGCTTTTACTTTGTGAAATTCAAACTTTTTCTAATTTATTGTTTCAAGGTACCACTTATCCCGAATATTCAATTATGTAATGAATTGTAGCTAATTTTGCTATCCCTTTTTCCCTAAAAAAATAGTATGAGCTGTCCTATTTCTAATATCTTATTAGAGCTATAAATATGGATCAGCTTAGACGGGTCTACCCGTGGACTATCTCTTTGACATTTGGGCTGGCTCACAGAGACACCCGGACCAAGGTTAGCCTAACCCGAATGTTCCAGCAGGGCAGAGCCGAGATTTTGGACCCATGGACCGGCCCGCATATGCATTTGTTATGTCTATTTTAAACAAATTCCATATAAAAGCACGAAAATTTCCTATAAATATACCGGTTGGTCCAACCCGACCCATGGCCAACCGGGCTATAGGGAGCCGCCGTTTCCTTCATCGGGTCTGGCCCGCTCCTTTTTCATCTACATGATTGGGCCGGGCAGCCCATATTTACAGCACTACATCTGATACAAGCATGAGTTGTAACCACTAAACTAGAATCACCATTAAAAGCAAAACAGAACATGATCTTCTAAAAAGAACGCAAAGCTTTTGACGTTTTATTCATGGTCACATAGCTAGATTTGTGCTGCTGATCAACAGCCAATTCCTAAAGCTTTTGCACTGTTTGACATCAACAAATCTCCACTGCACTCCTAGCAACTTCATTGCTAATTCTTTTGTTCGCCTTCGATTTCGAGTCGTCGAGATAATGCTGATAGATGTAGGACAGGAATCCCCAGACAGCCAAAAGCATGGCCATCACTTTCACCCCATTCATCTTATCATGAAAGAATATCACAGCAAGAATTGGAATGACAGGCAAGGCCAAGGTACTAATAACGTTCGAGAACAGAGAAGACACCTCGAAAATCAACCCCAACAATCCCACAGAGCAAATCTGCCATGTCAAAGCAGTCCAAACCAAAGTCATGACATAAGACACCTTCCCCTCTTGGTATTCCTCCATCTCTTTCCCCAAGCCCCGCCATTCCCCGCTAGCGAAAAGCCCCGCAACGCAGGCACACGATGCGACGAAAGAAGGGTATATCTGCATATCCAAGACGGTAGAAAACGTTTCCTGCTTTATGATCTTCTGGAAGGAGAGCTGCACTAGAGAGAGGTACAGCGAGTACGTCGCGGAGGCTCCAAGAGTGCATAAGAAGCCGGCGACGTACTTCCCCTTAGAGACATCGCTCGTGTTTTCGGTGCCTGCATTGATTGCGAGAAGGGAAGCTGATGTGGTGAGAAGGACAACAGAGTTGAGTATGAAAGGAGTGAACTTCTGCGAGTTGAGAAAGTAGGAAAAGAACGCGTTGAAGGCCAATTGTGTGGCGCAAAGTAAAGAGTAAGTAGAGACGGGCAAGTAGAGAAGTCCATAGGAGTACATCATGTTGTCTCCAGTTAAAATTAGGCCAAAAAACAGGAAGAGGAGAACTAAAGAAGAGACTTTTGGTTGTGTTGAAGAGGAAGATGGCGTTGTCGATTTCGACGGTGACGAGAAGAGCGGTAAAAGGGGAAGCAGAACCGGGAATCCGGCCGATTGGACTAGAGTTGCCATCCACTTGCTGTTCCCACCTTTGTCATAGTACAATCTTCCCAATAGAGTGGCTGCAGATTGGCCAGTGAGGAGGAACACGGTGTAGATCGAAACCCGAAGCCACCACTTGTAGTGAATGAGTTTCGGAGGCGGGATTCGGCTAGCAACAAGGGATCAGAGGTGTTTGAATCTGCATTTTGTCCCTGGTCATGATCAACTGGTGAAGTGCCACAAGTAAACTGAAGGGTTAGTTTCTTTTTTCCATTGTTTGAATTGGATTTCACATATTTGTATTCATAAATCAGATCCATAAATAAGTACTAAAAGAAACATGATGAAGATCTTGTTTAAAGGAAATTGGAAATACCCTTTTCCCTCTGGGAAAAAAGTTGGAAAATATTTTATCTCGGAAAAAATAGACATATAAATTAGAATAGGATAATTTTGAGTAAATTTCTAACCTCTGGTTTGTAGTTGAAGTTCTTGTGCAGGCTCCATAAGAAGCTCCAAAGAGGGACATTAAACTATCTAAGATGATAATTTAATAAATGAAAATTTTGTATAAAGGAAGAACCCAAAATGATCTTTTATTTGCTTCTGGAGGTCAATGTTGACACCCAGCAGTCACACTCAAACGGTGCAAAAGTCAAAATTAACATCATATATCTTGACTCTGCTAATTATTGAGATTACCCACTTGAAACATCACTTATATCTATCTATTTTATTTTCATTTTCATTTTTTTTTTTTTTGTCTTTCACATGTTAGGTCAAATTAAAAAAATAAACAGCATGCAAATACTGTGATTTTGATCCTGAAAGGGTCACTATCATGAATACCAACTTTTGGTGGGTAGAGGTTTGCGCAAGCATGCACCTTTGCTATGGTTATATATATCTCCCTTTTCTTTTATTATTTATTTTTTTTAGGAGAAATTATTTGAATAACATAAATTTAAAAATTATTTTACCAACATAACATAAAAAAATTAATACTAGATCAACATGACACATAATTAAATTAAAATTAACTCAATTTTGTGTTATGTTAGTCAAGAATAAAAAATTTGTATCATATTAATTAGTAGATAAAAAAATGTGGTTATTTAAGTAATTTTCTCCACATTTTATTTTAAGCATGCTCGTGAGATGAATTGAAAATAGTTGTACTTTTCAACCTGACTTTGCTATCAAAAATTAATATTTTGGTTATTTTTATCGATACAAATTGCGGATTGTAAAATGTTTCGAGATGCAACAACTAAAAACATGCTTGTATGTGACAAAATCCTACATGAACTAGACAAAAAATAAAAAAAGGTATAAAATAGTAACCTATAAAATAGTAGCAAAAACACACAACAAAATACACTTTTGAGTAAGATGGATTTTATTAGTAATGGTTACATGTCTACTATAGTTGTATATTTTTGTGCCTCCATCAAGGTTTCTAGCCTCACCCAACAATAAGTCAGCCATGAAAAGTTAAAAGCAGAAGTCATCTAATTGATTACGGTGCCCATATCGGTCGAACATTATGAGGTGAATAGTGAATACCAAGGCAGATCAAAAAGTCAAGGAACTTGCGTAATCAGCAAGGACGTTGGAAGGTCAAAGTTGAAGGAAGAAGACAATATATCATTATTGCCAAAAATACAACAAATTAATTTTATGGGTGATTCCCTTATACATAACCATAAGTCGATTCCTGTAGTTTAAAAGTAAGAATAAAAATGTCTTTTTAAAAAAAGAAAGTAAAAATAAAAATGTCATTTCATGGGTTTTTTTTTTTTCTTTGAAAGGGCATTTCATGGTGTTTTATGTACGTATTCTCACTTAAAACTAACAAGTGATCTATCCCTACAAATTCCGGGTTTAAATGAAAAAAATTAAGGTGAAGATGGGCCGAGGCCGGGACAAAGGAAAGTGAGAGGTGGGGGAGAATCTCTTCAAATTCTATTTTAAAAACTCTCTTTCTTCTCAGTTCTCAAAGATTTATAAGGAGACAACACGATACTCTACTAACGAAGATCATTGAGCCAGCGACAACTAGCAAAGGGTGGTCTTGTGCAGCGGGGGCAGCAGAAGAGGCAATATTGAGACGTGTGGTGGTGACCGCACCGAGGGTGCAATCTATCTAGGATCAAGCTTAAAATTTTGTTTTATAATATTTATTTCTTTGTTATAATTACTTTGTTTGTTCAAGAGGTTTTGTTAATCAACCTTTTTTTTTTTAATTGGCATGGGAAACTTTAAAACCCCCTCCCCGCCCGAGCTACTAGTCGTGTTCGGATCATTGTGCAATGTTCTAATCAATTACCTAGCGGCATAATCAAAGCCGATGATAGTAAGCTATGTTCTCCATCACGATGTCGAATGAAACTATCCGTGGAATTGTGCACCGTATAAAACGTAGATCATCGCCATTCTTGACCGAGACTCAGGCTTTTTGTCAAGCAACCTAACCAAGATCATATAACGTACTTCACACTAAAAAAAAAAAAAAAAAAAAAAGGCAAAACAAAAACAAAAAAATAAAAAACTAAGCGAAAACAAAAATTCAGACTTTAAACACAACAACAAAGAACAATAGTAATTACAAGCAAAATTTAGTGGTAATTTTACACTAACTATTATATTGAAAAATGTGGATCAAAGTTCTATGAAATTGTATAAATTTTTTTTTTCCACGAACTTCTAACGTACTTACACAACTTACCAGTGGTGCGATAACCTTAGGATTCTCTTATGACAGATTACATAACTTACCAGGGCCAAAGAACTGTCTTTGAGAATCTTATGTCATATTTGAGATTCTAATTTCAATTCCTTCTTCATAATCATGTTACATGACTCCATCCCCCTTTTTAAGTAGTGCCATCTCCAACATAAATTTTTAAAAACACTGAAACTACTAACTCATAATTTTGACAACCAACCTGATAATATGTTCGAAATCCTCAACCTTAACTTTATTTTCGAACACATAATTCTGATTATATGTTGGATGATTAGTCGATTCATTTATTGGCTGTGGTGGTGGTGAGAAGAAACAAGAAGATATTGTAGGCCAGAACTTTTATTAAAGGGCACTAATAACTAGAAGTTTTTTAATTTTTGGAGGACTAAAATGAAGTTTTTAAATTTGTAGGCAGCAACATTTTTAAAAACACAATTAAAAAAAGTAGTCCTTGTAGGCAAACAATAATAGGAGTTATGTTTGAAAGTATAATGTTCCACATGGACAAGAGAAGAGAGTGTTCGGAGAGGTAGCTTATAAAATAGAAGTGACTACATGTTACAAGCCAAACCTTTCTCGGTCTTTTGGCTAAGATCAAGTGCAGTATCCGTTCTTATCAATTTAATATCTGATATGTAGATCAATGATTTGCATGATATTAAATTAATTTTTTAGGGGAGGTCCCACAACAATAGCTTGCTATTGGGGTCCTTGTGTCGCTGATGCCTTGCACTATTGCATGGGCTTAAGTTTGAAGTTCATATTAACTTCTAAAGTTTTTTTAACATTATTTTTTCCTTATTATAATTACTATTATTTTTGTTGGAGAATTAACCGAGTTGAATGAATCACAATTCATACAACTTTGTTTTTAAATATTTGGAATAAATAGCAATAAACAAAAAATTTACAAGATAAATTATTTATTAATAGTAATAAATAAAAAACCTACAAGATAAATTATTTATTTACGTCTTTTAAAATGTGTTTTTTTACTAGTTATTGGGTAAGTAAAATTTCCATTTACTTAAAAATTTATTTCAAATATTTAAAAATCTTGCTATTTATTTCAACTATTTTCGTAAAAATATACTTACTATAATTTCCCAAACTAAAAATCCTTAACTTACATATTAATTCCACACGACAATACATATGTATTATTGGCTTAGTAAAAAACGAGACCATTCTTCGTTATGTTTCAATCTAGTTAATATGTTACATTACTCCATAATTTTTCCAGAAAAACTGAAACCACAAAATTCACTTAAGTATGCTTATAAGGGTATGTTTGACAAAGCTTTTACTTTTGCTTCTAGTCAGTAGAAGAGGAGAAACAAAATATGTGACTTCTTAATAAATGTTTGGATTCAAAAAGCTTTTAAGGTCAAAATGAATCTAAAATAGAGTTTATAATATTTAGTTGAAATTTTGTAAAAAATTTTAAAGTTTACTCAGATGAGCTTTACCGGAAGTTACATTTTTTGACTTTGACAGGAAGCATTTCTTATATTAAAAACTTTGATGACAAATTATCTAAATACTTCAGAAACGGTTTTTAAACCTGAAAAGTCAAAAGCAGATTTTAGAAAGCTTTTTCAGAAAAAAGAAAAAAAAAAAAAAACAGTGTTGCTTTGTTTCAATTAATTTAATATTGTATGTCTAGTTTAGAATTATATTAAAGTAGAAGGCTTGTTTTCCCAATTTGGAGCCTGTTGTTTGAATGCAATATGGAAATATAACAGCTCTTGAAAGAGCTATTTATTATTATCGTTCTTAACTCTTGAAATAGTTAGTTCTTGTTTTATGTCGCATGTTTTATCCTTTTTTTTTTTTTTTAAACTATAGTTTTTGTTAGGTAGAGGTACGAGCATAGTTATGTTGATTATATAGAATAAAAGAAATTAGGAATTCTTATCCTGGCTTTACTAAGTATTATAATTATCTCGATTGCTTATTGCATTAATTTATTTATTGGCCATAATATTGATGATGTGAAGAAACGCAAACAAATTACATGGTTCAGCTGCAAGAATAGATATTATGCTTGAAACTAAATTTGTCCCACGTGGACAGAAAAGAGAGTATTTAAAAGAGCAGCTTATAAAAGAGAGTTCAAAACACATTTCAAAGCATATCTTTCTCGGCCTTTTGACTAAGATCAAGTGTAGTATCTATTTTTTGTCGTTTAATTTCTAATACATAGATCATTGATTGATATGATATTAAATTAATTTTTTTTAGGGAGGTCCCACCACAGTAGCTAGTCTAAGTGTCGCCCATGCTTTGCACTACAGCACGGCCTTGGCACACCCCTCCATATCAAGTTTAAAAGTTGGTGAAACAATTTTTTAAAATAAATAAATAAGGATTTGGTGCAGAAAGGAGAGAAAAAAGGGAAAAAAAAAAAAAAAGAAAAAGGCGTTACATGTTTCATATATTTGGCATTCACATACTATAATTTCAATCGTAGAATTAACTTTTCAATATAGTTTCAAAACTTTAAATTGATAAGTTAATCTAATATTGAAATTGTATTTTCTCGTAACAAAAAGATGGACAACATGAAGTTCGTGGCTCATAATTTAGCACTATAATCAACCATAAAAAATAGAACATGCCATTGTATATTTAATGCAGAAAAGAGTTGGTGCGAATTTTTTGGATATACAAGCTTTTAGAGAACTAGCCAATAATTACAGTTACTCGGAGGGTCAAAGCAGGTGTTAAAAGGAGATTTTGGAAGACTTTTTAAGTAATTAGGAGAAAATATATGTGGTTAGACACTTTAGGATTGTTTTTTCATTAGGCGTTGTTACAGTTTTCATGGCTTCTACTTGAAGACGATTCAGCATACGCTTCTTTAGAACTGTCGATCGATTCGTCACCCAAGCTTCTGTTTGAGGACCTTTCAGATTGCTTTCTCTTCAAGCGGCTTTTCAGATCGTCTTCTTTCTCATCAGCAAACGAAAGAAACGTTCGAAGACGTGTCGAGTGCAGGCTTCCATCAGAAGACTGTAGTTCCTCTTTGTGCCTGCTGAACTGGCGGATCATCTGGATGAAGTATATAAAGAGAGCAAGCAAGCAAGCCAACCCGCATAACGTAAAGAGACCCCAAAAGCTCTTGAGTGGAAGACGGTCTATTTCAAGCGTCGCACCTTGAGAAGTGCAGGCCCTCTTCAATAGCCATTTGTCGTGGATCCTCTGGAGCTCCCCGTTCTCCGACAGCTTCAAAATGGCTGTTGACATGTCAACCGCCAATGGCGAGTCCCGCGGAAAGGCCTATATTGGAAAGGAAGACGAAAACCATGTCAAATGTCAACTCCTACGAACAGATATTCTTGTTCTTTGAGCAATCAAAATGCTGAAATACAATAAAACCATTAAGATATATATATATATATATATATACACACACTTATGTACTTACAAATCCCCATCCCGCCTTGGTGAATTCTTGCCCAACCATACCAAATTCGCAATATGTTGAGAGGAAGAGCTCTATGTAAGAGCGCTCGCCGACAATGGCAGAAACTCCACTGCCATGTGGACCATCGTGCAAGGCTTTGGCATACTCCTCTGGAGAGTTGAGAGGGACGAGCCTGGACTCTTGAATGCCGAGTTCCTCGATCAGATAGTCCCTTGAATAGGAACCCTGCTGGTAGCCAATGGGGTCCCTGGTGACAATTAAGGATTCAATACCTTTAATGGGAGATGTAAGCTGTTGAACTGTGAGGATCGAGGTCAAACTCGCTGTGTAGCTAGAGTTGATTATAAGAACAACAAACAACCATATGATCAGTACTAGGCGTCCGAGAGTGCTGACCGTATTTTCCCCTGCACAAATTAAAAAAAAAAAAAAGTTGAACTTAGATAAGCATGTAGGTATTCGTTATCTTTCTTAAACGAAAGCTTCTACTCGCTGATCGCTGTTAAAGCTCCTATTTACTTACTATGGGAAAAGAACATGGTTGAAAAACTGAACCTGCAGGATCAACGAAACATCGATTAATCATATGTTGATACTCTTTTTTGACAGAATTGATGAAAACAATTTCAAAGCACGTCGTTTTCTATATGAATGATGGAATCACACTAATAATGGTCAGAAGAGCGGTTTCGTTTTCATGAGAAAACCCCTTGTTGACAGTGCACCATCCAGAGAAGTACGAAGTTGGCCCATAGAGTATGATACGAACTGATGACGGAGTATCTTACCAAAGAGCAGTGACGACTTGTTTTTTGGGAGGACCCCGGAAATCATCATTCAGCCTGTGCTCCAAAACCCAAACGACGGTTCCAATAATGAGAAAGAACACGGCTGTGACTATCCACATTTCTTTAGAGAATGGCTTGAGAAAAGCCCAAGCACCAGAATTCATTTTTGTCATAGGCACTACAACTACTAACCCAGATTCGATAAACGGCTGTGTGAAATCGACCATCCTTGTTCGGTTGGTGATGATTGTAATGTCTCCAATTGCTGCATCAAAAACCTGCATGGGGAAAAAAAAAATGTAGAAATCCCAAGTATGAACAATTCATCCTACTTGACTAGTAGAAACAACTCCACAGCATACAAATATAACACTCACTCCCGTAGTGATCAGACGAACAAGTTCTGTGCGACTCGAGTTTTTACGACCATCCCCGAAAGGCTGTAGCTTATAGGGGACAGCGTAAGGCAAAAGGTTCAGTGCAGCAGTAAAGACATCAATGCAGTAGCCAGTGAACATATCAGTGCCTTCTACTAGAGAGACAAACTCTCGAAAGCTCACTCTATAGGGAACTCCAATTCTCAATCGCCTCCCATTGTTCGGAAAAACCCATCCCCGAGGTTTCTGAGATGATTGTCCAGGCCAAATTGGATCATATAGTCTTTGGTTCGAGCTGGAACGATTTGCCGGTTTATTGTAAAACGTCTCTGGAGGCAATACTGATAACCCGGAATAGTTAGACCAATAACCAATCCTCCTCGTCCCGCCAATCACGTTGAGGATTTCATACGCGGGGCGGATGAGGTTCCTTTCTGGAGTGAATCCAAACGGACCAGTTAAGCCTGTCATGTTTGTCTTTAAGATATTCTGGAGTAACAAGTTCCCTTCATCAAAGACGCTCATAGCATCAAGATTTAATTTGCTGTGAATCCCGGTCAACGTCGAATCATTTGAAAACGTTATCTTTCCTCCTTGATCGAGAAATGCATCAATTGCATGAGCAAGCAACCAGACAGTGTCATAGGCATAAAGAACAAAAGTATTCAATCCAAGAGGGCCATTAGCCGGCTTTCCCATGGTCAAGTTACTCCACCTAGAAATAAATTTCCGTTTCAGTTCTGAATCCGGTGTGTATACGCGCAAAGTAAGGATTCCATCCAAATTAGCCATGTCATCTTCAGAGATAGGAAAACTGGTATCTAACATGGTGGACAGCCAATTAGAGGCAATCCAAACATATCCAGTTCCCATCATGCCAAGGTGCTTAGCTACATCAAAAATCAGGAAACCCGAGTTGTCATAAACATGAACCACGATAATGCGAGACTCAGTTAAAGCCACTTGGACAAGTAAATCTGTGATATCATCCCTGCTTGGCTTAAAGACCAAAGGAGCTTTGTATGAGATTTTACAGCGTTTCTCGGCAAGCTTGTTCCCTAACTCCGCAATCCCATTTCTACCATGGTCATCATCAACATAGATTGCAATTACCTCCCTCCATCCATAGTAATCAACCATTTCTGCTATGGCAGACATCTGGAACAGATCACTCCGCGTGGTTCTCACGAAGAACGGGAACTGGAGTGGAGAAAGAGTAGGGTCCTCCACTGTGAATGATAGCAAAGGAGTTTGGAGCTCACTTGCAACATGCGATATAACATGAGCAGTCACAGCATTTTGAGGCCCAATTATGGCCACAGTGTCCGTCTCCATGAACCGTAAGGCTGTAATAGGCGACAAAGCGGAGAATCAAAAATCTCAATCATCCCTCAATGATTCATTCCACAGATATGATACAACAAATAAAGTTTCAAATTCAAATAGAAAGAACACAAATGCCTGGTGCAACCAAAAGCTTGAGCTAATAGGAGACGGGCCAACGTTGGTCTTTATGACCATAATTGGCCACAGTGTCCGTCTCCCTGAACTGTAATACTGTAATAGGCGACAAAACATAGAATCAAAAATCTCAATCATCCTTCGTGGCTGTAGGTATGGTCTAATGGTAATATCACACCTAACTTAACCTAAAGTTGCAGAGATTGAATCCCCCAACCCCAAGTTCAAGAAAAAAAAAAAAAACAAAAAGAAAAATCTCAATCATCCCGCAGTGATTCATTCCACAGATATGACATAACAAATAAAGTTTCAAATTCAAAAAGAAAGAACACAAATGGCCGGTGCAACCAAAAGCTTGAGCTAACAGGAGGCAGGCCAAAATCGGCCTCTTCATTCCCTAACATCTATGAGAATGATGAAAATTTCATAACAGAAACAAGACAAGACATACCCTCAATAATTCCAAGAAATCCGCTAATATTGGTATCATGCATTGTAATTTTCAGTTGAGTTCCATTTAGAACAGTGGGATCAGCATTCACATCCTCGATCGCCGCTTCTATCGCCAATTTGGCAACTCTACCGACGATTGTACCGAACGAGAAAAGAGAACCGATATTCACTACGCTTGCTCTCACTGAATTTGAAACATTAGTGCTAGTGCTAGCCCCATTTGAGGCCAACCCATTGGTGAGAACTATCAGCACAACCAGATGCCAAACTATATTCATGGTGAATTTCCTCCTTCCTCAGAAAAAAACCAAGCAAGACTTTCAGAAAAGGAAAGAAAAAGTACCTGAATTATGCAGATAAGACATACATTAAGTTTCGTACTATTAAAGAAGAACTTCATAAATGGAAACAAGACATAACTTGCAAATAAAGGAAATAAACTGGAGTTTAACTTTAGACCCAGATCTAAAAGCGAAAAAGACTTTCATAAATGGATAGGAGCCTAACATATGTCTACTCTACAACAACAAAGAAGAAAACCCTTCTGAAGAAACAGTGGAGCCGCCACCACAGCAAAACGTTGGGACACATCAGTTATTGGAAGATGATTAAAAAGTTAAAATGGGTGAATAATGAAAAAGTTAAAACCTTTAATTCAAACAGCAAAAGAAGAGGTGAGAAACCTCAAGAAAGAAGAAGTTTTGAGCTCACAATAACAAAAAGAAAAAAAGAATTTGGCAGAGCAGAAAGTCCCACATGTATGAAAGGAAGTGTGAGAAGCATGCAAACAATGAGCTGAGTATATAAAATTTTTTTTAATTTAAATATATAAAAAAAAGTCAAACTTCATTAAATAAATTTCTCATCTGAGACGTGAGGAAGTGGGAAAAGCATAAGGGGAAAAGAAGTCTTTGGAGCTCCTAAGATTAGTGCATATGAAAGGTGGGGGTGTAAAAGAAAAGAAAAGAAAAGAAAGTAAAACAGAGGAAAACGTCACTATTGGCTGTAATGAGATGAGAATTTCCTTTTAACATTACTTTGTTAGAGAGAGGTGGGAGGAGACAGTTAAAGGCCGGCAATTCCGGACACGACACGGTGACACGACACGAGAACGACACGTAATAAATGGGTTTGAACCGCACGTTTAATAATTGGGTCGACACGTTTAACACGAAAATAAATGGGCCGGAAACGGGCTAACACGATTAACACGTTTAGCACGTTTATGTTAGAATTTTCAAACTATTCTAAAGCTCTTTTTATAACAAGTATAGGCCCATTTGTGTGTTTGATACAAGACCAGAAAATAACTATTGAAGAATTTCCACTATTGAGACAATATAAATCAGAAGTTATGGAGATGTTGCTTCTGATATAAAATAATAATCTTATAATTAACTAGTTAATAATATAAAATTGTAAACAAATTATAATTAGAGTTAACTAGTTAATAATATAAAATAATTAATAATATAAAATAGTAAACCTAATTATGTGTATATATTTGAATTAGGATATTAGGGTAATCTTATAGTTAACAAATACATAAATTTATTAGGATGTAAAACAGTAAAACTTACTCATTATTTTGAAACTATATTTTTCAAATTTGAACTTCAACTTTCCAAATTCTTATTGACCATGAAAAAAAATTCATAAATAATATTTAAATATTCTTGTCATCATTTCTGTATTTTTTACTTGTTGTCTTCGAATTACTATTGTAGTTTATTCTTTTGCTTGTTGTTTAAAGCAACTAAGTATTTGACAATACTATAAAATATGTTTAACTCCAAAAGAATGTTACTCTGTTTGGTAATCAATAAGTCAGTCTAGTGTGGTATTATGGTGGCACTACGGAATGAAAAATAATGCTAATAATAAACAAAAAATTACTTGTATAAATTATTGAAATATAAATAGAAAAATAAGAATTATTGTTTTTGTCTTTTTAATCGGGTATCAATAAATTATATGTCTACCCTTTCAAATATATATATATATAATATATATATATATTATACAAAAGCTAATGTTTTTATCTTAACTATATTAAAAAAGTGGATGTTGATTGTTGCTTCCATTGTTCCTCGTAATTCTTTTCTCACAAGGCCTCTGATTTCGGAATGCCACGTATTTCATGATTCATATTGTTTTCTACTAAATAACAAATCCTTCCATTTGTTAACTTATATAGACATTTCCTACATGAAAAATGTTATGGGATATCAATTCTAATTTAGATGCTTGCATATCAACAAATATAATATGTGACACTACTACAGAAACCAGATTCCACGACGGTTAAAAACCGTCGTAGTAATACTTCAATGACGGTTTAAAAACCGTCGTGGAATCCACAGTCGTGGTAAATATATGGATTCCACGACGGTTTTAGAACCGTCGTGGTATCTCGGATTATACGGCAGTTTTAGGACCGTCGTGGTATCTCAAATTACACGACGGTCTTAGGACCGTCGTGGTAATACCACGGTGGTATCCGTGATACCACGACGGTTTAAGAACCGTCATGGCGTCGATACAATAAAAAAACGATCCAGGTCTTTCATTTGATTTTATATATGTAGGACGCAAAATTTGGGCAACATGCAAGCGTGCACGGTTCTCGGATTATTTTTGAAATTTCGCAGAACGGATATCACGACGGTTTTTTTAAAAACCGTCGTGGTATAAAAAGTTACCACGACGGTCAAAAAAGACCGTCGTGGTAGGTCCTCGGGAAGGACCAACCACGACGGTCTTTTGACCGTCGTGAAAGGATGTCAAAGAAGCGCGTAGGAGCGTGCCCGCGCGGCCCAGGCGCGCGCCCGCGCGCTTGGGGACCAACCACAACAGTCAAAAGACCGTCGTGGAACGCTGCCTCCTTCCTGCTGGAGCCAGGCGCGCGCCCGCGCGCTTGGGGACCAACCACGACAGTCAAAAGACCGTCGTGGAACGCTGCTCCTTCCTGCTAGAGCCAGGCGCGCGCCCGCGCGGCCCAGGCGCGCGCCCGCGCGCTTGGGGACCAACCACGACAGTCAAAAGACCGTCGTGGAACGCTGCCTCCTTCCTGCCCGAGCCAGGCGCGCGCCCGCGCGGCCCAGGCGCGCGCCCGCGCGCTTCGTGTCGTGTCGTGCTACCCGTTTATTAATCGTGTCGTGTTCGTGTTTGAGTTCGTGGCCCGTTTATTAATCGTGTCGTGTTCGTGTTCAAGCTAATCGTGTCGTGCCGTAATCGGGCTGGCCCGAACACGGCCCGCGAACACGATTTGCCAGCCCTAGAGACAGTTGGGGTGGGGCATGGGAGGGAGGGATTATTTTGAGTGGCAAACAACGGTGTTGGTTCATTGGTCGTGAGGGCCCATAGCATCCTCATGTTTCACCAAGGGATTATATTCCTCAACTGTCATTATTTAGGGAAATAATAAGATATAACCTCGTTTAAATATCTTTATCGATATAGACTTTATTTTAAAACCATTAATCTAGATTAATATAAAATAAAGTATATTATAATTGTTATAAATAAAAGCCATTCGATTATATATTAACGGTTTCAAAATGAGCTCGACTGATAATGTATACAAATGAGACTCTACCGTAATTTCACCACATTATTTAAACATGCAAAAGTTTTTTTTTTCAAAGGGCATTTCATGGTGTTTTACGTACGTATTCTCACTGAATACTAACAGCTGATCTACCCCTACAAATTCCGGGTTCAAATGAAAAAATTAAGGTGAAGATGGGCCGAGGCCAGGACAAAGAAAAGTGAGAGATGGAGGAAGAATCTCTTCAAATTCTATTTTAAAAACTCTTTTTTCTTCTCGGTTCTCGAAGATTTATAAGGAGACAACACGATATTCTACTAACGAAGATCGTTGAGCCAGCGACGACTAGCAAAGGGTGGTCTTGTGCGTTGGGATCTATATGTGCCCTAAGGATAGAAATCAATATTAGGGATTTTCTGTAAATATGACATTTTGATATTAATAAGAGGAAGTTATTCATGTTTAATAAGTTGTGTCCTATTTACTTTCATTTGTTGATTGTATGGTTGAGCAAACATAAAATACTCCTTGACTGTTGGAAATATATCGGATTACCATATGTATACGGGGTATACATAGAAGACATGGTAATTTGATAACAGTCAAAATAAATAGTCCGCAATCGATGGAATAAGATTTGGGGATCTTATTCATGATAAGATTGTACAAGTTGTCTACTTCCTTGGAGGGGTGGTTTGTCTTGACCATCGGATTGGTTCCGAGTGGAAACTTTAATGTATACCAGTATTGAGGTATGACATTGGATTGGACCTAAAGTGTTAATTGATTCGGTTTAATAATTCCGTTTACAAGAATCAATGAAGCTTTGATTATCATTCTGTATTAATCTTAATCCTAAAATGATTACTTGAGTTCGTATCCATGACTTATGTACTTTAATGCACTACAGGTGAGACACTGTTAATTTATGGTCAATATACTTGTGTTTTGGGTGCATGACTTATGGATAGAGAAATCAAGATTCATAGATATGGAATCCATAGCTATCTTAACGATAGTACATGTTATCTACTTAAAGGCATTATTCGGGGATTGAAAGATAGTATAACAAGATCTTGGTCATCGGTTTACTTTGTGTTCTCTGATGGTTTACAATTGTATGGTTTTACAATTGGTGATTCTTTCAATGGAGAATAATGGAACTTTAAGTTAAAATGATTGAAAAGGTAAAACGGAAAAAGTCTTAATTCAATCATGGATAACATATGGGTATTAAACAAGCGATGAATAAATCATGGAAGAAGCACTGCGTGAGAGAGCTTTCGTAATACGGTATGTAAACAGGAGTTCAGCTTCAAACTTTTAGTGGAATAGTTTTGAAGTTGATAATTGATGAATAATTAGTCTGGGATTAATTTTTCACAATTATAGGAGCCTCTTTACATATTTCCATCGGGTCCCTCTACTAGCTCATATAGTTCTAAATAGCGTCTCGGGATTTGTTCCTAAAGAGATCGGTAAATTTAAATGGAATTTTGTAATGTCTATTAAGACATGGTACTCTCTAACATGCAATCCGAAAAAGGATTGGACATGTAGGATTTGTGTAGACAAATAATATGATTTGTCAACACGTGATTGGTTAACTTGAATTTTGAAATAAGATTGTGTTTGAATTATTTAATTTTGAAAAACAAAATTTTTCTCTCCTAATCTAAAAGAGGTGCACGGTTTTAGATAGGTGGAGAGAAGAAATTTTGTTTCAAAATTGTTCAAATATATTCCTAACATTAAATTATTAATTGATTTAATAATGGAGATTATTTGATGATTTTTTTTTCTTTAAATATGGTGCACGGATTTTTGAGGAAGAAAAAATTCAATATTCCATTTATTTAAATAATTAATATGGTTGATGTTTGTGGAAAATATTAATTCAAATGAGTGAATCTTATTTAAATTCAAAAAGGGTTTAAAAGAAATTTGAATCTAGATAGGACTAGGATCTTTTCACTAGTCTAGATTCTTGATTTAAAATTTGAACCACCAATCTAGATTTATCCTAAAGTGGCCGAATTTTTTGGAGGAGATTTCCTCTTGAAAAAACGTTTCTAGGTTCAATGAATCTAGCCCTAAAGTTGTATGATCTTTTGGTTCAAAATTTATCCAGAAAATAATTATTATTATTTTTCAAGAAGGAATTAAATTTTGAAAAGGATTAGACTTCTATATAAAGGCTAGGAATTCTTGAGAAACCAATTTTTGATAATTTTCAAAGGGGAAAACGTTTTTGTGAGTGAAAGAAAAAAATAATTTGGGTTTCTTCTACTTCACAAAAATTCGGCTATCTTGTGAGAAAGAAAAAGAGAGAAAATTCCATTGATTCAAAATTGTGAGGAAGGTTAAACCGAGTGATAATTTTCATAGGAGGTTAACGGTTCCTGTTTTGTAGTTTTGAAGAAAGAAGTTGGATCGTATTCTCAACGAGGAACATCGGAATTGAGAAGGAGGGATCTAGACTTCGGAAAGCATTACCGATCAATTGGATTCATAGAACGTGTGCCCAACACACTCTGAGACGTGGAACTCGAGAATAGTAGAGAAGACACGTTGGTCAAACGCTCTAGTGATTCCAGAATCCGAGAAATAAGGTACGCTTGATCATGAATTTAATTTATTGTTATATGCATCATGAGATTCTTTTCGAAACGGCATAAAAAAATTTTAAAAACTTCCGCTGCGCCCGTAATTCCGATATCGGATCGTTTTTTCCAACAATTGGTATCAGAGACTACTCATGATTATGCATATAACATAAATTATTTGATCAAATAATTTCTCTCTATGCATTAATGAAATATTTTAGAGAGTTGGCACTCTAGGTTTTATTTTGTGTATGTTAAATATATTATGAATAGATGTATGATTGAATGCTTTATATTAGTTTTATAATATATGATGCTTGTTCAATTTTGCCGGTCATGATTCATAGAGGTTAGAATTTGTATCTAAGTTTTTCAAGTGTAATAGATGCGGTCTATTATCACTGCTAGGTCGTTCTTTCAATTCCTAGAATTTTTGTAAGCCGGAAACGGCATAGAATTTTTTTGTAAAATTCGGGATACAATGGATTCGAGGAGATTGAAGATGAACGAAGGTATGTAAATTTTCAAAGGATGTGATTTTGTGTTTGTTGTTATTTTCAATAAAAAAAACGTTTTTTTAATAAAAAAATAAAAAAAATCACAAAATCTTTTTGAAAATTTAATTTTCCAATGATATGTGATCTTGATAATTTGAAAATCAAAATTAAAATTTTAATTTAAATTTAATGGATATTATTATGAATTTTAAAATTTTGAGATTTAAATTTGAAATTTGAAATTTCAACTTTTTTAATTTTAAATTAATAAACCGGATTTTTATTTAAATTTTGATATTTTGTAATTTTGATTAAATTAAAATCACATATATCTTTTTGAGATTTGAATTTTAAATTTAAATTAAAAAAGATGTGACATTGGAGAAAGAAGACACATTGAAGAAGGATACAAGGCATGGATCTACAAATGAAGGCCGATATATGTTTCGTTTAATTTTTGTAAATTTTACAATTTTCTTTTCTCTAGGATGGAATCATGATCCACGGCTATTTACATATTTTGCAAACCATGGATGATGTGTTGCTAGATTAATATGTTATACTATTTCATGATGTATTGATAACATGCCATATAGACTAGGGAGTGCACTCAATAAATATTGTTTATGCATGAAAAACAAAAACCCAAATTTAAAAGATTGAGTGGGAGAAGGTTTTATTACTAAGACCTACGGTCTCCATCGTTGGTCCAATAGTTACGCATGATAGTGCCTACTACTCGGTTTTGACCGGGAATTCCCTTCGGATAGGTATCTTACCTAGAGCGCACACTGATTTGGATTTCTGAGAGGATAACAATTTTGGGCATATTTTATATTTAGATCACCCCTCGGTGGCGGATGTAAAATATGGATTCAAATTGAAAACGATGGTTATACACTCATGCTACTTTATTTATTAATCCTCCCTCGAGACTCTGATATATAAAGTAGTGGCCAAATAAACGATAGTTAATATATATTTAATGGAGTTTGCTCCATGGACGAATATGTATTAATCGGATGGGATCCGTGTTCTTAGCTAGTTATTCTATGACTACCCCTCGGTAGCTTAGAAAGCAGAAGCTAGGAATTATCGTTTAAGGTATGTGTTTTAAGGGTTTTACACATGACATTTTAGATTGCATTTAGATCTTTATGTTTCATTACAAAATCATATTTTATAAATTGATAGGATGTTTGCTTGTACTTATTACATGTTTTCTTATTATAGATCAAAAATGTCGAGCCCTTTATCTGTGATACTTATGCAAAACAAATTAACTGGCGAAAATTTTAATGACTGGAAAGGAACTTGCTTATCGTCCTAAACTTTGAGAAACACAGTTTTGTCCTAACCCAACCAAGACCACCTACGCCTGCGATCGATGCTCCTGATAGGGAATTTGTAGCGCTTGAGCGCTGGGACAATTCCAACCTAAGTGCTATGTGCTATATTCGGGCGAGCATGTCTAACGTGCTCCAGAAACAGCATGAGGAACATCAAACTGCTAGGCAGATCATGGATAACTTGGAGGAGATGTTTGGTGAACAAACTATCCAGGCTAAGACCGATGCTATCAAAGGTCTCATGAACTGTAGGCAGAAGGTTGGAACTCCCATTAAGGAGCACATGATGAAAGTCATGGCTTATTTGTCTGAGGCTCAGACAAATGGGGCTGAGATCGATGCTGCAACTCAATTGGTTATGGTTTTCCAAACCTTATCCAAGGATTTCGATTTGTTTCAGGCATCCTACAACCTTAACCGGAAGGAGATGTCTTTAACGGAATTGATGAAAGAGTTGCAAGCTTTTGAGAACATTTTTAAGGGTTCTGGATCTAAGGCTGAGGCAAATGTGGCTGAACCTAGTTCGCCTGCTCCTAATCCTAAAAGGAAGAAGGAAAAGGGGAAGAACAAGGGAAATGCACCTGTTTCTAAGAAGTCTACCAAGACTAAGAAGCGAAAGGTGGATCCCAAAAAGGTTAAGTGCTTTCACTGTGGGAAGAAATGACATTTCAAGAAGGATTGCCGAGAATACCTGGCTTTGAAAAAGCAGAAAGGTAATTTCAATGTCCTGTATCTTGAAGGTTGTTTAGTGGAAGAATCTAAGGACAATTGGGTTATAGATTCTGGAGCCACTAACCATGTTTGTATTTCTCTGCAGGGGTTCAAGGTAACGAAAGTCTGCATGAGGAGAACTTCACGTTAAGAACCGGTGATGGGACGTTAGTGCGAGCTGAAGCAGTGGGAGAAGTGCATCTTTATTTTGATGAATTTAGGTTTATTGTTTTGAGACATTGTTTTTATGTTCCTAGTTTTAAGAGGAACCTAATTTCGGATAGCTTGTTTGATTAAAGATTCTTATTCAGTTTCTTTTAATAATAAAGTTGTTATTAGGAAAAACAATTCTCTTATCTGTAATGGATGGATGCATGAAAATCTTTATTTTATCAAACCTAAGATGCACTCACTGCTTGATACAGAATTGAAAAAGAACTCTAAAAGACTTAAGTCTTCTCACTCTAACAAATCATATCTTTGGCATTTACGACTTGGTCACATAAGCCTTAACAGAATTCAAAGGATG
>CM046372.1:29335371-29371363 GCA_025413025.1 Ficus hispida
GGTGACACGACACGAGAACGACCACGTAATAAATGGGTTTGAACCGCACGTTTAATAATTGGGTCGACACGTTTAACACGAAAATAAATGGGCCGGAAACGGGCTAACACGATTAACACGTTTAGCACGTTTATGTTAGAATTTTCAAACTATTCTAAAGCTCTTTTTATAACAAGTATAGGCCCATTTGTGTGTTTGATACAAGACCAGAAAATAACTATTGAAGAATTTCCACTATTGAGACAATATAAATCAGAAGTTATGGAGATGTTGCTTCTGATATAAAATAATAATCTTATAATTAACTAGTTAATATATAAATTGTAAACAAATTATAATTAGAGTTAACTAGTTAATAATATAAAATAATTATAATATAAAATAGTAAACCTAATTATGTGTATATATTTGAATTAGGATATTAGGGTAATCTTATAGTTAACAAATACATAAATTTATTAGGATGTAAAACAGTAAAACTTACTCATTATTTTGAAAACTATATTTTTCAAATTTGAACTTCAACTTTCCAAATTCTTATTGACCATGAAAAAAAATTCATAAATAATATTTAAATATTCTTGTCATCATTTCTGTATTTTTTACTTGTTGTCTTCGAATTACTATTGTAGTTTATTCTTTTGCTTGTTGTTTAAAGCAACTAAGTATTTGACAATACTATAAAATATGTTTAACTCCAAAAGAATGTTACTCTGTTTGGTAATCAATAAGTCAGTCTAGTGTGGTATTATGGTGGCCACTACGGAATGAAAAATAATGCTAATAATAAACAAAATTACTTGTATAAATTATTGAAATATAAATAGAAAAATAAGAATTATTGTTTTGTCTTTTTAATCGGTATCAATAAATTATATGTCTACCCTTTCAAATATATATATAATATAATATATATATTATACAAAAGCTAATGTTTTTATCTTAACTATATTAAAAAAAGTGGATGTTGATTGTTGCTTCCATTGTTCCTCGTAATTCTTTTCTCACAAGGCCCTCTGATTTCGGAATGCCACGTATTTCATGATTCATATTGTTTTCTACTAAATAACAAATCCTTCCATTTGTTAACTTATATAGACATTTCCTACATGAAAAATGTTATGGGATATCAATTCTAATTTAGATGCTTGCATATCAACAAATATAATATGTGACACTACTACAGAAACCAGATTCCACGACGGTTAAAAACCGTCGTAGTAATACTTCAATGACGGTTTAAAAACCGTCGTGGAATCCACAGTCGTGGTAAATATATGGATTCCACGACGGTTTTAGAACCGTCGTGGTATCTCGGATTATACGGCAGTTTTAGGACCGTCGTGGTATCTCAAATTACACGACGGTCTTAGGACCGTCGTGGTAATCCCGTGGTATCCGTGATACCACGACGGTTTAAGAACCGTCATGGCGTCGATACATAAAAAACGATCCAGGTCTTTCATTTGATTTTATATATGTAGGACGCAAAATTTGGGCAATGCAGCGTGCACGGTTCTCGATTATTTTTGAATTTCGCAGAAGGATATCCGACGGTTTTTTAAAAACCGTCGTGGTATAAAAAGTTACCACGACGGTCAAAAAAGACGTCGTGGTAGGTCCTCGGAAGGACCAACCACGACGGTCTTTTGACGTCGTGAAAGGATGTCAAAGAAGCGCGTAGGAGCGTGCCGCGCGGGCCCAGGGCGCGCGCCGCGCGCTTGGGGACCAACCACACAGTCAAAAGACCGTCGTGGAACGCTGCCTCCTTCCTGCTGGAGCCAGGCGCGCGCCCCGCGCGCTTGGGGACCAACCACGACAGTCAAAGACCGTCGTGGACGCTGCCTCCTTCCTGCTAGAGCCAGGCGCGCGCCGCGCGGCCCAGGCGCGCGCCCGCGCGCTTGGGACCAACCACGACAGTCAAAGACCGTGTGGAACGCTGCCTCCTTCCTGCCCGAGCCAGGCGCGCGCCCGCGCGGCCCAGGCGCGCGCCCGCGCGCTTCGTGTCGTGTCGTGCTACCCGTTTATTAATCGTGTCGTGTTCGTGTTTGAGTTCGTGGCCCGTTTATTAATCGTGTCGTGTTCGTGTTCAAGCTAATCGTGTCGTGCCGTAATCGGGCTGGCCCGAACACGGCCCGCGAACACGATTTGCCAGCCCTAGAGACAGTTGGGGTGGGGCATGGGAGGGAGGGATTATTTTGAGTGGCAAACAACGGTGTTGGTTCATTGGTCGTGAGGGCCCATAGCATCCTCATGTTTCACCAAGGGATTATATTCCTCAACTGTCATTATTTAGGGAAATAATAAGATATAACCTCGTTTAATATCTTTATCGATATAGACTTTATTTTAAAACCATTAATCTAGATTAATATAAAATAAAGTATATATAATTGTTATAAATAAAAGCCATTCGATTATATATTAACGGTTTCAAAATGAGCTCGACTGATAATGTATACAAATGAGACTCTACCGTAATTTCACCACATTATTTAAACATGCAAAAGTTTTTTTTTCAAAGGGCATTTCATGGTGTTTTACGTACGTATTCTCACTGAATACTAACAGCTGATCTACCCTACAAATTCCGGGTTCAAATGAAAAAATTAAGGTGAAGATGGGCCGAGGCCAGGACAAAGAAAAGTGAGAGATGGAGGAAGAATCTCTTCAAATTCTATTTTAAAAACTCTTTTTTCTTCTCGGTTCTCGAAGATTTATAAGGAGACAACACGATATTCTACTAACGAAGATCGTTGAGCCAGCGACGACTAGCAAAGGGTGTCTGTGCGTTGGGATCTATATGTGCCCTAAGGATAGAAAATCAATATTAGGGATTTTCTGTAAATATGACATTTTGATATTAATAAGAGGAGTTATTCATGTTTAATAAGTTGTGTCCTATTTACTTTCATTTGTTGATTGTATGGTTGAGCAAACATAAAATACTCCTTGACTGTTGGAAATATATCGGATTACCATATGTATACGGGGTATACATAGAAGACATGGTAATTTGATAACAGTCAAAATAAATAGTCCGCAATCGATGGAATAAGATTTGGGGATCTTATTCATGATAAGATTGTACAAGTTGTCTACTTCCTTGGAGGGATGGTTTGTCTTGACCATCGGATTGGTTCCGAGTGGAAACTTTAATGTATACCAGTATTGAGGTATGACATTGGATTGGACCTAAAGTGTTAATTGATTCGGTTTAATAATTCCGTTTATAAGAATCAATGAAGCTTTGATTATCATTCTGTATTAATCTTAATCCTAAATGATTACTTGAGTTCGTATCCATGACTTATGTACTTTAATGCACTACAGGTGAGACACTGTTAATTTATGGTCAATATACTTGTGTTTTGGGTGCATGACTTATGGATAGAGAAATCAAGATTCATAGATATGGAATCCATAGCTATCTTAACGATAGTACATGTTATCTACTTAAAGGCATTATTCGGGGATTGAAAGATAGTATAACAAGATCTTGGCCATCGGTTTACTTTGTGTTCTCTGATGGTTTACCAATTGTATGGTTTTACAATTGGTGGTTCTTTCAATGGAGAATAATGGAACTTTAAGTTAAAATGATTGAAAAGGTAAAACGGAAAAAGTCCTTAATTCAATCATGGATAACATATGGGGATTAAACAAGCGATGAATAAATCATGGAAGAAGCACTGCGTGAGAGAGCTTTCGTAATACGGTATGTAAACAGGAGTTCAGCTTCAAACTTTTAGTGGAATAGTTTTGAAGTTGATAATTGATGAATAATTAGTCTGGGATTAATTTTTCACAATTATAGGAGCCTCTTTACATATTTCCATCGGGTCCCTCTACTAGCTCATATAGTTCTAAATAGCGTCTCGGGATTTGTTCCTAAAGAGATCGGTAAATTTAAATGGAATTTTGTAATGTCTATTAAGACATGGTACTCTCTAACATGCAATCCGAAAAAGGATTGGACATGTAGGATTTGTGTAGACAAATAATATGATTTGTCAACACGTGATTGGTTAACTTGAATTTTGGAAATAAGATTGTGTTTGAATTATTTAATTTTGAAAAACAAAATTTTTCTCTCCTAATCTAAAAGAGGTGCACGGTTTTAGATAGGTGGAGAGAAGAAAATTTTGTTTCAAAATTGTTCAAATATATTCCTAACATTAAATTATTAATTGATTTAAATAATGGAGATTATTTGATGAATTTTTTTTCTTTAAATATGGTGCACGGATTTTTGAGGAAGAAAAAATTCAAATATTCCATTTATTTAAATTAATTAATATGGTTGATGTTTGTGGAAAATATTAATTCAAATGAGTGAATCTTATTTAAATTCAAAAAGGGTTTAAAAGAAATTTGAATCTAGATAGGACTAGGATCTTTTCACTAGTCTAGATTCTTGATTTAAAATTTGAACCACCAATCTAGATTTATCCTAAAGTGGCCGAATTTTTTGGAGGAGATTTCCTCTTGAAAAAACGTTTCTAGGTTCAATGAATCTAGCCCTAAAGTTGTATGATCTTTTGGTTCAAAATTTATCCAGAAAAATAATTATTAATTATTTTTCAAGAAGGAATTAAATTTTGAAAAGGATTAGACTTCTATATAAAGGCTAGGAATTCTTGAGAAACCAATTTTTGATAATTTTCAAAGGGGAAAACGTTTTTGTGAGTGAAAGAAAAAATAATTTGGGTTTCTTCTACTTCACAAAAATTCGGCTATCTTGTGAGAAAGAAAAAGAGAGAAAATTCCATTGATTCAAAATTGTGAGGAAGGTTAAACCGAGTGATAATTTTCATAGGAGGTTAACCGGTTCCTGTTTTGTAGTTTTGAAGAAAGAAGTTGGATCGTATTCTCAACGAGGAACATCGGAATTGAGAAGGAGGGATCTAGACTTCGGAAAGCATTACCGATCAATTGGATTCATAGAACGTGTGCCCACACACACTCTGAGACGTGGAACTCGAGAATAGTAGAGAAGACACGTTGGTCAAACGCTCTAGTGATTCCGGAATCCGAGAAATAAGGTACGCTTGATCATGAATTTAATTTATTGTTATATGCATCATGAGATTCTTTTCGAAACGGCATAAAAAATTTTAAAACTTCCGCTGCGCCGTAACTCCGATATCGGATCCGTTTTTTCCAACAATTGGTATCAGAGCCTACTCATGATTATGCATATAACATAAATTATTTGATCAAATAAATTTCTCTCTATGCATTAATGAAATATTTTAGAGAGTTGGCACTCTAGGTTTATTTTGTGTATGTTAAATATATTATGAATAGATGTATGATTGAATGCTTTATATTAGTTTTATAATATATGATGCTTGTTCAATTTTGCCGGTCATGATTCATAGAGGTTAGAATTTGTATCTAAGTTTTCAAGTGTAATAGATGCGGTCTATTATCACCGCTAGGTCGTTCTTTCAATTCCTAGAATTTTTGTAAGCCGGAAACGGCATAGGAATTTTTTTGTAAAATTCGGGATACAATGGATTCGAGGAGATTGAAGATGAACGAAGGTATGTAAATTTTCAAAGGATGTGATTTTGTGTTTTTGTTATTTTCAATAAAAAAAACGTTTTTTTAATAAAAAAATAAAAAAAATCACAAAATCTTTTTGAAAATTTAATTTTCCAATGATATGTGATCTTGATAATTTGAAAATCAAAATTAAAAATTTTAATTTAAATTTAATGGATATTATTATGAATTTTAAAATTTTGAGATTTAAATTTGAAATTTGAAATTTCAAACTTTTTTAATTTTAAAATTTAATAAACCGGATTTTTATTTAAATTTTGATATTTTGTAATTTTGATTAAAATTAAAAATCACATATAATCTTTTTGAGATTTGAATTTTAAATTTAAATTAAAAAGATGTGACATTGGAGAAAGAAGACACATTGAAGAAGGATACAAGGCATGGATCTACAAATGAAGGCCGATATATGTTTCGGTTAATTTTTGTAAATTTTGCAATTTTCTTTTCTCTAGGATGGAATCATGATCCACGGCTATTTACATATTTTGCAAACCATGGATGATGTGTTGCTAGATTAATATGTTATACTATTTCGTGATGTATTGATAACATGCCATATAGACTAGGGAGTGCCACTCAATAAATATTGTTTATGCATGAAAAACAAAAACCCAAATTTAAAAGATTGAGTGGGAGAAGGTTTTATATACTAAGACCTACGGTCTCCATCGTTGGTCCAATAGTTACGCATGTAGTGCCTACTACTCGGTTTTGACCCGGGAATTCCCTTCGGATAGGTATCTTACCTAGAGCGCACACTGATTTGGATTTCTGAGAGGATAACAATTTTGGGCATATTTTATGTTTAGATCACCCCTCGGTGGCGGATGTAAAATATGGATTCAAAATTGGAAACGATGGTTATACACTCATGCTACTTTATTTATTAATCCTCCCTCGAGGCTCTGATATATAAAGTAGTGGCCAAATAAACGATAGTTAATATATATTTAATGGAGTTTGCTCCATGGACGAATATGTATTAATCGGATGGGATCCGTGTTCTTAGCTAGTTATTCTATGACTACCCCTCGGTAGCTTAGAAAGCAGAAGCTAGGAATTATCGTTGTAAGGTATGTGTTTTAAGGGTTTTACACATGAACATTTAGATTGCATTTAGATCTTTATGTTTCATTACAAAATCATATTTTATAAATTGATAGGATGTTTGCTTGTACTTATTACATGTTTTCTTATTATAGATCAAAATGTCGAGCCCTTTATCTGTGATACTTACGCAAAACAAATTAACTGGCGAAAATTTTAATGACTGGAAAAGGAACTTGCTTATCGTCCTAAACTTTGAGAAACACAGTTTTGTCCTAACCCAACCAAGACCACCTACGCCTGCGATCGATGCTCCTGATAGGGAATTTGTAGCGCTTGAGCGCTGGGACAATTCCAACCTAAGTGCTATGTGCTATATTCGGGCGAGCATGTCTAACGTGCTCCAGAAACAGCATGAGGAACATCAAACTGCTAGGCAGATCATGGATAACTTGGAGGAGATGTTTGGTGAACAAACTATCCAGGCTAAGACCGATGCTATCAAAGGTCTCATGAACTGTAGGCAGAAGGTTGGAACTCCCATTAAGGAGCACATGATGAAAGTCATGGCTTATTTGTCTGAGGCTCAGACAAATGGGGCTGAGATCGATGCTGCAACTCAATTGGTTATGGTTTTCCAAACCTTATCCAAGGATTTCGATTTGTTTCAGGCATCCTACAACCTTAACCGGAAGGAGATGTCTTTAACGGAATTGATGAAAGAGTTGCAAGCTTTTGAGAACATTTTTAAGGGTTCTGGATCTAAGGCTGAGGCAAATGTGGCTGAACCTAGTTCGCCTGCTCCTAATCCTAAAAGGAAGAAGGAAAAGGGAAGAACAAGGGAAATGCACCTGTTTCTAAGAAGTCTACCAAGACTAAGAAGCGAAAGGTGGATCCCAAAAAGGTTAAGTGCTTTCACTGTGGGAAGAAAGACATTTCAAGAAGGATTGCCGAGAATACCTGGCTTTGAAAAAGCAGAAAGGTAATTTCAATGTCCTGTATCTTGAAGGTTGTTTAGTGGAAGAATCTAAGGACAATTGGGTTATAGATTCTGGAGCCACTAACCATGTTTGTATTTCTCTGCAGGGGTTCAAGGTAACGAGAAGTCTGCATGAGGAGAACTTCACGTTAAGAACCGGTGATGGGACGTTAGTGCGAGCTGAAGCAGTGGGAGAAGTGCATCTTTATTTTGATGAATTTAGGTTTATTGTTTTGAGACATTGTTTTTATGTTCCTAGTTTTAAGAGGAACCTAATTTCGGTAGCTTGTTTGATTAAAGATTCTTATTCAGTTTCTTTTAATAATAAAGTTGTTATTAGGAAAAACAATTCTCTTATCTGTAATGGATGGATGCATGGAAATCTTTATTTTATCAAACCTAAGATGCACTCACTGCTTGATACAGAATTGGAAAAGAACTCTAAAAGACTTAAGTCTTCTCACTCTAACAAATCATATCTTTGGCATTTACGACTTGGTCACATAAGCCTTAACAGAATTCAAAGGATGGTAAAGGAGGAAAGCCTTGACTTGTATGAGGTTGAACCTTGGCCACAATGTGAATCCTGTTTGGAGGGTAAGATGACTAAACGCACTTTGCTGCTAAGGATAGTCGTGTCGAGGAACTTTTAGAACTTGTGCATACGGATGTTTGTGGTCCCATGAACATAGAAGCACGTGGTGGGTATGAGTTTATATCACTTTTATTGATGATTACTCAAGGTATGGATATGTCTATTTAATGACCCGCAAAAGCGAAGCCTTTGACAAGTTCAAAGAATTTCGGCTGAAGCGGAGAAGCAATTAGGAAAGTCCATTAAGACACTTCGATCGGATCGAGGTGGGGAATACCTATCGGATGAGTTCTTAGGATATTTGATAGAGAATGGGATACAATCCCAGTTAACTGCACCTGGTACTCCTCAACAGAATGGTGTAGCTGAGAGAAGAAATAGGACCCTATTGGATATGGTCCGTCTATGATGAGTTATTCCATATTACCTTTGTCATTTTGGGTACATGCCATACAAACTGCATGCTATCTTCTGAATAACGTTCCCTCAAATCGGTTCCTAAAACTCCTTACGAGTTATGGATGAGTAGGAAACCTAATTTGAATCATATTCGAAATTTGGGGTTGTCCGGCACACGTCCTGGATAAGGAAGCGAAGAAATTGGAGTCACGATCAGAAGTGTGTTTGTTTGTTGGCTATCCAAAAGGGACTAAAGGTGGTCTGTTCTATAATCCGAAGCAAAATAAAGTCTTTGTTTCTACACATGCAACATTCCTGGAGGAAAGTTATATGGAAGACTTTAAACCTCGTAGCAAAGTAGTGCTTGAGGAGATGACTTCGGATTTGGAAATTCCTAAAGTCACAGAAAACCCTGTGGAAAAACCACTAGAGAATCAACAACCACGGGAGCTTCATCGTAGTAGGAGGATTATCAGGGAACCTGAAAGGTACATGTTCAATGGTGAAGTTTTTGAAGCAGAATCAATAGAACATGTTGATGATCCGGCTACGTACAAAGAAGCTATGGAGGATGTTGATTCTAGTCTTTGGCAAAAGGCTATGAACACCGAGATGGAATCTATGGATTCCAATGGGGTCTGAAACTTGTAGACTTACCCCAAGGCATAAAACCGATTGGGTGTAAGTGGGTATACAAGAGGAAAAGAGGTGTGGATGGGAAAGTGGAAACTTTCAAGGCAAGACTTGTAGCAAAGGGCTATACGCAGAAAGAAGGAATCGATTATGAAGAAACCTTCTCACCTGTAGCAATGCTCAAGTCAATCCGCATTCTTTTATCCATTGCGGCTGCTCTCGATTATGAGATCTGGCAAATGGATGTCAAGACAGCTTTCTTGAATGGCTCTCTTGAGGAAGATATCTATATGATACAACCAGACGGGTTCAAGGCAAAGGGCCAAGAAGATAAGGTATGCAAGTTGCTTAAATCCATTTATGGATTAAAGCAAGCATCTCGTTCTTGGAATATTAGGTTTGATCAAGCAATCAAAACCTATGGATTCGAACAAAACATTGATGAACCATGTGTTTATAAATGTATCAAGAACGAGAAAGTGGTTTTCCTAGTACTTTATGTTGATGATATATTGCTTATTGGAAACGATGTGGCAATGTTATCATCTGTCAAAGTTTGGTTAGCCAAACAGTTTGACATGAAGAACTTAGGAGAAGCTAGTTATGTTCTTGGAATTCAACTCTTTAGAGATAGAAAGAACAAAACAATAGCACTCTCCCAAGCTTCATACATTGATAAAGTACTTGAAAAGTTTTCTATGAAAGATTCCAAGAAAGGTGCCCAACCTTTCAGGATTGGAATCAAGCTTTCTAGAGATGACTGTCCCAAGACATCGGAAGAAAGGGAGCGTATGAAAAATGTACCTTATGCATCTGCGGTAGGTAGTCTAATGTACGCTATGTTATGCACAAGGCCTGATATTTGTTTTGCAGTTGGTATGGTAAGTCGATATCAGTCGAATCCAGGACCGAACCATTGGGCTGCGGTCAAGCATATACTCAAGTATCTACGGAGAACGAGGGATTATATGCTAGTGTATTCCGGTCAGGACCTTGTTCCTATAGGATACACAGATTCTGATTTTCAATCAGATCAGGATTCAAGGAAATCGACTTCAGGTTCTGTCTTTACTCTTGGAGGTGGTGCCGTTGTGTGGAGGAGTATTAAGCAATCTTGCATTGCTGACTCGACCATGGAAGCCGAGTATGTGGCAACCAGTGAGGCATCAAAGGAAGCGGTATGGCTTTGCAGGTTCCTTAATGACCTTGAGGTCGTTCCTGGTATGGATAAAGCTATGGTGCTTCACTGTGATAACAGTGCAGCAGTAGCTAATACCAAGGATCCTAGGCATCATAAGAGAAGTAAGCACATAGACAGAAAATATCACATCATCAGAGGCTTTGTTGAGAGTGGAAATGTGACGGTTTGCAAAATCGCATAAGAGGACAATCTTGCCGACCCGTTCACGAAGACTTTGGGGGCCAGAAGATTCGAAGAACACGTCGAAGGCATGGGGATGCGTAATATGTCACATTTACTCGCTTAGGGCAAGTGGGAGATTGTTGGGATCTATATGTGCCATAAGGATAGAAAATCAATATTAGGGATTTTCTGTAAATATGACATTTTGATATTAATAAGAGGAGGTTATTCATGTTTAATAAGTTGTGTCCTATTTACTTTCATTTGTTGATTGTATGGTTGAGCAAACATAAAATACTCCTTGACTGTTGGAAATATATCGGATTACCATATGTATACGGGGTATACATAGAAGACATGGTAATTTGATAACAGTCAAAATAAATAGTCCGCAATCGATGGAATAAGATTTGGGGATCTTATTCATGATAAGATTGTACAAGTTGTCTACTTCCTTGGAGGGATGGTTTGTCTTGACCATCGGATTGGTTCCGAGTGGAAACTTTAATGTATACCAGTATTGAGGTATGACATTGGATTGGACCTAAAGTGTTAATTGATTCGGTTTAATAATTCCGTTTACAAGAATCAATGAAGCTTTGATTATCATTCTGTATTAATCTTAATCCTAAAATGATTACTTGAGTTCGTATCCATGACTTATGTACTTTAATGCACTACAGGTGAGACACTGTTAATTTATGGTCAATATACTTGTGTTTTGGGTGCATGACTTATGGATAGAGAAATCAAGATTCATAGATATGGAATCCATAGCTATCTTAACGATAGTACATGTTATCTACTTAAAGGCATTATTCGGGGATTGAAAGATAGTATAACAAGATCTTGGCCATCGGTTTACTTTGTGTTCTCTGATGGTTTACCAATTGTATGGTTTTACAATTGGTGGTTCTTTCAATGGAGAATAATGGAACTTTAAGTTAAAATGATTGAAAAGGTAAAACGGAAAAAGTCCTTAATTCAATCATGGATAACATATGGGGATTAAACAAGCGATGAATAAATCATGGAAGAAGCACTGCGTGAGAGAGCTTTCGTAATACGGTATGTAAACAGGAGTTCAGCTTCAAACTTTTAGTGGAATAGTTTTGAAGTTGATAATTGATGAATAATTAGTCTGGGATTAATTTTTCACAATTATAGGAGCCTCTTTACATATTTCCATCGGGTCCCTCTACTAGCTCATATAGTTCTAAATAGCGTCTCGGGATTTGTTCCTAAAGAGATCGGTAAATTTAAATGGAATTTTGTAATGTCTATTAAGACATGGTACTCTCTAACATGCAATCCGAAAAAGGATTGGACATGTAGGATTTGTGTAGACAAATAATATGATTTGTCAACACGTGATTGGTTAACTTGAATTTTGGAAATAAGATTGTGTTTGAATTATTTAATTTTGAAAAACAAAATTTTTCTCTCCTAATCTAAAAGAGGTGCACGGTTTTAGATAGGTGGAGAGAAGAAAATTTTGTTTCAAAATTGTTCAAATATATTCCTAACATTAAATTATTAATTGATTTAAATAATGGAGATTATTTGATGATTTTTTTTTCTTTAAATATGGTGCACGGATTTTTGAGGAAGAAAAAATTCAAATATTCCATTTATTTAAATTAATTAATATGGTTGATGTTTGTGGAAAATATTAATTCAAATGAGTGAATCTTATTTAAATTCAAAAAGGGTTTAAAAGAAATTTGAATCTAGATAGGACTAGGATCTTTTCACTAGTCTAGATTCTTGATTTAAAATTTGAACCACCAATCTAGATTTATCCTAAAGTGGCCGAATTTTTTGGAGGAGATTTCCTCTTGAAAAAACGTTTCTAGGTTCAATGAATCTAGCCCTAAAGTTGTATGATCTTTTGGTTCAAAATTTATCCAGAAAAATAATTATTAATTATTTTTCAAGAAGGAATTAAATTTTGAAAAGGATTAGACTTCTATATAAAGGCTAGGAATTCTTGAGAAACCAATTTTTGATAATTTTCAAAGGGGAAAACGTTTTTGTGAGTGAAAGAAAAAAATAATTTGGGTTTCTTCTACTTCACAAAAATTCGGCTATCTTGTGAGAAAGAAAAAGAGAGAAAATTCCATTGATTCAAAATTGTGAGGAAGGTTAAACCGAGTGATAATTTTCATAGGAGGTTAACCGGTTCCTGTTTTGTAGTTTTGAAGAAAGAAGTTGGATCGTATTCTCAACGAGGAACATCGGAATTGAGAAGGAGGGATCTAGACTTCGGAAAGCATTACCGATCAATTGGATTCATAGAACGTGTGCCCACACACACTCTGAGACGTGGAACTCGAGAATAGTAGAGAAGACACGTTGGTCAAACGCTCTAGTGATTCCAGAATCCGAGAAATAAGGTACGCTTGATCATGAATTTAATTTATTGTTATATGCATCATGAGATTCTTTTCGAAACGGCATAAAAAAATTTTAAAACTTCCGCTGCGCCGTAACTCCGATATCGGATCCGTTTTTTCCAACATTGTGCAGCGGGGGCAGCATAAGAGGCAATATCGAGACGTGGAGTGGTGACCACGTCAAGGATGCAATGTATTTAGGGGGTGTTGCGATCGGCAGTGGCGAGATTTGATGTAGCGGATGTCGCAAATGGTGGCGGCAAATTGTTGAGCTTAACCGTTTGAAACATCACTTTTTTCTTAAAAAAACTTTAGAAGTTAATATGAACTTCAAACTTAAATATAGAGGGTATGCCAAGCCCATGCAACAGTGCAAGGCATCAGCGACACAAGCCAATAGCAAGCTATTGTTGTGGCACCTCCCCTAAAAAATTAATTTAATATCATACAGATCATTGATCTACATATTAAATTGATAAGAACAGATACTGCACTTGATCTTAGCCAACAGACCGAGAAAAGTATGCCTTGTAACATGTATTCACTTCTATTTTATAGGCTACCTCTCCGAGCACTCCCTTCTCTTGTTCATGTGGGACAGTGTTAGTTTCAAACATAACTTCTATTAACTGAAACCACAAAATTCACTTAAGTATGCTTATAAGGGTATGTTTGATAAAGCTTTCACTTTTGCTTCCAATAGAAGAGGAGAAACAAAATATGTGACTTCTTAGTAAATGTTTGGATTTAAAAAGCTTTTAAGGTCAAAATGAATGTAAAATAAAGTTTATAATATTTAGTTGAAATTTTGTAAAAAACTTTAAAGTTTACTCAGATGAGCTTTTTCCGGAAGTCATATTTTTTGATTTTGACAGGAAGCATTTCTATATATTAAAAGCTTTTCTGACAGATTATCCAAACACTTTCAGAAACTGTTTTTGAACCTGAAAAGTCAAAAGCAGATTTTAGAAAGCTTTTTTAGAAAAAAGAAAAAAAAAAGTTGTTGCCTTTGTTTCAATTAATTTAATATTGTATGTCTAGTTTAGAATTATATTAAAGTAGAAGGCTTATTTTCCCAATTTGGAGCCTGTTGTTTGAATGCAATATGGAAATGTAACAGCTCTTGAAAGAGCTATTTATTATTATCGTTCTTATCTCTTGAAAGAGTTAGTTCTTGTTTTATGTGGCATGCTTTATCTTTTGAGAGCTTTTTTTTTTTTTTTTTTTTAACTATAGTTTTTGTTAGGTAGAGGTACGAACTTAGTTTTGTTGATTAAATAGAATAAAAGAAATTAGGAATTCTTATCCTGGCTTTACTAAGTATTATAATTATCTCAATTACTTATTGCATTAATTTATTTATTGGCCATAATATTGATGATGTGAAGAAACGCAAACAAATTACATGGTTCAGCTGCAAGAATAGATATTATGCTTGAAACTAAATTTGTCCACAGAGAAGAGAGTATTTAAAAAAGCAGCTTATAAAAGAGAGTTCAAAACACATTTCAAAGCATATCTTTCTCGGCCTTTTGACTAAGATGTACCTGTTTTTATCAGTTTAGGGAGAGTTTGACACGACCACTTAAACTATCTAATTCAAAATTTTTTTTTCTTTTTCCTAAAAAATTTATCTTTTTCTTAAAAAGTTTTTTGTCTTTTCTGAAAATTCAAAAAAATTTACTATTAAAACTTCAAAATCTCAACTCAAACTACTTCACCAAACAAATTCTTAATTTTTAATATTTAATACATAGATCATTGATTGATAAAATATTAAATTAATTTTTTTAGGAGAGGTCCCAGTAACTAGTCGTAAGTGTCGCCCATACCTTGCACTACAGCACGGACCTTGGCACACCCCTCCATGTCAAGTTTAAAAGTTGGTGAAACAATTTTTTAAAATAAATAAATAAGGATTTAGTGCAGAAAGGAGAGAAAAAAGGGGAAAAACAAAAAAAGAAGAAGAAAAAGGCGTTATCATGTTTCATATATTTGGCATTCACATATTATAATTTCAATCGTAGAATCAACTTTTCAATATGATTTCAAAACTTTAAATTGATAAGTTAATCTAATGATTGAAATTGTATTTTCTCGTAACAAAAAGATGGACAACATGAAGTTCATGGCTCATAATGTTAGCACTATAAGCTACCATAAAAAATAGAACATGCCATTATATATTTAATGCAGAAAAGAGTTGTGAGAATTTTTTGGATATACAAGCTTTTAGAGAACTAGCCAATAATTACAGTTACTCGGAGGGTCAAAGCAGGTGTTAAAAGGAGATTTTGGAAGACTTTTTAAGTAATTAGGAGAAAATATATGTGGTTAGACACTTTAGGATTGTTTTTTCATTAGGCGTTGTTACAGTTTTCATGGCTTCTACTTGAAGACGATTCAGCATACGCTTCTTTAGAACTGTTGATCGATTCGTCACCCACGCTTCTGTTTGAGGACCTTTCAGATTGCTTTCTCTTCAAGCGGCTTTTCAGATCGTCTTCTTTCTCATCAGCAAACGAAAGAAACGTTCGAAGACGTGTCGAGTGCAGGCTTCCATCAGAAGACTGTAGTTCCTCTTTGTGCCTGCTGAACTGGCGGATCATCTGGATGAAGTATATAAAGAGAGCAAGCAAGCAAGCCAAACCGCATAACGTAAAGAGACCCCAAAAGCTCTTGAGTGGAAGACGGTCTATTTCAAGCGTCGCACCTTGAGAAGTGCAGGCCCTCTTCAATAGCCATTTGTCGTGGATCCTCTGGAGATCCCCGTTCTCCGACAGCTTCAATATGGCTGTTGACATGTCAACCGCCAATGGCGAGTCCCGTGGAAAGGCCTATATTGGAAAGGAAGACGAAAACCATGTCAAGTGTCAACTCCTACGGACAGATATTCTTGCTCTTTGAGCAATCAAAATGCTGAAATACAATAGAACCATTAAGATATATATACGCTTATGTACTTACAAATCCCCATCCCGCCTTGGTGAATTCTTGCCCAACTATACTAAATTCGCAATATGTTGAGAGGAAGAGCTCTATGTAAGCACGCTGGTCGATAATTGCAGAAACTCCACCGCCATGTGGACCATCGCGCAAGGCTTTGGCATACTCCTCTGGAGAGTTGAGAGGGACGAACCTGGACTCGTGAATGCCGAGTTCCTCGATCAGATAGTCCCTTGAATACGAACCCTGCTGATAGCCAATGGGATCACTGGTGACAACTAAGGATTCAATACCTTTAATGGGAGACGTAAGCTGCTGAACTGTGAGGATCGAGGTCAAGCTCGCAGTGTAGCTAGAGTTGATTATAAGGACAACAAACAACCATATGATCAGTACTAGGCGTCCGAGAGTGCTGACCGTATTTTCCCCTGCACAAATTAAAAAAAAAAAAAAATTTGACTTAGATAAGCATGTTGGTATTCGTTATCTTTCTTAAACGAAAGCTTCTACTCGCTTATCGCTGTCAAAGCTTCTATCTACTTACTATGGGAAAAGAACATGGTTGAAAAACTGAACCTGCAGGATCAACGAAACATCGATTAATCATATGTTGATACTCTTTTTTGACAGAATTGATGAAAACAATTTCAAAGCACGTCGTTTTCTATATGAATGATGGAATCACACTAATCGAATAGTCAGAAGAGCGGTTTTGTTTTCATGAGAAGACCCCTTGTTGACAGTCATCCAGAGAAGTATGAAGTTGGCCCATAGAGTATGATACGAACGGATGATGGAGTATCTTACCAAAGAACAGTGACGACTTGTTTTTTGGGAGGACCCCGGAAATCATCGTTCAGCCTGTGCTCCAAAACCCAAACGACGGCTCCAATAATGAGAAAGAACACGGCTGTGACTATCCACATTTCTTTAGTGAATGGCTTGAGAAAAGCCCAAGCACCAGAATTCATTTTTGTCATAGGCACTACAACTACTAATCCAGATTCGATAAACGGCTGTGTGAAATCGGCCATCTTTGTTCGGTTGGTGATGATTGTAATGTCTCCTATTGCTGCATCAAAAACCTGCATGGAAAAAAAAAATGTAGAAATCCCAAGTATGAACAGTTCATCTTACTTGACTATTAGAAACAACTCCACAGCATACAAATATAACACTCACTCCCGTAGTGATCAAACGAACAAGTTCTGTGCGACTCGAGTTTTTACGACCGTCCCCGAAAGGCTGTAGCTTATAGGGGACAGCATAAGGCAAAAGGTTCAGTGCAGCAGTAAAGACATCCATGCAGTAGCCAGTGAACATATCAGTGCCTTCTACTTGAGAGACAAACTCTCGAAAGCTCACTCTATAGGGAACTCCAATTCTCAATCGCCCCCCATTGTTCGGAAAAACCCATCCCCGAGGCTTCTGAGATGATTGTCCAGGCCAAATTGGATCATATAGTCTTTGGTTCGAGCTGGAACGATTTGCCGGTTTATTGTAAAACGTCTCTGGAGGCAATACTGATAACCCGGAATAGTTAGACCAATAACCAATCCTCCTCGTCCCGCCAATCACGTTGAGGATTTCATATGCGGGGCGGATGAGGTTCCTATCTGGAGTGAATCCAAACGGACCAGTTAAGCCTGTCATGTTTGTCTTTAAGATATTCTGGAGTAACAAGTTCCCTTCATCAAAGACGCTCATAGCATCAAGATTTAATTTGCTTTGAATCCCGGTCAACCTCGAATCATTTGAAAACGTTATCTTTCCTCCTTGATTCAGAAATGCATCAATTGCATGAGCAAGCAACCAGACAGTGTCATAGGCATAAAAAACAAAAGTATTCAATCCAAGAGGGCCATTAGCCGGCTTTCCCTTAGTCAAGTTACTCCACCTAGAAATAAATTTCCGTTTCAGTTCTGAATCCGGTGTGTATACGCGCAAAGTAAGGATTCCATCCAAATTAGCCATGTCATCTTCAGAGATAGGAAAACTGGTATCTAACATGGTGGACAGCCAATTAGAGGCAATCCAAACATATCCAGTTCCCATCATGCCAAGTTGCTTAGCTACATCAAAAATCAAGAAACCCGAGTTGTCATAAACATGAACCACGATAATGCGAGACTCGGTTAAAGCCACTTGGACAAGTAAATCTGTGATATCATCCCTGGTTGGCTTAAAGACCAAAGGAGCTTTGTATGAGATTTTACAGCGTTTCTCGGCAAGCTTGTTCCCTAACTCCGCAATCCCATTTCTACCATGGTCATCATCAACATAGATTGCAATTACCTCCCTCCATCCATAGTAATCAACCATTTCTGCTATGGCAGACATCTGGAACAGATCACTCCGCGTGGTTCTCACGAAGAACGGGAACTGGAGTGGAGAAAGAGTAGGGTCCTCCACTGTGAATGATAGCAAAGGAGTTTGGAGCTCACTTGCGATATGCGATATAACATGAGCAGTCACAGCATTTTGAGGCCCAATTATGGCCACAGTGTCCGTCTCCATGAACCGTAAGGCTGACAAAGCAGAGAATCAAAAATCTCGATCATCCCTCAACGATTCATTCCACAGATATGACACAACAAATAAAGTTTCAAATTCAAATAGAAAGAACACAAATGCCCGATGCAACCAAAAGCTTGAGCTAGTAGGAGACGGGCCAACGTTGGTCTTTATGGCCATAATTGGCCACAGTGTCCGTCTCCATGAACCGTAACGCTGAAATAGGTGACAACATAGAATCAAAGATCTCAATCATCCTTAGTAGCTGTAGGCATAGTCTAATGGTAATAATTATATCTAACTCAACCTAAAGTTACATAGATCGAATCACCCCCAAGTTCAAAAAAAAAAAAAAAATCTCAATCACCCCGCAGTGATTCATTCCACAGATATGACATAACAAATAAAGTTTCAAATTCAAATAGAAAGAACACAAATGGCCGGTGCAACCAAAAGCTTGAGCTAACAGGAGGCAGGCCAAAATCGGCCTCTTCATTCTCTAACATCTATGAGAATGATGAAAAATTCATAACAGAAACAAGACAAGACATACCCTCAATAATTCCAAGAAATCCGCTAATATTGGTATCATGCATTGTAATTTTCAGTTGAGTTCCATTTAGAACAGTGGGATCAGCATTCACATCCTCGATCGCCGCTTCTATCGCCAATTTGGCAACTCTACCGACGATTGTACCGAACGAGAAAAGAGAACCGATATTCACTACGCTTGGTCTCACAGAATTTGGAACATTAGTGCTAGTGCTAGCCCCATTTGAGGCCAACCCATTGGTGAGAACTATCAGCACAACCAGATGCCAAACCATATTCATGGTGAATTTCCTACTTCCTCAAAAAAAAACCAAGCAAGACTTCCAGAAAAGGAAAGAAAAAGTACCTGAATTATGCAGATAAGACATATATTAAGTTTCGTACCATTAAAGAAGAACTTCATAAATGGAAACAAGACATGACTTGCAAATAAAGGAAACAAACTGGAGTTTAACTTTAGACCCGGATCTAAAAGCGAAAAAAAACTTTCATAAATGGACAAGAGCCTAACATATTTCTACTCTACAACAACAAAGAAAAAAACCCTTTTGAAGAAACAGTGGAGCTGCCACCACAGCAAAAAGTTGGGACACATCAGTTATTGGAAGATGATTAAAAAGTTAAAATGGGTAAATGATGAAAAAGTTGAAATCTTTAATTCAAACAGCAAAAGAAGAGGTGAGAAACCTCAAGAAAGAAGAAGTTTTGAGCTCACAATAACAAAAAGAAAAAAAGAATTTGGCAGAGCAGAAAAGTCCCACATGTATGAAAGGAAGTGTGAGAAGCATGCAAACAATGAGCTGAGTATATAAAATTTTTTTAATTTAAATATTAAAAAAAAAAAGTCAAACTTCATTAAATAAATTTCTCACCTGAGACGTGAGGAAGTGGGAAAAGCATAAGGGGAAAAGAAGTCTTTGGAGCTCCTAAGATTAGAGCATATGAAAGTGGGGGGTGTAAAAGAAAAGAAAAGAAAAGGAAAGAAAAACAGAGGAAACGTCACTATTGGCTATAATGAGATGAGAATTCCTTTAACATTACCTTGTTAGAGAGAGGTGGGAGGAGACAGTTGGAGTGGGGTATGGGAGGGAGGGATTATTTTGAGTGGCAAACAACGGTGTTGGTTCATTGGTTGTGAGGGCCCATAGCATCCTCATGTTTCACCAAGGGATTATATTCCTCAACTGTCATTATTTAGGAAAAGAATATGGTATAACCTCGTTTAAATATCTTTATTGATAGACTTTATTTTTAAACCATTAATCCATACTAATACACAATAAAGTATATTATAATTGTTATAAATAAAAGCCGTTCGATTACATATTAACGGTTTCAAAATGAGCTCAATCGATAATGTATATAAATGAGATTTTACCGTAACTTCACCACATTATTTAAACGTGCAAAAGTTTTTTTTTTTTTTTTTTTGGTATACTGTAGCTATCTTAGTTATGATTGATTAAATCATTCACAATAACAGGATAAACATCAGTAATATAATCTTGATATAACATGATTTTTAAAAACAGTGTTATATAAATAGTTCATTATCTTTTTTTTTTTTAAAAGGATTATATGTAAAAATAGTATAAATTTGACATCTTCTTATAACTTTATTAAATTTATACTTTAATATTAGAGTACGTAAAATTCTGAAAAATTACTTTAAACATGACTCTCCATCTAATTTTCTCTTAAAAAAAAAACTCCGACATTGAGGTTGAGGCTTTTTTATATAGTTCTGTTAATGAACTTCTTGTATTTGGAAAATTAAAACTTGGATGAAAAATATGAGCAATTGAGCCTTCAAATTTCAAACTCTACTGCAATTAACCCCAATGAAGAGCAAGTTTAAGGGCAACTAAAATACTTTTATAGGGTGTTTGGTGGAGTAGTTTGAGTTGGGATTTTTAAGTTTAAATAGTAAATTTTTTTGAATTTTTTTGAATTTTCAGAAAAGACAAAAACTTTTTGGGAAAAAGACAAAAAAAAAAAATTTGAGTCGGGGAGTTTGGATGGTTATGCCAAACTCCCCAGTTTGAATTGGACTCTGTATGAACAAAACTCACTCGTTTGTAAGGTTGATTATCTTTTGAATTCTTAATGAAAAGAATGGAGTCTTATATAAATAGAGCCCAATACGAGCAAAAAAGATATTAGTTGCCAATAGAAAGTCACATTAAAAAAAAAAAAGTCAAAGTTTTAAACCTAGGGTGGTGTTTGGCACAACCACTCAAACCATCTAACTCAAACTTTTTTTTATTTTTTTCCTAAAAAGTTTTTATCTTTTTCCCAAAAAATATTTTGTCTTTTCTGAAGATTCAAAAAAATTTACTATTGAAACTTAAAAATATCAACTCAAACTACTCTACCAAACAAACCCTAGGGGGTGTTTGGTTCACCCACTCAAATCATCAAACTCAAACTTTTTTTGTCTTTTTCCTAAAAAATTTTTGTCTTTTTCCCAAAAATTTTTTTATCTTTTCTAAAAATTTTAAAAAATTTACTATTGAAACTTAAAAATCTCAATTAGAGTTGAGTGTCATGGATTTTGAAATTTAAGTGCTCAATTGCCAAGATTTTTAACCTTAGATATTTATTTGACAAACGCAAGAAATTCAAGGACATACATTAGCCCAATTGCATCTTTTGTAGTCTAATTAATTATTTTTATGAAATTATTATTCTCAATAGTAATAAATTTAAGATGTCTTGATTAGTTTAACATAATTGATCGAACTTATGCGCCATCATCGAGTCTTATAACCATCTACTACAAAAATAAAGTCTCAGTAGCATCCAATAATATTAATTCTTATCGAGGTTTTTTTTTCTTTTTCTTTTTCTTTTTTTTTTTTTTGTTGCTAAAGTAATTCTTATCGAGCTTTAACCAATTAGGAAATTACGTGCAAATTTGGAACTATTGTGATAAGACAATTTCTAACAATCTTAAAAATAACGGCAATAACGACAATAATGATCATCTCATGTTGTCTATCAGTAAAATAAATTTGACAACTCTATAACCATAATTCATTAGTACGTGGAGTAGTTTATAAAATAATTTTTGGGACTAATGAAAAGATGATTATGATATTCTATTGTATTTACAGCCTTATTAATATTATAATTATTGGCATTATTTGGCTGACCACTTGGCTATTTGCTCGGCCAGTGACATATGACTATATATAAAGAAAAGGACAAAAGCCAACCAAAGATCTTGGGCCACATAGGACCACCCATTTCTACTAAAGATTCCCACATTGTTTTGTTGGATAAAATAGACCACCCCTTTGGTGGTATTCACGGAAAAGCAACATTGAGTTTTCCTTCTGGTAGCAAATAACAAAAAAGAATATGCCTACCATAAGAATTATCCTTTTATTTTATATATATATATATATATAATATTGGAAGAAATTATTATTTTTTAATTGTCAGCTAAATTTTTTATTGTCTGATCTATTAATGCATATGTTAAGAATTTGTAATGTATATATGACATACAACTATTCACAATGACAGATTATATCATTAAATTCTTAATTTAACGGTCAGCATAACAATTCGCCTTTGAAAAATAGAGGTTCATCCTGTACATATATTTTCTTATTACCTAGCTTTAAAAAAAAAAAGAAAAAGAAAAAGGAAAATTGTATTACATTATTTTGAACAGTCAAATCATAAATAAAACTATGCAAAAACTAAATGTTATATGTGTATTTAAGATAAAGAAGAATTTATAATCGAACATAAAAAGAAAAAAGAAAAAGAAAGCTTGCTATAAAGTACTTATTCAAGTTATCAAATATTCATTTAAGTTTTTCTGGTTTGTTATATTTTCTTATAAATATGGCAATGCTGATGATTTGATTATTAGAAATTACATTCTTATGGTATGGTATGGTATTTATTTGTATTCTATCACAAAACTTTTCAGAAGTACATGCCAAAGCGGTCCATTATGAAAAGTATTTTTCGGTGTGACACTTGTGGAATTGCCAAACTTGGCACGCCACTATGTTTTGTTGTTTTAGTAACAAGTCACTTTTATTTGGATTTGTGGTGCACCTTTAACTCATGAAACTGATTTAGATAATTCACCAAAAAGAAAAATGAAACTGGGGTTTTTTTTTTTTCCTGAAGAAAATTAAACTGGTTAGTATTTGTCGCGAATTTAAAAGCTCTGTTATCAAGTTTAATTAATCCTATTTAACTCTTTTTATTAGAATTTTCGTCAAAATAAAACAGAAAAATAGGGGATTAAATGTGATCATATAGTTTTTTTTTTCTGTTTGTTTTTTATGAAATTTCTAACATAAAAGGGTAAATAAAAGACTAATTCAAAATTTGAGAAGCAAACTAGGATGTTTGATGAATGAGTTGAGTTAAAATTTTTAAGTTTGAATAATAATTTTTGTTGACTTTTTCATAAAGACAAAAAATTTTTTAAAAAAGACAAAAAAAAATACAGTTTAACTTGAGTTAAACTGGAAAGCCAAACTCCCCCAAGAGTTTCTAAAATTCGAGAGATAAAGTGGGAATGACACTAAAAGTTTGTGAGCATAAGTGAGAATGCCACCAAAAAATAAAAAGACCAGTGTTGTATGTCAATCATTTAAAATTTTTTAAAAAATACTTACCAAAAAAATTCAAAAAATAAAAATAAAAACTAAAAAAACATATCATCACGAGGTAATAATCTTTTTTAAAGAAGTAATGATCATCATTATGGTGAGCTAATCACGTTTAGTGACACAGTGATCAACTTAAATTTACATTAAAATTTTAATTATTTGAAAATTATGATGTGTAGTATTTCTCTCTTGTGGATGGTCCAATAAAGGGACAATAGAAGGAAGAAGGTTACTGGGGTAACTTTGTCAAGAAAATTCAACCTAAACCATTAGAAAGGCATTTTCACATTTTTTGTGATCTTGTGTTAGTTTGGGACTGTTGTATTTTGAAATATTAATGTTAGTTTTCTTTTATATGAAATATTAATTAGCTGTGTTTTAGTCAAAGTTGTGACCAGAAACAAGTTTTTTTTTTTTTTTTTTAAGATACTATAATAAGAATCTAGTTGAGTGATAAACTATGGATAAAATTGTTTTAGAGATAGATAAATGAGTAAAACATACCTATGCTAGTTTCATTTAATAAATTTTTTTATTTTGTTCACATAGTCGTAATTCTAGTTTTCATGTCTAATATTAGAGTTAAGATTTACAATTTTTTAACACCAGAATTTAAAAAATATAAATTTTCATAGTCTCATTTTATCTATATATATAACACTATAGAAAGATAATAACTCATACTGTTCACTCACCTTTCATTTTTTTGTATTTTCTTTTCGGTCTTCCAATTTCTTTTTTCTTTTTTCTTTTTTCTTTTTGCAGGCCATTTTTGTTTTCATTTTATTTTTTTTTCATTTTAATTCTTTTATCTTTTTGGTCTTTTTTTCATAATTCTTTTTTTTTTTCCGTTTCAAGTCCTTCATTGATTCTTTTTTGTTTTTTAATCTGTTTCTTTTACTTATTATTTTAACTTTCCCTTATTTATAAATTTTTTTTTTAAATATGTTCAAACACATGCTTCAGACTATTTTATGTTTAAAAAACTAAAGTTGGTTATAACTTAACTTTAAATTAATTTTCAAACTTAAGTTGACGAACGAAACGGAGCTAAAAAGTACTTTACATACCCTCATCTCTCAAGATTTGCATCCTGTACGTCACTCTTAAATGATTTTCTCTTCTCTCGGAGGAAAGAAGTCGTCATCTTTTTCTTGTTACGATATCATTTGTTTTTATTTCCACGTGATTCATGCTTGTTCAGAATATGTCAAACTAAAGTATTTATATTGTGCAAAATAATTTAAAAATACTTTATATTGTGCAAAACGATTACAAAATTGTGCGCGGGTGTGGCATGGCAAGGCAAGGCAAGGCAAGGCAAGGCATTGAAAACAATACAAATAAATAAAATAAAATTGGTTATGGATGAAGTCCGTTAAAGTTACAAGAAATTTCAACCATTATACTTTTTACTTTTTTTAAGGCGAAGAAAATTTAAACCAACATCACTTTAGTCCCGAAAGAAGGAAAAATATCATAAATTCCTTATAAATTTTGTTATCATTATCAATATGCTTTATGAACTATAAAATGTGCTTATTGTGTCTCTTAAACTTTAATATATGTGCCAAATTATCTATTCTGTTAATTTCTGTAAGTTTTTCCATTATCTTCTTATCAAAATACACCATGAACTTTACTTTAATATTAAAATGCCCCATGATATTTAATATTTATGTCAAACTATCCCATGATATTTAATATTTATATCAAACTGACCCATTTATCTTATTTTAAATGTCTAACATTGTAGAATTGCCTAATAATTATTAACTCTTTTAGAATAGGTAAATATATATTTTTTTTATTCTAATAAAGTGGTATGCATCTTTTTTTAACATAATTTTTTTATTTTACATATTTTAATTCAATTTTATTTGGGTTATGAGTTTATTTATACATAATTATAGTTGGTAGGATTCAAATGCAGGATTTGGATTTCAAATATGCTGGTTATTTGGCATACATAATTTGAAATCATAGTCAACAAATTTTATTTATATGTTTGTTTAAACCCATAATGAAAATAAGTATCGTAAATTTACTGTGACACCATTCCTAGTTATATTTTTAATTTAAAAAATGATCGGTTTGCAAATTTTGATAACAATATTATTAGTCATAATTAAACTAAAAAATTGCAATATTAGGAAAATAAAATAGTAAACATAAGCTGTATAGTTATTTTTGTTTAAGTAAATCAAAATGAATATAAATTTGAATTATAATAACCAAAATAAAAAATAGTGGGTAAAAAAAACATTCTCTTTTATTAAAAAATAATTTTTTACCTATTTTAAAAAATTTAATAATTATTAGGCAATTATACAATGTTAGATAATTAAAATAAAATAATGGGGTATTTTGATACAAATATTAAAAATCAGGAGGTAATTTGACACAAATATTAAAGACAATGGGATATTTTGACACAAATACAAATATTATGTGGTATTTTGAAACAAAAGCAAAGTTCATGGGACATTTTGACATTTAAGATGATGGAAAAACTAACGGAAATTAATAGAAGGGCCAACTTAACACACATGTTAAAGTACAGAAGGTATAATAAGTACATTTCATAGTTCAAGAGGGCATATTGACACTAGTGATAAAGTTCATAGGGAATTTGTGAAAATTTTTCCCCAGAAGAATTTAGACAGTAAGAGATTGATTCGAACTTTATAGCTTATAATATAGTTAAATATATTATTATCATTAAATATGTCTACAATCACTCACGATAAGATATTCAATCATTTTTTGTCTATAATCAGTCCCGATAAGATATTCTATCATACTTGAAATGATATATGTAATAGTTTTATCATTTAGAATTAGCCACTATATTCTTTTCTTATGAATGCTCAAAAGTATATAACTTTGCTTAACTTTATTTATATTATTAAAATATTCTTCTATTTGTTAAATATAACTTTTTCATTTAGATATATGTAACTAGTAATTACTAGTTGTTTATGTGTAACATAATACTATTTAAAAATGTTAGTATAAAAGACACGTATAAATAAAAATGTTACACATGCCTTTCTTGCTAAGCATAACTTCAAAATCGTTACCGAAATATCTTGTTAAACTTCCATTTTTCTCATTTTTGACCCACGTTTTACATATGTATCTCTAAGTTGAACATGGAAAATCAAATTATTGTAATTAGTACTTTGACTAATGAAGCCATTCCTTTCAATGCAAAAAACCATCTGATCATGTAGATGTCTTGAGAAAATAGTTTGTGTATAGACTTGTTTTATGATATAGTTTGCGTGTATAGACTTGTTTTATGATATAGTTTTTGTGCATAGACTTATTTTATGCTATAAAAATTGCTCGGCGTTCAAAAATTGAATTTTGTAAAAGGAATTTTCAGGTTGAAGCTTTCCTTCTTTCATTGGACATTACTTATTTTGGTGTTTTAACAATTTGGAAATTTTAATTAAACGAGTAGTGCCCTTATGATTCCCACTTTTGTTTATATTAATATAAGATAGGAATTACGTAACTAATCAAAGTGGAATCAAAGGTGGGGCCTTACTTAGTCGCACATTAATAAAGAAACAAACAAGAAGTGATAAACTTCCTCGTTAAAAAGCCAAACTAGGCAAGTCATACCGTTGTCGGCCTTTTCGCTAAGATTAGAGGTGGGAATTTGGGCCGGGCCAAACGGGCCGGCCCGCAGCCCATAATTTAGGCCCGGTCCGTGGCCCGGCCCGGCCCGATTTTTATCGGCCCGGTAAAAGCCCGGCCCGATACTAAGAGGCGGGCCGGGCTCTCATTTTAGACCCGGCGGGCCGGCCCGGCCCGGCCCGAATATTTAAATTCAATGGGCCGGCCCGGCCCGCCCGTTTTTTAAAATTATATATATTAATTTTATTAAAATTTTAATTATTTTTTAAATTTTTATTAAAAAATTATATATATTAAATATTAATATTATATTATATATCAAAAAAAAAGAAAGAAAAAAAAAGTGAACAGGACTGGTCCAAATCCAAAACGACTATATATATATAGCCGTTGGGGGGGGCCAACGGCTAGTTTGTACTACAGACTACAGACTCTCCCTCTCCCAACGGCTTTGTGTTTTTTTTAATAATAATAAATTTTTAATTATTTTTATTTTCTTAAAATTTCATTTTCCCATTCTATAAATACCCTTCTATTTTTTCATTCTTTCATACATCTTCTCTCATCTCTCTTTTCAATTTCTTATTCTCTAATTTCTTTCTCCATATTCTCTTATTTCCAACTTCTCAATTCTCATTATTCTCAATTTTTTTTTGTCCGTATCTCCTAAATTTACAATAACTCATTTTCTCATTATTTTTATAATCCTTATTCTTGTTATTTACTTTCCTACAAAAAAAAAAATCAAAATGGATCCAAATCCAAATGTTCAACAACCACTTATTGATCTTGATGATGATTACTACGGGATGGATGACCACGGCATCGAAGAAGTAGAGATTTCCCATATGGAGGCTGGCGACAATGTTCCTGAGATTAGACGTAGGAGTTTCAGTACTCCAATAGGACCAATACCACATGTCCAATGTTGGCACCATCAAGAAGTAGTTCGGGAAGCACCAGTTGTCCACCAAAAAAGGCAAAAGGTACTGCTACTAGAACCACTTCACGTGCTTGGCAATTCTTCGATGCTGTGCAGAAAGAGGACTTCGGCCCCGACGGCAAAAAAACACAAACAAGACTAGCAAAATGTAAGTTTTGCCAAAAAACATTGACTGCTAACAGCTCAAGTGGGACTCGTCACTTATTAGCCCATGGTGAAAGATGTGCTGAGAAACATTACAAGGGAAGGGAGCCGACACAAAGCACTCTAAAATTCAACTCCGATGGCTCAGTAGGTACATTTTCTTATGATCCCATGGTAGCTAGAGAATCTCTAGCTCGTTTAATTGCCTCTACAGATTTACCTATTAGTTTTGGTGAAAATACTTTTTATGAAGAGCATATTCAAAGATCTTTTTGTCCACAATTTAAAGCCGTTACTAGAAAAACTATTAGGAGTGATATTATTTCTTATTATAGTAAAAAACGCACTACATTAATATCTTACATGAATACAAACACATTTTGTATTGCATTGACATCTGATATTTGGGTTGCTAGGTCAAATCAAGATTATATTAGTGTAGTTTCACATTATTTAGATCCCCAGTGGCAATTACAAAAAAGAATTATTGGCTTTAGACTTATTGATCATTCTCACAATGCTTTAAATATTAATGATAATATTATGAGTGTTTTAAATGAATTTGGCATTAGCAATTGCATTATTTCAATCACCCTAGATAATGCTTCGGCAAATACCGCTGCAATTCATTTTCTTGAGAAAAACTTATCAGAATATATTGGTGGAATTTTATTACATCAACGTTGTGCATGTCATATTATCAACCTCATTGTAAAAGCAGGTATGAAGTTGGTAAGTAGTAACATAGAGAATATTCGTAATGCTCTCCTTTGGATACATAATTCAAATCCTCGCATTGCTGAATTTAAGAGGTATTGCAAAGCAGAAGGTTTAAAACCTCGAAAATTTGGACTGATATGCCGGTAAGGTGGAACTCAACTTATTTAATGTTAAAAAATGCAATAGAATATAAGAATATTATTTCTATGTTTTATAATACAAAGCATAATATGATTTTATTATCTGATGTTGATTGGTTTATTGCTGAAAGAATGATTTATTTTTTAGAAACTTTTTATGATGCTACTGTTTTATTGTCTGGTGTTTATTATCCCACTTCTCCACTAGTTTTCACCCAATTAATGCTTATTTCTTCATTGTTTTCTGAATATAGAAATGATGATTTATTTAAACTAATAGTAGAAAAAATGGAGAAAAAGTTTATGAAATATTGGGATCACAATAACATGCCTTTATTATATTGCCTTGCCATTGTTTTAAATCCTATAGTTAAATTAAATGGTCTTTATAATGGTCTTACTCATATTTCTGAACATATGGATGTAGATTTTGCTTCAACGTATTCTTTAACATTTAATAACACTAAATGCAAGTTATTTGAGATTTTTGCAAGTTATCAGAATAAATTCGGGCAGCAAGTTAACATTGAAACCGAAGAAACTCTTCCAACTGCTGGTGATCGAAAAAAGAAAAAAGTTTTGGGTTTTTTCTCTGCTCCAGCAAGATCGGGCTCTTCTTCAAGTTCGAGTGTTACTCGTCCACTTTCAGCAAGTTCAATTACCATGAGTACGACACACTCGGAGCTCACAAAATACTTAGATACAGATTTTTCATTGCTAGACTCAACTACAAATACTGAAGATTTCAAAATTTTAGATTGGTGGAGGTTGCAGTCAACAAATTTTCCAGTGCTGTCCCGTTTAGCACGTGATATTTTAACTATTCCTGTTTCGACAGTTTCTTCTGAATCAGCATTCAGCACAGCTGGAAGGATAATTGAAGATCGGAGGACCTCATTAACACCTGAGATGGTCGAGGTGTTTACATGCCTAAAAGATTGGAACATGCAGATAAAGATTGCAATATACAGTAGAAGATCAAGAGATACTCCAACACTTTAACGAAATGACCATAATCGATGATGATGATATTGACAATGCTCCTGCGGCTCCCTCTTCCGGTTGCTGATGCTGATTGATATATTTTTTTCATTGTAAAATTATAAATATGAATTAAGATTGCACTCTTTTTTCTTTACTGAGGTTTTATCCCAATGGGTTTTACTTAGTAAAGTTTTTAATGAGTCAATCATGACATTAATAAAATTTTAAATTTCAATTTTATATTTTCTTTGTTGTATCCTTATTTTTTAATAAAATTTATAATTTTTATTATGTGCTTAATTTATTTTTCAATTTAGTAATATTTAATCAAAAATATTAAGATAAATTATTAAATTATCAAAAATATACAAATTTATTCAAAAATTACAAATAAAAAATAAAATTAAATAAAAGTTTAAAAAATTAGGCCCGGCCCGGCCCGGCCCACTCTCGGCCCGCTCTAAGCCCACGGGCCGGGCCGGGCTTATATTGCAAAAATTCGGGCCGGCCCGGCCCGAATTTTGAGGCCCGAATTTTGACAATAGCCCGATGGGCTCGGGCCGGCGGCCCGAATTCCCAGCTCTAGCTAAGATCAAGTGTACTATATGTTTTTATCAATTTAATATCTGATTTTTTAAGGGAAGAATCATAACATTAGCTTGGTATTGGTGTTGCCCTTACTTTGCACTACAGTTTGAGCAGGCAGACCCCTCTAATTCTTAGTTTTAATTTTTTTTTTTTTTTTTTCCCTCTTACTCTCATTGATAGCTTGCGATATATGCTATCAGCCATATACATATATATAAACATACAATAAGGCGTATATTATTTATATATATTCTTCATAAGATTCTAATGCTCACATGACGCTACATTTTCAAGCTTTCTTGTTATCAGTTAATATACATGATGATGATACGATATTGTCGGATATTGTTTATCTGTCCAAAATGACTCTATTCTAATAGAAAAAAGACACGACATAACGTTACAACAGTTTATGAGATGTGCGGTTTAAATATATACTTTCAACCAACATGTTATCTTCAAAAGATGCCCAGATAATTATCAAGATCCTTCGTAAATTTAATGTTATGATTATTATCCAGATTTCTAGTTCCAATCTAATCCAATCATCCAACCCGCTATTGTCATAAAGAAATGAGATAAGGGCCGCCCAAACTTTGGAGAGAGAAAAAAAAAAAAAAAAAAAAACCAATTTAGTGGCTTCAAGATTCCTTTCAAGAACACCAACAATCATTTGGTGGGCCAATAAGATTAAGGTCTTGGGCTTGAGTCCCGGCACGATAGGTCTAATCGGTAGAACTTATTATAAGATTTCATGATAAAAGAAGCTAGCCAAAAAGATGTTTACTCATAACAAACACAATTCTTCTATTCCTAGCTACCTCTTCAGTCTGTCTTACCCCGATAGAGTTTCCAAATAAAAGCAGAATATGCCCACAGCAAACAACTTTTAAACCGAAAAAAATCTATATAAAATCTTTACAGATCTGATGCGAAGAAGGTTGAAAACCAATCGGCAAAGGAATGAAACACGGGCGCAAAAAGAGCGAGCACAGGGTCGCATCAACAAGAACATCCGCCGGATGCAGGCTGGGATTGAGTTGCACCTGCAGTTGTTGACTTCAGATTCACATCAACCATGTCTTCTTGCTTTGTTGAAGAAAGTGTTTCCATTCCTGGTAAAGCAGCAGCAATTTTTCGAAAGAGTGCCTGTGGACAGACATTTGTTCAACAATCAAATATTGTCGTATTGAAGAAACCGAAATATTTAAGAATACATGTTACAAGGCATACCTTTCTCGGCTTTTGGCTAAGATCAAGTGTAGTATCTATTCTTATTAGTTTAATATCTGATGTAGATCAATGATTAGCATGATATTAAATTAACTTTTTAGGGGAGGTCCACAACGTCCCTTGCGTCGCCCATGCCTTGCACTATTGCATGGGCTTGGCATACCCTCTATATTTAAGTTTGAAGCTTATATTAACTTCTAAAGTTTTTTTAACATTATTTTTGTCCTTATTATAATTGCTATTATTTTTTGTTAGATAGTTAACCGAGTTAAACGAATCACAATTCATACAACTTTTTCATCCTAAAATTGGAATAAATAACAAAATTTTAAATATTTAGAATAAATAATAATAAACAAAAAATTTACAAGATAAATTATTTATTAATAGCAATAAACAAAAAATTTACAAGATAAATTATTTATTTACATCTTTTAAAATGTGTTTTTAACTAGTTACTGGGTAAGTAAAATTTCTATTTACTTAATAATTTATTTCAAATATTTAAAAATCTTGCTATTTATTTCAACTATTTTCGTAAAAGTATATTTACTATAATTTCCCAAACTAAAAATCCTTAACTTACATATTAATTACACACGACAATACATATGTATTATTGGCTTAGTAAAAACGAGACCATTATTCGTTATGTTTCAATCTAGTTAATATGTTACATTACTCTATAATTTTCCACAAAAACCGAAACCTCAAAAATCACTTAAGTATGCTTATAAGGGTATGATTGACAAAGCTTTCACTTTTGCTTCTAGTCAGTAGAAGAGGAGAAATAAAATATGTGACTTTTTAATAAATGTTTAGATTCAAAAAGCTTTTAAAGTCAAAATGATTTCTAAAGTATTCTAATAAGTACTAATAATGTTAAATAAAGTTTATAATATTTAGTTGAAATTTTGTAAAAATTTTAAAGTCTACTCAGATGGTCTTTTACCAGAAGTCACATTTTTTAACTTTGACATGAAGTATTTCTACATATTAAAAGTTTCTGACAGATTATCCAACGCATTTCCAGAAATTACTTTTGAACCTGGAAAGCCAAAAGCATATTTTAGAAAGCTTTTTCATCAGAAAAAAAAAAAAAAAAAAAAAAAAAAAAAAAAAAACAGTTGTTGCCTTTGTTTCAATTAATTTAAATTTGTATGTCTAGTTTAGAATTATATTAAAGTAGAAGGCTTATTTTCCCAATTTGGAGCCTGTTGTTGAATGCAATATGGAAATGTAACAGCTCTTGAAAGAGCTATTTATTATTATCGTTATTATCTCTTGAAAGAGTTAGTTCTTGTTTTATGTGGCATGTTTTATCTTTTTGAGAGCTTTTTTTTTTTTTTTTTAACTATAGTTTTTGTTAGGTAGAGGTTCGAGCTTAGTTATGTTGATTAAATAGAATAAAAGAAATTAGGAATTCTTATCCTGGCTTTACTAAGTATTATAATTATCTCGATTGCTTATTGCATTAATTTATTTATTGGCCATAATATTGATGATGTGAAGAAACGGAAACAAATTACATGGTGCAGCTGCAAGAATAGATATTATGCTTGAAACTAATATTGTCCCACGTGGACAGAGAAGAGAGTATTTAAAAGAGTAGCTTATAAAAGAGAGTTCAAAACACATTTCAAAGCATATCTTTCTTGGCCTTTTGACTAAGATCAAGTGTAGTATCTGTTTTTATCAGTTTAATTTCTAATACATAGATCATTGATCGATGTGATATTAAATTAATTTTTTTAGGGCAGGTCCACCACAGTAGCTAGTCCTAAGTGTCGTCTATGCCTTGCACTACATCACGGGCCTTGGCACACCCCTCCATATCAAGTTTAAAAGTTGGCGAAACAATTTTTAAAAATAAATAAATAAGGATTTAGTGCAGAAAGGAGGGAAAAAAAAAAAAAAAAAGAAGAAGAAGAAGAAAAAACGCTACCATGTTTCATATATTTGGCATTCACAGACTATAATTTCAATCGTAGAATCAACTTTTCAATATGGTTTTAAAACTTTAAATTAATAAGTTAATCTAATGATTGAAATTGTATTTCCTCGTAATAAAAAGATGGACAACATGAAGTTCATGGCTCATAATGTTAGCAATATAAGCAACCATAAAAAATAGAACATGCCATTGTATATTTAATGCAGAAAAGAGTTGTGAGAATTTTTTGGATATACAAGCTTTTAGAGAACTAGCCATAATTACAGTTACTCGGAGGGTCAAAGCAGTGTTAAAAAGGAGATTTTGGAAGACTTTTTAAGTAATTAGGAGAAAATATATGTGGTTAGACACTTTAGGATTGTTTTTTCATTAGGCGTTGTTACAGTTTTCATGGCTTCTACTTGAAGACGATTCAGCATACGCTTCTTTAGAACTGTCGATCGATTCGTCACCCAAGCTTCTGTTTGAGGACCTTTCGGATTGCTTTCTCTTCAAGCGGCTTTTCAGTTCGTCTTCTTTCTCGTCAGCAAACGAAAGAAACGTTCGAAGACGTCTCGACTGCAGGCTTCCATCAGAAGACTTTAGTTCCTCTTTGTGCCTGCTGAACTGGCGGATCATCTGGATGAAGTATATAAAGAGAGCAAGCAAGCAAGCCAAACCGCATAACGTAAAGAGACCCCAAAAGCTCTTGAGTGGAAGACGGTCTATTCAAGCGTCGCACCTTGAGAAGTGCAGGCCCTCTTCAATAGCCATTTGTCGTGGATCTCTGGAGCTCCCCGTTCTCCGACAGCTTCAAAATGGCTGTTGACATGTCAACCGCCAATGGCGAGTCCCGCGGAAAGGCCTATATTGGAAAGGAAGACGAAAACCATGTCAAATGTCAACTCCTACGAACAGATATTCTTGTTCTTTGAGCAATCAAAATGCTGAAATACAATAAAACCATTAAGATATATATATATATATACACACACTCATGTACTTACAAATCCCATCCCGCCTTGGTGAATTCTTGCCCAGCCATACCAAATTCGCAATATGTTGAGAGGAAGAGCTCTATGTAAGAGCGCTCGCCGACAATGGCAGAAACTCCACTGCCATGTGGACCATCGTGCAAGGCTTTGGCATACTCCTCTGGAGAGTTGAGAGGGACGAGCCTGGACTCTTGAATGCCGAGTTCCTCGATCAGATAGTCCCTTGAATAGGAACCTGCTGGTAGCCAATGGGGTCCCTGGTGACAATTAAGGATTCAATACCTTTAATGGGAGATGTAAGCTGTTGAACTGTGAGGATCGAGGTCAAACTCGCTGTGTAGCTAGAGTTGATTATAAGAACAACAAACAACCATATGATCAGTACTAGGCGTCCGAGAGTGCTGACCGTATTTTCCCCTGCACAAATTAAAAAAAAAAAAAAAAAAGTTGAACTTAGATAAGCATGTAGGTATTCGTTATCTTTCTTAAACGAAAGCTTCTACTCGCTTATCGTTGTTAAAGCTCCTATTTACTTACTATGGGAAAAGAACATGGTTGAAAAACTGAACCTGCAGGATCAAACGAAACATCGGGTTAATCATATGTTGATACTCTTTTTTTTGACAGAATTGATGGAAACAAATTCAAAGCACGTCGTTTTCTATATGAATGATGGAATCACAGTAATCGAATAGTCAGAAGAGTGGTTTCGTTTTCATGAGAAAACCCCTTGTTGACAGTGCACCATCCAGAGAAGTATGAAGTTGTCCATAGAGTATGATACAACTGATGACGGAGTATCTTACCAAAGAGCAGTGACGACTTGTTTTTTGGGAGGACCCGGAAATATCGTTCAGCCTGTGCTCCAAAACCAAACGACGGTTCAATAATGAGAAAGAACACGGCTGTGACTATCCACATTTCTTTAGAGAATGGCTTGAAAAAGCCCAAGCACCAGAATTCATTTTGTCATAGGCACTACAACTACTAATCCAGATTCGATAAACGGCTGTGTGAAATCGA
>CM046372.1:29371463-29402608 GCA_025413025.1 Ficus hispida
ATTTTCTTTCGGTCTTCCAATTTCTTTTTTCTTTTTTCTTTTTTCTTTTTGCAGGCCATTTTTGTTTTCATTTTTATTTTTTTTTCATTTTAATTCTTTTATCTTTTTGGTCTTTTTTTCATAATTCTTTTTTTTTTTCCGTTTCAAGTCCTTCATTGATTCTTTTTTTTTTTAATCTGTTTCTTTTACTTATTATTTAACTTTCCCTTATTTATAAATTTTTTTTTAAATATGTTCAAACACATGCTTCAGACTATTTTATGTTTAAAACTAAAGTTGTTATAACTTAACTTAAATTAATTTTCAAACTTAAGTTGACGAACGAAACGGAGCTAAAAAGTACTTTACATACCCTCATCTCTCAAGATTTGCATCCTGTACGTCACTCTTAAATGATTTCTCTTCTCTCGGAGGAAAGAAGTCGTCATCTTTTTCTTGTTACGATATCATTTGTTTTTATTTCCACGTGATTCATGCTTGTTCAGAATATGTCAAACTAAAGTATTTATATTGTGCAAAATAATTTAAAAATACTTTATATTGTGCAAAACGATTACAAAATTGTGCGCGGGTGTGGCATGGCAAGGCAAGGCAAGGCATTGAAAACAATACAAATAAATAAAATAAAATTGGTTATGGATGAAGTCCGTTAAAGTTACAAGAAATTTTAACCATTATACTTTTTACTTTTTTTAAGGCGAAGAAAATTTAAACCAACATCACTTTAGTCCCGAAAGAAGGAAAAATATCATAAATTCCTTATAAATTTTGTTATCATTATCAATATGCTTTATGAACTATAAAATGTGCTTATTGTGTCTCTTAAACTTTAATATATGTGCCAAATTATCTATTCTGTTAATTTCTGTAAGTTTTTCCATTATCTTCTTATCAAAATACACCATGAACTTTACTTTAATATTAAAATGCCCCATGATATTTAATATTTATGTCAAACTATCCCATGATATTTAATATTTATATCAAACTGTCCCATTTATCTTATTTTAAATGTCTAACATTGTAGAATTGCCTAATAATTATTAACTCTTTTAGAATAGGTAAATATATATATTTTTTTATTCTAATAAAGTGGTATGCATCTTTTTTTAACATAATTTTTTTATTTTACATATTTTAATTCAATTTTATTTGGGTTATGAGTTTATTTATACGTAATTATAGTTGGTAGGATTCAAATGCAGGATTTGGATTTCAAATATGCTGGTTATTTGGCATACATAATTTGAAATCATAGTCAACAAATTTTATTTATATGTTTGTTTAAACCCATAATGAAAATAAGTATCGTAAATTTACTGTGACACCATTCCTAGTTATATTTTTAATTTAAAAAATGATCGGTTTGCAAATTTTGATAACAATATTATTAGTCATAATTAAACTAAAAAATTGCAATATTAGGAAAATAAAATAGTAAACATAAGCTGTATAGTTATTTTTGTTTAAGTAAATCAAAATGAATATAAATTTGAATTATAATAACCAAAATAAAAAATAGTGGGTAAAAAAAAATTCTCTTTTATTAAAAAATAAATTTTTACCTATTTTAAAAAATTTAATAATTATTAGGCAATTATACAATGTTAGATAATTAAAATAAAATAATGGGGTATTTTGATACAAATATTAAAAATCAGGAGGTAATTTGACACAAATATTAAAGACAATGGGATATTTTGACACAAATACAAATATTATGTGGTATTTTGAAACAAAAGCAAAGTTCATGGGACATTTTGACATTTAAGATGATGGAAAAACTAACGGAAATTAATAGAAGGGCCAACTTAACACACATGTTAAAGTACAGAAGGTATAATAAGTACATTTCATAGTTCAAGAGGGCATATTGACACTAGTGATAAAGTTCATAGGGAATTTGTGAAAATTTTTCCACAGAAGAATTTAGACAGTAAGAGATTGATTCGAACTTTATAGCTTATAATATAGTTAAATATATTATTATCATTAAATATGTCTACAATCACTCACGATAAGATATTCAATCATTTTTTGTCTATAATCAGTCCCGATAAGATATTCTATCATACTTGAAATGATATATGTAATAGTTTTATCATTTAGAATTAGCCACTATATTCTTTTCTTATGAATGCTCAAAAGTATATAACTTTGCTTAACTTTATTTATATTATTAAAATATTCTTCTATTTGTTAAATATAACTTTTTCATTTAGATATATGTAACTAGTAATTACTAGTTGTTTATGTGTAACATAATACTATTTAAAAATGTTAGTATAAAAGACACGTATAAATAAAAATGTTACACATGCCTTTCTTGCTAAGCATAACTTCAAAATCGTTACCGAAATATCTTGTTAAACTTCCATTTTTCTCATTTTTGACCCACGTTTTACATATGTATCTCTAAGTTGAACATGGAAAATCAAATTATTGTAATTAGTACTTTGACTAATGAAGCCATTCCTTTCAATGCAAAAAACCATCTGATCATGTAGATGTCTTGAGAAAATAGTTTGTGTATAGACTTGTTTTATGATATAGTTTGCGTGTATAGACTTGTTTTATGATATAGTTTTTGTGCATAGACTTATTTTATGCTATAAAAATTGCTCGGCGTTCAAAAATTGAATTTTGTAAAAGGAATTTTCAGGTTGAAGCTTTCCTTCTTTCATTGGACATTACTTATTTTGGTGTTTTAACAATTTGGAAATTTTAATTAAACGAGTAGTGCCCTTATGATTCCCACTTTTGTTTATATTAATATAAGATAGGAATTACGTAACTAATCAAAGTGGAATCAAAGGTGGGGCCTTACTTAGTCGCACATTAATAAAGAAACAAACAAGAAGTGATAAACTTCCTCGTTAAAAAGCCAAACTAGGCAAGTCATACCGTTGTCGGCCTTTTCGCTAAGATTAGAGGTGGGAATTTGGGCCGGGCCAAACGGGCCGGCCCGCAGCCCATAATTTAGGCCCGGTCCGTGGCCCGGCCCGGCCCGATTTTTATCGGCCCGGTAAAAGCCCGGCCCGATACTAAGAGGCGGGCCGGGCTCTCATTTTAGACCCGGCGGGCCGGCCCGGCCCGGCCCGAATATTTAAATTCAATGGGCCGGCCCGGCCCGCCCGTTTTTTAAAATTATATATATTAATTTTATTAAAATTTTAATTATTTTTTAAATTTTTATTAAAAAATTATATATATTAAATATTAATATTATATTATATATCAAAAAAAAAGAAAGAAAAAAAAAGTGAACAGGACTGGTCCAAATCCAAAACGACTATATATATAGCCGTTGGGGGGGGGCCAACGGCTAGTTTGTACTACAGACTACAGACTCTCCCTCTCCCAACGGCTTTGTGTTTTTTTTTTAATAATAATAAATTTTTAATTATTTTTATTTTCTTAAAATTTCATTTTCCCATTCTATAAATACCCTTCTATTTTTTCATTCTTTCATACATCTTCTCTCATCTCTCCTTTCAATTTCTTATTCTCTAATTTCTTTCTCCATATTCTCTTATTTCCAACTTCTAAATTCTCATTATTCTCAATTTTTTTTTGTCCGTATCTCCTAAATTTACAATAACTCATTTTCTCATTATTTTTATAATCCTTATTCTTGTTATTTACTTTCCTACAAAAAAAAAAAAATCAAAATGGATCCAAATCCAAATGTTCAACAACCACTTATTGATCTTGATGATGATTACTACGGGATGGATGACCACGGCATCGAAGAAGTAGAGATTTCCCATATGGAGGCTGGCGACAATGTTCCTGAGATTAGACGTAAGAGTTTCAGTACTCCAATAGGACCAATACCACCATGTCCAATGTTGGCACCATCAAGAAGTAGTTCGGGAAGCACCAGTTGTCCATCAAAAAAGGCAAAAGGTACTGCTACTAGAACCACTTCACGTGCTTGGCAATTCTTCGATGCTGTGCAGAAAGAGGACTTCGGCCCCGACGGCAAAAAAACACAAACAAGACTAGCAAAATGTAAGTTTTGCCAAAAAACATTGACTGCTAACAGCTCAAGTGGGACTCGTCACTTATTAGCCCATGGTGAAAGATGTGCTGAGAAACATTACAAGGGAAGGGAGCCGACACAAAGCACTCTAAAATTCAACTCCGATGGCTCAGTAGGTACCTTTTCTTATGATCCCATGGTAGCTAGAGAATCTCTAGCTCGTTTAATTGCCTCTACAGATTTACCTATTAGTTTTGGTGAAAATACTTTTTATGAAGAGCATATTCAAAGATCTTTTTGTCCACAATTTAAAGCCGTTACTAGAAAAACTATTAGGAGTGATATTATTTCTTATTATAGTAAAAAACGCACTACATTAATATCTTACATGAATACAAACACATTTTGTATTGCATTGACATCTGATATTTGGGCTGCTAGGTCAAATCAAGATTATATTAGTGTAGTTTCACATTATTTAGATCCCCAGTGGCAATTACAAAAAAGAATTATTGGCTTTAGACTTATTGATCATTCTCACAATGCTTTAAATATTAATGATAATATTATGAGTGTTTTAAATGAATTTGGCATTAGCAATTGCATTATTTCAATCACCCTAGATAATGCTTCGGCAAATACCGCTGCAATTCATTTTCTTGAGAAAAACTTATCAGAATATATTGGTGGAATTTTATTACATCAACGTTGTGCATGTCATATTATCAACCTCATTGTAAAAGCAGGTATGAAGTTGGTAAGTAGTAACATAGAGAATATTCGTAATGCTCTCCTTTGGATACATAATTCAAATCCTCGCATTGCTGAATTTAAGAGGTATTGCAAAGCAGAAGGTTTAAAACCTCGAAAATTTGGAACTGATATGCCGGTAAGGTGGAACTCAACTTATTTAATGTTAAAAAATGCAATAGAATATAAGAATGTTATTTCTATGTTTTATAATACAAAGCATAATATGATTTTATTATCTGATGTTGATTGGTTTATTGCTGAAAGAATGATTTATTTTTTAGAAACTTTTTATGATGCTACTGTTTTATTGTCTGGTGTTTATTATCCCACTTCTCCACTAGTTTTCACCCAATTAATGCTTATTTCTTCATTGTTTTCTGAATATAGAAATGATGATTTATTTAAACTAATAGTAGAAAAAATGGAGAAAAAGTTTATGAAATATTGGGATCACAATAACATGCCTTTATTATATTGCCTTGCCATTGTTTTAAATCCTATAGTTAAATTAAATGGTCTTTATAATGGTCTTACTCATATTTCTGAACATATGGATGTAGATTTTGCTTCAACGTATTCTTTAACATTTAATAACACTAAATGCAAGTTATTTGAGATTTTTGCAAGTTATCAGAATAAATTCGGGCAGCAAGTTAACATTGAAACCGAAGAAACTCTTCCAACTGCTGGTGATCGAAAAAAGAAAAAAGTTTTGGGTTTTTTCTCTGCTCCAGCAAGATCGGGCTCTTCTTCAAGTTCGAGTGTTACTCGTCCACTTTCAGCAAGTTCAATTACCATGAGTACGACACACTCGGAGCTCACAAAATACTTAGATACAGATTTTTCATTGCTAGACTCAACTACAAATACTGAAGATTTCAAAATTTTAGATTGGTGGAGGTTGCAGTCGACAAATTTTCCAGTGCTGTCCCGTTTAGCACATGATATTTTAACTATTCCTGTTTCGACAGTTTCTTCTGAATCAGCATTCAGGACAGCTGGAAGGATAATTGAAGATCGGAGGACCTCATTAACACCTGAGATGGTCGAGGTGTTTACATGCCTAAAAGATTGCAATATACAGTAGAAGATCAAGAGATACTCCAACACTTTAACGAAATGACCATAATCGATGATGATGATATTGACAATGCTCCTGCGGCTCCCTCTTCCGGTTGCTGATGCTGATTGATATATTTTTTTCATTGTAAAATTATAAATATGAATTAAGATTGCACTCTTTTTTCTTTACTGAGGTTTTATCCCAATGGGTTTTACTTAGTAAAGTTTTTAATGAGTCAATCATGACATTAATAAAATTTTAAATTTCAATTTTATATTTTCTTTGTTGTATCCTTATTTTTTAATAAAATTTATAATTTTTATTATGTGCTTAATTTATTTTTCAATTTAGTAATATTTAATCAAAAATATTAAGATAAATTATTAAATTATCAAAAATATACAAATTTATTCAAAAATTACAAATAAAAAATAAAATTAAATAAAAGTTTAAAAAATTAGGCCCGGCCCGGCCCGGTCCACTCTCGGCCCGCTCTAAGCCCACGGGCCGGGCCGGGCTTATATTGCAAAAATTCGGGCCGGCCCGGCCCGGCCCGAATTTTGACAATAGCCCGATGGGCTCGGGCCGGGCGGCCCGAATTCCCAGCTCTAGCTAAGATCAAGTGTACTATATGTTTTTATCAATTTAATATCTGATTTTTTAAGGGAAGAATCATAACATTAGCTTGGTATTGGTGTTGCCCTTACTTTGCACTACAGTTTGAGCAGGCAGACCCCTCTAATTCTTAGTTTTAATTTTTTTTTTTTTTTTCCCCTCTTACTCTCATTGATAGCTTGCGATATATGCTATCAGCCATATACATATATATAAACATACAATAAGGCGTATATTATTTATATATATTCTTCATAAGATTCTAATGCTCACATGACGCTACAATTTCAAGCTTTCTTGTTATCAGTTAATATACATGATGATGATATGATATTGTCGGATATTGTTTATCTGTCCAAAATGACTCTATTCTAATAGAAAAAAGACACGACATAACGTTACAACAGTTTATGAGATGTGCGGTTTAAATATATACTTTCAACCAACATGTTATCTTCAAAAGATGCCCAAATAATTGTCAAGATCCTTCGTAAATTTAATGTTATGATTATTATCCAGATTTCTAGTTCCAATCTAATCCAATCATCCAACCCGCTATTGTCATAAAGAAATTAGATAAGGGCCGCCCAAACTTTGGAGAGAGAAAAAAAAAAAACCAATTTAGTGGCTTCAAGATTCCTTTCAAGAACACCAACAATCATTTGGTGGGCCAATAAGATTAAGGTCTTGGGCTTGAGTCCCGGCACGATAGGTCTAATCGGTAGAACTTATTATAAGATTTCATGATAAAAGAAGCTAGCCAAAAAGATGTTTACTCATAACAAACACAATTCTTCTATTCCTAGCTACCTCTTCAGTCTGTCTTGCCCCGATAGAGTTTCCAAATAAAAGCAGAATATGCCCACAGCAAACAACTTTTAAACCGAAAAAAATCTATATAAAATATTTACAGATCTGATGCGAAGAAGGTTGAAAACCAATCGGCAAAGGAATGAAACACGGGCGCAAAAAGAGCGAGCACAGGGTCGCATCAACAAGAACATCCGCCGGATGCAGGCTGGGATTGAGTTGCACCTGCAGTTGTTGACTTCAGATTCACATCAACCATGTCTTCTTGCTTTGTTGAAGAAAGTGTTTCCATTCCTGGTAAAGCAGCAGCAATTTTTCGAAAGAGTGCCTGTGGACAGACATTTGTTCAACAATCAAATATTGTCGTATTGAAGAAACCGAAATATTTAAGAATACATGTTACAAGGCATACCTTTCTCGGCTTTTGGCTAAGATCAAGTGTAGTATCTATTCTTATTAGTTTAATATCTGATGTAGATCAATGATTAGCATGATATTAAATTAACTTTTTAGGGGAGGTCCACAACGTCCCTTGCGTCGCCCATGCCTTGCACTATTGCATGGGCTTGGCATACCCTCTATATTTAAGTTTGAAGCTTATATTAACTTCTAAAGTTTTTTTAACATTATTTTTGTCCTTATTATAATTGCTATTATTTTTTGTTAGATAGTTAACCGAGTTAAACGAATCACAATTCATACAACTTTTTCATCCTAAAATTGGAATAAATAACAAAATTTTAAATATTTAGAATAAATAATAATAAACAAAAAATTTACAAGATAAATTATTTATTAATAGCAATAAACAAAAAAATTTACAAGATAAATTATTTATTTACATCTTTTAAAATGTGTTTTTAACTAGTTACTGGGTAAGTAAAATTTCTATTTACTTAATAATTTATTTCAAATATTTAAAAATCTTGCTATTTATTTCAACTATTTTCGTAAAAGTATATTTACTATAATTTCCCAAACTAAAAATCCTTAACTTACATATTAATTACACACGACAATACATATGTATTATTGGCTTAGTAAAAAACGAGACCATTATTCGTTATGTTTCAATCTAGTTAATATGTTACATTACTCTATAATTTTCCAGAAAAACCGAAACCTCAAAAATCACTTAAGTATGCTTATAAGGGTATGATTGACAAAGCTTTCACTTTTGCTTCTAGTCAATAGAAGAGGAGAAATAAAATATGTGACTTTTTAATAAATGTTTAGATTCAAAAAGCTTTTAAAGTCAAAATGATTTCTAAAGTATTCTAATAAGTACTAATAATGTTAAATAAAGTTTATAATATTTAGTTGAAATTTTGTAAAAAATTTTAAAGTCTACTCAGACGGTCTTTTACCAGAAGTCACATTTTTTAACTTTGACATGAAGTATTTCTACATATTAAAAGTTTCTGACAGATTATCCAACGCATTTCCAGAAATTACTTTTGAACCTGGAAAGCCAAAAGCATATTTTAGAAAGCTTTTTCATCATAAAAAAAAAAAAAAAAAAACAGTTGTTGCCTTTGTTTCAATTAATTTAAATTTGTATGTCTAGTTTAGAATTATATTAAAGTAGAAGGCTTATTTTCCCAATTTGGAGCCTGTTGTTTGAATGCAATATGGAAATGTAACAGCTCTTGAAAGAGCTATTTATTATTATCGTTATTATCTCTTGAAAGAGTTAGTTCTTGTTTTATGTGGCATGTTTTATCTTTTTGAGAGCTTTTTTTTTTTTTTTTAACTATAGTTTTTGTTAGGTAGAGGTTCGAGCTTAGTTATGTTGATTAAATAGAATAAAAGAAATTAGGAATTCTTATCCTGGCTTTACTAAGTATTATAATTATCTCGCTTGCTTATTTGCATTAATTTATTTATTGGCCATAATATTGATGATGTGAAGAAACGGAAACAAATTACATGGTGCAGCTGCAAGAATAGATATTATGCTTGAAACTAATATTGTCCCACGTGGACAGAGAAGAGAGTATTTAAAAGAGTAGCTTATAAAAGAGAGTTCAAAACACATTTCAAAGCATATCTTTCTTGGCCTTTTGACTAAGATCAAGTGTAGTATCTGTTTTTATCAGTTTAATTTCTAATACATAGATCATTGATCGATGTGATATTAAATTAATTTTTTTAGGACAGGTCCCACCACAGTAGCTAGTCCTAAGTGTCGTCTATGCCTTGCACTACATCACGGGCCTTGGCACACCCCTCCATATCAAGTTTAAAAGTTGGCGAAACAATTTTTAAAAATAAATAAATAAGGATTTAGTGCAGAAAGGAGGGAAAAAAAAAAAAAAAAAAAGAAGAAGAAGAAGAAGAAAAAACGCTACCATGTTTCATATATTTGGCATTCACAGACTATAATTTCAATCGTAGAATCAACTTTTCAATATGGTTTTAAAACTTTAAATTAATAAGTTAATCTAATGATTGAAATTGTATTTCCTCGTAATAAAAAGATGGACAACATGAAGTTCATGGCTCATAATGTTAGCACTATAAGCAACCATAAAAAATAGAACATGCCATTGTATATTTAATGCAGAAAAGAGTTGTGAGAATTTTTTGGATATACAAGCTTTTAGAGAACTAGCCAATAATTACAGTTACTCGGAGGGTCAAAGCAGTGTTAAAAAGGAGATTTTGGAAGACTTTTTAAGTAATTAGGAGAAAATATATGTGGTTAGACACTTTAGGATTGTTTTTTCATTAGGCGTTGTTACAGTTTTCATGGCTTCTACTTGAAGACGATTCAGCATACGCTTCTTTAGAACTGTTGATCGATTCGTCACCCAAGCTTCTGTTTGAGGACCTTTCGGATTGCTTTCTCTTCAAGCGGCTTTTCAGTTCGTCTTCTTTCTCGTCAGCAAACGAAAGAAACGTTCGAAGACGTCTCGACTGCAGGCTTCCATCAGAAGACTTTAGTTCCTCTTTGTGCCTGCTGAACTGGCGGATCATCTGGATGAAGTATATAAAGAGAGCAAGCAAGCAAGCCAAACCGCATAACGTAAAGAGACCCCAAAAGCTCTTGAGTGGAAGACGGTCTATTTCAAGCGTCGCACCTTGAGAAGTGCAGGCCCTCTTCATAAGCCATTTGTCGTGGATCCTCTGGAGCTCCCCGTTCTCCGACAGCTTCAAAATGGCTGTTGACATGTCAACCGCCAATGGCGAGTCCCGCGGAAAGGCCTATATTGGAAAGGAAGACGAAAACCATGTCAAATGTCAACTCCTACGAACAGATATTCTTGTTCTTTGAGCAATCAAAATGCTGAAATACAATAAAACCATTAAGATATATATATATATATATATATACACACACTTATGTACTTACAAATCCCCATCCCGCCTTGGTGAATTCTTGCCCAACCATACCAAATTCGCAATATGTTGAGAGGAAGAGCTCTATGTAAGAGCGCTCGCCGACAATGGCAGAAACTCCACTGCCATGTGGACCATCGTGCAAGGCTTTGGCATACTCCTCTGGAGAGTTGAGAGGGACGAGCCTGGACTCTTGAATGCCGAGTTCCTCGATCAGATAGTCCCTTGAATAGGAACCCTGCTGGTAGCCAATGGGGTCCCTGGTGACAATTAAGGATTCAATACCTTTAATGGGAGATGTAAGCTGTTGAACTGTGAGGATCGAGGTCAAACTCGCTGTGTAGCTAGAGTTGATTATAAGAACAACAAACAACCATATGATCAGTACTAGGCGTCCGAGAGTGCTGACCGTATTTTCCCCTGCACAAATTAAAAAAAAAAAAAAAAAAAAAGTTGAACTTAGATAAGCATGTAGGTATTCGTTATCTTTCTTAAACGAAAGCTTCTACTCGCTTATCGTTGTTAAAGCTCCTATTTACTTACTATGGGAAAAGAACATGGTTGAAAAACTGAACCTGCAGGATCAACGAAACATCGGTTAATCATATGTTGATACTCTTTTTTTTGACAGAATTGATGGAAACAAATTCAAAGCACGTCGTTTTCTATATGAATGATGGAATCACAGTAATCGAATAGTCAGAAGAGTGGTTTCGTTTTCATGAGAAAACCCCTTGTTGACAGTGCACCATCCAGAGAAGTATGAAGTTGGTCCATAGAGTATGATACGAACTGATGACGGAGTATCTTACCAAAGAGCAGTGACGACTTGTTTTTTGGGAGGACCCCGGAAATCATCGTTCAGCCTGTGCTCCAAAACCCAAACGACGGTTCCAATAATGAGAAAGAACACGGCTGTGACTATCCACATTTCTTTAGAGAATGGCTTGAGAAAAGCCCAAGCACCAGAATTCATTTTTGTCATAGGCACTACAACTACTAATCCAGATTCGATAAACGGCTGTGTGAAATCGACCATCCTTGTTCGGTTGGTGACGATTGTAATGTCTCCTATTGCTGCATCAAAAACCTGCATGGGAAACAAAAAAAAAATGTAGAAATCCCAAGTATGAACAATTCATCTTACTTGACTAGTAGAAACAACTCCACAGCATACAAATATAACACTCACTCCTGTAGTGATCAAACGAACAAGTTCTGTGCGACTCGAGTTTTTACGACCATCCCCGAAAGGCTGTAGCTTATAGGGGACAGCATAAGGCAAAAGGTTCAGTGCAGCAGTAAAGACATCAATGCAGTAGCCAGTGAACATATCAGTGCCTTCTACTAGCGAGACAAACTCTCGAAAGCTCACTCTATAGGGAACTCCAATTGTCAATCGCCTCCCATTGTTCGGAAAAACCCATCCCCGAGGCTTCTGGGATGATTGTCCAGGCCAAATTGGATCATATAGTCTTTGGTTCGAGCTGGAACGATTTGCCGGTTTATTGTAAAACGTCTCTGGAGGCAATACTGATAACCCGGAATAGTTAGACCAATAACCAATCCTCCTCGTCCCGCCAATCACGTTGAGGATTTCATACGCGGGGCGGATGAGGTTCCTTTCTGGAGTGAATCCAAACGGACCAGTTAAGCCTGTCATGTTTGTCTTTAAGATATTCTGGAGTAACAAGTTCCCTTCATCAAAGACGCTCATAGCATCAAGATTTAATTTGCTTTGAATCCCGGTCAACCTCGAATCATTTGAAAACGTTATCTTTCCTCCTTGATTGAGAAATGCATCAATTGCATGAGCAAGCAACCAGACAGTGTCATAGGCATAAAGAACAAAAGTATTCAATCCAAGAGGGCCATTAGCCGGCTTTCCCTTGGTCAAGTTACTCCACCTAGAAATAAATTTCCGTTTCAGTTCGGAATCCGGTGTGTATACGCGCAAAGTAAGGATTCCATCCAAATTAGCCATGTCATCTTCAGAGATAGGAAAACTGGTATCTAACATGGTGGACAGCCAATTAGAGGCAATCCAAACATATCCAGTTCCCATCATGCCAAGGTGCTTAGCTACATCAAAAATCAGGAAACCCGAGTTGTCATAAACATGAACCACGATAATACGAGACTCAGTTAAAGCCACTTGGACAAGTAAATCTGTGATATCATCCCTGGTTGGCTTAAAGACCAAAGGAGCTTTGTATGAGATTTTACAGCGTTTCTCGGCAAGCTTGTTCCCTAACTCCGCAATCCCATTTCTACCATGGTCATCATCAACATAGATTGCAATTACCTCCCTCCATCCATAGTAATCAACCATTTCTGCTATGGCAGACATCTGGAACAGATCACTCCGTGTGGTTCTTACGAAGAACGGGAACTGCAGTGGAGAAAGAGTAGGGTCCTCCACAGTGAATGATAGCAAAGGAGTTTGGAGCTCACTTGCGATATGCGATATAACATGAGCAGTCACAGCATTTTGAGGCCCAATTATGGCCACAGTGTCCGTCTCCATGAACCGTAAGGCTGTAATAGGCGACAAAGCAGAGAATCAAAAATCTCAAGCATCCCTCTATGATTCATTCCACAGATATGACACACAAATAAAGGTTCAAATTCAAATAGAAAGAACACAAATGCCCGGTGCAACCAAAAGCTTGAGCTAATAGGAGACGGGCCAACGTTGGTCTTTATGGCCATAATTGGCCACAGTGTCCGTCTCCCTGAACCGTAATACTGTAATAGGCGACAAAATATAGAATCAAAAATCTCAATCATCCTTCGTGGCTGTAGGCATGGTCTAATGGTAATATCACACCTAACTCAACCTAAAGTTGCAGAGATCGAAACCCCACCCCCAAGTTCAAGAAACAAAAAAAAAAAGACAAAAAAAGAAAAATCTCAACCATCCCGCAGTGATTCATTCCACAGATATGACATAACAAATAAAGTTTCAAATTCAAATAGAAAGAACACAAATGGCCGGTGCAACCAAAAGCTTGAGCTAACAGGAGGCAGGCCAAAATCGGCCTCTTCATTCTCTAAAATCTATGAGAATGATGAAAAATTCATAACAGAAACAAGACAAGACATACCCTCAATAAGTCCAAGAAATCCGCTAATATTGGTATCATGCATTGTAATTTTCAGTTGAGTTCCATTTAGAACAGTGGGATCAGCATTCACATCCTCGATCGCCGCTTCTATCGCCAATTTGGCAACTCTACCGACGATTGTACCGAACGAGAAAAGAGAACCGATATTCACTACGCTTGGTCTCACTGAATTTGAAACATTAGTGCTAGTGCTAGCCCCATTTGAGGCCAACCCATTGGTGAGAACTATCAGCACAACCAGATGCCAAACTATATTCATGGTGAATTTCCTACTTCCTCAGAAAAAAAAACCAAGCAAGACTTCCAAAAAAGGAAAGAAAAAGTACCTGAATTATGCAGATAAGACATACATTAAGTTTCGTACTATTAAAGAAGAACTTCATAAATGGGAAACAAGACATAACTTGCAAATAAAGGAAACAAACTGGAGTCTAACTTTAGACCCAGATCTAAAAGCGAAAAAAAACTTTCATAAATGGATAGGAGCCTAACATATGTCTACTCTACAACAACAAAGAAGAAAACCCTTCCGAAGAAACAGTGAAGCCGCCACCACAGCAAAACGTTGGGACACATCAGTTATTGGAAGATGATTAAAAAGTTAAAATGGGTGAATAATGAAAAAGTTAAAACCTTTAATTCAAACAGCAAAAGAAGAGGTGAGAAACCTCAAGAAAGAAGAAGTTTTGAGCTCACAATAACAAAAAGAAAAAAAGAATTTGGCAGAGCAGAAAAGTCCCACATGCATGAAAGGAAGTGTGAGAAGCATGCAAACAATGAGCTGAGTATATAAAATTTTTTTTAATTTAAATATAAAAAAAAAAGGGTCAAAGTTCATTAAATAAATTTCTCACCTGAGACGTGAGGAAGTGGGAAAAGCATAAGGGGAAAAGAAGTCTTTGGAGCTCCTAAGATTGGTGCATATGAAAGTGGGGGGTGTAAAAGAAAAGAAAAGGAAAGGAAAGAAAAACAGAGGAAAACGTCACTATTGGCTATAATGAGATGAGAATTTCCTTTAACATACCTTGTCAGAGAGAGGTGGGAGGAGACAGTTGGGGTGGGGTATGGGAGGGAGGAATTATTTTGCGTGTCAAACAACGGTGTTGGTTCATTGATCGTGTGGGCCCATAGCATCCTCATGTTTCACCAAGGGATTATATTCCTCTGCTGTCATTATTTAGGGAAAGAATATGATATAGCCACTTTTAAATATCTTTATACTGTTTAAGTTGTAATCAAATGATTGAAATTTATTTATATATAATTATTATAATATATTTTATATCGTATTAATTTAGATTAATAAATTAAAAAATAATTAAAAAAATGAAATTTTAAAAAATCAACCTTTGGCTAGTGGTAGGCATCGCCCTCCCCTACATTGGCGACGGCCCCCCCTCCCCCAACCAAATCTACCCCCCACCCCTCGACACCCCTGCCTGGCCAAGAATCGGTGACGCCCCCCCTTCCCGACACTGTCAACCGTAAAAGATGTTAGTTTTTTTAATAATTTCTTTTTTATTATTATTTTTTAATTTATTAGTTTATACTAATACAAAATAAAGTATATTATAATTGTTATAAATAAAAGCCGTTCGATTACATATTAACGGTTTAAAAATGAACTTGACCGGTAATGTATATAAATGAAACTCTACCGTAACTTCACCACATTATTTAAACGTGCAAAAGGTTTTTTTTTTTTTTTTTTTTTTGTTTTTTTTGTTTTTTTGTTTTTTTGTATACTGTAGCTATATTAGTTATTATTGATTAAATCATTCACAATAACAGGATAAACATCAGTAATATTCAAAAACAGTGTTATATAAATAGTTCATTATCTTTTTTTTTTTAAGGATTATATGCAAAAATAATATAAATTTGACACCTCCTTATAACTTTACTAAATTTATACTTTAATATTAGAATACGTAAAATTATGAAAAATTACTTTAAACATGACTCTCCATTTAATTTTCTCTTTAAAAAAAACTCTGACATTGAGGTTGAGGCTTTTTTATATAGTTCTGTTAATGAACTTCTTGTATTTGAAAAATTAAAACTTGGATGAAAAATATGAACAATTGAGCCTTCAAATTTCAAACTCTACTGTGATTAACCCCAACGAAGAGTAAGTTTAAGGGCAACTAAAATACTTTTAGTTTGAATTGGACTCTGTAGGTACAAAACTCACTCGCTTGTAAGACTGAGTATCTTTGAATTCTTAATGAAAAGAATGGAGTCTTATATAAATAGAGTCCAATACGAGCAAAAAAGATATTAGTTGCCAATAGAAAGTCACATTAAAAAAAAAAAAAAAAAAAAAAAAGGTCAAAGCTTTAAACCTACTCTCAATTAGACTTAGTGTTTTTGAAATTTAAGTGCTCAATTGCCAAGATTTTAAACTTAGATATTTATTTGACAAATGCAAGAAATTCAAGGACATAAGCCCAATTGCATCTTTTGTGTTCTAATTAATTATTTTTATGAAATTATTATTCTCCATAGTAATAAATTTAAGATGTCTTGATTAGTTTTACATAATTGATCGAACTTATGCACCATCATCGAGTCTTATAACCATCTATTACAAAAATAAAGTCTCAGTAGCATCCAATAATATTAATTCTTATCGAGCTTTTTTTTTTTCTTTTTTTTTTTTTTTGTTGCTAAAGTAATTCTTATCGAGCTTTAATCAATTAGGAAATTACGTGTAAATTTGGAACTATTGACAATCTTAAAAATAACGGCAATAACGACAATAATGATCATCTCATGTTGTCTATCAATAAAATAAATTTGACAACTCTATAACCATAATTCATTAGTAAGTGGAGTAGTTTATAAAATAATTTTGGGGGCTAATGAAACAATGATTATGATATTCTATTGTATTTACAGCCTTATTAATATTATAATTATTGGCATTATTTGGCTGACCACTTGGCTATTTGCTCGGCCGGTGATATATGACTATATATAAAGAAAAGGACAAAATCCAACCAAAGATCTTGGGCCACATAGGACCACCCATTTCTACTAAAGATTCCCACATTGTTTTGTTGGATAAAATAGACCACCCCCTTGGTGGTATTCACGGAAAAGCAACATTGAGTTTTCCTTCTGGTAGCAAATAACAAAAAAGAATATGCCTACCATAAGAATTATCCTTTTATTTATATATATATATATATATATATAATATTGGAAGAAATTATTATTTTTTAATTCTCAGTTAAATTTTTTATTGTCTGATCTATTAATGCATATGTTAAGAATTTGTAATGTATATATTGCATAAAACTATTCATAATGACAGATTATATCATTAAATCCTTAATTTAACGGTCAGCATAACAACTCGTCTTTGAAAAATAGAGGTTCCTCCTGTACATACATTTTCTTATTACCTAGCTTTAAAAAAAAGAAAAGAAAAAGGAAAAGGAAAATTGTATTACATTATTTTGAACAGTCAAATCATAAATAAAACTATGCAAAAACTAAATGTTATATGTGTATTTAAGATAAAGAAGAATTTATAATCGAACATAAAAAGAAAAAAGAAAAAAGAAAGCTTGCTATATTCATTTAAGTACTCATTCAAGTTATCAAATATTCATTTAAGTTTTTCTGGTTTGTTATATTTTCTTATAAATATGGCAATGCTGATGATTTGATTATTAGAAATTACATTCTTATGGTATGGTATGGTATTTATTTGTATTCTATCACAAAACTTTTCAGAAGTACATGCCAAAGCGGTCCATTATGAAAAGTATTTTTCGGTGTGACACTTGTGGATTTGCCAAACTTGGCACGCCACTATGTTTTGTTGTTTTAGTGACAAGTCACTTTTATTTGGATTTGTGGTGCACCTTTAACTCATGAAACTGATTTAGATAATTCACCAAAAAGAAAAATGAAACTGGGGTTTTTTTTTTTTCCTGAAGAAAATTAAACTGGTTAGTATTTGTCGCGAATTTAAAAGCTCTGTTATCAAGTTTAAATTAATCCTATTTAACTCTTTTTATTAGAATTTTCGTCAAAATAAAACAGAAAAATAGGGGATTAAATGTGATCATATAGTTTTTTTTTTTCTGTTTGTTTTTTATGAAATTTCTAACATAAAAGGGTAAATAAAAGACTAATTCAAAATTTGAGAAGCAAACTAGGATGTTTGATGAATGAGTTGAGTTAAAATTTTTAAGTTTGAATAATAATTTTTGTTGACTTTTTCATAAAGACAAAAAAATTTTTTTTAAAAAGACAAAAAAAAATACAGTTTAACTTGAGTTAAACTGGAAAGCCAAACTCCCCCAAGAGTTTCTAAAATTCGAGAGATAAAGTGGGAATGACACTAAAAGTTTGTGAGCATAAGTGAGAATGCCACCAAAAAATAAAAAGACCAGTGTTGTATGTCAATCATTTAAAATTTTTTTAAAAAAATACTTACCAAAAAAAATTCAAAAAATAAAAATAAAAACTAAAAAAACATATCATCACGAGGTAATAATCTTTTTTAAAGAAGTAATGATCATCATTATGGTGAGCTAATCACGTTTAGTGACACAGTGATCAACTTAAATTTACATTAAAATTTTAATTATTTGAAAATTATGATGTGTAGTATTTCTCTCTTGTGGATGGTCCAATAAAGGGACAATAGAAGGAAGAAGGTTACTGGGGTAACTTTGTCAAGAAAATTCAACCTAAACCATTAGAAAGGCATTTTCACATCTTTTGTGATCTTGTGTTAGTTTGGGACTGTTGTATTTTGAAATATTAATGTTAGTTTTCTTTTATATGAAATATTAATTAGCTGTGTTTTAGTCAAAGTTGTGACCAGAAACAAGTTTTTTTTTTTTTTTTTTAAGATACTATAATAAGAATCTAGTTGAGTGATAAACTATGGATAAAATTGTTTTAGAGATAGATAAATGAGTAAAACATACCTATGCTAGTTTCATTTAATAAACTTTTTTATTTTGTTCACATAGTCGTAATTCTAGTTTTTATGTCTAATATTAGAGTTAAGATTTACAATTTTTTAACACCAGAATTTAAAAAATATAAATTTTCATAGTCTCATTTTATCTATATATATAACACTATAGAAAGATTATGACCGGCAATTCCGGACACGACACGGTGACACGACACGAGAACGACACGTAATAAATGGGTTTGGACCGCACGTTTAATAATTGGGTCGAAATTGGGTCGACACATTTAACACGAAAATAAATGGACCGGAAACGGGCTAACACGATTAACACGTTTAACACGTTTATGTTAGAATTTTCAAACTATTCTAAAGCTCTTTTTATAACAAGTATAGACCTATTTGTGTGTTTGATACAAGACCAAAAAATAACTATTAAAGAATTTCCACTATTGAGACAATATAAATCAGAAATTATGGAGATGTTGCTTCTGATATAAAATAATAATCTTATAATTAACTAGTTAATAATATAAAATTGTAAACGAATTATAGTTATAGTTAACTAGTTAATAATATAAAATAGTAAACCTAATTATGTGTATATATTTGGATTAGAATATTAGGGTAGTCTTATAGTTAACAAAGACATAAATTTATTAGGATGTAAAACAGTAAAACTTACTCATCATTTTAAAACTATATTTTTCAAATTTGAACTTCAACTTTCCAAATTCTTATTGACCATGAAAAAAAATTCAGAAATAATATTTAAATATTCTTATCATTATTTCTGTGTTTTTTACTTATTGTCTTCAAATTGTTATTGTAGTTTATTCTTTTGCTTGTTGTTTAAAGCAACTGAGTATTTGACAATACTATAAAATGTGTTTAACTCCAAAACAATGTTACTCTGTTTGGTAATCAATAAGTCAGTCTAGTGTGGTATTAAGATGGCACTATGGAATGAAAAATAATTCTAATAAATAATAAACCAAAAATTACTTGTATAAATTATCAAAAAATAAAAATTGATTATATTTGATCTTTATTGAAATATAAATAGAAAAATAAGAATTATTGTTTTTAATCGGATATCAATAAATTATATGTCTACCCTTTCAAATATATATATATATATATATATATTATACGTGCAATGACAAAACACAAAAGCTAATGTTTTTATCTTAACTATATCCTCCATCAGCATCAAATAAATACGCACCGTTTAGGTGCTTTACTATTTTTTTTTCCTTTTCTTTTTCTTCCCTGACTCATCCTTGAAAAGCTGCTCCTGCTTTGCTTCTATTTGATTTTATCTCTCTTATTTCTCTTCTTCAACCTCTCCCTCTGTTTTCCTTCGACCTACTCTCACTCCTCCCTTAAGCTTCTCTCTCTTCCTATATCTCTCCCTCATCGCTCTCTATCCTCTCTTTTCTTCTGCCCCTTTCTTTTCTACCGCACCATTTTCTCTCCTCCATCTGCCATCTGATCGCCGCTATCCCTTTCTCACTCTCTCTTTCTTTATCTCTCCTATCACTATCTGCCATCAATTTGTCTCTCTCTCTTTCTCTTCCTCTGCCTGTCGCTGTTAACGTGGATGCAAGTCTCGTGATCGCAAGCTCACGATTTCAGCTTACAGATTGCACTCGGCAGCGCTAGGGTTATTCAATTGGGGGTTTTTGTTTTTTTTTTTTATTTTCCTCTAATCTATAAGATGCATTCACATATACAGCCCTACTCTTTTTTTTTTATGTTTTTTTTTCTTTTCCCTTGTTTGGTTGATGAGAAAATGGAGGAAAAGAAAAAGAAATCCTACAAACGTAATTGCTTCATTTCTATTTAAAATGCCTATTCTTGCACATGAAAGCATCATTATTTGATTATGTTAGAATACCATTCCTTATGTTGCTTTTAGTACATACACGCTCATGTATACAATACATTACTTGTATATGATATATCCTTTCAACTTTTCAACTGCTAGACCTTTGATGCTGTTGATGAAAGTCAAGCAACACTAACAATTTCCCTCTCTATATTTTGCAGATGGATGGTCTAGGACATGAAGTGAATCTGACGTATTTCAAGCATTGGTTTGCACTAGGGATTGACTATTTGGAGATAAAGGTATATTCTACCTTTGAGTCTTTGATATGTAGTAATAGCATTACACATTATATAATCTAGTTTTCAATTTTTTTATATATTGAAGTTATTACTTGGTTGTATTAAGATGTGAATTTTTCTTTTCATGTTCTAGATGTTTTCAAGTTGAATGGAGAAATAGTATATTCATTTCTTATTGACTACATAAGATTACATTATGTTGTTGGCCAGTTATCAAATTTATGTGCAGACAACAACAAATCAATTCACATGGCTGTGGATGGAATCATTGAAGATGTGCTCAGTTTGGAGCTCAATGAGTCCAACTCCATGTCTGCTCAAAGCTCCCACAACCCCAGCTCCTCAAATGCAGAGGTCCAAATGGAAGGTAATTTAGACATAGTGATATTTTTTTTAATCTTTAGATAGTTTTTAAATATGTTTTAATTTCATTCTCATAAATTTCTTAAATAGGTTGAAATATTTAGAAACTTTTGAAGATTTATGGAGATGGAACCTATGATGCTATGATTCTCAAGTAAAAAAGCATTGCCTTTTGTATTAATATTTTGTTGTCTTTTGATGTTTCTATTAATATTTTGGATATTAATTATGTGACAATTTAGAATTTTAAGTGTTAGTGAATTTAGAATTTAGAATTTGTGTTAGTGAATTTAAACTTATGTGTTAGTGAATTTAGAATTTTAAGTGATTTTTTTCCATAATTTTCGTGTTAAATGGGTCAGGAAGCCGTTTCGTGTTAAATGGGCCGTAAACGGGTTTTTCGTGTTAAATGGGTCATAAACGTGTTTGTTTTCGTGTCAACCGTCTTGACCCGTTTAATAATCGTGTTCGCGTGTCGTGTCGTGCTACCCGTTTATTAATCGTGTCGTGTTCGTGTTTAGGTTCGTGGCCCGTTTATTAATCGTGTCGTGTTCGGGTTCATGCTAATCGTGTCGTGCCGTAATCGGGCCGGCCCGAACACGGCCCGCGAACACGATTTGCCAGCCCTAAGAAAGATAATAACTCCTACTGTTCACTCACCTTTCATTTTTTTGTATTTTCTTTTCGGTCTTCCAATTTCTTTTTTCTTTTTTTTTTTTTGCAGGCCATTTTTGTTTTCATTTTAGTTTTTTTTTCATATTAATTATTTTTTTTTCATTTTAATTCTTTTATCTTTTTGGTCTTTTTTCATAATTCTTTTTTTTTTTTTTCCGTTTCAAGTCCTTCATTGATTCTTTTTTGTTTTTAGTCTGTTTCTTTTACTTATTATTTTAACCTTCCCTTATTTATAAAAATTTTTAAAATATGTTCAAACAAATGCTTCAGACTATTTTATGTTTAAACAACTAAAGTTGGTTATAATTCAACTTTAAATTAAATTTTCAAACTTAAGTTGACGAACGAAACGGAGCTAAAAAGTACTTTACATACCCTCATCTCTCAAGATTTGCATCCTGTACGTCACTCTTAAATGATTTTCTCTTCTCTCAAAGGAAAGTCGTCGTCTTTTTCTTGTCCTTTTCCTATTCGTCGTTTTATTTCCACGTGATTCATACTAGTTCAGAATATGTCAAACTAAAGTATTTATATTGTGCAAAATAATTAAAAAATACTTTATATAGTGCAAAACGATTACAAAAATGTGCGCGGGTTTGGCATGGCAAGGCGAGGCATTGAAAACAATACAAATAAATAAAACAAAATTGGTTATGGATGAAGTTCGTTAAAGTTACAAGAAATTTTATCCTTTTTTTTTTACTTTTTTTAAGGCGAAGAAAAATTAAACTAACATCACTTTAGTCCCGGAAGAAGGAAAAATATCATAAATTCCCTCTAAATTTTGTTATTATTGTCAATATGTTCTATGAATTATAAAATATATTTACTGTGTCTCTTAAATTTTAATATATGTGTCAAGTTATCCATTCTGTTAGTTTCCGTAAGTTTTTCCATTATCTTCATGTCAAAATACCCTATAAACTTTACTTTGGTGTCAAAATGCCTCATGGTCTTTAATATTTATGTTAAACTGCCCCATGATATTTAATATTTATACCAAACTGTCTCATTTATCTTATTTTAAGTATCTAACATTGTAGAATTGCCTAATAATTATTAACTCTTTTAGAATAGGTAAAAATATATATTTTTTATTCTAATAAAGTGGTATGCATCTTTTTTTAACATAATTTTTTTATTTTACATATTTTAATTCAATTTTATTTGGATTATGAGTTTACTTATACGTAATCATAGTTGCTAGGATTCAAATGCAGGATTTGGATTTCAAATATACGGGTTATTTGGCCTACATAATTTGAAATCATAGTCAACAAAATTTTATTTATGTGTTTGCTTAAACTCATTATGAAAATAAGTATCGTAAATTTACTGTGACACCATTCCTAGTTATAGTATTTAATTTAAAAAATGATCGGTTTGCAAATTTTGGTACAATATGATTAGTCATAATTAAACTAAAAATTGTAATATTAGGAAAATAAAATAGTAAACATAAGTTGTACAGTTATTTTTGTTTAAGTAAATCAGAATGAATATAAATTTAAATTATAATAACCAAAATAAAATATAGTGGGTAAAAAAAAACATTCTCTTTTATTTAAAAAAAATAATTTTTTTACCTATTCTAAAAAATATAATAATTATTAGGTAATTATATAATGTTAGATAATTAAAATAAGATAAATGGGGCATTTGGATACAAATATTAAAAATCATGAGGTAATTTGACATAAATAGTAAAGACAAATGAGGTAAGTTGTCACAAATGCAAATATTATGGGGTATTTGACACAAAAGCAAAGTTCATGAGACATTTTGATATTAAAAATGATGGAAAAACTAACGAAAATTAACAAAGAGGTCAACTTAACATACATGTTAAAGTACAGAAGATATAATAAGTACAATTCATAGTTCAATGGGGCATATTGACATTAATGACAAAGTTCATAGGGAATTTATGAAAATTTTCTCCCGGAAGAATTTAAACAGTGAGAGATTGATTCGAACTTTATAGCTTATAATATAGTTAAATATATTATTATCATTAAATATGTCTACAATAGATAAGATATCCAATCATTTTTTGTCTGTAATCATTCCCGATAAGATATTCTATCATACTTGAAATGAAATATGTAATAGTTTTATCATTTAGAATCAGCCACTATATTCTTTTCTTACGAAAGCTCAAAAGTATATAACTTGCTTAACTTTATTTATATTATTAAAATATTCTTCTGTTTGTTAAATATAACTTTTTCATTTAGATATATGTAACTAGTAATTACTAGTTGTTTATGTGTAATATAATACTATTTAAAAATGTTAGTATAAAAGACACGTATAAATAAAAATGTTACACATGCCTTTCTTGCTAAGCATAACTTCAAAATCGTTACCCAAATGTCTTGTTAAACTTCCATTTTTCTCATTTTTGACCCACGTTTTACATATGTATCTCTAAGTTGAACTTGGGAAATCAAATTATTGTAATTAGTACTTTGACTAATGAAGCCATTCCTTTCAATGCAAAAAACCATGTGATCATGTAGATATCTTGAGAAAATAATTTGTGTATAGACTTGTTTTATAATATAGTTTGTGTGTATAGGCTTGTTTTATAATATAGCTTTTGTGCATAGACTTATTTTATGCTATAAAAATTGCTCGGCGTTCAAAAATTGAATATTGTAAAAGAAATTTTCAGGTTGAAGCTTTCCTTCTTTCAATGGACATTACTTATTTTGGTGTTTTAACAATTTGGAAATTTTAATTAAACAAGTAGTGCCCTTATGATTCCCACTTTTGTTTATATTAATATAAGATAGGAATTACGTAACTAATCAAAGTGGAATCAAAGGTGGGGCCTTACTTAGTCCCACATTAATAAAGAAACCAACAAGAAGTGATAAACTTCCTTGTTAAAAAGCCAAACTAGGCAAGTCATACCTTTGTCGGCCTTTTCGCTAGGATCAAGTGTACTATATGTTTTTATCAGTTTAATATCTGATTTTTTAAGGGAGAATCATAACATTCGCTTGGTATTGGGGTTCTCAAAGTGTTGCCCTTACTTTACACAACAGTTTGAGCAGGCAGACCCCTCTAATTCTTAGTTTTATTTATTTATTTATTTTTTCCCTCTTACTCTCATTGATAGCTTGCGATATATGCTTTCAGCTATATACATATATATAAACATACACTAAGGTGTATATTATTTATATATATTCTTCATAAGATTCTAATGCTCACATGACGCTACATTTTCAAGCTTTCTTATTATCAGTTAATACACATGATGATGATATGATATTGTCGGATATTATTTATCTGTCCAAAATGGGCCTATTCTAATAGAAAAAAGACACGGCATAACATTACAACAGCTTGGGAGACATGCGGTTTTAATATATACTTTCAACCAACATGTTATCTTCAAAAGATGTCCAGATGATTATCAAGATCCTTCGTAAATTTAATGTTACGATAAATTTCTAGTTCCAATCTAATCCAATCAATCATCCGACTTGCTATTCTCCTAAAGAAATGAGATAAGGGCCACACAAACTTTGGAGAGAGGAAAAAAAAAAAACAATTTAGTGGCTTCAAGAATGCTTTCAAGAACACCAACAATCATCTGGTGGGACAATAAGATTAAGGTCTTGGGCTTGAGTCCCGGTACGACATGTCTAATCAGTAGAACTTATTATAAGATTTCATGATAAAAGAAGCTAGCCAAAAAGATGTTTACTCATAACAAACAAAGAAAATAAAACTTCACTCAAGACCAACTCTATTAAAGACGATGAGACTATCAGACGGACTATAATTTCTTACTGCAAAAAGCACGTTACCCCCATCACAATTCTTCTATTCCTAGCTACCTCTTCAGTCTGTCTTGCCCCGATAGAGTTTCCAAATAAAAGCAGAATATACCCACAGCAAACAACTTTTAAACCGAAAAAAATCTATATAAAATCTTTACAGATCTGATGCGAAGAAGGTTGAAAACCAACCGGCAAAGGAATGAAACACGGGCGCAAAAAGAGCGAGCACAGGGTCGCATCAACAAGAACATCCGCCGGATGCAGGCTGGGATTGAGTTGCACCGGCAGTTGTTGACTTCAGATTCACATCAACCATGTCTTCTTGCTTTGTTGAAGAAAGTGTTTCCATTCCTGGTAAAGCAGCAGCAATTTTTCGAAAGAGTGCCTGTGGACAGACATTCGTTCAACAATCAAATATTGTCGTATTGAAGAAACCGAAATATTTAAGAATCAAGACAATTATTTCAGACTAAAGAAATCATTATAACGTAATCCGCCTACTCTGAAAGAAGAATGGAAAAGGTAACAGTAAGATCCCCGAAAAAAAAAAAGGGCGTATTGCCATACTCAAGTAGATAGGAAGTTTAGCAACATAGTATATTTGAGCAACATAGTAAGATGGTTAAATTGACATCACACAAATTGTCCCGGGAGAAATGTTGCTAATCTTTATCTACACTACCAAACAGCTTGTGGTAATTTGCCCTCTATCATTCAACAAATGCAAAAGAGAAACAAACTAGAGCGTTTACGTAGAGGTTTAACCAGAACATCAAACTAACATCAAACTGAGAGCTACCTTAATGTTAAAGCCAGCCTTAGCACTCGTTTCAATAAACATCACATTAAGTTCCCGGGCTTTGGCTTCTCCTTCCTCTATAGACACTTGCCTGCAAAATCATGTACAGAAAAATGCAAAATAAGATAACAATAGTGAAGAGTAATAGCTACTCAGATTGAATACCAAACTTGTTTAACAGGAAAATGAAAGAATTTAGTGCTCAATATGACGACATAGCAGAAATACAAGTACAAAGCATCACTGATCTGGCTTAAGGTATCACATCTTATTCATTTTTTTTCTCACATATCATGGTTTACAAGAACTATTTTAGTATTTTACAGGCTTCTAGCTTGATACAAAACAGAAACATATTTGAGACTTCAGGAAGAAAAAATTTAAAAGGCTACAAGAAGAAAAACCTTGAGGTTAACGATTCATTTAGGTTGAACGTCAACCAAAGAATGGACGAATATTGTATTTGAGATTGCATTTATCTTTCGTGTGCATATGCCCACAAGATTTTTAAAATCCTAGTATATATGTTATAAGGACAAAACTGAAACCCTAGTATGTACTTCATAACGTGATTAGTGTCAAAGCCAAATGAATATTTTGCATGATTCCAATTGTCCTTTTTAAGCTGGGCCAACTCCTAACAGAAATTTCGCCTTTTGGGTATTCCTAAAAGTAAGAGCAACATTTTCATGACAATAGGTAATACTTGTTTCCAGATATATGCATTCATCATGGCCGATATGAAAAACCGATATGAAAACCCAAGTGGTCCTCGATTTAGAATATAACAGAATTATGTACTATGAACAAGTCAGTCAACTACATTGAACATCAATCATGCATTGTTAAATGTTAATCAACCTTTACCTCTTCTCGACAAGGTCTGTTTTGTTTCCAACAAGTACAATAATGACATCACTGCCTCTCTCGCTGCGCACTTCTTCTATCCACTTTGACGTGTTCAGAAAAGATTGTCGGCCTACATAATAAACCAACCAGAACAAAAGAAAAGACACATCATGGCATCTAGGTTGATGTCTGAACAATATGAAAAAGAGGAAAAAGTGACGCAATCAAGATGTTAATAAGCAAACTTTGAACATTAATGGACTTTTCTTTCTTTTTTAATCATTTTTTCTTTTTTCTTTGGCTGAAGGAATGGTAGAAAGCTTTGAACTACCATCAAAAGCAGACAACATGAAGTTTCTACCAATTATGGTAGCACTATAAACCAACTATGAAGGGAGAACGACATTCACAAATATAAAACTATTTAGACCAGATCAAACAAATGGGTGCAGTTAAATAGTAAAATATATTAAAAGAAAATTCGACACTTGCTTACTTGCGACATCATAGACAATGACTGCAACTGATGAATCCCTAATGTAGCTCGGAATGAGACTTCTAAATCTTTCCTGTCCAGCTGTATCCCTGCCCCGAAATCAAATAAAACAGTTGGAACTTGCCAAGAAAAACATTTAGATAGGGGGAAAAAAGAAAAACCCTGACATCATAACCCTCATTCATAGTAGTAGTACTTCATATATACATTTGGCTACTCTCGGGGAGGAAACAAAAGAAGGATAAAATGCATTTAGTACTAGTAATTACCCTACCTCTACAAATACTCTATCTTCATACTTTCACAAATTGACACCGGCAAAGGAATATCACGAGAAACATCAACCATGTATGACCAAGTGCGATGAATATTTTTCTACTAAAAAATGTGCAAGGAATCTTAACAATCTAACCATAGTTGGAGCCGAACAGTTCGATCTTCAAGATACATGGTTTTTGACAAGAAATCAATTCCAATTGTAGCCTGGTCAGCAAAAAATTAGAGTCAGTTCACCATTTAAATAGCTACAACTCATATGGAGTAAATGCATGAGGAATACAACAAATCTGTCGAATTAATATGTTTGAACTTTCGTTCAACTTGTTCTAGGTTAATATTGTCGAGAAAAACGATCATTACCAAGTTAAATTTTTATTTTATTTTATTTTTCCAGAATTTCTTTCCTTCAACCCCATACATCATTCTGATCCTAGCGCATTATTCTGAAGATACCTGCAATTTCAATAAAACTACATGGACCACCCATATCTTGACAAAGTTACACAAGCACTTCATTTACGCGCAAAGTGCTTTTTTTAGAGGATGACAGACCCAAATAAGCATGGGGAGGCCAGGCATCGCCGAGTAGTATATAGATTCCTTACGAAGCGTATTTGCCCACATACCCCGCTCACCGCGGTGGGACTAGTTAAAAAACTATTGCATTTCTCATTCATTTGTTTTGTTATTCTTGTTAAGCAAACAGGTGATTACCTCTTCGAAAATACAACAATATTTCAGTTAATTATCAAATCATTTTGGTTATTTAAGATAAAACTGCAAGATCAACCCCAATGTAAACTGCCTTTAGATGGGATTCAAAAGTGTGATCCATTTGAGTGCTAATACAGTGCAACAATGAAAATCATCTCAACATCTGCTTAAAAACTTTCCTTTCAAATATTCTCTCGATCCAAACAGACAAAGAAAATGACATAAATCAAAACCCAGAAGCAAAAATTCAAAACAAAACGAGACAGACCCCGAAAAACACAAAACCCAAAGCTTAAAAGAACTAGATCAAAAACCCAAAAAAGAAGACAAGAAAACAAGTTGTAGCGAGGCGATCTGAGGTATGAAATGAAGAAATCCGAAAGAATTGCGATCTGGGTACGGAATAGTTACCTGATAAGTATTGTCGAATTTGTCGTACATGAAGCGGGTGATGATGCTGGTTTTGCCGACGGACTGGTCCCCCAAGAAGACGAGCTTGTACTTTGCCAGAGCCGACACTGGTGCCATTTTTTTTTTTTTTTTTTGGATCGGAAACAGAGAAATGGAAAAGGGAGAGAAATTAATTGGTGGGTTTGGTCTGATCGGATCTGAGAGAGAGAGGAGGTTTTTGCTTTCTTCAGAAAATGGTGAATTCTCTCTTCTCTCTCTTTTCTCCGGCTGGGTTGTGGCCTGTGGGGAATGTGAGTTGTTTTTGTGACTGTTTACCGCTCCAAGGTTCAAGATCGAAATAGGTATCAACCGAAATGATAATCTTAAAAGTTAAAATTAATAAAATAATCTTCTGTCATTCGTTGTAGTTATGTGAGATCATTTTTGTTAATAAAAGTTTTTTTAATAATTTAAAAAGGTGATTAAGTTATTTTGTAAATTACATCACCCGATTCGGACATTGGTAGATGGGTGGTATTTTTATAAAATAATGATTTTATTATAATATATATAGTGATAGCAAATCAATAATATTATAAATATATATAATATAACAGTAATTTCATATTAAATTTCATCATAAATAAAAATTATAACAGAACATAACTGTCTTTTTGCAAACCCATCCCGCAAATAAAACTCTTCATATTGGCTCCATAACCCCTTAAAATTGACAGGGACAGAGTGGGATTTCCCATCATAGATTCAGAGTAATTGCTGGTAACCCATTTACCTAATTATCTATTTCCTTTGTATAAATTAGAAATTAAAAATGCATATTTATACATATATTAGATTTTAGGTTAAAATAAATCAAAACCATAATATTCAGTTTTTAATATATCAAATATGTTAAAGTTTAATAATTGAAATCATTTATATTCTAAACATCTTGTATAATATTTTTACTATAATTATAAACAACTAAATGGGATGGGTAAATAGGGAATTGGAACGGGAATCCTAATCCATCTCCATTTCGTCACTTGTGATGAGTTAAAATTTTAGATCTATTTTCCCTGTCCTATTTACAGTCGGTCTCTGCAGATTTAAAAGGAAAATTGTAATCATTAATCATAAAATGTAAAGTTTGGGATTTCCCTTCTTAATTAAAAAAAATTTCAATGACATTAAAATTGTGATGGCTAATCAATGATGTTAAAAATTTGTGATGTGTTTCGCATGATTTGAGCATATAAAATAAATGAGTGTTTGAGAGAGGGGGGGGGGGGGAAAAAGTGTCTTGGCAAATAAGTGGAAGATAGATTCGAATTTATTTTTGAGTTGATTTTTTTACATTTAAGTCGGTACGTAAAACGCACACTTTAAAGCATTGTAAGTTATATCATTTCTCATCCTTGCTTCTTTGCAGGTGAAAAGGATTTTCACTGTTAACTTTTGAGCCAATCCATTCCATGTTGAGAAAGTACCAGGAGAAAGTGAATTAACCATTATTTCCCTTCTCTCTCGGTGAAAATGTGAATAGCCTCAATATTATGGCATCACAAGTAACACTTACACTTGATGTATCACATATCTCCAAGAAGTTGGCTATATGTGTGTTCAAGTGGCATGCAGTTAAATTGCACCGAAGTTTGGATCATGTTAATAATGATAATCAGAGTCTTATTTTGAAAATTAGTCTTATAATTACAAATAACATAATAGTCACGTAGTACTTAGTTGTTCTCAATTTCTTCTCTTGAGCCAACATTGATGTCCCATGAATGTCAGGGTGCTTCTTTATTCTCCTTTTTATTCAGTCAGCAAATCCGCTCAATCTCAGAATAAAAATGTCTGAAATCACAACTTGTTAACCATTTCATAATACAGTAATTGAAGTTAATTTCTTACATTTGTTTGATAGAAAGTTGTATGTATACGTTCTATCAATCAAATCAACTAAAGTGTTGCTAGTTTAAGGAACAAATTAATGATAAACTTTTTTAAGG
>CM046372.1:29402708-29631095 GCA_025413025.1 Ficus hispida
GCCGCCCAAACTTTGGAGAGAGAAAAAAAAAAAAAAAATTTAGTGGCTTCAAGATTCCTTTCAAGAACACCAACAATCATTTGGTGGGCCAATAAGATTAAGGTTTGGGCTTGAGTCCCGGCACGATAGGTCTAATCGTTTAGAACTTATTATAAGATTTCATGATAAAAGAAAGCTAGCCAAAAAGATGTTTACTCATAACAAACACAATTCTTCTATTCTAGCTACCTCTTCAGTCTGTCTTACCCCGATAGAGTTTCCAAATAAAGCAGAATATGCCCACAGCAAACAACTTTTAAACCGAAAAAAATCTATATAAAATCTTTACAGATCTGATGCGAAGAAGGTTGAAAACCAATCGGCAAAGGAATGAAACACGGGCGCAAAAGAGCGAGCACAGGGTCGCATCAACAAGAACATCCGCCGGATGCAGGCTGGGATTGAGTTGCACCTGCAGTTGTTGACTTCAGATTCACATCAACCATGTCTTCTTGCTTTGTTGAAGAAAGTGTTTCCATTCCTGGTAAAGCAGCAGCAATTTTTCGAAAGAGTGCCTGTGGACAGACATTTGTTCAACAATCAAATATTGTCGTATTGAAGAAACCGAAATATTTAAGAATAACATGTTACAAGGCATACCTTTCTCGGCTTTTGGCTAAGATCAAGTGTAGTATCTATTCTTATTAGTTTAATATCTGATGTAGATCAATGATTAGCATGATATTAAATTAACTTTTTAGGGGAGGTCCACAACGTCCCTTGCGTCGCCCATGCCTTGCACTATTGCATGGGCTTGGCATACCCTCTATATTTAAGTTTGAAGCTTATATTAACTTCTAAAGTTTTTTTAACATTATTTTTGTCCTTATTATAATTGCTATTATTTTTTGTTAGATAGTTAACCGAGTTAAACGAATCACAATTCATACAACTTTTTCATCCTAAAATTGGAATAAATAACAAAATTTTAAATATTTAGAATAAATAATAATAAACAAAAATTTACAAGATAAATTATTTATTAATAGCAATAAACAAAAAAATTTACAAGATAAATTATTTATTTACATCTTTTAAAATGTGTTTTTAACTAGTTACTGGGTAAGTAAAATTTCTATTTACTTAATAATTTATTTCAAATATTTAAAAATCTTGCTATTTATTTCAACTATTTTCGTAAAAGTATATTTACTATAATTTCCCAAACTAAAAATCCTTAACTTACATATTAATTACACACGACAATACATATGTATTATTGGCTTAGTAAAAAACGAGACCATTATTCGTTATGTTCAATCTAGTTAATATGTTACATTACTCTATAATTTTCCACAAAAACCGAAACCTCAAAAATCACTTAAGTATGCTTATAAGGGTATGATTGACAAAGCTTTCACTTTTGCTTCTAGTCAGTAGAAGAGGAGAAATAAAATATGTGACTTTTAATAAATGTTTAGATTCAAAAAGCTTTTAAAGTCAAAATGATTTCTAAAGTATTCTAATAAGTACTAATAATGTTAAATAAAGTTTATAATATTTAGTTGAAATTTTGTAAAAAATTTTAAAGTCTACTCAGATGGTCTTTTACCAGAAGTCACATTTTTTAACTTTGACATGAAGTATTTCTACATATTAAAAGTTTCTGACAGATTATCCAACGCATTTCCAGAAATTACTTTTGAACCTGGAAAGCCAAAAGCATATTTTAGAAAGCTTTTTCATCAGAAAAAAAAAAAAAAAAAAAAAAAAAAAAAAAAAAAAAAAAACAGTTGTTGCCTTTGTTTCAATTAATTTAAATTTGTATGTCTAGTTTAGAATTATATTAAAGTAGAAGGCTTATTTTCCCAATTTGGAGCCTGTTGTTTGAATGCAATATGGAAATGTAACAGCTCTTGAAAGAGCTATTTATTATTATCGTTATTATCTCTTGAAAGAGTTAGTTCTTGTTTTATGTGGCATGTTTTATCTTTTTGAGAGCTTTTTTTTTTTTTTTTTTAACTATAGTTTTTGTTAGGTAGAGGTTCGAGCTTAGTTATGTTGATTAAATAGAATAAAAGAAATTAGGAATTCTTATCCTGGCTTTACTAAGTATTATAATTATCTCGATTGCTTATTGCATTAATTTATTTATTGGCCATAATATTGATGATGTGAAGAAACGGAAACAAATTACATGGTGCAGCTGCAAGAATAGATATTATGCTTGAAACTAATATTGTCCCACGTGGACAGAGAAGAGAGTATTTAAAAGAGTAGCTTATAAAAGAGAGTTCAAAACACATTTCAAAGCATATCTTTCTTGGCCTTTTGACTAAGATCAAGTGTAGTATCTGTTTTTATCAGTTTAATTTCTAATACATAGATCATTGATCGATGTGATATTAAATTAATTTTTTTAGGGCAGGTCCCACCACAGTAGCTAGTCCTAAGTGTCGTCTATGCCTTGCACTACATCACGGGCCTTGGCACACCCCTCCATATCAAGTTTAAAAGTTGGCGAAACAATTTTTAAAAATAAATAAATAAGGATTTAGTGCAGAAAGGAGGGAAAAAAAAAAAAAAAAAGAAGAAGAAGAAGAAAAAACGCTACCATGTTTCATATATTTGGCATTCACAGACTATAATTTCAATCGTAGAATCAACTTTTCAATATGGTTTTAAAACTTTAAATTAATAAGTTAATCTAATGATTGAAATTGTATTTCCTCGTAATAAAAAGATGGACAACATGAAGTTCATGGCTCATAATGTTAGCAATATAAGCAACCATAAAAAAATAGAACATGCCATTGTATATTTAATGCAGAAAAGAGTTGTGAGAATTTTTTGGATATACAAGCTTTTAGAGAACTAGCCAATAATTACAGTTACTCGGAGGGTCAAAGCAGTGTTAAAAAGGAGATTTTGGAAGACTTTTTAAGTAATTAGGAGAAAATATATGTGGTTAGACACTTTAGGATTGTTTTTTCATTAGGCGTTGTTACAGTTTTCATGGCTTCTACTTGAAGACGATTCAGCATACGCTTCTTTAGAACTGTCGATCGATTCGTCACCCAAGCTTCTGTTTGAGGACCTTTCGGATTGCTTTCTCTTCAAGCGGCTTTTCAGTTCGTCTTCTTTCTCGTCAGCAAACGAAAGAAACGTTCGAAGACGTCTCGACTGCAGGCTTCCATCAGAAGACTTTAGTTCCTCTTTGTGCCTGCTGAACTGGCGGATCATCTGGATGAAGTATATAAAGAGAGCAAGCAAGCAAGCCAAACCGCATAACGTAAAGAGACCCCAAAAGCTCTTGAGTGGAAGACGGTCTATTTCAAGCGTCGCACCTTGAGAAGTGCAGGCCCTCTTCAATAGCCATTTGTCGTGGATCCTCTGGAGCTCCCCGTTCTCCGACAGCTTCAAAATGGCTGTTGACATGTCAACCGCCAATGGCGAGTCCCGCGGAAAGGCCTATATTGGAAAGGAAGACGAAAACCATGTCAAATGTCAACTCCTACGAACAGATATTCTTGTTCTTTGAGCAATCAAAATGCTGAAATACAATAAAACCATTAAGATATATATATATATATACACACACTCATGTACTTACAAATCCCCATCCCGCCTTGGTGAATTCTTGCCCAGCCATACCAAATTCGCAATATGTTGAGAGGAAGAGCTCTATGTAAGAGCGCTCGCCGACAATGGCAGAAACTCCACTGCCATGTGGACCATCGTGCAAGGCTTTGGCATACTCCTCTGGAGAGTTGAGAGGGACGAGCCTGGACTCTTGAATGCCGAGTTCCTCGATCAGATAGTCCCTTGAATAGGAACCCTGCTGGTAGCCAATGGGGTCCCTGGTGACAATTAAGGATTCAATACCTTTAATGGGAGATGTAAGCTGTTGAACTGTGAGGATCGAGGTCAAACTCGCTGTGTAGCTAGAGTTGATTATAAGAACAACAAACAACCATATGATCAGTACTAGGCGTCCGAGAGTGCTGACCGTATTTTCCCCTGCACAAATTAAAAAAAAAAAAAAAAAAAGTTGAACTTAGATAAGCATGTAGGTATTCGTTATCTTTCTTAAACGAAAGCTTCTACTCGCTTATCGTTGTTAAAGCTCCTATTTACTTACTATGGGAAAAGAACATGGTTGAAAAACTGAACCTGCAGGATCAACGAAACATCGGTTAATCATATGTTGATACTCTTTTTTTTGACAGAATTGATGGAAACAAATTCAAAGCACGTCGTTTTCTATATGAATGATGGAATCACAGTAATCGAATAGTCAGAAGAGTGGTTTCGTTTTCATGAGAAAACCCCTTGTTGACAGTGCACCATCCAGAGAAGTATGAAGTTGGTCCATAGAGTATGATACGAACTGATGACGGAGTATCTTACCAAAGAGCAGTGACGACTTGTTTTTTGGGAGGACCCCGGAAATCATCGTTCAGCCTGTGCTCCAAAACCCAAACGACGGTTCCAATAATGAGAAAGAACACGGCTGTGACTATCCACATTTCTTTAGAGAATGGCTTGAGAAAAGCCCAAGCACCAGAATTCATTTTTGTCATAGGCACTACAACTACTAATCCAGATTCGATAAACGGCTGTGTGAAATCGACCATCCTTGTTCGGTTGGTGACGATTGTAATGTCTCCTATTGCTGCATCAAAAACCTGCATGGGAAACAAAAAAAAATGTAGAAATCCCAAGTATGAACAATTCATCTTACTTGACTAGTAGAAACAACTCCACAGCATACAAATATAACACTCACTCCTGTAGTGATCAAACGAACAAGTTCTGTGCGACTCGAGTTTTTACGACCATCCCCGAAAGGCTGTAGCTTATAGGGGACAGCATAAGGCAAAAGGTTCAGTGCAGCAGTAAAGACATCAATGCAGTAGCCAGTGAACATATCAGTGCCTTCTACTAGCGAGACAAACTCTCGAAAGCTCACTCTATAGGGAACTCCAATTGTCAATCGCCTCCCATTGTTCGGAAAAACCCATCCCCGAGGCTTCTGGGATGATTGTCCAGGCCAAATTGGATCATATAGTCTTTGGTTCGAGCTGGAACGATTTGCCGGTTTATTGTAAAACGTCTCTGGAGGCAATACTGATAACCCGGAATAGTTAGACCAATAACCAATCCTCCTCGTCCCGCCAATCACGTTGAGGATTTCATACGCGGGGCGGATGAGGTTCCTTTCTGGAGTGAATCCAAACGGACCAGTTAAGCCTGTCATGTTTGTCTTTAAGATATTCTGGAGTAACAAGTTCCCTTCATCAAAGACGCTCATAGCATCAAGATTTAATTTGCTTTGAATCCCGGTCAACCTCGAATCATTTGAAAACGTTATCTTTCCTCCTTGATTGAGAAATGCATCAATTGCATGAGCAAGCAACCAGACAGTGTCATAGGCATAAAGAACAAAAGTATTCAATCCAAGAGGGCCATTAGCCGGCTTTCCCTTGGTCAAGTTACTCCACCTAGAAATAAATTTCCGTTTCAGTTCGGAATCCGGTGTGTATACGCGCAAAGTAAGGATTCCATCCAAATTAGCCATGTCATCTTCAGAGATAGGAAAACTGGTATCTAACATGGTGGACAGCCAATTAGAGGCAATCCAAACATATCCAGTTCCCATCATGCCAAGGTGCTTAGCTACATCAAAAATCAGGAAACCCGAGTTGTCATAAACATGAACCACGATAATGCGAGACTCAGTTAAAGCCACTTGGACAAGTAAATCTGTGATATCATCCCTGGTTGGCTTAAAGACCAAAGGAGCTTTGTATGAGATTTTACAGCGTTTCTCGGCAAGCTTGTTCCCTAACTCCGCAATCCCATTTCTACCATGGTCATCATCAACATAGATTGCAATTACCTCCCTCCATCCATAGTAATCAACCATTTCTGCTATGGCAGACATCTGGAACAGATCACTCCGTGTGGTTCTTACGAAGAACGGGAACTGCAGTGGAGAAAGAGTAGGGTCCTCCACAGTGAATGATAGCAAAGGAGTTTGGAGCTCACTTGCGATATGCGATATAACATGAGCAGTCACAGCATTTTGAGGCCCAATTATGGCCACAGTGTCCGTCTCCATGAACCGTAAGGCTGTAATAGGCGACAAAGCAGAGAATCAAAAATCTCAAGCATCCCTCTATGATTCATTCCACAGATATGACACACAAATAAAGGTTCAAATTCAAATAGAAAGAGCACAAATGCCCGGTGCAACCAAAAGCTTGAGCTAATAGGAGACGGGCCAACGTTGGTCTTTATGGCCATAATTGGCCACAGTGTCCGTCTCCCTGAACCGTAATACTGTAATAGGCGACAAAATATAGAATCAAAAATCTCAATCATCCTTCGTGGCTGTAGGCATGGTCTAATGGTAATATCACACCTAACTCAACCTAAAGTTGCAGAGATCGAAACCCCACCCCCAAGTTCAAGAAACAAAAAAAAAAGACAAAAAAAGAAAAATCTCAACCATCCCGCAGTGATTCATTCCACAGATATGACATAACAAATAAAGTTTCAAATTCAAATAGAAAGAACACAAATGGCCGGTGCAACCAAAAGCTTGAGCTAACAGGAGGCAGGCCAAAATCGGCCTCTTCATTCTCTAAAATCTATGAGAATGATGAAAAATTCATAACAGAAACAAGACAAGACATACCCTCAATAAGTCCAAGAAATCCGCTAATATTGGTATCATGCATTGTAATTTTCAGTTGAGTTCCATTTAGAACAGTGGGATCAGCATTCACATCCTCGATCGCCGCTTCTATCGCCAATTTGGCAACTCTACCGACGATTGTACCGAACGAGAAAAGAGAACCGATATTCACTACGCTTGGTCTCACTGAATTTGAAACATTAGTGCTAGTGCTAGCCCCATTTGAGGCCAACCCATTGGTGAGAACTATCAGCACAACCAGATGCCAAACTATATTCATGGTGAATTTCCTACTTCCTCAGAAAAAAAAACCAAGCAAGACTTCCAAAAAAGGAAAGAAAAAGTACCTGAATTATGCAGATAAGACATACATTAAGTTTCGTACTATTAAAGAAGAACTTCATAAATGGGAAACAAGACATAACTTGCAAATAAAGGAAACAAACTGGAGTCTAACTTTAGACCCAGATCTAAAAGCGAAAAAAAACTTTCATAAATGGATAGGAGCCTAACATATGTCTACTTTACAACAACAAAGAAGAAAACCCTTCCGAAGAAACAGTGAAGCCGCCACCACAGCAAAACGTTGGGACACATCAGTTATTGGAAGATGATTAAAAAGTTAAAATGGGTGAATAATGAAAAAGTTAAAACCTTTAATTCAAAGAGCAAAAGAAGAGGTGAGAAACCTCAAGAAAGAAGAAGTTTTGAGCTCACAATAACAAAAAGAAAAAAAGAATTTGGCAGAGCAGAAAAGTCCCACATGCATGAAAGGAAGTGTGAGAAGCATGCAAACATTGAGCTGAGTATATAAAATTTTTTTTAATTTAAATATAAAAAAAAAAGGGTCAAAGTTCATTAAATAAATTTCTCACCTGAGACGTGAGGAAGTGGGAAAAGCATAAGGGGAAAAGAAGTCTTTGGAGCTCCTAAGATTGGTGCATATGAAAGTGGGGGGTGTAAAAGAAAAGAAAAGGAAAGGAAAGAAAAACAGAGGAAAACGTCACTATTGGCTATAATGAGATGAGAATTTCCTTTAACATACCTTGTCAGAGAGAGGTGGGAGGAGACAGTTGGGGTGGGGTATGGGAGGGAGGGATTATTTTGCGTGTCAAACAACGGTGTTGGTTCATTGATCGTGTGGGCCCATAGCATCCTCATGTTTCACCTAGGGATTATATTCCGGGTTAATTTCACTTTTAGCATCTCTGAAAAAAATAATATTAAAAATAACAGTATTTTTTGTTCTATTCAATTTCAGCATTTATCGTGAGGTCCAATAGCATTTAATGTATATCAATAATGATCATCTCATGTTGTCTATCAATAAAATAAATTTGACAACTCTATAACCATAATTCATTAGTAAGTGGAGTAGTTTATAAAATAATTTTGGGGGCTAATGAAACAATGATTATGATATTCTATTGTATTTACAGCCTTATTAATATTATAATTATTGGCATTATTTGGCTGACCACTTGGCTATTTGCTCGGCCGGTGATATATGACTATATATAAAGAAAAGGACAAAATCCAACCAAAGATCTTGGGCCACATAGGACCACCCATTTCTACTAAAGATTCCCACATTGTTTTGTTGGATAAAATAGACCACCCCCTTGGTGGTATTCACGGAAAAGCAACATTGAGTTTTCCTTCTGGTAGCAAATAACAAAAAAGAATATGCCTACCATAAGAATTATCCTTTTATTTATATATATATATATATAATATTGGAAGAAATTATTATTTTTTAATTCTCAGTTAAATTTTTTATTGTCTGATCTATTAATGCATATGTTAAGAATTTGTAATGTATATATTGCATAAAACTATTCATAATGACAGATTATATCATTAAATCCTTAATTTAACGGTCAGCATAACAACTCGTCTTTGAAAAATAGAGGTTCCTCCTGTACATACATTTTCTTATTACCTAGCTTTAAAAAAAAGAAAAGAAAAAGAAAAAGGAAAATTGTATTACATTATTTTGAACAGTCAAATCATAAATAAAACTATGCAAAAACTAAATGTTATATGTGTATTTAAGATAAAGAAGAATTTATAATCGAACATAAAAAGAAAAAAGAAAAAGAAAGCTTGCTATAAAGTACTTATTCAAGTTATCAAATATTCATTTAAGTTTTTCTGGTTTGTTATATTTTCTTATAAATATGGCAATGCTGATGATTTGATTATTAGAAATTACATTCTTATGGTATGGTATGGTATTTATTTGTATTCTATCACAAAACTTTTCAGAAGTACATGCCAAAGCGGTCCATTATGAAAAGTATTTTTCGGTGTGACACTTGTGGAATTGCCAAACTTGGCACGCCACTATGTTTTGTTGTTTTAGTAACAAGTCACTTTTATTTGGATTTGTGGTGCACCTTTAACTCATGAAACTGATTTAGATAATTCACCAAAAAGAAAAATGAAACTGGGGTTTTTTTTTTTTCCTGAAGAAAATTAAACTGGTTAGTATTTGTCGCGAATTTAAAAGCTCTGTTATCAAGTTTAAATTAATCCTATTTAACTCTTTTTATTAGAATTTTCGTCAAAATAAAACAGAAAAATAGGGGATTAAATGTGATCATATAGTTTTTTTTTTCTGTTTGTTTTTTATGAAATTTCTAACATAAAAGGGTAAATAAAAGACTAATTCAAAATTTGAGAAGCAAACTAGGATGTTTGATGAATGAGTTGAGTTAAAATTTTTAAGTTTGAATAATAATTTTTGTTGACTTTTTCATAAAGACAAAAAATTTTTTTTAAAAAAGACAAAAAAAAATACAGTTTAACTTGAGTTAAACTGGAAAGCCAAACTCCCCCAAGAGTTTCTAAAATTCGAGAGATAAAGTGGGAATGACACTAAAAATTTGTGAGCATAAGTGAGAATGCCACCAAAAAATAAAAAGACCAGTGTTGTATGTCAATCATTTAAAATTTTTTTAAAAAAATACTTACCAAAAAAATTCAAAAAATAAAAATAAAAACTAAAAAAACATATCATCACGAGGTAATAATCTTTTTTAAAGAAGTAATGATCATCATTATGGTGAGCTAATCACGTTTAGTGACACAGTGATCAACTTAAATTTACATTAAAATTTTAATTATTTGAAAATTATGATGTGTAGTATTTCTCTCTTGTGGATGGTCCAATAAAGGGACAATAGAAGGAAGAAGGTTACTGGGGTAACTTTGTCAAGAAAATTCAACCTAAACCATTAGAAAGGCATTTTCACATCTTTTGTGATCTTGTGTTAGTTTGGGACTGTTGTATTTTGAAATATTAATGTTAGTTTTCTTTTATATGAAATATTAATTAGCTGTGTTTTAGTCAAAGTTGTGACCAGAAACAAGTTTTTTTTTTTTTTTTTAAGATACTATAATAAGAATCTAGTTGAGTGATAAACTATGGATAAAATTGTTTTAGAGATAGATAAATGAGTAAAACATACCTATGCTAGTTTCATTTAATAAACTTTTTTATTTTGTTCACATAGTCGTAATTCTAGTTTTTATGTCTAATATTAGAGTTAAGATTTACAATTTTTTAACACCAGAATTTAAAAAATATAAATTTTCATCGTCTCATTTTATCTATATATATAACACTATAGAAAGATAATAACTCCTACTGTTCACTCACCTTTCATTTTTTTGTATTTTCTTTTCGGTCTTCCAATTTCTTTTTTCTTTTTTCTTTTTGCAGGCCATTTTTGTTTTCATTTTAGTTTTTTTTCATTTTAATTCTTTTATCTTTTTGGTCTTTTTTTCATAATTCTTTTTTTTTTTTTTCCGTTTCAAGTCCTTCATTGATTCTTTTTTGTTTTTTAGTCTGTTTCTTTTACTTATTATTTTAACCTTCCCTTATTTATAAAATTTTTTTAAAATATGTTCAAACAAATGCTTCAGACTATTTTATGTTTAAACAACTAAAGTTGGTTATAATTCAACTTTAAATTAAATTTTCAAACTTAAGTTGACGAACGAAACGGAGCTAAAAAGTACTTTACATACCCTCATCTCTCAAGATTTGCATCCTGTACGTCACTCTTAAATGATTTTCTCTTCTCTCAAAGGAAAGTCGTCGTCTTTTTCTTGTCCTTTTCCTATTCGTCGTTTTTATTTCCACGTGATTCATACTAGTTCAGAATATGTCAAACTAAAGTATTTATATTGTGCAAAATAATTAAAAAATACTTTATATAGTGCAAAACGATTACAAAAATGTGCGCGGGTTTGGCATGGCAAGGCGAGGCATTGAAAACAATACAAATAAATAAAACAAAATTGGTTATGGATGAAGTTCGTTAAAGTTACAAGAAATTTTATCCATTTTTTTTACTTTTTTTAAGGCGAAGAAAAATTAAACTAACATCACTTTAGTCCCGAAAGAAGGAAAAATATCATAAATTCCCTCTAAATTTTGTTATTATTGTTAATATGTTCTATGAATTATAAAATATATTTACTGTGCCTCTTAAATTTTAATATATGTGTCAAGTTATCCATTCTGTTAGTTTCCGTAAGTTTTTCCATTATCTTCATGTCAAAATGCCCTATAAACTTTACTTTGGTGTCAAAATGCCTCATGGTCTTTAATATTTATGTTAAACTGCCCCATGATATTTAATATTTATACCAAACTGTCTCATTTATCTTATTTTAAGTATCTAACATTGTAGAATTGCCTAATAATTATTAACTCTTTTAGAATAGGTAAAAATATATATTTTTTATTCTAATAAAGTGGTATGCATCTTTTTTTAACATAATTTTTTTATTTTACATATTTTAATTCAATTTTATTTGGATTATGAGTTTTCTTATACGTAATCATAGTTGCTAGGATTCAAATGCAGGATTTGGATTTCAAATATGCAGGTTATTTGGCCTACATAATTTGAAATCATAGTCAACAAAATTTTATTTATGTGTTTGCTTAAACTCATACTGAAAATAAGTATCGTAAATTTACTGTGACACCATTCCTAGTTATAGTATTTAATTTAAAAAATGATCGGTTTGTAAATTTTGGTAACAATATGATTAGTCATAATTAAACTAAAAATTATAATATTAGGAAAATAAAATAGTAAACATAAGCTGTACAGTTATTTTTGTTTAAGTAAATCAAAATGAATATAAATTTAAATTATAATAACCAAAATAAAATATAGTGGGTAAAAAAAACATTCTCTTTTATTTAAAAATAATAATTTTTTTTACCTATTCTAAAAAATATAATAATTATTAGGCAATTATACAATGTTAGATAATTAAAATAAGATAAATGGGGCATTTGGATACAAATATTAAAAATCATGAGGTAATTTGACATAAATAGTAAAGACAAATGAGGTAATTTGTCACAAATGCAAATATTATGGGGTATTTGACACAAAAGCAAAGTTCATGAGATATTTTGATATTAAAAATGATGGAAAAACTAACGAAAATTAACAAAGGGTCAACTTAACACACATATTAAAGTACAGAAGGTATAATAAGTACATTTCATAGTTCAATGGGGCATATTGACACTAATGACAAAGTTCATAGGGAATTTATGAAAATTTTCTCCCGGAAGAATTTAAACAGTGAGAGATTGATTCGAACTTTATAGCTTATAATATAGTTAAATATATTATTATCATTAAATATGTCTACAATTACTCACGATAAGATATCCAATCATTTTTTGTCTGTAATCATTCCCGATAAGATATTCTATCATAATTGAAATGAAATATGTAATAGTTTTATCATTTAGAATCAGCCACTATATTCTTTTCTTACGAAAGCTCAAAAGTATATAACTTGCTTAACTTTATTTATATTATTAAAATATTCTTCTGTTTGTTAAATATAACTTTTTCATTTAGATATATGTAACTAGTAATTACTAGTTGTTTATGTGTAATATAATACTATTTAAAAATGTTAGTATAAAAGACACGTATAAATAAAAAATGTTACACATGCCTTTCTTGCTAAGCATAACTTCAAAATCGTTACCCAAATGTCTTGTTAAACTTCCATTTTTCTCATTTTTGACCCACGTTTTACATGTGTATCTCTAAGTTGAACTTGGGAAATCAAATTATTGTAATTAGTACTTTGACTAATGAAGCCATTCCTTTCAATGCAAAAAACCATGTGATCATGTAGATATCTTGAGAAAATAGTTTGTGTATAGACTTGTTTTATAATATAGTTTGTGTGTATAGGCTTGTTTTATAATATAGCTTTTGTGCATAGACTTATTTTATGCTATAAAAATTGCTCGGCGTTCAAAAATTGAATTTTGTAAAAGAAATTTTCAGGTTGAAGCTTTCCTTCTTTCAATGGACATTACTTATTTTGGTGTTTTAACAATTTGGAAATTTTAATTAAACAAGTAGTGCCCTTATGATTCCCACTTTTGTTTATATTAATATAAGATAGGAATTACGTAACTAATCAAAGTGGAATCAAAGGTGGGGCCTTACTTAGTCCCACATTAATAAAGAAACCAACAAGAAGTGATAAACTTCCTTGTTAAAAAGCCAAACTAGGCAAGTCATACCTTTGTCGGCCTTTTCACTAGGATCAAGTGTACTATATGTTTTTATCAGTTTAATATCTGATTTTTTAAGGGAGAATCATAACATTCGCTTGGTATTGGTGTTCTCAAAGTGTTGCCCTTACTTTACACTACAGTTTGAGCAGGCAGACCCCCTCTAATTCTTAGTTTTATTTATTTATTTATTTTTTCCCTCTTACTCTCATTGATAGCTTGCGATATATGCTTTCAGCTATATACATATATAAACATACAATAAGGTGTATATTATTTATATATGTTCTTCATAAGATTCTAATGCTCACATGACGCTACATTTTCAAGCTTTCTTATTATCAGTTAATATACATGATGATGATATGATATTGTCGGATATTGTTTATCTATCCAAAATGGGCCTATTCTAATAGAAAAAAGACACGACATAACGTTACAACAGCTTGGGAGACATGCGGTTTTAATATATACTTTCAACCAACATGTTATCTTCAAAAGATGTCCAGATGATTATCAAGATCCTTCGTAAATTTAATGTTACGATTATTATCTAAATTTCTAGTTCCAATCTAATCCAATCAATCATCCGACTTGCTATTCTCCTAAAGAAATGAGATAAGGGCCACACAAACTTTGGAAAGATAAAAAAAAAAAAACAATTTAGTGGCTTCAAGAATGCTTTCAAGAACACCAACAATCATTTGGTGGGACAATAAGATTAAGGTCTTGGGCTTGAGTCCCGGTACGACAGGTCTAATCAGTAGAACTTATTATAAGATTTCATGATAAAAGAAGCTAGCCAAAAAGATGTTTACTCATAACAAACAAAGAAAATAAAACTTCACTCAAGACCAACTCTATTAAAGACGATGAGACTATCAGACGGACTATAATTTCTTACTGCAAAAAGCACGTTACCCCCATCACAATTCTTCTATTCCTAGCTACCTCTTCAGTCTGTCTTGCCCCGATAGAGTTTCCAAATAAAAGCAGAATATACCCACAGCAAACAACTTTTAAACCGAAAAAAATCTATATAAAATCTTTACAGATCTGATGCGAAGAAGGTTGAAAACCAACCGGCAAAGGAATGAAACACGGGCGCAAAAAGAGCGAGCACAGGGTCGCATCAACAAGAACATCCGCCGGATGCAGGCTGGGATTGAGTTGCACCGGCAGTTGTTGACTTCAGATTCACATCAACCATGTCTTCTTGCTTTGTTGAAGAAAGTGTTTCCATTCCTGGTAAAGCAGCAGCAATTTTTCGAAAGAGTGCCTGTGGACAGACATTCGTTCTCAACAATCAAATATTGTCGTATTGAAGAAACCGAAATATTTAAGAATCAAGACAATTATTTCAGACTAAAGAAATCATTATAACGTAATCCGCCTACTCTGAAAGAAGAACGGAAAAGGTAACAGTAAGATCCCCGAAAAAAAAAAAGGGCGTATTGCCATACTCAAGTAGATAGGAAGTTTAGCAACATAGTATATTTGAGCAACATAGTAAGATGGTTAAATTGACATCACACAAATTGTCCCGGGAGAAATGTTGCTAATCTTTATCTACACTACTAAACAGCTTGTGGTAATTTGCCCTCTATCATTCAACAAATGCAAAAGAGAAACAAACCAGAGCGTTTACGTAGAGGTTTAACCAGAACATCAAACTAACATCAAACTGAGAGCTACCTTAATGTTAAAGCCAGCCTTAGCACTCGTTTCAATAAACATCACATTAAGTTCCCGGGCTTTGGCTTCTCCTTCCTCTATAGACACTTGCCTGCAAAATCATGTACAGAAAAATGCAAAATAAGATAACAATAGTGAAAAGTAATAGCTACTCAGATTGAATACCAAACTTGTTTAACAGGAAAATGAAAGAATTTAGTGCTCAATATGACGACATAGCAGAAATACAAGTACAAAGCATCACTGATCTGGCTTAAGGTATCGCATCTTATTCATTTTTTTTCTCACATATCATGGTTTACAAGAACTATTTTAGTATTTTACAGGCTTCTAGCTTGATACAAAACAGAAACATATTTGAGACTTCAGGAAGAAAAAATTTAAAAGGCTACAAGAAGAAAAACCTTGAGGTTAACGATTCATTTAGGTTGAACGTCAACCAAAGAATGGACGAATATTGTATTTGAGATTGCATTTATCTTTCGTGTGCATATGCCCACAAGATTTTTAAAATCCTAGTATATACGTTAAAAGGACAAAACTGAAACCCTAGTATGTACTTCATAACGTGATTAGTGTCAAAGCCAAATGAATATTTTGCATGATTCCAATTGTCCTTTTTAAGCTGGGCCAACTCCTAACAGAAATTTCGCCTTTTGGGTATTCCTAAAAGTAAGAGCAACATTTTCATGACAATAGGTAATACTTGTTTCCAGATATATGCATTCATCATGACCGATATGAAAAACCAATATGAAAACCCAAGTGGTCCTCGATTTAGAATATAACAGAATTATGTACTATGAACAAGTCAGTCAACTACATTGAACATCAATCATGCATTGTTAAATGTTAATCAACCTTTACCTCTTCTCGACAAGGTCTGTTTTGTTTCCAACAAGTACAATAATGACATCACTGCCTCTCTCGCTGCGCACTTCTTCTATCCACTTTGACGTGTTCAGAAAAGATTGTCGGCCTACATAATAAACCAACCAGAACAAAAGAAAAGACACATCATGGTATCTAGGTTGATGTCTGAACAATATGAAAAAGAGGAAAAAGTGAAGCAATCAGAAGATGTTAATAAGCAAACTTTGAACATTAATGGACTTTTCTTTCTTTTTTAATCATTTTTTCTTTTTTCTTTGGCTGAAGGAATGGTAGAAAGCTTTGAACTACCATCAAAAGCAGACAACATGAAGTTTCTACCAATTATGGTAGCACTATAAACCAACTATGGAGGGAGAACGACATTCACAAATATAAAACTATTTAGATCAGATCAAACAAATGGGTGCAGTTAAATAGTAAAATATATTAAAAGAAAATTCGACACTTGCTTACTTGCGACATCATAGACAATGACTGCAACTGATGAATCCCTAATGTAGCTCGGAATGAGACTTCTAAATCTTTCCTGTCCAGCTGTATCCCTGCCCCGAAATCAAATAAAAACAGTTGGAACTTGCCAAGAAAAACATTTAGATAGGGGGAAAAAAGAAAAACCCTGACATCATAACCCTCATTCATAGTAGTAGTACTTCATATATACATTTGGCTACTTTCGGGGAGGAAACAAAAGAAGGATAAAATGCATTTAGTACTAGTAATTACCCTACCTCTACAAATACTCTATCTTCATACTTTCACAAATTGACACCGGCAAAGGAATATCACTAGAAACATCAACCATGTATGACCAAGTGCGATGAATATTTTTCTACTAAAAAATGTGCAAGGAATCTTAACAATCTAACCATAGTTGTAGCCGAACAGTTCGATCTTCAAGATACATGGTTTTTGACAAGAAATCAATTCCAATTGTAGCCTGGTCAGCAAAAAATTAGAGTCAGTTCACCATTTAAATAGCTACAACTCATATGGAGTAAATGCATGAGGAATACAACAAATCTGTCGAATTAATATGTTTGAACTTTCGTTCAACTTGTTCTAGGTTAATATTGTCGAGAAAAACGATCATTACCAAGTTAAATTTTTATTTTATTTTATTTTTCCAGAATTTCTTCCCTTCAACCCCATACATCATTCTGATCCTAGCGCATTATTCTGAAGATACCTGCAATTTCAATAAAACGACATGGACCACCCATATCTTGACAAAGTTACACAAGCACTTCATTTACGCGCAAAGTGCTTTTTTTAGAGGATGACAGACCCAAATAAGCATGGGGAGGCCAGGCATCGCCGAGTAGTATATAGATTCCTTACGAAGCGTATTTGCCCACATACCCCGCTCACCGCGGTGGGACTAGTTAAAAAACTATTGCATTTCTCATTCATTTGTTTTGTTATTCTTGTTAAGCAAACAGGTGATTACCTCTTCGAAAATACAACAATATTTCAGTTAATTATCAAATCATTTTGGTTATTTAAGATAAAACTGCAAGATCAACCCAATGTAAACTGCCTTTAGATGGGATTCAAAAGTGTGATCCATTTGAGTGCTAATACAGTGCAACAATGAAAATCATCTCAACATCTGCTTAAAAACTTTCCTTTCAAATATTCTCTCGATCCAAACAGACAAAGAAAATGACATAAATCAAAACCCAGAAGCAAAAATTCAAAACAAAACGAGACAGACCCCGAAAAACACAAAACCCAAAGCTTAAAAGAACTAGATCAAAAACCCAAAAAAGAAGACAAGAAAACAAGTTGTAGCGAGGCGATCTGAGGTATGAAATGAAGAAATCCGAAAGAATTGCGATCTGGGTACGGAATAGTTACCTGATAAGTATTGTCGAATTTGTCGTACATGAAGCGGGTGATGATGCTGGTTTTGCCGACGGACTGGTCCCCCAAGAAGACGAGCTTGTACTTTGCCAGAGCCGACACTGGTGCCATTTTTTTTTTTTTTTTTGGATCGGAAACAGAGAAATGGAAAAGGGAGAGAAATTAATTGGTGGGGTTTGGTCTGATCGGATCTGAGAGAGAGAGGAGGTTTTGCTTTCTTCAGAAAATGGTGAATTCTCTCTTCTCTCTCTTTTCTCCGGCTGGGTTGTGGCCTGTGGGGAATGTGAGTTGTTTTTGTGACTGTTTACCGCCTCCAAGGTTCAAGATCGAAAATAGGTATCAACCGAAATGATAATCTTAAAAGTTAAAATTAATAAAATAATCTTCTGTCATTCGTTGTAGTTATGTGAGATCATTTTGTTAATAAAAGTTTTTTAATAAATTTTAAAAAGGTGATTAAGTTATTTTGTAAATTACATCACCCGATTCGGACATTGGTAGATGGGTGGTATTTTTATAAAATAATGATTTTATTATAATATATATAGTGATAGCAAATCAATAATATTATAAATATATATATAATATAACAGTAATTTCATATTAAATTTCATCATAAATAAAAATTATAACAGAACATAACTGTCTTTTTGCAAACCCATCCCGCAAATAAAAAACTCTTCATATTGGCTCCATAACCCCTTAAAATTGACAGGGACAGAGTGGGATTTCCCATCATAGATTCAGAGTAATTGCTGGTAACCCATTTACCTAATTATCTATTTCCTTTGTATAAATTAGAAATTAAAAATGCATATTTATACATATATTAGATTTTAGGTTAAAATAAATCAAAACCATAATATTCAGTTTTTAATATATCAAATATGTTAAAGTTTAATAATTGAAATCATTTATATTCTAAAACATCTTGTATAATATTTTTACTATAAATTATAAACAACTAAATGGGATGGGTAAATAGGGAATTGGAACGGGAATCCTAATCCATCTCCATTTCGTCACTTGTGATGAGTTAAAATTTTAGATCTATTTTCCCTGTCCTATTTACAGTCGGTCTCTGCAGATTTAAAAGGAAAATTGTAATCATTAATCATAAAATGTAAAGTTTGGATTTCCCTTCTTAATTAAAAAAAAATTTCAATGACATTAAAATTGTGATGGCTAATCAATGATGTTAAAAATTTGTGATGTGTTTCGCATGATTTGAGCATATAAAATAAATGAGTGTTTGAGAGAGGGGGGGGGGGGAAAAAGTGTCTTGGCAAATAAGTGGAAGATAGATTCGAATTTATTTTGAGTTGATTTTTTTACATTTAAGTCGGTACGTAAAACGCACACTTTAAAGCATTGTAAGTTATATCATTTCTCATCCTTGCTTCTTTGCAGGTGAAAAGGATTTTCACTGTTAACTTTTGAGCCAATCCATTCCATGTTGAGAAAGTACCAGGAGAAAGTGAATTAACCATTATTTCCCTTCTCTCTCGGTGAAAATGTGAATAGCCTCAATATTATGGCATCACAAGTAACACTTACACTTGATGTATCACATATCTCCAAGAAGTTGGCTATATGTGTGTTCAAGTGGCATGCAGTTAAATTGCACCGAAGTTTGGATCATGTTAATAATGATAACCAGAGTCTTATTTTGAAAATAGTCTTAGTGATTACAGACAAACATATAGTCACGTAGTACTTAGTTGTTCTCAATTTCTTCTCTTGAGCCAACATTGATGTCCCATGAATGTCAGGGTGCTTCTTTATTCTCCTTTTTATTCAGTCAGCAAATCCGCTCAATCTCAGAATAAAAATGTCTGAAATCACAACTTGTTAACCATTTCATAATACAGTAATTGAAGTTAATTTCTTACATTTGTTTGATAGAAAGTTGTATGTATACTTCTATCAATCAAATCAACTAAAGTTTGCTAGTTTAAGGAACAAATTAATGATAAACTTTTTTAAGGGAAGACGTTGAATTTCTTAAGAGGCTAAACTAGCTAGTAGTGAGAAAGATGGGTAAGGAAAGGAGATAAATGACTCATCTTTCATATATGAGAACATAATGATTATCACTTTGTTTGGCACATTTTAAAAGTCACGCAAAGCATAACCTATTATAGATATAGCGTCTTGATCCTTTATTAACGAGAGCAATAATGTAAAGAATGATAAATAAGCATACACAAGATTTAGTGATCCATTTTATACCGTGAGAGCTATGTATATTTTCAACCGCTTTATAAAGCATGTCATAAAATAATAATTTGACTCCGCAACACTCAATAGGACCAACGAGCTCTAAAATTTCTACAAGTCCCCTACAAATTTAATCATGAAACAACTTGTATCCTTTGCACATCCTTCCAATCCCAAAGAGCATGTCAGGCACATATATCTTATGTCCAAGCCAATCTCTAAAAAGATACAATCATTTGATCTTAACATTTAAAAAAAAAAAAATCTCATTTCCACTTACATACTCGAAACAAATTCATTTTCAATCACACTTTTATGCCTCACATTTCGACATTTGGTTTAGTTGTACGAGATAAATGATCTAATTAAGTTCACCCCACTTCCCTCTTCACAAACTTTTTGGTCATTATAATAAGTTTAGCTGACATAAAAGGAAAATTATAAACATGCATTAACAAAAGCATTAGTGTTTAGCACGGTTAATGTCCTTTGGTCCTTTTGTTTTGTTTTGTTTTTGTTTTTTGTTTTTTGTTTTTTTTTCATATTTGATTGATTTCAGGGAAGGGAATTTGGATTTAAAAACTGAGGAAAGTGCAGTGAAGCTTCGTAGCTAGGGACATTACCTCATATTTATGGAGTATTTCCTATCTTCACTGCTACAAGAAAATTGCCTCTATCTGCTCTCTACATAAATACTGCCATAGATAAGTGTCCCAATCATATATATATCGCCCTGGCCCCTGGGTAATAGTCGTTTTACACGACTCTTTTTCCTTTTTATGTAGACATGCTTGGCTCATCCATTATTACATATATATAATTAATAATTTAGCAGTACTCTTTTTATACGTAATTCTATATAAGATATGTATAATTTAAATCCCTTCTTAAATTCCAAAAAAAAAAAAGTATAAATGTATAAAAATAAAAAATATGTGTTTGTTTATATTCACATTTCCTTGATTTTTCTTATTTGGTCGTGGGTTAAGTAGATTCCTTTTTTTTTTTTTTTTTTTTAAATATAAATAAGAGAGGCGTGGATTGCTTATGTCTTCTATTTCAGTAATCTATAATTGGACATATTTCAAAATTTCCTCTTTGAACTTTGGACCTTGTAACTATTCCCCCTAAATTTTAAACTATAACATTCATTTTTCCTAAATTTTAAACAATTAGTGAATTTCTCCCTTATGTTAGATTTTGGATGGAAAATGCCACATGTCACACAAATAACCAAATAAAAAGGGCAATTTATTTCGTGTGACACATGACAATTTTCATCCAAAATCTAATAGATGGAGTATATTCGCTAACGATTCAAAGTTTAAAAGGAAAAGACGTTACAATTTAAAATTCGAGGGATAAATCGTTACAAGATCAAAAAATTCAAAGGGAAATTAGAAATTTATCCTCTATAATTTTTAGTGCATGGGAAATAGTAGTTTGGACTTCTGTTATGTACGTTAACTTTCCAATGAAGACAAATTACACTGACTTTAGGGATGAAATATTTATCACCAGGCAATGGATTTTGTTCAGTTAAACAAAAGTATTACATATAAAAAAAAATATAACTTTACGCATAATTTGTGCAAAAATCTCAATCATGCCTCAATTAACTTTATCAGTGCCTTAAAAAAAATTTAGAGACGAGGGATTCGAACTCTGCATCTTTAAATGAAATCAAGTGTGATCTGCAATCACAACTTGTCTTCATTTTGTAAGAAAAATTATAATAGAGTTGCACTTAATAACGCGAATAATCAACAACAACAAAAAAATAACACATGAACTAGTTAAGCTTCAAAAGTATTCCATAATATTATATAAGACTAATGTATACATAACTTTAACAATAATTTCACAATATAATTTCACATTGATTAATAGACTCTGAATTTCCTACCTCGAAGTTGAATATGTTATATATATATATATATATATATGAAAACTTATAACCTTTCATGAGAACTAAGCAAATGAAAATAAGACTATTGTATACATGACTTTATGATAATTTCGGGTCGACTAATAGAGTTTGAATTCGTACCGTCAAGTTGAATTATTGATATAAATATATATATATATATGTGTGTGTGTGTGTGTGTGTGAAAACTTATAACCTTTCATGAGAAGTAAGCAAATGGCCAATGCAAAGCGCAACATCACACAACTGAAACAAGTCATAGTTCTGACTCGCCAAGGGAGACACCACTTCCCTCCTCAACTCCTTAAACCCTTCCTCGCAGGTCACCGGCGCCTCCATGACCGCGGAGAGCCACACGCCGGCCGCGCCATAGAGCTCGCCGAGGAAGGCCCCGATGGCGTCGGCGAGCGTGGCGACGCCGTCCGAGTACAGCTCCAGGCAATCCTCCAAGCAGCGGAGGGAGAGGGGGTCCAGAGCCCCGGCAGAGGTCTCGTTACCGAGAAGCTGTTCGATGGCGAGAATCGTGGTCGTCGCGCTCTCGAGGGCGAGCTCCATGGCCACTAGAGCCAGGCCCTGGAGGTTGGTGATGGCGCTACTCACCGGAACGGCTTGGAGAGAGGCGGAGCAGAAGCTGTAGTTAATGACTGGGGATTGGTCTGCGCATTTCTTGCATGTCTGGTTTATTATATCTGACAATGAGTTCGGGTTGATCAAAGTGGAATTTGCAGTTTGCTGAGATATTGTGAGGAAGAAGAAGAAGAAGAAGAAGAAGAAACAGGACATGGAAATATGCTGCAATTTTTTTTTTTTTACTTGTGTAAGTCTTGAGATGGTTACATAGGTGCGTGTAAATATAAATATAGATATATATATATATGTATGTATGTATGTATCTATAGATAGATGTTATGAAATAAACAACGAAAGTAGGCAATAAAGAAAATGAAAAACAAGAACACACAAATCGTAGAAAATCTTAGATAGGGAAATAACCACAGACAGAGGAAAAGAAATCTATTAAATCAAAAATTGGTATAAAATTAACAGTTACCACCAAAAAAGTATAATAATAAAATCTTAAAATTACATCATATATATATTCAAATCCTAAAATCTAATCCGGATGAAAATTAGGTCGGTTCGTACTGTTGGTATGGAGCCACCGTACTCCCAACGGCCCCAGTGGTGGCTAACGGGATCGGGCCTTCTCTGTTACTACTACAGAGTCCCAAAAAAATCTCATAATTAAAGCTCTATTACAAATGTCACACCTAAACTTTCGGGCCGGGTTAAAAGAAAATTCGGATCACCAAACTCTAATAATAGAGATAAAAGAGAAATGTGAAAATGTAATACTGTACACTTTTATTTTCGTCCAAATCATAACGTGAAAGTACTATTGCGCACTATCATTTTAGCCGAAAAACTTTAATTTTCCAGTCCTTCAGTTTTTTTTTTTTGTGTCCTTTTTTAAACATTTTAAACATTTTTTATCAATTTTTTACATTTTAGTTCCTTTATATTTTTGGTCTTTTTTCATGCCTTTCTTTTTTCTTTTTAGATCCTTTATTATTATTTTTTGTTTATTTTTTTTACTTATTATTTTAAATATTTTTTATTCAGATAAATTTTCTTAAATATATCAAATCATATGCGTAACGCATACTTTTAATTAGTATATATGCTTTATATTTGTATGTATTAATTTAAATAAACTTTCTCAAATTATACATGTTTTAAATATATATACACATTTGTGTGTATTAGAGAGATTGCTAATTATATACGGCTAGAGAGCAAACACTGTGTGTACTAAATCGGCCGGTGATATTATACGTATTAAGGTATACAGATCTTGACAAACAGTGACAGATATTGTTTGTTACGATTAGTGGACCTCATTTATATATTAATTACATTGTACTTTATGGCTGTTTTAGGTCTATGAAAAGTAATATTCGTTACTTTTTAGAGGACATATCGGCCATGCAGGTTGAGTTCTAAATTTTACGACAATAGATGAAGATGAAGGGAGTTTGGCCGCGCAACTTAGGAAGCTTCCTGGCTAGCCGTGTGCAATTTAATTTAGAAAAATTATTAATGTTGTCAACATCAATTATAATCTAAACTTTTTAAGAAACGTAAGTTGTCATAAAAAAATAAGTGTTTAAAAGATATAATAATATTGGAGACATAGACTCTAATCTTAATTTTTGAATACTAAATCATGTTAGGTTGAATTATTATATTTCTATTGATAGGGACAACTACTTGATGTGGCTCCTTTAAACACCTACCAAAAATATAAAAAAAAAAAAATGCTGGGGACGTCAACTCTAATATCAATTTTTGAGTATCAACCTATATGAAATGTGAGTTGTCATTATTTTATTGGTTAGTGGTTTAAACATTGCCACATCAATTCATTACTTCCACCAATGAAAAGATGATACACGAGTTGATATTCAAAAAATTGGATTAGAGTTAGTATCCCTAGTACTACTAAAAAAATAATAATAACCCATATATACAATATAGGTTGTATTTAAAAATTATGATCAGAGTTCGCATCCCTAACATATTTATTAAGAGATTTTATACATCCATTAATCAGTATCTATTAATAAAAAAAATGATAAATTCTCATGTCATTCACGTAATGGAGTGACGCGTAAAGTTTTTTTTTTTTTTTTGGGGGGGAGGGGTAGGTTGGTGAATGGGGTGATTGGGGTACGCAAATGTTTACATCACGGACGGAGATGATATAGCAAGAAAGGACAATTTCACACAGTTTTTCTCTATAATTCATCAAAGGGTTGGTTTGATTTTTGCTTCCGCATTTAGTCTTTCTTAAATAGAAAGGTTGCGTAGTATTGATGTGATTAATGAACATATGGCAACAATTTATATATAGGCCAGTTTCCTTTTTGTTTAATGTGTGATTTTATTAGATCCTAAAAATAGGATATTGATGACTCAGATATGAGAACACAATTCATTTCTTTTTTCACTAAAAAAAAAAAAAAGGAAAGAAAGAAAAGAAAAGAAAACTATATATTTACGTGGAAAAGCCACAAGTCTTCTGATTAATTTTGGGTAAAATGCTACGAATTTTGACACTCATTGCTCCTTTACTTAATAACTTTTAATTTGGACAAACTTATCCATACAAGTTCTTCTTCCTCCACAGGCGAAATAGCCTTTTCCATAGTTTACTTGAGTTTAAGCTTCTGTTTTACACGCCGTTTTAAACTCATTTTTTAAACTTTTTCTGCAGTATTACATCCCTCCCAAGAGGTAAAATTAAAATCAAAATCGTAGATCTAAAGTGTGCAGAATTAAGTAATTTGAAAAAGAAAAATCAAAATAAAAGAATGATTTTAATATTTAACCCAACATATATCAGGAGCCTGGTAATTGCATGGCGGAATAGTGAAAGCTGTATTTGTAGGTTCACAACTTCACATCATAATTTTTCCAAATTTATATAACATAACTTATTAAAAACATATTCATATTCGTGTACTAAGCAAAAGATGAACTTAAATTAAAAGAGCTTATTGATGAGTAAACATATTAGTAAAAACAAGGGAAATAACCGTCCATTGAAAGAAGACATTATTCTCCTGAGTCAAAGGAGAAACTTCACCTTTCTTCTCACTACGAAGATGCGTCCATGGCAGAGCTGATTTCCAAGTTAGCTTTGTCGGAAATTCTTCAATTTGAAGTCGTGTTTCGCGTGACGCAGAGAAGAAATGGCATATCGGAGTAGAGTTGCAAGCAGTCTTTTTAGGCTGTTCTTCGCATATGGATCAATCACGTTTGTTTGCCTTTGAAACAATGAAATTTTGGAAGTAGTTTTTGTTGCATTGGACATGGCTTGCTCAATAGAGGTAGAAGCTAGCTCTTCAGGGTTTGTCACTTTTTTTTTTTTTTTTGTTCTTGAGATTTGTCTCTAGGCTTGTGACACAAAAATATTGCTTGTGATGTGTCTCAGCATTACATAATTAAAAATATCATAAATATAAATAGCTTGTAGTTTATTTTAATGAAAATGAGATGAAATGCAAGTCTTACTGGTTTTATTGCGTCTTGTCCTTTGCAAACGCTGAAGAGAGCCAATATAATGCACCCGACTTACGTTAAAGATGCCAATAACGTTAGAAATCTTGAATAAATTCTCTCTCCTTCGGTGACAAATATTATATAATATTATATTAGTTAAAGGCGGAGTGTGAAATAATGTAAGAATTGAAAGAGGAAATAATTAAAAAAAAAAAAAAAAAGCAAAACAAAACAAAACGATAAAATAAAAAAAGATAAAAATTTCTTTGTGAAATTATAAAAAAATAAAAAATAAAAACTCAAAACTCTTTTATGAAATTAAATTAAAAAAAAAACTCAAAGAAACTATTGTCAATTTTAATTGTGCGTAATAGATAGATAGATAGATGTTGCATGTTTTTTTTCATGTGTGTTCGCAAGTGAACGAATCGCCATAAGTAATAAAATGATAAAATATCGAGTATCGTCTCATAGAGATTGAAATCAAGAAACTAACTAAATATCACAATTAAAATGACTCAATTTTATATAAGCAATCAAAATTTAAAGGAAATAAAATTAAGCAACTAAATTAAACTAAGGATAAGCAAAATAAAAGCGATCGAAGATATGGATTGAAGGGAACTGGATGACATGTAAGGATAGGGGGTTTTGATTTCACTTGACTAAACTATGCTTATCCAATTCAAGGCTTGTTAATCAAATTTATTTAAATCATTAATCGTAGGCACCAATTTTAATTTCACTCCCTTTCTCAGGTGCCAAGGAAAAAAATATGTAAAATTAATCAAATTAATATCCCTATTAACTCAACCAGTTAAGCACTTATTACACAACCCTATTCTACTGATTATCTAAGTCATATTAGCCTCCTGAACTTAATATTATTATGGATTGTGTTTCCTAAGTTCCAACATATGAAATTACCAAACATATGAAATTAACTCCCCTGAGGCCAATTTCACACATCTAATAACTATTATGTAATGAAAAATTAAATTAGGAAAAATCATAGAGAAACACAAATGATTCTAAATGGGATTCAATCAACAAGCATTAAATTTATCAAAACATAGTCATCATCAAGTTACATCATATCCCCTAACTTAGAAAGTTTAGCCAGATATCAAAGTTCTCAAATCCATAATCAAATTCGAAACAAGCATCAAAACCATACCATACTCAAGTACCAATTCAAAGAGTAAATACATGTTCAAGAGCTACAAAGAGAGAGGAAGGTAGAAGGAAGAATAACTAGTTAAAGAACAAGCTCCCAAATCTTCAATCTCCTTGAATCCCTAAGAAAAGCCCTCAAAAACCTTGAAGTTTTTTCTCTTCTTTGTCTGAAATTTGGGTCTCCAAAAAGCTCTCTTGTTTTCACATGTTTCCCTTTTATACCTTTCGAAGATCAACTCATTTTTGTGTGGGCACTGTAAAGGATGAAATAGGGGGCTGCAGCGTGCATATGGCTGCTTGGGCTTCTCAGGAGGCGAGCTGCAGCAAATGAAAAGGGGGCTACAGCACGCCTGAAACAAGGCAGAAGCGAATTGGATGTTTTGTACACTATAGCCTATAAAAACGGGCTTAAAAACCAACAAAGTGCCTAAGAATAAAGATTGATAAAATCACTATATCCATAGATATAATATATATATGAATATAGTATGTAGAAGATGGCGTTCTTGATTGATTGTCGTCTTCGTGTTTTAGTTATATTAACTTGCCGTTTAATGACATTTTGTTGTCGTTTTGGTCAGTACGAGGGTATAGCCTGTTTTGTCGTTTTGTTAATACAGATATATATTCCAGCAATTTGCTTTCTTCTATGGCTCTCAGAGCTTGTTAATGGAATTTATCTGGGATTCCTTTCCAAGTAGCTAGTCCAAATTTCTTTTGTTAACAACAATTTTGAGTTTTATAAACTTCCCAGATCAAGTATAAGGCTCCATATCTAAATTTGGTACGGTGATTTTTTGAATTTGATCAGAGATGATATTTAAAATATTTAATTACGACTCTCTTTTATTTATAACTACTAAGAAGAATGATCACTCATAAATCAGTTAATATCAAAACAAGAGGTAGTAATTATAATATCAAATCGTTATAGGTGAGACTTGAAATGTGACATTATTTAAAATGTAAGAATATACTTAAACTTAATCTATGTGACTCAAGTCAGCATGACCTGTATAGAAAGGATCAAAACGGATAACGATTGAGGTGTATCCCCAAATCTGATTCGACATCTATTTAATGTTATGTTTGGTAGGATAAAAAAAGAGGGAGGAAGAAAGGGGAATGAGGGAAAATTGGATAGAAATTAGTGGAGTAGGGTGTTTGGTAAGAAGGAAAAAAGGAAGGAAAAAAAATAGAATGGAAAAAAAAATATAGTAAGGTTGATTCATTTTATTCCTTTCAAAAGTGGACGAAAAACCAAAATCTACTCTATCCTAACTAATATTATCTTTGTAACCCTATTTTTAAAATAAAATAATATAAATATATGTATAAAATAGTAAATATATCAAAATTTCATTTTATTTTCTTCCTATCTATCAAACAATATAAATGAAAACTATTTTTTTTTTCTATTATTCTATTTTTTCATCTTTTAAAAAATTTTTCTCCTTATTTTCTTTCTTTCCTACCAAACGAAACATAACATAAGTAACTTATTTGCGCCTCTTTAATCAGTCAAAACTTTCGATAAAAATGATCGCATCACTTTTACCTAAAATAAATTGTCATTATTTTCATTTATTAAGTTTTTAAATAACAAAAATCATATATAAGTTGGTATTTAAAATTGCGTCATGCATGGACTGGGACGGACACGCCATTGCCCAAACAATGAACAAGTGTTTCTATATTCAACGTGGCTTTGAGTTAGGAATATGTAAAACTGCAAACATCTATATATATGCAACAATAACCATCTATATTTAGCGGTGAAATTCTCCAGAACAAAATCCACGTCCAAAACGGACAGCCCGTACCGATCAAAAGTAGAAATAGTTATAAGTGATATATAGCAAATTAATCACTGTCGTTTGGGAGAAAAAAAGAAAAGAAACGACATCATGATATTATAATGTCGACGGCGGCGCCAGTGGATCCACACGACAAGATGAGAGCGAGAGACGTGAACCGCATGGCCAGGGGCGGGCAAGCTCCTCGCCCTGCTCATGAGTACGGCACCGTTTCGCCTCCACCTCCTCCCACCTCTGTCCACCCTCCGCCTAAGATCAACCGCAATAACCTGCCAAGGGTCTCTTTCTCTCTCTTCTCTCTCTCCCTCTCTCTCTCTCTCTCATGGAATTGAACTTAATATTTTTTTTCTTCTTATTTTCTATTTTGCTTGCTATAATTTTTATGTTTTTAAGAAGTTAGGTCAGCTAACAGATTTTGGATTATTAGTTTAAAACATAAACTAGGCGAAATATATATGTGTATATCTGAAAAATAGCCGGTATTGTTTAAAATATGTATAATTGACTATGATTAATGTTAAGATTGATGTAGTGACAAAATTTAATTTTATTTTAATTTAATAGAGCTTGACATTTTATTTTTATTTAAAAAAAAAACCTTCAGAAAATGTCATTTTTCTTTTCTTTTTTGTTTTGGTGAAAGTGGTATAATTTCTTTTTATAGCTCTTAATTAATTTCTTTTGCATGTGGTGGTTTCGTGCTATAATCATGACAAAGAAAATGAGTAGCGCAACACACGTGATATATAGATATGTCTCCTAGTGTGTGTGTATACATGCCATTAGGAATACATAAATTTGTCGTGATTAATATGAAACGGAAGCTGATATATGAATATAATCTTAATCACGTGCAGTACTTTTTTTTTTAGTGTTTAGTGTTTGAGTTTGAGTTAAGATTTGTATATTTAAATAGTGATTTTGATTGATTTTTTCAAAAAAGACGAAAAACAAAAAACTTTTGGGAAAAAAAGATAAAAATTGAGTTGATGGTGGTGAGTTTAAACTCACCAACCAAACGGGCGATCTTTTTGTCGGAGATTAATCATGTGCATGTGTTAGCTACTATATGTTGTTTGGGACTTATTTGGGGATGAAATTGTTAGGTGAATCTATATTTAGCCAATATTTGATTAATCAACTTAACTCAAACTCAACTCAAATTTTTTATCTCAATTTTAATTTTTTTTCTAAAAAGTCAACAAAGTTTATAATTACTTTTTAAAAAGTTAATTTAACTCAAACTTCAAAATTTCATCTCATCTCGAACTCAATTCATTCACCAAACAAACCAACTATTAAAAAGAAAAAGGGACTGAATCTTTAGGGTAAATTGGAAAACAAAGTTCGGTAATAGTTATACGAAGCAATGGAGGCATATTTATAAAGATTAAGTTATAGGCGTTGTTGTAAATTTTCAACAAAAAATCCCTAAAAAAAGTTAATGGAGAATTTGGAATTCTACTTGCCAAAAATAAATAAATAAAAGTTAGGGAGTACTAATTTTGATAATTATAACCATTTGCTATTGGAATATTATTTTCTCTACCTTTAGCATAAGAGATGTTAAAAAAGGTTTATAAATATATGTATAATTTGACTTCTAATGGTGCATGGTAAATTAAGCAGCAGGAGGAGGATATGGGGATGATGAGACGCCAGCTGACCAACCTCGCCACTGCTACGCGACATGAATCCTCCGATCGCCGGGTGCGATAAGATGTCTACCTGTGGGGCCCAACCTATGACTCTCCCTCTCTCCGCCGTCCGACCGATGAATCCCTCTGGCAAGACTTCCCTCGGGTTTTCATAAACCCCCGGGGACTCGTAAGTCAAGTTCTCAGCCTTTTGTGGAGGCCTGCCTAGGGACCACAAGAATCGGAGCCCACTATGCTCAAGCGCGTGAGCAATCTCTTTCACTCGATCCTCACGCAAGCTTCCCATGCTCCCGAAGCATAGGAACACCACGGAGGAATTAGGTTGATCATCAAGCCACTTCAATATCTAGTGGGTCCCACTCGACAAGATACGCCTGCTGATGCAATCCCTATTCAGGTTCAACACGGGTCCCACGGGATACACCTTAGGCAACACCCCATCACAGAGAGAAGTGATCGCTTGGGATTCCAACTCCTGAAACGAATTTACCATAATACCCTTGACCACCCTCGTCCTTCTGGTGTGCTGGAGGAGAAAGGGAGTGCAACTCTTTTCCACCACCAAATACGGCAGCGCACTGTCCGGAACCGACAGGAGAAAACTCGGAACGGCTAAGTAGGCGTCGGGATCGTTCTTGAACTCGGCGGCATCCATGTCATGCTCGTCTTTCCGAGATTGGAGGAAGAACATGAGGTACGTACGTGCATGCATGCGTAAATAGTGCATATGATATATACGTGATATATATATATATATGCGTATGTATTTTTTAGGCAATATGTAGATATACGCGTATGTGAATTTTGTATATGAGTATACGTGATATTTTTATTTGCTAATCACCCCCAGTTATTTATTAAAAGCTAGTTATACACACACACACACAAAAGCATAAAAAACTATGTGACTTGTTGTAAATAGTCTAATTAAAGAGAAGAAGAATAATGGCCGGAAGGGAATCCAATTTTGAAACCAAAAACATTACAAGAAGTGTTTTTTTTTTTTTTTTTTAAAAAAAAAAATCCATTTATGATGCTTTGTCTTGGCCACATCTAAGGTTATGTTAGAGGTAAGAGGGGAAAGAAAATTGGGGGCAAAGAAAATAATATCACGTTGGGTAAGAAAAAAAGAAAATGGAGAGGATCTTCTTTTATTGTTTTTGGATGGATTCCCCCTTCTAATCCGTCTATATAAATCGGGAGAAATTAAAAACTAGGTCATTTGAAGGATTTGAAATTAATGTGCTGCATGACATTCACTCTCCTCTTTTCTATCCTATCAAAGAGTTGTTTTCTAAACTTGCGTTCGTTTGGTTCACTGATTGGAGATGAAAATTTTAAGTTAGAGTAGGTTGACTTTTAAAAAATTAATTATAATTTTTATTGACTTTTAGAAAAAACAAAAATGAGATGAAAAATAAATTTAGTTTGAGTTGAATTGAAATCCAAACGAACTTAAATTCTATTGTTTTATTATTCTTTTGTTTAAAATTAAAGTAGCATTGTACTATGGTTGTTGGTTTTTAAATTTGAAATAATGGATACAAGTTTTTTTTTTTTTTTTTTTTTTTTTTAAGTAAAATGGTAGGGTATATGATTACAAAAAAACCAAAGGGGTTGAATTAAAATTTATAAAACACATCGTGCAGAAAGTTCAAAATGGAAAAGTATTACACTGCTAAGGGAAATAAAAAAAATAAACTAAATAAACATTAAAGTTCTTATATGTAAGTCAACCATTAGTAGTACAATTATCCAGCTTTGATGGTAAGTTGATAATTCGACTCTTTTTTATGAATTATATTTTATATTAGATTATATATAATAATGTTTTCTAGGCGAAATACTTATGTAATTTGATGATCCAGGTGCGTGAGGGATAAAGGTGAAGAGGCTCCTAAATGTTGCAGACTTGCAAGGCATTACAGGGCAATATGTCCTTTTGAATGGGTGTTTAATAGTACTTACAAACCTCTACAACACACACACACATATATACACATATTATATATCTTTTTTATACTACATTTCAATTTATATTTTTAATTCTTGCTCTTAAAATTACTGTTTGCTACTTCAATAAGAACAATGTTTTCCTTAAGAATATTATGTGAGCAAGTATAATTGGTTTTGTTACTCTTAAGCTTAGATAATTTTGATGGACATTCTTTGAATAGATTTAAACTGTGGAAGGTGAGAAATTAAGCAAAAAAAAAAAAAAAAAAAAAAAAAAAGAAGAAGAAGAAGAGAGAAAAAGTTTAGCAGTAAAAACAATAATTTTCAAGGCTATTAGGAGGTCTAATAATTTAATTATGTTTTGATGCAGATTGATAGGTGGGATGAAGACGAGAACGCAGAACGTTTCCTCCGATTTAGAAGATAACTAATATTAAGTTTATATGGTGTTTGGTGAATGAGTTTGAGTTAAGATTTTTAAATTTGAGTTTGTTGACTTTTTAAAAATTAGTTATAATTTTTGTTGATTTTTCAGAAAAAGACAAAAATGAGATAAAAATGTGAGTTTTGGGCATGAGAGAGTTTGTTCTATGATGTTCTATAGAGTGTTTGTTCTATGAAAAATGTGAGTTTTGGGGGTAAGACAAAAATTGGATGCCAAACTTCCTATAAATGTTCTATGACTAAAGCTGTTTAATCTCACTTCCAACTTTTTTTTTTTTTTTTTTTCTTTTTTGGGTAAGAGAGTTTGTGAAAGCTAAACTAGTTTAAACTAAAGAATGGTGGCCTCAGAGGGAGCCACCTCTCAAGGCTAAAAACGCCATTAGGCTCGGTTTTAAGGGCCTGTTGAAGGAGGTCTGTGCAAGTTATTTGGGTAATAAAGGGATAGTAAATTATAGCATATATAAAACAAATAAACTATTTAACAAGTATTTTAAATTCTGTATTTTACTCTTTAAGTTTCAAAATAATGATGTTTAGCTCTTTTTCTCTAGTCAACTTGTATAAGTGGTTATCATGTATTAAAACGTTGATATTTAAAAAAAAATGATGTGGTTAAAATATAGATGTCATAGATCATATATTTGAAAAAGTAAATTCTAATTACATAACTTTTAAGTTTTTTTTTTAAATAAATTGAAAAAAAAAAAAATTTTAACTGTAAGTTCGGATTAACTTACATCTATGATCTAAACGACCAGTCATGTGGTGATCTTTTTTTCGCTAAATGAATTTAGTTATAATTTTTAATAGCTGGACTATTGCCTTCCGTCTTTTTTGCTAAAACTATTGCCTTTTGGCTTAATTTCAGTTTTACTGGACAAAGCTTAAGAGAGCAGCAAGATTACTTGTCAGAAGCAAAAAAGTCCATTTTCTAGCAACGAGCAGACTTATAATTAAAGGATGTAGAAACTAGTAAAGACGACAAAGCTAATGAAAGAGCTTTTTAAAGCTAGAACTTCCATGAAAGAAAGGACATTGACTTAATTAAAAGAAAGAATAATGACAGGGGTTCTAATTATTTAATGCCGAGTTGTCCATCTTTGAAGTAGCACGTTTAATGCAATCAAAAGGGAAAAAAAAAAAAAAGAAGAAGCACGTTCAAAAAATGGTAACATAAAGAAAGTTGTACTAATAATATCATTATAATAATTCACCTGTTATATGAGTGTTATGTGAGTTGAAATAAAAACTTTAGTGTCATATGAGATGAAATAAAAATTTTAGATTTTTTAAGTCCGTATAAAAATAAGAACTTTGAAAAGTAAATTTTTAAAAGAAAAATAATGTAATTTTTTAAATAATATCCAAAATAATATAGTGGGGATCCAAAATGACCATATTACTGCAAATACTGTTCATTGAACAAGATAAAGGTTAGATCATTTGGCTTTCATGTTTGAATCTAAAATTTCATTTCAGTTTTTATTTTGTTTTATTTTACTTTTATTTTTAAATTTAACAAAAATTATGACTAATTTTTAAAAATTTATGACTTGAAAAAAAAAAAACTAACTTTAACCTAAAAATTTAAGTCCAAACCAATACACCAAACGTTGCTTTAATGATTGACTAATCCTTCGTGTAAGCATGCATGGAGCGAACGAAAGACAGTTAAGCACTCTCTCAACTTTTCAATTTTTGAAAAAATAGTCTATAATCTTGAATGAAATTAGATAATAACTCGGTTAAAAATGAAAACTTGACCATAATAATCCTTTGATTTTCTATTATATTAGCTCTTTTAATAAAAAATTACGACTTGTCACTGTTTATAAACATTAAAGCCCTATATGCTTAGGCTTAAGCCAACACAATCCCGTAAACGTGTACATAAAAAAATGGGAATGGTTTATGTCAACAAGCGAAAGGTTTTAACTATTTCTCTTTTTGTTAAAAAAAAAAAAAAAAAATTTCCCCGACTTGTAATTTGGTAAACAGACCCCGTTTGATCGGTGCGGTGGAGTTGATTGAAAAAAACGTTTCAACATGCTCGAACGACGTCGTTTCACTTTGGCTCCAAGCTATGCCGAACGACCGCGGCGTGCCCCATACGACGCACCGCTCGTGCGCCGCGCCGCACGCGCCAGATGAATCCGCGAGTCCCAACAACCTTCTCACGTGCCAGTGGGACCCACCACAACAGATCCACAGGCGGTTCCCTCGTACCACAGCCCAATCAGCGAAGCGCGTGAAGTTAATTCGCTCACTTGTAACTTTCCTGCGGCATTTTTTGTTGGGGGTTAGGGGTGCGTACCAGTACGTCACGCACTCTCTACCCTGATGACGTTTTTTGCCCCAAACAAACACATTTGCACTCTCTCTCTCTCTCTCTCCCTCCTCCACCCCCCCCCCCCCCCCACCAAATTATTTCCTCTTCTGCAAACCCTAACCCTATTCCCCTTTTCTCCATTTTTTTTTTTGGTTTGATTTCTTCTCATTCCCGAGCTCTCTCCGTCCTCAAACCCTAGCCTTTAGGTTCTGAATTTACAGAGATTTTTTTTCGAGATTTTTGAGTTTTCTTTTTTCCTTTTTTTGGGCCATTTTCCATGGATTCTCAGCAGAGCAATCTCTTCGACGCGGCGTCTCAGCCGGACACTGGCAACGACGCCTACACATTTCTCGAATTCAACACCCAAGGTGAGGACTTCGACTACCCGGAGTTTCGCGACCCGATTCGCTCCTCCGTCCCCTGGCCCACGCCCTCCGATTCCCTCTCCGACCCCCCCGGTGGGCCCGGCGGCACCGATCACCAGTCCGACGCCTCCCCTGTCTCCGCCTCCGGCCCCGGCAGCGCCGCCAAGGGCGGTCGGCCCAGCAGCAGCTCCAGTAATCAGGTGGTGGACGCCCTAGCGGCGGGGATGAGCGGCCTCAACTTCGAGGACACCGGAGACGACGACGGTTACGATTACGGGAAGGGCGATTTCACCGAACACGCTTGCCGCTATTGCGGGGTCTCGAACCCGGCCTGCGTCGTGAGGTGCAATGTGCCATCGTGTCGGAAGTGGTTCTGTAATTCGAGAGGAAACACGTCCGGTTCGCACATTGTGAATCACCTGGTGAGTTTAATTTTCGGTGATTATGGCGTTTTCTTTGATGTTTGAGAACTGAAAATTGGAGTTTAAATTAGGATTTTAGGGTTTTGTTGTAGTATTTTAGTGTGGGAAATTAGGATTGGTCTAGTTTTGAAGGTGCTTGAGAACGAATTTAGGATTTTATGGCTGTGTATATAACCGTGTATGGCTTTTGTTATTACTGCTTTCGGTTTCGTTAGTGGTGCACTTTCTTTAGTTGGAGTATTTTAGTTGGTTAAACTGAATACCATTTATTCAAGGAATGGAGATTAATTTGGGATGTTAAATTGGGAAGTTTGGGTTAGTCATGAGTGATTTCAGGCTATCTTAAACTTGAATTTCTTTGTAGTAGTAGTAGTTTAGTGCGGGAAATTAGTATCTGAGGCTAGTTTTGAAGGTGGTCAAAAACAAAATTTATGATTTTTGTAGCTAAGCCGCGCTCGTCTATTTTATTTTTATTTTTATTTTTATTTTTATTTTTGTTTTTACCTTCATATATAGGGGTGCACTTTAGTTGGAGATTTTTGGTTGGAGTTTTGGGTTATGACACGTAAGAGGGAATGTGGAAATCATAAATTAAAATAATCTATATACTGGTTTCAGAAAAATAATTTGTGATAAATGAAGTTGGATAGCGTCAGATCAGTATGCTTCTAGATTTTTTGCTGTAGTAAGTACATTCCTTCCAAGTCATAATGGAGAAAGAAGTTGTAGTAATTAAACTAGTTATTGTTCATAAAATGGTTTGTTTTTATTTTTTTCGGAAGTTTGTTAACCTAAAGTGATTTTGATTGTCATGTTATAACTTCTATTTGTTGACCCTTTAAGTGCGTTGATTGAAAAGCAATTATAGTATAAAATTCTTTTAAGTCTTACCACATTCCAACAATAAAATTTTGTCCATCATCTATTTAACCTTCCAGATATTTCCATTTGTGTCGGCTTTTGGTTTTTTGAGAAAAAGAATTTGCAACACAGGTTTCACCTTCAATTTATGCTATCGTCACCAAGTATTAATGATTTCTTCTATTGCTGTATTCTCAACGGGCCTAGCCCAAGCTTAAATCATCTATTGATTTGTGTTGCAAAAATTTCAAAATTCATTTGTACATATGTTAGGCATATATATGAATAATGGTCATCTCTGAAATAGTAAGTATTTTGGTTCCAAATGTAGGTTCGAGCAAAGCACAAGGAAGTCTGCCTTCATAAAGACAGTCCTTTGGGAGAAACAATCCTTGAGTGCTATAACTGTGGATGTCGTAATGTTTTCCTTCTTGGGTTTATATCAGCCAAGACAGAGAGTGTGGTTGTTCTTCTTTGTAGGGAACCTTGCTTAAGCGTTAATGCATTAAAGGATATGAACTGGGACCTGAGCCAGTGGTGTCCCTTGATTGATGATAGGTGTTTCTTGCAGTGGCTTGTTAAGGTTAGTACTTTTTGTCATCAGGTTCAATGCTGTTCTTCTTCTTCTTCATCTTCGTTTTTTTTTTTTTTTTTTTTTTTTTTTTTTTTTTTTTTTGTGTGTGTGTTTCTTACCTTCTAAGTTGTTGTACTTTGTAGGTACCGACTGAACAGGAGCAGTTGAGAGCTCGCCAAATTAGTGCTCAGCAAATAAATAAGGTAGAAGAACTTTGGAAAACGAATCCTGATGCTTCACTTGAAGATCTTGAGAAGCCTGGTGTGGATGATGAACCTCAGCCTGTAGTCTTGAAATATGAAGATGCGTACCAGGTAAACATGTTTGCATAATTTTTTACAGTGGTTGTTTGTATCCCTTTCAAAGAGGCTTCTTCCTATCTTCGTTGACCTTTATGGCTATTTACTGATAGGTAATATGGTCTGACAGTTTTTTCTTCTCATTTGCAGTATCAAAATGTATTTGCACCACTTATTAAGCTTGAAGCTGACTATGACAAAGTATGTATTGGAAGACCTTTTTTTTTTTTAAATTGTGAATGTGTGTCTGTATGTGTATCTGTAGTTGTTTTTATTCTCGCTATGTCATGTGACATCTTTTGTCCTTAATATTTCTGCAGATGATGAAAGAATCTCAAAGCAAGGATAATGTCACGATTCGTTGGGATATTGGTCTTAACAAAAAGCGTGTTGCTTATTTTGTTTTCCCCAAGGTGCCTTGCTATCTTTTTTTTATGTGGCATTTATGTTTACTTTCACCATGGCATTTATGCTATCACTCACGTTTTTAAATCTTGGTGAGCACGTTTTCTGTCATTATATTTAGTATTCTGATTTTCACAAGAATTAGTTGATCTTTTTGTTGTTGTAGGAGGACAATGAGTTGCGTCTTGTACCTGGAGATGAGTTGCGATTACGTTATTCTGGGGATGCAGCGCATCCAGCGTGGCAATCAGTGGGGCATGTGGTATGGCTTTTCTATCAAGAAAAAAGCATTTATTTAACTTATAATAGATTCGTGTATGTACCTTCTGTGTACTGTAATGTATTTTGTTCTGCACATAACATATTGTTTTACACAGATTAAGTTAACTGCACAAGAGGAAGTTGCTCTTGAACTTCGTGCCAGTCAGGTAGTTTGTGTTATTTTGTCTGACTCTTTTGTAATAAAGTTTTGATCGACTTTATTTCATTGTTTTTGGAATGCTTATTGTGAATACTATATGCAGGGAGTGCCAGTTGACGTGAACCATGGTTTCAGTGTTGACTTTGTTTGGAAGAGTACAAGCTTTGATCGGATGCAGGGTGCTATGAAAACTTTTGCAGTGGATGAGACCAGCGTTAGTGGGTAGGTTGGCTTTTGTTTTTGTTTTTTTTTTTGTTTTCAGTGGTGGCTGCTGGAAAGCTGACATTTTACCTCCAATTTTTCCTCTCTCTTTTTTCCTTCTCTTTTTTAAAGAACAAAGTTTAGTGTTCTGGAATTGTGGATTTGCATTTGTTGAAATTTATTTTAACATCAATTAGATTCATGGTTATACTATCATCCAATGTAGTGTGATGTTTTATGGGTCCTAGGTTGGTTTTCATTTGTCCATTTAAAATGCTTGCTTGTCTGATTGACTGAAGGGATGTGTACAAACTGTTATAAATCTTACCTTCTGGGCAGGTATATATATCATCACTTGTTAGGCCATGAAGTTGAGGTTCAGATGGTTCGCAATGCACTACCTCGTCGTTTTGGTGCACCTGGTCTTCCTGAGCTTAATGCATCTCAAGTAAGCTACTTCATTATTAAGTTATATTGTTCCCCAATGTAAATATAGTTATCATATCCATAATTCTTATTCATTTGTCTATTTGGGATGCTAAATATTAGTTAGACTCGTGGTCAAATTTGGTTAAGGCAAAGATAAGAGAAGTTACAAGCTTATGCTGTATTGTAAAAGGTTTCTTAAACACGTATGTCTATGCCTATAGAACGCCCATATGTGATATTATTCTCATTCAGCATGAAAATAGGAAATTACAATTTAGCACAATACTCTGAGGTGAGCAAACTAGATATTGTAGAGCTTTTACCATGTTTCCTTGAAATGTTTGGGGTACATGCACTTTTTTGCTGTTCTATTTCTTTTTCTTGGCAATGACATTCCCATGAGCGTTTAAGGCCTTGTTAGACTTTTTAATGCTTTTTTCGGTTAGTATTAATGATGTGAAATTAATTATTTTGGTTTTCTATTTTTTTTTTTTGTTTATTAGTATTTTTGTTATTATCATTGTTGTCATTATTATTATTATTATTATTATTTAAAATTTTTGTATGAAATATGATTCTCAGCCGGATGTTGTGTTTTACTGCCTTCTTATGAGGGTAAAATGTGCTAATGTTCCTTCATTTGCAGGTTTTTGCTGTTAAGAGTGTTCTTCAGAAGCCTATAAGTCTGATTCAAGGTCCCCCTGGTACGGGAAAAACTGTTACTTCAGCAGCTATCGTGTATCACATGGCTAAACAAGGCCAGGGACAGGTAACTCATTAAAACTTTCCAATTCTTTCCCGTGCTGTGCTACCTTTATGATTTATTTTTATCAGTGAATGGTCGTTTCTTGTCCAAAAAAAAAAAAAAAAAAAAAAGAAATAAAATAAAATAATCACTTCAATTATTTTTTATCAGGTTTTGGTTTGTGCTCCTAGTAACGTGGCCGTAGACCAACTAGCTGAAAAAATAAGTGCTACAGGATTAAAGGTAAGCGATCAAAATTCTCTACAGTTATACCTAGTGTACAGATAATTTTTATTTGGTAGTCTTTGTTGTGTTCTTATCGTTATTTCATGCTCTGACCATGTACATAAAACCAAGGGCTTTCAAACATAGATTGTGCTTCCTCATTGACGCAGTTTAATGCATATAAACTGGACTGTTTTGGTAACGTAAAAATTATTACGGCTATTTATCATTATGTTCTTGAAGACGTAAAGTATAAACAAAAATGTAGCATTATTATGAATGCTACCAAAATTTTGAAATATTTTTTCTTGAATTGGAGGGCAGCCAAATTGTAATATGACTTTGGGGGTTAAACCATTTTATCCATTTTTTTAGTTGAGTATATTATATTGTTAGATGGTCGTGCTTTGGTTTAAGTTGCTTAGCATCTGTGGTTACCTAGAGCAAATATTGCAAGTCTGTATATGTCTGGATAAGTGCATATTGTTGTTGCAATGAAATGTGGAGTCTCTAAAAAACTCTGATTTTGTATACTTATACCATTGCAAGTGATTTCCGCTTTACTTCTTATTGCCATTGATGTTTCTTTGGTAGCGACTTGTTTATTTACGCCGCATCCTATTTTCTGATTCTAGGTTGTTAGGCTTTGTGCAAAATCAAGGGAAGCTGTTAGTTCTCCTGTTGAGCATTTAACCCTGCACTACCAGGTTTGACATGCGTACTTTTTAAATATCTTCTGGGTTAATCTTATATATTTCCTCGGCTTCTGGCGTGATGCATGACAATGTTTATGACTGCAGGTTCGTCATCTAGACACATCTGAAAAAAGTGAGCTTCACAAGTTACAACAATTGAAAGATGAACAAGGTCTCTCTCTCTCTCTTCTACTTTTGTTAGTCAATCCTATTTTTAATTTCAATGGGACTTGTGGCCCTATTGCTGTCGTGAATGTTCTTTCACGTTGTTGTTTTATAGTAGGTAAAAATTTTCTTACACTTATTGGGGGTGGGGGGAAATGTGATTATGCATCACAAATAAAACTTGGTGGATATAGGGTTAACATGGAGCTGTTTGTTTGCTATGTGTTTGCAGGAGAGCTGTCCAGCAGTGATGAGAAAAAATATAAGGCACTGAAGCGGGCAACGGAGAGGGAGATTTCTCAGAGTGCTGATGTCATATGTTGCACATGTGTTGGAGCTGGAGATCCTCGATTGGCAAATTTTAGGTTCCGCCAGGTTAAATATCATCATCCTTTATGAATGGTTAACTGTCAATCAAGTTATTATTATTTTCACTTCTGCAATGAGACTGGCATTCAACTTAAAGAAGCTTAACTTATGCATCCTTGTTTTCAGGTGCTTATTGATGAATCTACTCAGGCAACAGAACCTGAATGCCTTATTCCTTTGGTTCTTGGTGTAAAGCAGGTATATTGATTGTTTGTTATCTATTCTTATATCCGTTACTTTCTATTGATGCTTGGTTTCGAACCATAAGGTCTATTGCCTTTGCAATTTTAGGTTGTTCTTGTTGGTGACCATTGCCAGCTTGGTCCAGTCATTATGTGCAAAAAAGCAGCTCGTGCTGGGTTAGCACAATCTCTCTTTGAACGCCTAGTTCTACTTGGTGTGAAACCAATTAGGTTGCAGGTAATTGGTCCTCCTTTCCTTTTCCCTTCTGTCCATACACATGCATGTGATGCACGTTTATATTTGCTTTTGGTATGGTCTTGTATAGCAGTTTGATGGTGTTATAGATTCAAGAGGTTCATCAGTCATCATTTTTCTTTTCTGATTTATAGTCAAATGGAGAAAACATTAGGCTCATTTTCTTTCTGTTTCAGCATTTGCTTTCCAAGTACTTTCTACTTAATACTCTGACTCTACTTTTACAAGCGTCAGAATGATAGTTTTGTGTCTTTAGAAGTTGATGGTTCTCAGGGCTGTTTCAAGTCTTTATGCTTTCACTTTCACCTTCCCTCATTTTCTTCATCGTTGTCAAAAATCTTGCAGCACGGTTTGTCTTGTCATTCAAACATAATACTTGATTATTTCCCCGTGTATACGTTATTATTTTCTTTTCTGTACTCATCATACATTATGTTGTTTGGAAATGGAGCACTTTGATTTGAATTTTTTGTTGTTTTTCCATTTGAGCTTGTTTTCTTTCTCCGATAGGCTAAAAATAATCATTTCAACTTCTAAGCGATTTAAAGTTTCTTTTTTTTCCTGTCTTTTCTTGGTTTCTTGTCAATGATGTTTGTGTTTGAGATGGAAAAGTAAAAATTGGACTTTGAACAGTGGACCATTCTCTAAAGCTTCTGCTAGCTAAATGTCCATCTTTTGAACAAGAAAAGAAAATACGCTTGACCAGTTTGTCTCTCTTCGATTTGATCTTGCTAGTTTTTCATTATAGCTTGTCAAATAATCTTAACCTTACGATTGATTCTGTGCTTGTGTGTATTAGGTTCAATACCGTATGCATCCATCTCTGTCAGAATTTCCTTCTAACAGCTTCTATGAAGGGACATTGCAAAATGGAGTTACCATCAATGAAAGGCAATCGTCTGGCATTGATTTTCCTTGGCCAGTCCCAAATCGCCCTATGTTCTTTTATGTGCAGGTATGGAAGTGATCAGATTGATAGAATCTATTAAAACTTGTTTTCTCACTGTGAAAAGATTTTCATCTCTTCCTTGTGTTTCTTTTTCTTCCATATTATCTTTTCTTTCTCCATGCTTCCTTTATATTGACATAGCTATTTTTCAGATGGGACAAGAGGAGATAAGTGCTAGCGGAACATCTTATCTGAATAGGACTGAGGCGGCTAATGTTGAAAAGATTGTAACCACGTTCTTAAGGAGCGGTGTAGTTCCCAGTCAGGTAAGTCTATGATCTTCATTTTGGATAGATAAGTATAATCCTTTTTTTTTTTTGGGAGGGAGTATAAGCCTATTTTTGGTACTGTGATATTGTTCAACATCTTGCAGATAGGGGTCATCACTCCATACGAGGGACAAAGAGCATATATTGTGAACTACATGTCAAGAAATGGTGCTCTTAGGCAGCAGCTTTACAAGGAAATCGAGGTGAAATATCTTACTTAACAATGCCAGATTGTATTTGATGTTTTGGTTTTGGCCTTTCAGGTCATTTATGCATTTTAGTGTTTGCTTTCTTTTATGCCTTCAGACTTCTAAATCAGTTAATGTTATTGCTAGTTTAAGCATGTGCTTATAAGCCTTTGATATTGTTATATTTTTAATCTCGTCTATTCTTGCTACAGGTTGCAAGCGTGGATTCATTTCAGGGAAGGGAAAAAGATTATATCATTCTGTCATGTGTGCGGAGTAATGAACATCAGGTTGGTTAATTTACTGTTAAAACAATCTTTTTGTCTTATTAATTTTATTAATGAGATTTTATAATTGTGAGTTTGAAGTTATTACTCAAAAATTCTTCGCATCTAGAAATTAAATCGGGTTTTTGTCCACGGAAGTTTATGTTTGTTGTCCACTATATTTATCCTTTATAGAGTTTTGCTCTGTTATATGTTGATTGCATATTCTATTGAACAAAAATGCTCAAGAAATCCATAGATGAAAATGTTTCGTCTTTATGTTGTAAAGCTCAGCAAACCTATTTTAGGATGTTGATTTTTAAAGATAAATGACCATCATTTTTGGCTGACTGCTGGAACACTTCTCTTCAGGGAATTGGATTCCTTAATGATCCTCGTAGGCTAAATGTTGCTTTAACACGTGCTCGGTATGGGATTGTGATACTTGGAAACCCAAAAGTTTTAAGCAAGCAGCCGTTGTGGAATAGTTTACTGACTCACTATAAGGTATTTCCTTTACCTCTTCTAATAAATTCTGCTTGTGAGCTTAAAGTACCTCTATTTTTACTTTGCTCCTTTTTATTTTTTTATATTTTTTTTTATTTTTAAATAATGAACTTGTTCCTAATATTCCATCAGGAACATGAGTGCTTGGTTGAAGGGCCGCTAAATAACCTAAAGCAAAGTATGGTCCAGTTTCAAAAGCCTAAAAAGGTACAGCATTGAGTTATAGCCTGCTCATCATCTGTACTTTTTGTTTTGATTTTGAAGTAAAGGGGGAATTTGGATGTTCTTCTCATCTCACATCTGTTGAAAGCATTTCTAGACAATGAATGTGGACTTGCATCACTGTTGGTTCTGTATTTATGCAGATATATAATGATCGCCGTCTTTTCTTTGGTGGTGGTCCTGGAGTCGTGCCTAGTGATAATTATGCATCTGTTTCCCCATCTAACCAAAATGCTGAGAGAAGAGGCAGTCGTGGTAGGGGTATGTTGATGCTTGCATATCTTTGACCTTTTTGTTTCAATAATCCCAGAGTTTTAACTTGTCCTTATGGGATGTATGGAGTGATAGAGTATGTGCTTGTTTAATGTTGATATTGTTTTCAAAGATTTTATTACGAAAAATATTATTTATACTTAATATAGGTTCTTACATACCTCCTGCCCCACCCAATGGAACCCATAAGCCTGGCTTGCATCCTGCTGGGTATCCAATGCCTCGAGTACCCCTTCCACCATTCCCTGGTGGCCCCGCTTCTCAGCCCTATGCTATTCCAACTCGTGGAGCTGTACACGGACCGGTTGGAGCAGTGCCTCATGTCCCCCAAGCTGGGACCCGAGGTTTTGGTGCTGGACGTGGCAATGCTGGTGCTCCTATTGGCAGTCATCTTCCCCACCAGCAAGGGACACAACAACCTATTGGAAGTATTGGATCTACATTTAACTTCCCTTCTCTAGAAAATCCAAATAGTCAGCCATCCGTGGGTGGTCCATTATCTCAACCTGGATTTGTTAATAATGTACGTAGTTCTTCTTTGATTTTATTTTTTGTTCCGGATCCTATTTTTCTACTTTTGTTGTTTTGTCTTGAGCATTTGTGAATTTTTATGCCGCAGATGCCAGTTCAAGGGGCAACCCAAACTTTTAGGGATGGATTTTCCATGGCTGGCATGTCTCAGGTATATTATTTTTCTCGTAAATATCTGAAGTTTGTCTTTTGGTTTTTGTTTTTTGGCTGAATATTTAGTATTTTATTTATGCGACTGATTTTCATTCTAAAATTTGTCTTGTAAAAACTGTGTTCAGGACTTCTTGGGTGATGACTTTAAAAGTCAGGGTTCACACGTGCCTTATAATGTTGCTGACTTCAATACTCAGGTACGAATTTGGAGGCCTTTTACTGTAGTTTTATATATTTGAAGATTAAGCGTGCTTCAGATATATGTAAATTGAAAATAGTGCCTCACATATATTTGAGATTTTTATCTATTTGTTTTTCATTTTTGATAGTCTATTATTTTCACTTGACTATACCCTTTTTGGTAAAGAAAATTGCGAAGCTTTGTTTTTCTTCATGTTAAAATCTAATGCTCTGCAGGCTTCTCAAAGTGGATATGGTGTTGATTATGTCACACAAGGAGCACAAGGTGGCTTTCCAGGGAGCTTTCTGAACCAGAGCTCTCAGGCTGGCTACTCTCGGTTTGGTACTGGGAATGATTTCATGTCTCAGGTTGCTCAAATTCCTTCTATGTTTTTAATTTGTTTTGTTTTGTTTTGTTTTTTTTTAATTAAAGGTCTCTTTGGCTTCTTTTTTTCCCTTCCAATTTACATGTCCGCTTAAATTTCCTCTCTGTTTCAGGATTATATGGCTCATGGATCACAAGGTTTATTTACTCAGGTTGGCATGAATGATCCATCGCAAGATGATGCATCACAAAGCCACTATGGTGTGGCCAACGCCAATCAACTTCAGTCTCAGGTTTTTACTTCCTCCAATGCTGCTTTATAGGGTTTAATACTGTTTCCTGCACAACATGATACCAACTTTGTGAAATAGTTGGTGTGCTTTCGGCTCTGCGATCAATTACCTGCTTGCGCGGTGCACCAACTGTTTAAAAAAAACTATATGCTTGCTCCTCCATCTTTTTATTCATCCCAGCAACCTTGTTTATTAGATCTTTGGCTGACCAAAAGGGCAAAAAATGGCCTAGCCTTTAGGAAGTAGGGTCCTAGAAGCCTGGAGTTGGCCTAGCTATTAGGAAGTAGGGTCCTAGAAACCTGGAGATGCCCATCTTAGTGACCATATCAACAAAACTTGGCTAGTTTGTCTTGCTTTCCATCGTCCCTGTTTTGGCATTAGTTTCCTTCACTTGTTGCCACATTCTCCATCTTGACCACCGATCGTGACCTGCCTCCATGTTCTCAAGCAGTGCACTGTTGCTCTGTGGATGTTCGGTTGTGATGCAAAGTGTTTGACAAGTTCCTTTACTTACTCGCAGGGCTTTATGAACTCTCTCTACTCGCAGTCCTTCACCCATTACAACACGCAGCCACTGAACTTGCAAACCCCACCGCAGCAACCTCAGCAGAGCCAGAGCTCCCAGAATCAGAAAATCCACTACAATGGTTGAAGTGACCATGGGGAGTAATTGATGTGATGGGTTATAGTCTTTGCATTCAGCAACTCCGGTTGTGCCCTCTTGTGTGTCCGAATTATGTGCCCTACGTTCAGACACGGTTGCCGTTTTTGAGGTCAGTTTGGTTATCTCTCTCCGTAACCCACACAGTTCATAATACTTGTTGGGTGTTGGAATAAAGATTTGTTCGACTGGGGCAAATATGACCAAAGGGTATTTTTGAGTGAAACACGAGCGGTGGCACATCCGGGGCTGAGAAAGAAAATGATAACCCCGATTATGTGTGTGGAAGTTTTGTGTTGAGGAAAAGGTTAAGAAACTTGTCAGAGGATGAGAGCATTACATGGCATGGTTTTGACGAAAGGGTTCGGGACGCTGGAATAGACAGGGATGGGGCTTGTAGTTACATTGTGACTCACAGGGAAGACCAATTCTACACACAGATAAAAAGCAATGAACAGAGAAAAGGAAAGGAAATTTTTGTACAGCCTGCGCAGGAAAGGTCGTCTATAACCCACCCACCACCCTTTCAGCTCTTCCTGACATGTAATTATACTCTTAATATCGTAATTAATTAGAGAGCATTACCGTGCCTAAACTTACAGAGGGTTATTTAGTAGAAGCAACGGAGCCCCTGGTGGTATATAAAAGTGTGATTATTGGTTTTTTACTTTAAATGTCTAAGTTGGCTTTTCTTGTTTGGTTAGAATGTTTATTTATTCGGTTTCGGTGTAGTTTGAATTCTCTTAATTGTTAGCCAAGGCAGGTTGCAGTTCTTAATCTGAAATCTTCTTTTACACCTGACTTTTGATACCCTTTTTGACTTGGGTATTTATGGGTTCTAACTTCTAATAACTAATGTACTTTGATTACCAACAACCAATGCGGATCCCACTAATTTGCCAAGTGTGGTAAAGTACATTTTTTTTGGTTGTTGAAAAAGTAATCACCGTTGAGCTATACTTAGGCCCGTTTGAGGGCATTTCTAGAGATATTATTTTAAAAGTTGAGTTGGAAATATTTATTTGGGGGGATAATTTTTAAAAAAGTTAATATGATATAGAAATAGGGTAAAAATTTAAATTGTGTTTAAAAAATATGTAAATTGGATCTTATCCTGTCCGACTCGTTGATACGAGTATTTTGATATTAAAATTATTTCATTTTGATTTGAAATAAAAAAGTTACGGATTTTTAAAATTTGAGTTTTTTGAAAATACAAAGAGAGAGTTTGATATAGAGTTGAGGTTTTAAAATTTATATAGTATTTTATTGTCTAAAGTCGCACCCAAAACGGGCCTTTAGAATTTAAAAGAAGAGGAGAAAGAGTCAAAATAATATTTTTGAAAAGAGTAATAATAAAGTATAGTTTAAAAAATGTTAAAACACATTAATAAATAACATCAGATTTATAATCACATATAGCATAAGAATTATTCCTCTTTTTTCCTCCTCTCTCTCTTATCTCTTACTTTTTTTAATTTAAAACATAAATTTATTATTAAAAATTAATCGTAAATTTATTATTTATTAGTAATTTAATGATTTATTATAATTTATTATTTTTTAAAAAATTTATTATAAATTTCAAAAATACTTGTGAAATATATTCTATGTTTTAATTTTCCTTAAAAGAATATTTGTTAGTCCATGCCTAAAAGCTTATTAGGATTTAATGTGGACAAATCCAACATGGCACACACTCATGAGCAAGTAATGTTAATATGTTTGATACTCGTAGCGTTTTTACCTGAGAGTTCAAAATTTCATATTTTTCTTTTTTTTTTTTTCAAGTAAAAATGTGAATATAATCAATTAATAACTGTATTTCTTTGCATTCCAACTAGTTCAGCGAAGGAAATAGAATGATGTTTGAGTAGGAACTTTCAGGTTTAAAACAAAAAAAAAATTCTTTTTAATGTTTGATAACGTGGTGATTTTAAAACATTTTAAAATTTCCAAGTTAAAACCAAAATCTAAAATTTGGAAAAAAAAAAAAAAAAAAAAAACAAATAAAATCTTTGCCTCCAAAATTCTCAACTAACATCTCCAACGTCCGCCACGTGGCCATCTTCCTCCTCCGGCGGTATCAAACTGTAAACCGCGAACGACCTCAACTCCATCCCCTCCTCTTCCTCTTCCTCCACAGCCACGGAACTACTGAGTCCACTCGTCAACTCAACGATTCCAAACCCCTCCTTCTCCAACTCGCTCAGACACTCGCCTGTCCACGTCCTCACCTCCGTCGCCGCCCACACCCTCGTCTCCCTCCGTCTCCGGCACACTCCCCTCAGCGTCCTCCCCAGCGCCGCCACCGCCTCCGCCTCCATAAACACGTCCGACATCACCACCACATCGAACAACTCGCCAACCGACTCGTCCGATCCCCACACGAGTTCCCTCACCTCGACTCTGTCCCCGAGCCGGTTCGCCTCCACGTTCCTCCTCAGCCCCGGGACCAGCGCGCCGACGTCCGTCAGCACCACGCGGCTCGCGCCGAGCAGAGCCGCCGTCAGTCCTGGGAGGCCGGCCCCAGCACCGAGCTCGAGGACGGACTTTCCGGCGAAGGGGAATTCGAGGTCTAGGTGAGAGGTCATCGCCTCGGCGAGGACCAGGGCAGCGTCCCAGACCCACGCGCCGGTGAGGGCGCATCCGGTGGCGGAGTCGCAGAGGTCGTCGAGCTCGAAGACTGCGAGGGTTTTGTCGCCGACGTGGAATTGTCGGAAACCGCCCATTTGTGATTGAGATGAAGAAGACATTGGCGTTGTTGTTGTCTTTATGAAGAGGTAATTTGTTTGTTTGTTTGTTTTTTTTTTTTTTGTTTATTCGGTTTGTTTGGCGGTAGCGAGTGTTCATGCAACTCTAGAAAACGGTCTAATATTATTCCTTTTCACAAATTGGTGGCAATTATTTATTTATCTATTTTATATTATTTTAAAAAATGCGAGATATTGTATGGTGGGATGTTCTCATCGTAGTTAAGTTAAGAGTAATCGATAGGATTCGTGGGATTTAGATCGAAAGTTCATAGCAAATTAGGTTGGATTATAATTTTGTGGGAGCATTTTTTGGACTATAGTGTCATTTTCACTTTATAAGTATAGCTTCTTTTAAATTGTAAGGTTTAAGAATATAATCGCTATTAAATATTATCACTAATAGAAAATAAGTCTATATGTGAGTTTTATATCGTGAGACTTATTTTTTTTATTAAGAAATTGATTGATACTTAATACCATTGAAATTATTTAACATTGTTCTCTAATCATATCGAATAATTTTCTTAAAAAAAAAAAAAAATTGGTGGCACACAAGTATCGCATTTTAAAATCTTCTTTTGGGAAAAAGTAGAGAATGTGATAACCGATTAGGTTCTTGGTTCTTAGATGCTTCATGTTTTGCTTCCTTTTCTTTTGAGAAGCATAAGATGCTTCGTGTTCTTTTCTTTGCTTTGGATGAGAAGATGAGAAGGTTTATTTGCATCATTACGCCCATATGATTCACTTCTCTTTTATGCCTTTTTTTTTTTTTTTTAAGCAATTGAAATTAGGTTGAAGTTTATGAAACATTTTTGAAACTACAATACAACATTTTAAAGTTTTTTTATAACAACTTTTTAAAAAAATATTAATAATTTTTAACTGAAATTTTTTTGAAAAGTCAAAACTCGTTTACAAACATTTTTAGGGCAGCTTTTGAGCTTTCACATAGCAATGTTTAAGGACGCTCATCTTGAAGTGATTTTGACAGGAAAATAACAGTAATTGGTAAGAAAGAGTAAGTGGATAATTGAATAAATCCAAAAAAAAAAAAAAAAGAAGAAGAAGAAGAAGAAGAAGAAGTTTGGCTTGGAGCATTTTCTATTACTAGAGTATTCTTCTTCTTTTTTTTTTTTTTTAATAATTACACGTATTTCTCCATAATTGCAATGAAATGCTGGTTTTGTCATCATATTAAGAAAAAAATATTAAAGATATCCCGTGAGTCTGACAATACAATGAATGTTTAAAAAGTATTCCTTCTAATAGTTTTTAGTCGATCAAAGAGCTGAAAATTTCTTATAGTGGTAATCTTACCCTTATTGTTTTACACCCAAACACAATTTGGAAATATCGATACCTACTATCAAATAGACCCTTTCTTTTAAATTGCTAAAAATTCAATATATATATATATATACACACACACATTTTTCAATTTAATATAAATGAAACTCTTATCCATTCCCAAAGTAAACGATATCCATATCTAAATCCAAATCACAATCAACAAATTCAATATGGTTTTCTTTTATTTATTCCATGTACGACTATTTTCCAAAGGGGATGTGCGACTTCTTTTGTCCTACCTAATTATATATGCTTTAAAAACTGTTATGTTAATATTTTATTTAAAAACAATTCAATCTGCATTTTCTTTTTTGGTCCACATATGATTATTATTATTTTGAATATTCTTATATTAAAAAAAAAACTCTTAACTCAGATGGATTTTATTTCTATTTAACGTATAAGTATTTTATCTTATTGTACTTCTTTACTTAATATTTTAAAGTCATCTTCAAGAGGGAGTGTGTAAGCATTGTCTTTGTTACCATTGTATCCCTCTTCTTCCTAGAATTAACTTTTCTCAAATACACCCCTATTCAAATATTTTTTCCTCCTCATTGTTGAAGTAAATTTTCTCCAATGTACTCCTATTAAAAAAAAAAAATTCCTGCATTATTTTCAAATAGAATTCTTCGAATTTTGTTCCTGTTATGATTATCTATCTTAAACACATTTTTCTAGCTCAAATACTGTTTTTAATATATATGTCTCTAATATCTTTGATAACTTTCTCTCTAGTTTTCCTCCACAAAATATTTTTAGAATTTTGGACTTTTTGGGTTTTTTAATTTCATTGATTTGTTCAATTTTGGGGATATCTTTTTTAATTTTGAACTTAATTCTATTTGGTTTTAGGTCCATTTTATTTTTCAGGAAGTTAATGTTTGTAATCATGGTTAAACAATACATCTTACTCCCTGTAGATTTTTATATTAAAAAAAATCTTAATCATGGTTTGTAATCATGGTAGATTTTGTCTTAAATCTGAGGAGGTGTTTAAGGAATTTACTGGCTCATATTCTATCAGTTGTAACTTTTGAAAGAAATAACTACGTTACTCCTAAATCAAGTATGTTGACGACGTGTTTTGCTACTTCAAAATGCGTAGTTTGGACGAGGTATCAGATCACATCAGGCTTATAAATAACACAAACCCACCTCATCTAGGCAAATTTCACTAAAAAAGAGGGACCATTGAGCTGAGGAACTTAATGCACAAACCAACTCGGGCTTTTTATATTTGACTTTTTCTTAGAACACTGATCAGTCATGCTGTGTTTTAAATCATAGAAAGTAATTTCAAATTAATTAGGCAACAAAAACGCTAGCAAATTATTGTAAAGTTGCTTATTCCTTATTAGATCGGAGTTTCATATATAAAACTAATGTTGATCTACCTCTTAATAACTTACTTATCATTTGAAAAAATTGATAAATAAACAATTCCGATAAAGAAGAATAATTATTAAATAACTATTTATTAATAAATAAACTAATCGAGACTTGACCCCCCGCGTGATATATAATCCTTGTCCCTCAGGTCAAGTTAGGCCTCCTTCCATGTGTTTTTTCAGCCAGCTCCTCCTAGACCAATTAGCCTAAGATAGGGGTGGACATATTCGATACCTAGTGTCATTGGGGACGGCCGCCCACACTCATTTTCTTAAATTTTGTTTTTTAGCTTTCAAAATCTTATGATTTTTTTTTTTTTTTTTTTTTGTAATGTTGTCTCACTAAAATTTATTATTCTTATACATGCTCTACTAAACGTTATACTTTTTAATCTTCATTATTATATATATTTGATAGTTCTTGAAGAATAATGTATACAATCCTTTTATATAATTAATTTTATTAAATATAAGCCCTACTAAAGTAAAATGTTAATTCCTGACCTGAGGCAGTGGAATGTACATTGTAAACTTCGTCCGGGAAAGCCTCAACAATGACGACCTTTGTCTATATCTCTACTTTTTTGCTAAAGAAAAGGTCTTGTATATTAATATATGTGCATTTATATATTGATATGTATATGTATGTATATAAAACATTTGTCGATATATATCCAGTCTCTACCCTTACTAAATCGATATCTCCAAGCAGAAGCCATTTTCTGTTCGAGTTGTCGGCCCCATGTTTGTGGGCTGGACAACAATGGGCCAAAAGCCCAATAGCTTTTGATTATTTAAAAAAAAAAGGAAAAAAAAAAAAAAAGAAGAAGGTTAAACAGAGAGTAACAAAGAGGAGAGAGAGAGAGTTTGAGTTTTGGGTTTGCTCAAGATGAACTATTCTCCTTTTATGGGTTTCGATTTTTGAATTCGTATCTTTACGGTGCTTATCTTAAATACTCATTTGACACTTAAAATTGAATTCTTTTTATGTTATATGTTAAAATCTATCTTATTAATGATAAATCTTGTTGTTTAGTCAAGATTGTGATTTATGTTGATGATTGTGAGTCTCTAGTTCTATCTAAAGATAACTTAATCATATTATTATTGATATAGTAGAAGTTAATATCAGATAACGATCTTATGATTTTTCCTTTCTTATTAGAGGGTTTTTTGCCTAAAAATTATTGTCTATTTTATGATTGATTATTTTAATTTTTCATTATCTTGATTGATTTGTTGACTTTATTAAAATTTATTTTTGGAGAATCCATTTTGAGAAAAAACTTTAATGGATGGTTTTCCTAACATTTTCTGACTCACTCGAGATTCCACGACGACTTTGAAACTGTCTTCCACAGCGAAGGCTTCCTCCTTCACATTGGGCTCAACCCTGAGTCTCCAGTGTTGTAATTTTCTCTCCGGTTTTCCAGCTTGCCAAACGGAAAAACTCTCTCCGTCTCGCTTTTGATAATAATTTTGAATTCAATGCTAAGGCACGCGTATATTTGGTTCGTTCTGGTGGGATATCTCTGTATATTCACCCCTTCTTCGAGTTCAATTCAGTATGATAAAAACAAGAACACGAAATCGGATGAATCGGCACTCGACTCTAAAATCGGCACTACAATTCACAAGAAATCTCGAACTTCATCATCATCACCGGACGTCGATTCGTTGTCTTGTCAAGACCTGGATGGTGACGGATCACTGAACACCACCTGTTCGTTACGTTCCCAGCTTAACTTGAACTCCGATCTTTACGTATACGGTACCGGAAACCTGGAGATACTCCCTTATGTGTCCGTTATGTGCCTAAGTGAGGGCTGTACGGTCACATTCAACTTGTCGGGCTATGTCAACATCGGTCATCATGCAACGGTTGTTGCCGGCACGGTAGTTTTCTCGGCGTCGAATCTGAGAATGGATAATGGTTCTTCTGTAAATACGACGTCGTTAGGAGGACTACCGCCTTCCCAGACTAGCGGCGTACCGGCTGGCTACGATGGTGCGGGGGGAGGACACGGCGGCCGGGGCGCTTCTTGCTGGAAAAATAGGAAGAAAAATGTTTGGGGTGGTGATGCGTATGGCTGGTCTTCATTGCAGAAGCCTTGGAGTTATGGGAGTAAGGGTGGCAGGAAATCGCCGGAAAGTCGATATGGAGGAAACGGTGGAGGACGTGTTAGGGTTGCAGTGACGGATGTGGTTTATGTCAATGGGTTTGTGACTGCAGATGGTGGTTTTGGAGGGTCTGCTGGTGGTGGAGGATCCGGTGGAAGTATATTTGTGCAGGCTGGAAAGCTGTGAGTACACCCAACTTCTTAAAACTTTTTCTTTTTCATATTTTTATGTTGGGGATTTGGTTTTTTTTTTTTTTTTTTTTTTTTTTTCAACACGTTTTCATAGGATGATGGTAATTTTTTTTAGTGTTTCCATTCTTATAGTGAATTAATGAGGTTACTTGTTTAAGCTTGTTGGGCTACAATCTTTCTAATAGATTGAGCTTGTATGTTAAAATATTAAGAGATGATATTAGCAAAATAACACCTTAAATAGATATGTTAAATTTTTTTTTCTTTTTTTTTTTTCTTTTCTTTGCCCTTTCTTAATACTTGTGTGGAATTTTGAGTCTCCCTACTTATCTCATTATATGTAAAAAGACTGAAGTTATTATAACTTGAACAATAATCTAGAGATGTGTTATTTTAATAACAATCATACAAATCACTCAAAGTTCGACATATAATCATTAAGTAAAGCAACTTAATAGTACTCTTATATATTCACTTTTTTATTGTATTTTTATGATGTAAGATTTAGAATTTCTTTCTGCCTTAAGTCTTAACATTAGGGGTGTGTTTTTCAATCCTTAAATAAATACAATGGGAAATGTAATCGGATTGACAAGAAAAGTACAGTAATAGAATGGAGTATCATTGATTTCTTTTATGGTATTGATATACTTATTTGATCATGTAAAAGAAAACAATCTAATTCACTTTTCCGTATGTTAATTTTACTAATGTAATTACTAAAATGTTCTATTATGCAACCAAAGAATCATTAACACATGCAAACTTATTAGGAATATAAAAGTAAATTTGATATTTATTTCATTCGACAAGAAATCAATATCAAAGGAATGCAACAGTTGAGATTTTTCTTATTCATTCTCTATATCGTGCGATGTTCACTAAATTCTTATTATCTATTTTTTAAGTAAACACATAATTAATTAAAAAAGAAAATGACTGCACATCTTTCCTTTCTGTTTGATACAAATAAACATGCACGTGTCTTTCTTGTTAGACTACATCTATGAGTGATTAACCATCATTTCCTTGAACGCATTTCTAAAAATATTTAAAAAAAAAAAAAAAAAAAAACCAAACATTTTCAATAGAACTGTTGGTGCTTGGTGATACAATTAATTTTCCACGTTGGAAACCTTCATGATATGGTATTCAAAGCATTGTCCATAACCCTAGTCCACATGCAAAGTCCTATGGCCTAAACTTTTTTGACATTATGTCTTGTCTAGCAAGGGATATGGAACTATAAGTGCAGCCGGCGGGACGGGATGGGGTGGAGGTGGTGGCGGAAGAATCTCTCTCGACTGTCGCAGCATACAAGATGATCTAAAAATTTCAGTGCGGGGTTGGTATTGATTTCTCATCTATCAGTTGAGGCTTTGAATTTATTGTTCGAATTATGGATTTGAACCTTTGATATAAAAGCGACTGAAATGCTTAAAGGTTTCTACCATATATAAAAGTGGAACTTTGCATGACATGGTTTTCTTGTTCCAGGTGGTTTGAGTATTGGGTGTCCGGAGAATGGTGGAGCAGCTGGAACCTATTTTAATGCAGATTCACTTACTCTAAGAGTTGGTAATGACAATGTCACAACCGAAACCGAAACCATTTTTCTGGATTTTCCCAGCAGACCGTTTTGGTCACATGCTACTGTGGAGAACAATGCTAGAGTGTTGGCTCCATTGTTGTGGTCCAGAATTCAGGTTGCCAAATTTCGTCTCATCTACCAGATTTCCATTTCATCAATTTGATTAAATTTGTTCTTATCTTCTTGTTCAATAAATAGCTTACTGCTAGGGTTTTGTTTCATCCAAACACTGTTGCATGAATCTCCTTTTTTTTTTTTTTTTTAATATACATTTTTTTCGTGTGTAGTTTTTTCTTTTAACATTATGTTCAAGATGCATTCAAGAGTGGCTTTGGAATCCAATTTTATAGTTTTATATGAAATTTTGAGAGCACTTTTTTCATAGTAGTCTTTTTTTTTAAAATATTTTTTTAATAGCCTTTTATAAGCTATTTTAAGCCCAAGTTTATAGAGGCTACAAGCATAAAATCACTATCTAAAATCTGACCTTTTTTGTTTTTGGCATGTGATATTTCTCAAATCTGTAATATGATAGAAGCGAGTGCACTAAATAAAACATCCTCAATCATTATCTCACAACTGCCGGCGGTTCTTATTAGTCTTTATATACTTTGCGACCAAATAACCTCATATGGAAGTGTATATTTTGTGGGATGCATCCCTTTTTTTTTTTTTTCTCTCTCTTTTTGGTGGATGGTTATGCTTCCTTACTCTTTGATTATGCAGGTGAGAGGCCAAATTAGTCTATACCGCAGAGGCAGCATCATTTTTGGACTGGGATACTTCCCCAGGATCTCAGAATTTGAGCTTGTTGCTGAAGAACTGTTGATGAGTGATTCCACTATAAAGGTAAACCCATACTAATTTTCCTTTAGCCAATAAATAAATAAGAAGAAGAAGAAGAAGATACTATCTTTCTATTTTACTGTTGATCAAAAAAATATTCTATGAAACCAACAATAATCATAATTTTTAGGTACCAATAATTACTGATGTGGCATGTGAGTAGCTGCTTTACTCTTAAGTGTTTTAAGATTATATTGTCATATCAATTAGTGATAAGAGAATGGATCTACAACCAAAAAAAAAAAAAAAAAGCTAATGCAAACTAAGCCTTGACTTGTTGGACCAGCATAATTAAGCACCGACCAAAATCAAACCAAACAAATTAATTAAGACAGGCAGTGCTGTACAGTATAAATTCATGTAAAATTTTGTATTCTAATATAGCTATATTGGATCTCAAAGAGACGCCAATAATGCAGTATTTTAGGAACATTAGAAATGTTAAAATTAAAATTAAAAAAAAAAAAAAAAAAGAGAGAGGGGAAAAAAATTAGGTGGAGAGTGTTTTGAGTACATCCTTATAATTTTACGCACTCTAACATTGAAATTTATAATTTTAGTGTTATTAAATGACAAAATTATCAATTTTAATATTAAGGTGAACATAAATATAAAAATATATCAAATTCATGACATTCTTGTATATAACCCTTCTATAGAAAATGAGTCCCACTTATAAGTCCTTTATTGTTTTTACTTTTTTTAGTGTGTGTCTGTGTGACGTTAAATTCCAGTAATGTCATTTACGCTGTTTTAAAAGCATTTTTTATTTTCTCATATTGTTCTAAAAGGAATATTCAAACAAAATAATACTTAAAAGAGAGAGAGAGAGAAGAAGAGAATATATTCTAATCCCTTACCTATTTAACACGAGTTAAATCTATCCAACTTTTTTTGTTTCTCTCTTTTCTATATATAGAGAGCTGTTAAATATGTCCAGGCCTCACTCTTCAAATTATCTAAAAATTTACCGGCACCAGCTAAACATCTGCTGTACACGAATTTAGGTTTTTGGTGAGCTTAGAGTTACAGTCAAGAAGATGCTCATGTGGAACTCTAAAATCGATCAAACCGCGGTCGACGAGCTCGAAGACGGAAAGGGTTTTGTCTCCGACGTGGAATTTCCAAATACAAATTTGGTTCTGCCTTGAGTTGCAGCCATGGCGTTGTTTTTATGAAGGTTTGTTTTGTTAGTGTTGTGTCATGCCATTGCCAGTCTAGAAAATGGTCCTTTTTGACTAATTGATGGCACTTATATTTTTATTTATCTTATTTTAAATACAGACATTATTCAATAGATCATGTATACTACATTATCATGCTTACGTGATACACCCGTCCACTAAAAATTTTACATTTGAAGAGGTTTTTATGTTATTTTTAAACTATATTTCTCTTTCATAATGTGTATTACATTAATTGTTAAGTCAAAATCTCTATAAATGCTCTTATATGAAATGACTAAAAAGATTTCTATTGTTTAATTGACTTTATATATTGTTAATTTTAAGTAAAAAAATATTTCACAAATTCAAATCTATTAAGGATTGTAGATTTTTTTTATATATTTATATTATAGACATATAGATATAAACGACAAGTTAAAGTGTTGTTGGCAGGGCAAAGACGAAAAAAACATATCGTGAAAAAAGTTAATTGGATTAATTACACTAAATATATAATTGTAATCATGTTCCTTCTGATTGGATTGGTTTTGAAAAATATATTGCCTCTGTCAAACGGTATTATCTCACGAAGCATAATTTTTCGTTCATTGAAGAAGAAGAAGAAACCTTCCCAAAAAAAAAAAAAAAAAAAAAAAAGGAGAAGGAGGAGAAGATATTGTTTCCTTCCAAAATAAACACAATTGTAAAATTTTTCTGAATTAAAAATGATACAATGACTTAAGATATTCATACGTATAAAAATATTTCCAAAATTAAAAATAGTAATATACTGTTCATTATTTAGTACGAGGGATTTAAGTAGAATACTTATGAGGATTTTAAATTAGTATTTAATGTGATGCATATTAGGAAAGAGAAATGTAATTATAAAAAATTGACATAAACAAATCATCCAAATGTCAAATTTTAATGAAGTGAGTATACCACGTAAGCATGATGACGTAGTCCACCCAGTCTACTGAATTAAGTATGGATATGCTGATTTGTTCATTTTTTAGTAGTCCAAAACATACGTTTTGTAAGATTTCCTAAATATGTAAAAGAGTGGACATGCTTTTCTATGTTATTTGGGATCATTTACATGTACGGTCAAATTAGAACCCTGATTTAAAAAAAAAACCCAAAAACAAATTTATTTATAAAATTGAACAAATTTTGAATGGATGTTTAACAATGATCATTTCATGAAATACTTCTTTTAGTTAGTCCAAAATGAACGTTTTGGGAAATGTTGGGAATGGCACGAATTTCCTGCTAAATTCCCTCACGGAAAATTTTTTATTTCTTATTGAGTAATTGGTCTAATAATCCCTGAATTCTTTCAAAAGTGACGATTTGGTCTCTGTTCTTTTCTCTTTTTTTTTTCGTTTTTTACCGAGATAACCCTAAACTCTTATTTTTTGACCGTTATAGTTCTTTCAATCTAAATCCGTTAAATTCTAATAGAATAAGAGGATATTTTAATAATTTATTAATAATTAGTTTTAAAAAATAAAAAACTCATAAAAATGAAAATTTCTCTCTCTCATCCCCCCCCCCCCCAATGTAGGTTTTTGGCACCTGCGATTTGGGCGTCAGCCCCCCAGCCCGGTGAGCTCTTGCGCCCCCCCATTTGTGTCCCCCCCTCCCCCCAGCAGCGATCTGGTCTCAGTTCAGTGAGCCCAGATCTTGGAATGCCAAACTCAAACCGCCATTTTGGGGGGGGGGGGGGGGGAACCTAAAGAGAGAGCCGCCAAGAACCAGATCGGGGGTGCCAAGTACCAAATCCCGAATTTAGGGGTGGGGGGGAGGACTCGGATCACGACTTATAGGGCGAGGGGGTGAGGCAAGTGGGTGCCAAGAACTAGATTAGACTTTGTAGGATTGGGAACCCAAATTTAGAAGTGGGGGGAGGGGAGGGGAGGGGGGGGGGGGGGGGGGGAGGCCTCAGATCGCAACTTGTGGTGTGGGGGGTGAGGCAAGTGGGGGGCCAAGAACCATATCAGACTTTGGGTCAGGATGGGGTTGGGAATCCAAATTTCGAAGTGAGGGGTGGGGGGAAGGGGGGGCGAGAACTAGATTGCGACTTTAGGGGAGGGGGAGGGGGTGGGGGGTTGGGGCAAGTGTGGGGCCAAGAACCAAATTCGACTTTGGGGTGTGAGGGGGGGTGCGAACCTAGATTTTGCAGTGGAGAGGGGGCGAGAACCCATATAGCGACTGTGGGAGGTGGGGTGCGACTGTCGGAGATGGAGGCTGTGGGAGACCTTTCTACAAAGTTAGGTAGAGTGATAAGGGGGGAAAAGGGAGCGGAAAATATAGGCTTTTAGTATATTGAGGGTATTTTAGTCTTTTTACTATAAAAAAGATAATTTTAGCAAGATTTTGTAAGAAATTTAACAGAATTTGACAGAAAGGACTATAATGGCCAAGAAAATAAGAATTTAGGGTTATCTTGACAAAAAAAAAAAAAAAAACAAGAACTAAAACGTTATCTTCAAAAAATTTAGGGATTCTTGTTAGAGAATGAAAAAGAAAAATTTGGCAACTCCCTCTACCAACCATCAAAGTGGGGGTAATAACTGTCCCCATGACGGCTGATCTATGCCAGATCTGGACAATCGGTAAAGGGTGGATGGATTCGTGCGATCCACGGTGGACGGCTTCTCACTTTCGATGCCAGCAATGGTAATAGAGGTTGCATTCGAGCAGTGGGAGGCTCACCGATGGGAGGCGGGGTGATGACGCCAGATGGGTGGCCGACCAGTTCAAAAGACCCTATTCTTATGGGGTTTTTTTTTTTTGGATTATCTTTAATGTGATCTAATGGAGATGTTCTATAGTTAATCTGGTGAATTTTTTTAATCTTATATGTTCAAAACTAATCAGATGGTCAAAATATTTTACCCCATTGGTTGCCCCGTTGTAGAATTGACCTAAACAAATTAATAAATCTAAATAAGAAAAAAAAAACTTTTTCCTTCTCAAAAAGTAAACATAAAGTTTCTCTGAAAAAAAAAAAAAAAAAAAAAAGAAACAATGAAAATTCGTGGGTAGCAATATCACTTCCAACAAAATAAATTACAGTTTAATAGTAAAAACAAAGTTATTATAAAAATAAAAATAAAAATAAAAACCTTCCTTAATAACAAATTTAAGGCAAGAAGAAAAACTCAAGGACTATCATAGGAGAAATGTAAGGCATTGTTGCATAGAAAGGAATAATAAAACTAGATTATAATATATATATATATATATTATTTTTGTAAGGAGTTTTTTTTTTCTCTAAAATATTTTTTATTTCCATTTTTAAATAATTAGTGTGGTGTATGTTTTTTTTAATTACTTTATAAAATAATATTTATATTTATAGGTATATGGGGATATGAGAAATCTTAATAGGTTTTAAGATAATTTTGTTATATAATAAAAATATAACAAAAATCTTTAATAATTTGGTGAGGATATTAATCAATATTATAATTACAAATAAAATCTCCCATGAAAGAATCACAAATTTCCCAATCACATTTGCTAGTACTGGAGGCCGACTCAAAGGATTTTGAATAGTACGAGCCACTTCAAGTTATCAAACTCAATTATAGAGTTACAAAAGCCACATGTTTGGTTTAAGAAAATACCCTCCCGAACTGCACCCACGTGTGAGGAGAACTTACCAAAGATACACGTTGATAACGCACAAACAATCATACGACTCTCAACTCTAGGCACATCACATCAAAAATAAAAAATTAAATAAATAAATAAAAAGAAAAAAGAAGAAGAAGAAATACATGTTATCTTGGAGCAAATATGCAACTAAATCGCATTTCAAATGTTGCTGTAATCATCCCAGGATTGGTGTTTTATTGGAGAGAGAGTAAATTAGGAAGGGCACATATAGAGCTCTTCCTTACTCACTCCTAAGTACTCGGCATGATCTTCCAATATTTAAAATATATATATATATATATATATATATATACTAGACTTATAATACGTGCTTTAAACTAATGTTCTAAAAAAAAGTAAGAGACACATGATGCATTTTGTGTTGTTTAACATATGGATTAATGATTTATCTAGTGTCATATCATGGGTCATTACAAGCATTATTTGTCGTGTCGGTCTGTCATATCATATTTGTATGGATGCATATCATACCTTTAATGAAATGATTTGACCTATTTTTAAAAATGAGAAAGACACGCTACATTACATGATGTTTATCATATGGATTAATAACTTATTCAATATTATCATATCTGTGTCATTATAAATATTATTTATCATGTATCGTATTTGTACAGATGCAAATCATAACTTCAATGGAATTGTTTGACTCATTTTAAACAAGTTGTGCTCCCAAAATAGTCACAAAGTCATTGCACATAGTTTACGTTATATCATGACCTACAAATATACCCATGCAGGCAAGTGTTGGGTATTCGAAAGAGACATAAATCAAGCTCACATTGTCACCAACTTTTTTTTTTTTTTTGACATGTGACGGATCAGACAATACTTTGGTACGTGTTAGTAAGCATACAACATCATATCATGTACATATTATACTAATATACTAAATGAGAGTAAGGGTTCTACTGTAGAAGGAACAGTGATGAACAATGATTTCATTTTATCTCTGATTTTACTTCATTAGCTACAGTACTGAACAGTATTTTTACTACAGTAAATGAACAGTAATGAACAGTAAATGTACAATATTTTTATCTTTTTCTACAGTATAATGACTTTTTTACCTTTCATCACTAACTATTTTTTTCCTCCGTTACAGTATTATGCCGGTTTTACCCTTTATTTTTTTTTATCAAAATGACAATTTTGTCCTTGATTTTTAGTTACTTTTACTATTTGATACAGTGTTGGGACAATTTTGTCCTTCTAAAATTATTAATTGATGATTTTACACTTCATTTGTAGTTGCTTTTTTTTCTTTGCTACAGTGTTATCCTTGTTTTACCCCTATTTTTTAGTTGCTTTTCTTTTTCCTACAGTGTGTTGTCAGTTTTATCCCTATTCAGAGTTTGTTTTTTTCCTTAATATTGTTTTTGTTATTTTTTTTACGCTAAATTTTAGACATTAAATTCCGATCTATTGTTATATTGTGGTTTTTCTCACTATGTTTTTTTTTTTTATTTTTAAAATATTTTTTACTTTAAATTTTTCATCTTTATTTCAGATTTTTTTGGGTTTTTTTTTGTTCCTTTTTTTCTATTTTTAAAAACATTTTTTTAAAGATCCTGCATGCAGTTTTTTTTGTTGGCCTTTTTTGTTTGTTTTGTTTTATATTTAAAAAATTCTTTTTTTTTTTAATATTTTTGCATGTATATAACCTGATAAAAATTTATTTTTTTATTTTTTTTGATTTTTTTAAAAACAGTAAAAAAAGGACAAAATGAGATATATATTTTATTTTATTATAATTTTTTTGTTAGGGTTAGTTTTTTCTGATTCTTTTGAATCTAAAGATTTTTGTTCTTTTTTTTTTGTTTTTTGTTTTATTTTTGTTTTAATTTTTTTCTTTAAATGAGTACAACTACATAATTTTTTTTTATTTTTGCTTTTGTTTTCGTTTTTATTATTGTTAGTACTATTCACTATTGGGAGAGATTTTGAAAAGAATTATACTTATTATAATTATAATATTTATCTTAACTAACTTTTTTATTATATAATACTCAAATTTTTTTTAATTTATTTTTTCTTCTTTCTCCGTATAACGCACGGGTATTAAACTCATTATTACTAATTTACAGCCGAAAAAAGAATATTACTTCTTATCGTGCATCAAACTACAGTAAGTCATAAAAATTATTGTTCACCAATTTTCGACAAAAACGACTTTTTTTTTTTACCTCAAGTGGAGAGACTCTATATGAAATTATTGTTAGGATATATTTCAAAAATAGTTACAAATGTTAGTAATGAATGATCTAAAATTATTAGCCAGCTTGAATTATATTGTTTTGGTTTTTTTTTTTTATTTTAATTTTGAAACAACTTGAATTATTATTTAGGATCATGTAGTGGCAATTTTTTTTCTCTCTCAAAATGCTTCTAATATGACATGATGTCAAAGTACATTTAACATGTGGGTTAAAATAATTTTTTCTATAATCACATGTGGTGATGACTTGGTGACAAGAAAGATCTATTTAAAGTCTTCACTTTTATCATATCTCATACTCAAGTCGTCATGCATATAGAATTTAGTTTTTGATTAGAAAGACTTGTGTTGTCTATTCTTAAAGTCTGGGGATTGCTAGCTATGAAAAACTAGGGTCATATTTCTTGTCATCCTATCGGTGCGATCAATAGACTCACACAGTAATTACTGAAACGGGAACATGAGGATACCATCAATCCCCTATTCTTTTTTTTTTTTTTAAGACAATTTTTCCATCATATACTATAAAAGATAAAGAAAATATTTTTTTTTATATAATAGAAACGTATAGTTTTATAATTTATATTTATATTATTCAGTATAGACACAATTATAATATTTCTTCTAAATTAAGAATCATTATTGAAATTGTAGATAATTTTAAATATCTAAATTTGTGTTTAATTCGTTAGGTGGAGATGAAAATTTTAAATTAGAGTTAGTTGATTTTTTAAAAATTAGTTATAAATTTTACTAATTTAAAAAAATAAAAATAAAAACTGAGATGAAAAATATAATTTAATTAGAGTTAAACTTAAACACAAAATGAAATCTAAAATTAAGTACAGATGATCCTTGAGTATTGACTTAAAAAAAAAAAAATATATATATATATATATATATATGCGTCTAAATGAGTGTGGGCGGGAGATTATACCCACAATGCGCTTACGTGTGAATAAAGGGTAAAGGGGAAAAAATATGTTTAAAAAAAAAACCTCCAGTCAGAAGTCACGTGATTGAGCACGTGCTTTGGTGGTAGAATAACACAAATGCTTTGCGCCATGTTTGGACATCGGGAAGAGCGCTTGTTAGCTTTAGTCCTTTGGAGCGGAACCGTGGGACCCGCAGTGCTCAGTGAAAAAGAGGAGAATGAAAACGGTTGGGATTCGTTGTATTTGTATAGATATATCATACATGTATATGTATAACTTGTTAATACCGGTTTTAACATAATGTATAAATACCACTTTCATTCATCAAATAACAGTTTTACCCTCCGTCGCAACAGATGCCAGATCGGAATATTTTTAATTCTTGAGTTTTTACTAGAGGATTTTTTTCAAAGGAATTTTTACTAGAGGATTTAATATTTTACACTATCGGAAATAATTACTATTTTAATTATTAAATTAATTTTTTAACGATTTATAATAGAAATAATTATACGTTATGCATTATAAATTTTTAATATAAACATTTATAAATAATATAAGAAGCAGTTTGTATTAATAATACAAAAGTTTCTTATCATAGAAGCTGAAATTCATGGTGCTTTTATCATGTAAGGGGTTTGACACAAAATTTCAACTCGTAGAATATTATTTGGCAATTATTTAATGTTCGATAAAATGTTGCACACTGCAGTATGAAGGTAGTTCAATTAAATTCTTTTTTGTTTATCTTAATTTAACTTTTTTATTTTCTTTCATTTTGTAATAAATAAAATTTTTTTTTAAGGTGACGTTGGAGGAAGTTGCCAAAATTTAGCAGTGCTGTTACACTAGACGTAATGATGTACTTTGATTCAAGTCCTACGAAAAAAAAAAGTGTTTATCTTGTTCTCAGCAATAAAGGAAAAGGCCAAAAAAAAAAAAAAAAGCTTATTTTGATGATATCTTTTTTCTTTCCTTCCCTTTTTTTTTTTTTTTTTTTCTAAGTGTACTGGATATAAATTGAATCACCATTTCTCATAAAAGTTACTAAATTTACCATAATTTTATATTTCCCAATTCTTAGACTTAGCTTGTACTGTGTAGTACTTATTATCTGTGAAGTGAGTTACTATTTTTCAAATGAAAGATGTTGTATTTATTTATATAAAGTTAATTGCTTTTTACTAATTAAAAACTAGTTATCTACTAACAATGACTACATTCAAAGGTTGGAATGTTTATTTATAAAAAATGTTGGAATGTTCACAATTATTTTTTCACCCAACCATAATTCAAAAGACTACGCAGAAACGTTTGGGGGGTTTGGGCAATTAGTTCTAACAATATTGAGTTTTAAAGCTATTAAAGAGATCACATTAAATCTGAAAAAGACATGCTTTCTTTTTAAGAGAAAAACCGTAGGTCTTTGTTTTAATTTTGTCTCCCCTTTTTTATTTATTGAGCCCTTTTTTCAGCCAACGGCCACCTTGTGTTTCAAATGTTGTCCTCTTTTTTTTTTTTTTTTTTTTTTTTCTTTTTTTGGGTTCACAGATAGATGTCAATATTGCTTAAACTCGCAAATAACCTATTTGGCGATTATGATATAATTTGGGACGTTAGGCCAGCTTATGTTTGAGGTCCTACAGCTCGTGGAATTGGACCAACCTAATATAGACTAATTTGACTCGAGGCGGGTTTCTTTTCAAAAAATATACATATATATTATAAAAGACAAAAAGTTAAAAAATGATATCATCAACGTTAATATACTTTCTATGTACATTACCATTACCGAATAAGTTATCCCAATTGTTCATTAAAATGCCTCATTATATAACTCCTAAAAAAAAGTCAAAATTTTATTCATTAATTACAATTTTTTTTTTTTTAGTTTATCAATCATGCTTTCAATTATAAATGTAAAAATTACGAGTATGAAATTGCTCTCATCATGGACAAAGGGTGTTTAACGGGATGAGATAGAACATTTTCATAAATGTAGCCCAATGCTACACAAGGGGATGAGCTAGTTGAGCCTTTTGGGGCTTTTTTTTTTTTTTTTTTCAGTCCAAGTTTTGGACTAATATTCATTTAGATCACACAGCATTTCAAGTTGATATATTCCAATACTAACAAATATAAAACTCAATATAAATAGCATACTAAAAATTTAAAAATATAAACATCTTAAATATAATAAGATTCAAAGCCAAACATAAGCGTTCATTAACAGCTAATAAACATATGAAATAAAAGGAATAAGTAGATAAGTTATTAGTGATGTACAACAAAACAAAGCATATTAGGTGAAGGGAGGATTAGGTTAGTCAATAAAAATTAAAAAAGGAAAAAAGATTCATCCTGTCCAGAATTTTTCATATCCTAATCTCACACGAAAAAATGATGACTTATACATGATGTGACCAAAATAATATTGTGATAATTATATGAATAGTCTAACAATATTTTCACATTTAATTTTATTAGAAACTATAGAGTTTAAATTCCCCCTCTAAATTAAAAACAAAACGGGTAGTTTATTCTCATATTTGATACATTTACACGACAACACTTGAAAATTTTCATAAACAATATTAAATAAATCTCCTATTTTATTTAATTTTGATGGGAGTTTGTTATTTCTAAATAAGACAAAAAAAAAAAAAAACCTAATTTACATTGTTCATTTACAACTAATAATTACGTGTAACCACGTTACTGGATATTGCCACCTGTCTTGTCTTAAAATCAGCTTTCTTTTTCCAATTAATTAAAAAAGAGGAAACCGAAAAAATACGTAAACCTGAGGGCAATCTCGTAATATAGTGGAAAAATGGGGTAATTTTTGTAAAAAAATACTGAAGCTCCAATTATACGTACAGAACACACGCGTAAGTCTGCACTGCAGTCCAGCTATGCGGACGTAGCTTCGACTCGTATCCACTCTCTCTTTCAGTGTCTCTCACACTCATTCCCTTTCTCTCTCCTCTTTCTCTCTCTAAAAAAAAATAAAATATAAAAAAAATGAACAAACCCGGAAAAAGGAAAAAGGCCAAGGCAAAAGCAAAGAGACAAACAAACAAAGCGGAAGCCATTTTTCTGACCGACTCTCTCACAGCACTCTTCGACGATTGAGAGAGAAAGAAGGTGGTAGTGTCTTCGACAGCGAAGCTTCCTCCTCCAGATTCAGCTCGATTCGTGGCTTGTTTTCTCTCCCGTTTTCCCGCTTGCCAAACAGTAAGGTTTCTCTCTCTCTTTTGCTTTTGGTTGTTTTTTCCCCGTCGTGAGCTTCGGTTATCGGAATCGTTTGAGATTTCGAAGTGTCGGTTCAGTTCGAAGCTCGATTTCCGTTGCTGAAATGTGGAAATTGGGAATTCGAAGTGGCCGATCGCTCGCCTGTTGTGAACTATTTTCGTTTTTCTCTTTCTTGTGCTCTGTCTTTTTTGGTAGTGATGTGTATGTATATGTGTGTATGGACTGTATTTGTATTGATATACGAAATGAGTTTGTCGGCATTACTCTCTGGACTGGATTATTTATTATTCATTTTGTTTGGATGATTCTTCAATTGTTGGTTGTTTTGAGCAATGCAGTTGTGTTTGAATTTACTAAAAGTTCGTAATTTTTACAGATTATTGTAAATTATGCATTGGTGTTGATCTTTGTTTTGGTTCACTGGTTTGCTTGGAAAATTTTGGTTTAAATTATGCAATTTAGGAGCTATTTGGAAAGAATTTCACATTTGGCCTTTTGATTTCTTGTTCTATAATAATTTCTTGGTTTTCGAGCAGATCATATTCGATACATATGGCAGTAGGAATGTAAAGTTGCGAAATAAACGTTGGTGCAATTATACGCTGAAGGACTCAAATTTCGGAAGTAATTTCTACCAGCTCTACTGCTGATTTGACAAGTTGAACTATTGGATCCGTGTGCTCATGTATATGACCGATTTTTTTGAATTTCGTCTCCGTGAGTGGTGATGCATCCTTTGCCAAGGCACAAGCGTCTTTGGTGGTTCATTCTGGTGGGACATCTCTCTGTATTTACCCCTTCTTTTGGTTCAATCCAGTATGGAAGCCGAGACATGAGATTGGACGAATGGTCACTTGACTCTCGATTACACATAAATAATGATTCTCAAATCAGCACCACTATTCATACTCAATTTCCAACTTTGTTATCCGTATTGGCTGATACAGTGTCTTGTGAAGACCTTGACGGTGTTGGATCACTTCACACCACCTGTTTGCTACGTTCAAATCTAAACCTGAAGTCCGATCTCTATGTATATGGTACTGGAAACCTGGAGATACTTCCTAATGTGTCCATTGTGTGCCCCATTGAGGGCTGTACGATTGCGTTTAACTTGTCTGGCAATGTCAATATCGGTCAGCATGCAACAGTTATTGCTGGTTCTGTAATTTTCTCAGCTTCCAATCTGAGTATGGATTATAGTTCTTCTATAAATACAACAGCCTTAGGAGGCTTACCACCTTCCCAAACTAGTGGAACACCAGTTACCTATGAAGGTGCCGGTGGAGGACATGGTGGTCGGGGTGCTTCTTGCTTGAAAAATAATAAGACAAGCTTTTGGGGTGGTGATGTTTATGCTTGGTCTTCCTTGTCTGAGCCATGGAGTTATGGGAGTAAGGGTGGCAGAAAATATCCTAATGCTCCATATGGAGGAAATGGTGGAGGGCGCGTTAAACTTTTAATAAAAGATATGCTATATATCAATGGGTCTGTAACCGCGGAAGGTGGTTATGGAGGGTCAGCTGGTGGAGGAGGATCCGGTGGAAGTATATTTGTGCATGCTGTAAAGCTGTGAGTACACACTTCCCCTCTCATTCTAATTGCATTCTCGTAGAACTATGAAGTTTAGAGATTACAACTATTGAACTTGTAGTGGAGTCAAACTTAATGAACTATCTGTCATGAATCTTCGCTCTTTAAAATAAGCTATCAAAACACTAACTGTAGTGGCATGTATTATCAATACATCTTGAATTGGGAGAATGCTTGCATGAGTATGCAGAGCTCACGAATTTCTTAGTATACAGAGAAAGAGTTGCAAAGTAACAAAGCTTAATGCAGTCAGTTTTAAATTGTATTGTTGATCTGGCTTATAAACTAGGTACCTTGAATCTCAAGAAGAGTAACATCCAGTATTTCAGCCTAAAGTTACTTTATCTACGAATATAGTGTTGGACATCTCAGTCAATCTAGACCTTAGCACATCTCTAAATCAAGCTCTACAAATCTTCAACATTGTGCTAGACATCATAAAAATTTTCCATAAAACTGTTGCTGCTTAGTGATACAATTAATTTTCCTGCACTTATTGTTACATTGTAACCACCCATCATATATGGTATTCAAAGCAATGTACATAATATAGTTCACATGCACGGTTCTATCCTAAACTTTTGACATTATGTCCTGTCACATAGGAAGGGATATGGAACTATAAGTGCAGCTGGTGGGACTGGATGGGGTGGAGGTGGTGGCGGAAGAATCTCTCTGGACTGTTACAGCATACAAGATGATCTAAAAGTTACCATGCATGGTTCGTATCATTTACACATCTGTTTCTGGTACTTGAGGGCACGATTACTGAAGTTCTAAATATCTGATCCCCCCCCCCCCCCCCCTCTCTCTTGAATAACTGCTAAAAATTGTAAATATTGGAAAGTGTCAACTTGCTTGATAAATCTTAATGCTTAGACTACCAACAATTATGGAACAATTTCATTTCAAGCACCTAGAACAAGTGGCTGAAACTCTTATATAATTTTCAGGTTTGGTTCTTAGCTTAACCCCAATAAGAGGAATTGCCCAATACCTTTTCTTCGACTAGTTATGACTTTGCAGGCAAAAAAACTAAATGAACCATGTTTCTTTATGTCAATTAATGGTCCAGACTTGAGAGTAAAAATTGGCCAAATGAGAAATATGATATTTTTTTTATGACGCACACCCATCTAACTTCGGTCTCTTTGATTTGACTACCTCTTGAAGAACTGCTTGTTGTGAAACCTTTAACCTTATGGAAAATCAAATTCTATCAGGTAGGCTAGATATCATGTTGATTCGTTTATGTCAGTTCTCATAGTTATCTTTCTACTTTAGCTTTGTGTTCTGAAGCTATCTCCATAGTTCTTTACTCATTCACATTTCAGTTACTCTTGTTAAAAACTTGCACGCAAGTTTCACTTTTGTAGCCTTTACGACACTTTTGGGATTTAGGGACCCTTAGCTGCAAATTAAAAGATAACTATATGATGGAAGGAAATTATCTTTGGTTCGTTTGGGAGTTTTACCAAATCACATTTCACTTGGCTGTATCTTGAGATCATCAAAAGATGAATACAGCAACGGTTCTCCTTTCTGAAGTTATGCTTGTACTTTATAAAGCTCTCTCCCATAAAAGTGGAACTTTGCATGATACGTTTTTCTTATTCCAGGTGGCTTGAGTATTGGTTGTCCGGAGAATGCAGGAGCAGCTGGAACCTATTTTAATGCAGATTTACTTAGTCTAAGAGTTGGTAATGACAATGTCACAACCGAAACTGAAACCCCTTTGCTCGATTTTTCCACCAGCCCATTATGGTCACATGTTTTTGTAGAGAATAATGCTAAAGCATTGGTTCCACTGCTATGGACCAGAGTTCAGGTTACCAAATTTTGTCTCATCTACCATATTCTTTTTTATGAGTTGATTTAAATTTCTACATAATACTTCGTATAGAAATGTAATTTATTGGGTGCATCCTTGTTCTTTGATTATGCAGGTCAGAGGCGAAATTAGTCTATATTGTGGAGGCAGCATCATTTTTGGATTATCAAACTACCCAGTCTCAGAATTTGAGCTTGTTGCTGAAGAACTGTTGATGAGTGATTCCACTATAAAGGTAAGTTGCAGTTCCAACCGCCTACTCTCCTCTTTTAACTGTCCAGGACGAGTAGCTACCATTGATCAAACAGCAGGTGAAACAAGCTAATCTGATCTTAGCTAACAAACCAAACATATTTAAAACAGGCATTCAGTATCAAGAAACTAAAGCTTTGGAGCTCAAAGAGAAACAGTGCAGTATTTTCGTAAAAGGAGTATCCAAATCAAAATAATGCCAAAAGGAAGAATCTATTCTAATCCCTTGCTTTTTGAACAAAGAAACCTGTTAATATTATATTTTTCCTGAGTTCTTAGATGGGCCAAACCAAATATGCTTTTCTTTGCTCGAACTAAATTCATTATTAAACGTTTCTTATTATTGCCTTGTTTTGCGTGACTCTTCAACATTTAATTATAATTAGATCCATTCAATTTTATTTGCTTCTCTCTTTTCCTTTTATATATATTGGGTTGTGAAATATGTTGAATCCCCACTCATAATCTAAAATTCTGTCCCTATTTTCCTTTCACGAGCTAAACATCTTCTGTACACAAATTTAGGTTTTTGGTGCATTTAGAGTTTTTGTCAAGATGCTACTCATGTGGAATTCTAAAATCCAAATTGATGGTGGTGGAAATACCGTTGTTTCTGCCTCAGTTCTTGAAGTCAGGAATCTAGTTGTTCTGAGGGTAAGATTCAAACATCCTCAATTGTCTTTAGTAGGGCTTATATTTACGTATTATTATCTTGCTCTTAGCAAATTCAAAAGATGCTGTAACTAATTCCTTTCATCTTGTCTCCCTTTATTTGTGCTGTTTTTCTGGTTATGTAGACCTTTTGTTCTCCTTTTCGCTTTTATTAATTCCTTCTTCTTTATAAATAGATTCTTTGTTTGTTAAAAAAAATTGATAAAATAACGTTGTCTTTTGCAGCAAAATTCAGTCATTAGTTCAAATGCAAACTTGGGTGTTTATGGTCAGGGACTGCTGAGGCTGACTGGTTATGGTGATGCAATTCAAGCACAGAGACTCTCTCTCTCACTCTTTTATAACATAACTGTAAGCCATTAGAGTATTTGTGTATCCATCTCTAGAGTTTTAACTTTAATTTGTTGTACGGTTTCAGTTCTTATATATATTTGGATAAGTGATAGAAATGTTCCTGTACACATTATGATATACATTTTTTTTCCTTTTCTTCCTTGGAGAATGCTTTAGATTCAATTATAGATTTATCGGTTTAATTTGCAAATGGCCAGCTAACTATAATAGTTACGAACTTTTGGCTTACACTTCACAATTTATCAAGAAAATAAACAATTGCATTCATGCTGAAGCTTCTTTCATTTTGAAAGTTGTCCAGCTCTCTCTTTTTGTTTTTGGTTATTAATGCTTTAGAGTGACATACATTTTCTTTCATAGTCATCTATTACGATTTTATCGTCCTTTTACCACAATACTTCCAATACATTTACTTTCATAGTCATCTTTTACGATTTTATCATCCTTTTACCACAATACTTCCAATACAATTATTTTCTTGGTTTTCTTATTTGAAGCTAACTTTTTTGCTACTGTTCACATGACAGATTGGGCATGGTTCTTTAGTTCAGGCTCCATTGGATGGTAATGCTGGTAGAATCAAGTGAGTTTGAAATTTGGGGCTCTATTTTTCTTTCATGTATCTGCCTCGTTTGTTGAAATCAAAATATCAAGAATGTATTTTGAATTTGTTCATGCAGGATAACTGATTCCCTTTGTCAGTGTCAGAAATGCCCAATGGATTTGATTACTCCACCTGATGATTGTCATGTTAATTATACACTATCGTTTTCAATCCAAGTAAGTATCAGATTGGAAATTTGTCTCCTATTTGATTCCGCCGAAGTCATGATATGTTGGGAAATCTCTTATGATAATCATCTGTCAACATGCTTATCATGATCATTTTGATTTGTCGGGAATTTTACGGCAGGGGTACTTTCTTTGAAATTTCATGAAATTGCTTGGGGTCCTTTCTGAGCTACCATCGTGATGTCATCTTTTATGTTTGACCGTCTCCCATGTATATGTCTCAAAATATAATTCATAAAAACATTTTATTGAAGCATGTCTTCATTCTTTTATACGAACTTCCATTCTTCATGACTACTTCGTGTGCTGATAATAACTTTGATCATCGTTAACAACTTGACTTTATGTTTGTCTGATTGCTTCAACTTCAACTTTTCAGTTAAGTTGCATATGTAAGAACTCTTTGTAATTCCGGCAATGTTGCTGTTGAAAATAAAATTTTCTTATGGCCTTCGACAGATATGCCGTGTTGAGGACCTTCTTGTGAGTGGTCTTCTCAGGGGAAGTGTCATCCACATTCACAGGGCAAGGACCGTTACTGTTGATAACAATGGTCTGCTGACAGCATCAGAATTAGGTAATAGCACAGTAGAGATTGCTTTAACATAAAAATAATTGCATGTTTTTGGCTTCTTATTGCATGAGAACCCTGTTTTTCAGGTTGCAGCGGAGGTATTGGGAAGGGAAACTATTCTAATGGAGCTGGTAGCGGTGCCGGACATGGAGGACGAGGAGGTTCCGGTTTTTTTAATGGAAGAGTTTGCAATGGTGGCAATACATATGGCAATGCGGACCTTCCTTGTGAATTGGGAAGTGGAGCAGAGGGACCCAATCACTCGAATATAAGTGTAGTTGGAGGGGGATTGATTGGTAAACATTTCTAAAACAACACATCCAAAGGATGTAATTTAGTAAACCAAAAAAAAAAAAAGGATGTAAGGTCATCGAGTTGCCGGGGGATGCCCACAGGTTAAAAGTCGGACTGACACTTGGATCTATAGAAAAGGCACTAAACAGAATAACATTGAAACTTCTGAACCATTAACTTTCTCCTTATCATGGCCCATTAGGTTTTGGGTATCAACATGTAACTTGAAGTTATTTTGAAAACGGAGAAAAACAAAGTGGTTTTGCATACGATATAACATCTCTTCTATTTAAATTGTAATAATTTACTGATGTATGTTAAAGTCAAATTTTACACTTCTACGCTTATTATTCATGTTCTATGTTTTCTAGTGATGGGATCCATCCAGTGGCCACTGTTGGGGCTTGAGATCCGTGGAACTTTGAGTGCTGATGGTCAAAGCTTTGGTAAAGCAACAAAAAACGGCAATGGATCTTTGATTGGCGGAGTTGGTGGAGGTTCAGGGGGTACGATCCTGCTTTTCCTTCAAGTGCTCCGGATTGCAGAGAACTCATCTTTGTCTGTTCTTGGTGGCAATGGCGGTCCTTATGGTGGCGGTGGCGGTGGGGGTGGTAGAGTTCATTTTCACTGGTCCAAGATTGATAATGGCGATGAATATGTTCCTGTTGCAAGTATCAGTGGCTTCATTGACAGTAGGTACGACTTCAAGTCCAGAGAGTAGATATATGATATAATTGGAACAATAGTACAAATGAGTGCTAACAAATTGTCTAATGAATAAGAAACGTCAGAAAATTTCCAGTTAAGGCAACTGCAAAAGTTCTACAATCTTTTCAAGCTATTACCAACATACAGACAGCCATCACATAAGTATATTTGTGTAGTAATTTCATTTTCTTTATGAATTGTGATAACTGACAGCGGAGGTGCTGGGAATAATGGTGGTCGTTATGGTGAAGAGGGTACTATCACTGGAAAAAAATGCCCCAAGGGCCTCTACGGAACTTTCTGCATGGTATTTTCCGTACTTCTGAAAATGCCCTTATGTGATATTTGTTTTTACTTCCAATTGAACTAACCAGGTTTTTAGCCTTTAATGGCTGTGCTTCATATGTTTGGCATTTTTAGCCTTTAATGGCTGTGCTTCATATGTTTGGCACGTAAAATATAGTTAATTTTATTTCCATGTGACTGTTACTTGCGACTTGTTTATATATATGTAAGGACACAAATTTTTTACGGTAAATGTTGAGTAGGGAGACATTATTAGGTTTTCGTTTTGGTAGGGTATAGGGAATCTTATACAAATCCACACTATAGCCAAGAGAGGACATATAACATTTCAATGCAAAAGGAACCATGAAAACGATATCCAATTCTCCTTGCTCAATCATCACGAGAAACCAACTCTCTAATCACTAGATTCAGGCTTCAAGGTTGAATTAAAACCATGAAATTTTCTCTAGCCTTTAAGTTGTTTGTTTTACCATTTAGAATATAACTTAGTGATTGCACTTTGCTACATATTAAAAACACAATTCAATTACCTTTTGAGTTCTGTGTAAAATTTTCTGTAGTCATACCAATTGCTTAATTTTACAGGAATGCCCTACTGGCACATATAAAGATACTGAAGGCTCTGATGAAAATCTTTGCATTCCTTGTGCACTTGATCGTATTCCTAGTCGTGCTGAGTTCATTTATGTACGGGGTAAGTTTTATGAATGTTGGTTTTACTTTTGTTGTATCATTGTTTTCCTTATTCTTCTTTTTTTGCTATCTGTTTCTTGGCCCGGCCCTACATTAAGCTGCATACTATTGCAGGTGGAGTTAATCGGTCATCTTGTCCGTATAAATGCATATCTGACAAGTATAGAATGCCAAAGTGCTACACACCTCTTGAAGAGCTCCTTTATACTTTTGGAGGGCCCTGGCCTTTTGCGATTCTGTTGTCATGCATTTTGGTGATTTTGGCTCTATTGTTAAATACTCTAAGGACTAAATTCGTGGGATCAAGTTCTTATAACAGTTCACGTTCAATTGAACACCACAGTCATCATCGTTTCCCGTATCTTCTTTCCTTGTCAGAGGTACGTGTGTGTGTGTGTGTTTGTTTTCTTCTTCAACAATCACTCCACTTCAAATTATGTTGGAGATTCCAGTTGTAAGAGCTTGACTATGTGCGACACTTTTCTTTTACGTTCTTTTTTCCATTTTTAAACGATAGGTGCGGGGAACCAGATTTGAAGAAGCTCAGAGCCATGTTCACCGCATGTACTTTATGGGTCCTAATACTTTTAGAGAACCCTGGCATCTTCCCTATTCTCCTCCTAATGCAATCATTGAAATAGTGTAAGCAAATAACTCCTATAAGGACATGGTATCCTAGGTTGTGAATGTAATAGTTTGATTAGGTTGTTGATTCGAAACACTTCAGTTGATGATTTTCGTTTTTCGCTTTAATTGGAGGACTAGCCATCCTCCTTGTTTTGTTCTTTGAACTTCATAATTTTTCTAATGAAGTTATGTTTCTTTCAAAAAGAATAAAAAATTCATACTGGACTGGTTGTTGGTGTAAGATAGATTCTTTCCTACCAGTTAAACAGCTCTGCATTCTCTATTATAGCCTATTCGATATGAGCATGTTCATTTGTAATTATCAGAATGATTCGTATTTTGTCTCCAGCTACGTGTTTATCTTCAATCCTCTGTGGACAACAGGTATGAAGATGCTTTTAACAGATTTATCGATGAGTTCAACTCTGTGGCAGCTTATGATTGGTGGGAAGGATCAGTGCATAGTATTCTATCGGTTCTTGCATATCCTTGTGCCTGGTCCTGGAAACAATGGCGTCGTCGAAGTAAAGTTCATCGTCTTCAGGAATTTGTTAAGTCTGAATATGACCATTCCTGTCTCCGCTCCTGTAGATCCCGAGCATTATACAAAGGGATGAAGGTGTGTATTATGATTTTTCTTTTTTTTCTTTTTTTTTTTTTGGGGGTGGGGGGGATTGAGTGGCCGCTGATTTTGGCCACCCCTTCAAATTAATAGGATAACTTTTCTTTTCTTAACTAAAAGGGCTGATTTTAGGAAAAAAGTTACAAAGCCTTTTTTTTCTTAGCTGGGTTTTACAATGGTGTGTCTTTCACTAGTGGACCGGTAATCATGGATCGACATTGGTTAATCATTGTTATACGGTCAATTAGTGTTGGACCACCAAATCTATCAATGATCAATCTCTGGTAGTCCATTATTGATTGACCATTTAAAAAAATTGCTATTTTCCTAAATTAAGAAAACGGGGACAATTATTAAAAATGGCTTAAAAAGGCATTTCCTAAGAGCCCCTTTATTTTCTTCTCTTTTTAATCTTTCTAAACTTTTTAGGCTTAAACAGATTGAGAAAGGAAAAGAAAGTGCAAAGATTAATCTACTCATTTTCAAAATTGAAAACTATCATAGTAATTCTAGCCTCTTGGTCATTCATTGATGAGCCTTAAAAGAACACGTGGACACATCGGTTGCATTTCTACTTGACCTTATTACATAAAATAAACACCAAGTTAGATCATCACACTTTCCAGGAGAGTTGACACGGGAGAAAAAAGTCTAGATAGCTATTGTTAGCCTAGAAAAACATCCCTTTTTAAAAATTCATCCCACGTTCATATTTAGATGGTGGATTAGATTATGTACCTTTTAATTTAATTTCATCATGTTGATGGGGTGGCACATAATGTAGGTTGGAGCAACTCCAGACTTGATGGTGGCATACATTGATTTTTTCCTTGGTGGTGATGAGAAACGTGTCGACATGGTATCAATCATACAGAAGAGATTTCCCATGTGCATAATATTTGGTGGGCATGGAAGCTACATGTCACCTTATAATGTGCACAGTGACACATTATTGACCAATCTCATTGGGCAGGTCTTCATTTATCCTTCGAGTAAACTTTTGAGTTATAATTTGACTACTTTTTCTGACAAAAGCGTAAACTATTTTACTGCAGCATGTCCCAGCAACTGTATGGAATCGTCTGGTTGCTGGTTTGAATGCTCAGTTGAGAACAGTTCGGCATGGATCTATTCGTTCTCACCTAATCCCCATTATTAGTTGGATAAATAGCCACGCGAACCCACAACTTGATTTTCATGGAGTTAAAATTGAGCTTGGATGGTTTCAAGCAACAGCTTCTGGTTACTATCAGCTCGGGATATTGGTAGTGGTGGGTGATTATCCTCTCCAAAATGTGAACCAATCTCGAGTATTGGATAGAAGTAATAGTGAACCTCCAAGGTAGCTCGATTAATTTCCACATTGCTTAGGAAAGAGCATCTATCTACTGCATACATTTACACCGTCAGTTTTGTTCCTTTGACTAATTTAATGATATTTCAAATGTAATATGGAAATTCTAAGCCCACACACCATGTTCTTTCAACCATTTAAAAAGGAATAAAAGAAAACTCTTATCCTTCCAAAGTATAATTCTTTCTTGTGAAATTGGTAATTCGCAATCTTTAGCTTACCTTTATATAATCTCATTTGACCTCTTGACAATGGTGAGAAAGCAATAAAAAATGAATGCAAGTAATAATTATCACATGATTCAAACTGCATTGAATGCTTTTTTGGGGGAAAAATACATAGCTATTAGCCCTGTCATGACTGCAAATAATAATCATGACATCATTCACACGATTTCATTTTTCTTTTTAAAATAATGTAAACCTGTATATAACTGTATATTGGTTAGTTTAAATGGTTATTGACTCGTTCTATTTTTTCCATATGCAAGGACAAATACTTCATGTGCAAGAACAATTTTGAAGCAGTCGCACCAGAACTTGCCTTATATTGGTCATGCATTGTCTATTAAAAAGATCACAGGAGGAATTAACGGAGGGCTTATAAATGATGCCACTTTGAGGTCGTTGGATTTTAGAAGAGACTATCTCTTTCCACTTTCTCTCTTATTGCACAATTCAAGACCCGTTGGTCGTCAGGTAGGGCAAGGAGATCACTTGTTTCGCAACCGTTATGAGCTCATTAGTTCTCAAAATTTACACCGTCTAATCCTTACTTTGTGTTTCAGGAAATGCTGCAGCTGCTGATTACTGTCATACTTTTGGCGGATCTATTTGTCACCCTTCTTACACTGCTACAATTCTATTGGATTTCTCTCGGAGCTTTCCTTGCTATCTTGCTTATACTTCCTCTGTCCCTCCTTTCTCCATTCCCAGCTGGGTTGAATGCCTTGTTCAGTAAAGAACCTAGAAGAGCTTCGCTTGCACGTGTTTATGCATTGTGGAATGCCACATCCCTATCTAATATTGTAAGTGCATATACATTGTGGTATCATAAGATAGTTTTCTTTTCGCACATTTACTGCTTGTGAGATGCCATATATTTTCTTAATAGAGTAAAAGTTAGCCAAACAAAATGTTCGGAAAAAAAGAAAACTGCCATGAGTATAGAATTTAGTACCATGCACGTTTGGTAGGGCCTGATATTACACACGAGTAAATCATGAATCAAAAGTCTTCTTGGACTCCTTGTGCTTTTTTTGTAGACCAGGTATATGTTGGAAAAAACAGGGTAGAAAGAGACGAACTTGATACTTCTTCTTGCTACTCTGATTAAGGAACGTCCAATACTTCATTAACCCATGTAATTGCAACCAAGCAAAAATTGAAAATCCTAACTAGTTGCTAAACTAACAAGAAAATTTGAAATAGCGAATTGACATAAAGATATTAACACTGCTGAAACTACAGTTCAGTTTCCATCATCTTGATCTGATCCTCCAAGAATCCTCTTAACTTTTTAATCAACAGGTGAAGAAAATAAGAACATGCCTCCTTGGATAATATAATACCAAAATATTTGGCATTGATGTTGTACTGACGTAAAGATTGAGTGTTTGCAATTTGTGAAGTCATAGATTTCGCAAAGGCTTATATGTTTTTGTTGGTGTTTTTATTGTTTGGATTATGTGGTTACATTTATTTGTTAATGTGAAATGATTAACTTACCCTTGACCTTTGAAGGCCGTTGCATTTATTTATGCCGCTTGTCATTATGGATTTTCCTCATTCCAGCCTCCTGACAAGGCAAATTCATGGAACACTAGGAGGTGAGAACTGAACTTCTTGCAATCTGGAAATAAATACTTCCGCTTACATAGTTTTGTCTCTCTTCTGGGAACTCACAAACTTGAGTTTTGCCAAAAATTGTTTTTCGACTGTTGCATTTCTTTCAACTTGTTATTACTCCTAAATTATTCGGAATTAACTATTAATTTTCCTTGAAGGTTGAAGATCTTAAGACCTTGAAACTTATTTTTCACCTTTGAATGCATGTAGTTAATGTAGATACCCATTATGTGTTACAATTCTGAACTCACAGGTAGAGCTAGGTAGAGATTCGTTTTCCATATGGGGAAAAGAACATTAATGCATAAGTAGACCGGGTTGGTTTTGCTCTGTTGTGAGCGTCTGCAAACAGACACGCACACTCATAAAATCCATATCAGATGATGAATCCTAGCCTATGTCAGGGGTTGAGCTATATAGATACTTGCATATACACGTTTCATAGACATTTATCTGTATGTCTACGTAGTAACTCAAAACATCATGAAATATTACAAAAAGAGAAAATATCAAGTTTGTTACTGTTTAAACAAAACTAACCTCCCTCTGTGGGAATCTTTTTCTTTCAAAGGTTAAACTGCAATGAAACAAAATGTACTTATCTGTTGTTCCTTTTGTACTGATTGGAATAGTTTGAATTCTTCACTCTTATCTTTTTCATATTTTTGCTTTGTCAGACTCAAAGACTTATATATATATATATATATATATATAGTACTCGAGACTCAAAATCTTGATTATTTTTGTTCTGCTTAACCGGCTTTTAATTGATCTTACCTTCAGGGAGGATGACAAATGGTGGCTTTTGCCAACCATTCTTCTATTGTTCAAGACAATACAGGCTCGTTTTGTGGACTGGCATATAGCAAATTTAGAAATCGAAGATTATTCTCTGTTCTGTCCAGATCCAGATGCGTTTTGGGCACACGAGTCAGGTTCATGATTCGATGGATGTTTGCGCAATGGGGAACCGGCTTTTTCTTGTTGTTTTGCTGTCAGGAAAGAGGCCATATGTTCTGATTTGGTACAGGTGCGTCTGCTTTGCTGGTGTACATAAGTAATATAGATGTACAAAGCATTGTTTATAGAGGGTGCATTTTTCCTTCACTGTGACCAAAGTGGAGTGCAAAGAATATAGGAATTAGATTATCATTATTATTATTATTTTTAAGCTAGGAGGTAGAAGATAGATTCATCGTTCAAGTTTTTTTATTTTATTTATTTATTTTTTTCCAACTAGGGGTTTTGTTGTAAAATGAGAATGCATTTTCCGTAGTATTCACATTTTGTATGGCCAAATCCTCTCGTTCTCCTCTCCCTCTTCACTCTCTCACTCATCCACGGGCACGTGTAGAAAATTATTCGTCCACTTTTTTGAATCAAGATTCAGTTTCAAGTTCAGTCGTTGGAGTTGTATATATAATGTTAAAATATCAAATTATTATTCGCTCACTTCTTAACAGCTTAAGATTTTGGGATGATATACTAACTGCTAGGCAACTGGAAATGCCTCTGCCCTATTTTAGCTTTTTTGGAAGAATGTTCCTCTAAACTTACAAATCATGATTCATTCGTGTTCCATCTTTGTTTGTCTATTTCTATCGTATGAGAGGAAGCATTGAAATTTGAAGCATATATTTGCTAATTATATCACTGGTGGGATTTTAAGTTTTTTCTCATATTTCAATAAAGTTATTTTTTCATGGCATTTCTTACGGGACTAGACCACGAATAACCGTCTTTATTTATTTGCCTTTCAATTTGTGTAAGTGATGTCCTCCTCGAGCAAAGAGGAAGTTCAAAATATTACACCCCCCCCCCCCCCCTTTTTTTTTTTTTTTGCTTTAAAAAAACGTCCGAGAAAAGAGCAGCTAGTGTTAGCATTCTCTCCTGAGAGTTATCAAAAAGGTTTCCCGGACACTGACAGGAATGTTCGATAAAAGCCTTACGGGTATGCTTACCCTCCGATGAGAAGTGTGTCACTCCAACTCCACCAAATGTGCTAATGATACATGAGGGCATGGTTTCAGACCATCTCCATCGAGTACCAGCCTGCCAGCTAGTATTCGAACTTTTAACTACTGACAAGTCGTAGTAACTCATTGTCATTGGGCTACCACACTCGTGGTAAGTACAAAACAATACCTTGATCAAACAAACACTTAAACTGGACTCATCTTTCGAATAGAATTGGATAACTAGACTCATTCTTTGAATAGAATTGGGTTACCGACCTTTTGTTTCATTTGTTGTGGGGGGTTGGTTTAGCCTATTCCATTCCAGCACATAAGTTAAGCTCAGTAGAAAAAAAAAAAAAAAAATACCTGCAGGCTGCACTCCTTGAAGTAGTTGCCATTTCTAATGGGTTCAAATGAGGCAACAAGGACCACAAATTAAAGGGTTCAACTTCAATGCATATTGATTAACATGCATGGCTTCTAAGCTTTTAGAAAGAGACAAAACCATGGCCTTTCCAGATTTTAGATTTCAGCGGTGGAGGAAATATGCCATTGCAGATTTTATGTCTCTCATTTTGGCCGAAAAGCACTTTTGGTTTATTTAAAAAAAAATGGTTTTACTAGAGATGGTAATGGTCCTAATTTAACGAGTGCTTCAGAAAGCAAATCTTAACCAAAAAATATGAGCCTTCAAAAGGAAACAAAATCTGGTCAGATCAATGATTTACTACTAGAAAGCTCATTAGATTTTATTTGCTCTCTAATTGTTTATTGTACGTAATTGACCAACTATAAATTCTTTGTCTTTCCTTAAGTGATCCGTGATCCCGATGAAGCAAAACGTATGTTAAAATAATAAAACAATAAAATAAAAATAATTAATTAATTAACATGTTAATTCACGCAGAATATTAAAAAACTCGTCTCAAAATCCATTGATTCATATATAATACTGAAAAGTGGCATTTGATTCACCAAAAATACCACACAAAAAAAAAAGTAAACATTCAAAATTTCATTAATAACCCGTTGATTTTCAATATAAATAGGCGCCCTCATTTATTGAAAAAAATATAAATGGCAACGGGTAAACTAAATAAAATTGACCAAACCTAATTAAAAAATTAATAAATTACGAAAACTTTTCAAAAATAGAAAGTATTGAACAGAAAGCAAAAATTGAAACCATCAGACTCAAAGAATAAAAAAAACACAATCGGAATTGAAATCCCAAATTCCTAGATCAATTTATTATCAAAATAAAAATTACCAAAAATGAAAAAAAAAAAAACGTCCTTTTGAAAGCCTAAACCATAGAAGTTGGCCAAAAAGTGACATATGTCATGGCAGAGCGAGTTTTGCTCGTCAGCCAAGTTTCACCCAAAAAACACTTTTTTGGTCCAAATCCAACGACGTCAACAGATGCTACGACAACCAAAAATTGTTTGTATTTAGCATTGAGATGTGGTCCAAAGGCTCTATAAAGGCCAACTCTTTTTGCACCACACCAAATCCTATGTAAAGCTTGTTGAATAACCATTCGTATCGAGACCAAAAACCTATAGATACCATGATTACGCTATAGTTTTTTGGTATACCGCTAACTACCATCTAACTTATCCCTTTATTTCTCTTCAAAACATAAATCTGCTATATCTACATGCACATACACCCTAAAGCTTGAAAAATATGATTTTGCTCTCTAACTGCTTTCTGATACATTATTAAGCGACCAAAAAAATTCCTCTCTAATGAACATTTTGAAACCAAAACTAAAATCTCTACGCAACCAAAACTAAAACCATCATTAAGGACATATGTCGTTGGCGTTAACCATAACCGACATGTCATTTTAGTGGAAAGAACAATATAAACGTTCTCACTCGCCCCGAACATAGTTTTTTTTTTAATCCAAAAAAAAAAAAAAAAAAAAAGCAATAACTCCATGCTTGTGATCGTCTTAAACGACAAACATAGAAAAACGACATGTCGCATAGGAAAGAATGAAATGTCGTTGGCATTGACTATAACGACATACAGTTTCATGGAAGAACAAAATGTTCTCGTGTGTCGCCCCTGAACCATTGTTGTACTTTTCTCCCAAAATAAAAAAAAATAAAAAAAAATCTTTTTGTGACCGTTTACGAAATGCTCCCTGTATAATTGTTGTGATTCAAAATGCCTATTAACTCCAAGTTTTTGAGGAAAAAAAAATGTCGGAAAATATCTGCAAAACAAACAATATTTATTCACCTACATGATGCTTAAAAAAGGGGAGGGGGGTTGTGGTGAATAACGGAATCAAATGTGTTAGAGATGCACAGAAAGGAAAAACGGTTTAACAGAACAGTATGTCATAATTAGTAATCACTGAATAGGGCAGCCATTTCTTCCTCAATTGAATAATTTTACACAAAGTAACTCATAATTACATAAGACAACCAAACAAAAGAAAGAAACCGGAGCTGTTGCCCTACTCTAAAATACAATTTGATGGCGTTAAAGAAAAAGAATACAACAAAGTAATCCAATTTTCCATCCAAAATCTCGCGAGAAGTTGGACGTTTGAGATGAATTCCGGTAACACTGCTACTCTATGAGCCGTTTTTTGATTGATCAAAATTCACCCAAGGCTGCTCCGACGGCTTATATGCCAAAATAGATTGTGGCAACCAACTTAACGAATCTACTCGGTAGAGGTTTTGGAAGTCAGATATGGATTAAAAGCATTGTCATAACTTCGAATGCTGTCTCCATGGGCATCCACCTTCAAAAGCTTGCTCCAGCACGTCTTCCATTCGCTTTGCAAGTAAAATCTGTTGAAAAAAAACTTTTTTCAGAAAGAGGGAAAAAAAAAAAAAAAAAAAGTCCTTTTTCAACTGTCATTGCCAGAAGAGGCGCTTGAGGTAGTTCATCGTCATGCCGCTCACTTGAGCATATAGCATATCTCAACACTATATTTAGTTCACTAAAGCCTGATTCAACTATGAACCATGCAGAAGATTCTAGTACATCTTTTTTGTATTTTGTTATTTTACTAGCGTATTTGAGGAATAGCCAAGAGACGGTTAGAACAAATTACCTCTAGACTGGCTAGCACAGCTGCTGGTACTTCAACCAAATCTTTCAAGTTTCTCTCTGGAAGGATAACTCTTTTGATGCCATAACGGTGAGCCGCCAATAACTGCATGAATACAGATTCTATTCAGTCCGATACCTTTTGCACATATATGAATCTATATTGGCTTCAACACAGCTTCTAAGGAAAGAACAAAATGTTTTGAACCGTTTAAATGCTCAAGTTGCAGAAGAAAGAAAGCAATGTTAAATTCATTACGAGTATGATTGGCTCTGCAATAAAAACCACTACTGGACCACACCCCATAAGCAAGTCAAAGAAGTGGATTGATGTCAAGAAACTAGCTGAATACCGTTGTGCATATTAGATCATCTAACAAGATATTCACAAGTTTATCCGATGTAAAATTAAGAAAAATTTCAACCAAAAAGGAAATTTAAAACTAATTAATTTAACCAAAACTGATGTAAATTCATTTTGCGTAGTCTGCTTTTCTTTCATGCTGTTTTTTTTCCTCGTGTTTGCATTCTGAAGATTTTCTATCCTCTTTCCTTTATAATTGATTTTTACCAATGAAAGGAAGTTTTCTGAAGTGAAAATTAAAAAAAAAGAGAGAGAGAACAGCAACAGCAACAGCAACAACAACAACACCAACAGTTGACCACACACACACAAAAAAAAATATATCACGTGAGTACAGCAAACCTTATCCTTGATGCCACCAACAGGTAGGACAAGACCCCTCAACGTCATTTCTCCGGTCATTGCTGTATCTGCTCTTACTCTTTTTTGACTGAACAATGAAACCAGTGCAGTTACCAGTGTCACACCTGCTGATGGCCCATCCTTGGGTACAGCCCCCGCAGGGAAATGTATATGAATATCTCGACCTTCCAAAAGATTGATTTGCTCAGCAGCTGCCAACTTCAGATCAGTTGCCCTAGCTCTTACCTAGAACACCAAAGTCAGTCTTCAATTTCAATAACATACAAACTAACTATTCCACAGTTAAAAAGGATGACACCGAGCAAAGAAAACTTGTTACATATTCCAAATGCAATATTAACAAGTCAACTCCGGATTCTTAATAAATATCTAGGTTCAGATGACTCGTATCTTTAAGATAGAATCTAGATATTTTTACAGCTTAAGTTGGTTACAGTTCCATAGAGTGTGCATGGCTGTCGTCAGCTCGTGCCGTAAGGTGTTGGGTTAAGTCCCGCAACGAGCGCAACCCTCGTGTTTAGTTGCCACTGTTGAGTTTGGAACCCTGAGCAGACTTGTTTATGATTAAGTATTCCAGCACACACACACACACACACATGAACGTATATACAAGTATATGCATATATCATATAGATAATTCAGCTTATATACGTGGCAAGACATAATTCAAATGCAAGATCGACAAGGAAACAACATATTTGTTCAATTTATAACTCCGAGAGGATATAGAAGAATTACCCATGTCAATGCTATTTGTGCTGATTCTTTGATAACATCTCCAAGCTGACCAGTTAGATGCAAATCACCCTTTCCTGCCATTGCCGTAGCTTCCACAAACTGGACCTCTCCACCGAAAGAAGTCCAGACAAGCCCAACAGATATACCAGGCGATGCAACTCTCTCTGCTGCTTCTATGTCGTCAAACTTTGGAGGCTGCATGCAATATTAACAATGACCTCAAATCTGCTAAGTAGACATGACACTTCTCAAATTACAAATGAGAAAATTAAGTATCACTACAGGGTTGCCCTAGTTCCTGGATCGCATCATACATTAGAAGCTTGAACCAAAGGATATGATACTTGGAAAATTTTGCAAAAATAGGGCTCCAAGCACGTGCTTTCAACCACCCAAATCCATCAATCTCATGTTAAAAAAAAAAAAAAAAAAAGAGAACCTACAACATCCCAAAAATAGGATAGCTGCACTGAAGTCCATCATGTTAAGAGAAAGGGTTCATTAGAAAGCACCGTCTGATGTTGAAAACACATTAACATGGACGTTACAGACCACGAAGTTGGTACTTTTGTGGGATATTACGTGTCACATATTTGCATCAAATCCAATTACTGAAATATAGCCATTTCAAATTCCACTTAAAAGCAATGCATGCAAAAATGAAGCATAAAGCACCCAAATTTTTAGAAAGCAACGAAGGAAACGAGGAGAGAAAAAAGTGGGAACCATAATTACCCCTAGAACTTTCTCCAGCATAACCTCATCCACAATCAATGGTGAAACAACCTTGAATGTGTTTGTTATATCATGATTATTTACAGCCATTGGGATGACCTCCATCTCCACTTCAGCCCCATCAGCAAGTCTATTTTCCATTATTGGTGAAGCAAGCTGGTGGACATTTTTGCTAAGGGGAGCCGCTTGTTCTTGCTCGGCAACTCTTACTGCTGCAGCACGAGCCAAAGCAGCTAAATTCCTTTCCAAGTTTCGAACACCAGCTTCTCTAGTGTATCTTTGAATGACAAGTTTCACAATGGGCTGCCACAATAAAGAAGCATTTTATGAATTCAGTATCTTTTGGAGGTAAAATTGAAACAATCTATCTCATTTTTTACATAATGAAAAGCACTCAGTCTAATCCTCTAAATATGGTTATTTCACCAGAGTGAAAGCTCAGTCAAGAATTGCAGTTTTTGAAACATCATTACCACTTGTAAAAGCATTATTTGGCAAATTGACTACCTCAGGTATCTGGAGAAACTCTGAAGTCAAGCCATGCTGATCAAGAACTCGTGGAATTAAATGACCCATAGCTATCTTTAGCTTTTCTTCTGGTGTGTATCCAGGGAGCTCTATTACTTCCATCCTGTCTAGCAGTGGTGGAGGAATAGGTTGAACCCTATTTGCAGTTGTCACGAAAACCACCTTTGAAAGGTCAAATGGAACATTCAAATAGCTATAGACCTTTCATTAAGGAATCACTTTCGCTATACTTGCATCTATAGATACAAAGTCTATGCAACAGTAGTAATGATCAAAAACTTGTCCAATATGTAAAAGCTCTTAGCTAGTTTGAGTATGTTTATAGGACTAATCCTTAGCTAGAAGCTGGTATTCTAGAAATTTAAAATTAGATAACCATTGGTAACCAAGGTGAAAAAAACAAAATTAAATTTAAAAATAAAAATAATTAAACATGTTTCTCGACAGTCATGATTCACCAAAAGACATCATGAAGAAAGTAGGATACTGATCATTAAACGTCTGATTTTGTTCAGGGTCAAGAACCTCCAGTAGTGCTGAGGCTGGATCACCACGTACATCAGACCCCGTTTTGTCAATTTCATCAAGCAGCATGACAGGATTACAGACACCTACTCTCTGGAATACAAAATAATTTTAGAAATAAAACACCATAGCCTAAACCTATATATTGATTTATGCCTGTGGCTTTTCACATATATAAACAAATACATAAATAGAAGAGAGAAAATGATGATAGACCCAGTTCTCAAATATAATCACCCCGCTCCTAAAGTTTTTCTTCCCTCTATTATTTTTTTGGTAGTTTAATTTTCATTAAGATTTCGTTATTAAACTACCTTTAATCCATCAATAAGTCTCCCTGGCATGCTTCCAATGTATGTCCTCCTATGCCCTCTAATATCAGCCTCATCCTTGACACCACCTAGAGATATGCGTATGAATTTTCTTCCCAAAGATGCTGCAATAGATGAAGCCAAAGACGTTTTCCCAACACCTGGTGGCCCAACAAAGCACAACACAGGGCCTCTGGCATCTGGTTTAAGCTGCAACAAAAAAAAACTTATCCATATGAGTATCAAGTTTCAAACCTGAACACCATAAACACCGAAGGGCGGACAACAAGAACTAGATAGATGATGACCTTGCGAACAGCCAAATATTCGATGATACGTTGCTTGACTTTAACTAAACCATAGTGGTCAATATCAAGGCGTTCTTTGGCAGCTCTCAAGTCTAATTCAAGTTCCTCAGTGGCTTTCTGCCAGGGAAGATCAGCGAGAAGCTCTAGGTAAACTCGTGAACTATTATATCCAGGTTGCTGGGGTTGCATCTTTTTAAGCCTCCTGAGGCACATGGAAGAGAAGGAAAAAATTATACATTAAACAAAATATTCCCGATATGTTTAAAATGCAGTCGAGAAAAAGTTCACTTCATGCAACTCAGTGACCTCATTGACAAAAGTTTAACCTCTATCTGTCATCATAGTGCTTCTGAAAGTTTATCAAAAAGGTATTATATGTTTTTTGGATTAATTTCACTTTTAGCACTTGTGTAATAAATAATATTAAAAACAACACAACTTTTTGTCCCCTTCAATTTTAACTCCGCCACGTCACCACCTATTTTTTTGGTTGATGTATAAAGGCATATATGCCCTCAGCCAACCCTAAGCTGAAAAAATTTCCTACTATCCCACCACCCTCACTCCCTTCCCTCCACATCCATAGCGACGGTATTTAACCAACTGAACAAAAAAAATTTTAATTTTTCTTCTCTCGTTTCCTTGATTTTCTCTCACTCAATCCTCAAGAATCCTCAATGCACCATTACCCATTTATCCAAACTAACTCTAAGCAGTAAAAATCTGTCCACATCTTTTTTTCACTCTGTTAAAACTGCGCCCGAAGCTGCCAGATCTGCTTCAACTCCATTTCAGTGGATATCTTCCCATTTCTAAACAACCAATCTGAGTTAATGGTGGTTTTTAGTTTGTTTTATTTGTTAATACATGCTTTAAATGGGGGTGTGTTAAGATGGTCCTCTGAAACAAAAAGGTTATTTCATTTTCACGACAAACCGGTCATTGTGATTTTGACCATATGGTCATCATCATTGTGACCATCGTGACCAGTTTCGAAATGAACCGGTTATTAAGCAGTCATTTTCATATTGACCATATGGTCATCATCATTGTGACCATCGTGACCAGTTTCGAAATGAACCGGTTATTAAGCAGTCATTTTCATATTGACCATCTGATCATCATCATTGTGACCATCGTGACCAGTTTCGAAATGAACCGGTTATTAAGCAGTCATTTTCATATTGACCATCTGGTCATCATCATTGTGACCAGTTTTGAAATGAACCGGTTATTAACCAGTCATTTTAATATCATATTGTAATAACAGACACTACCTCAAGATTAAGGGTTAAATAAAATACTAAAAAATGGTATTACTATTAAATTCGAAACAGAGTCAAATATGACTCAAACACCACGAGCCATGCAACAAAATGAGACTGCGGTCATAACGGTTATGACCGGGTGGTCACAACAGTTATGACCGTGGTTCTAAAACGATTAACATGTTTTGATTTTGAACCATTTTCGTGTTAACTCATACTTAAAACTCCACGAGTCATAAAAAATGACATATTATGACCATGTGTCACAAAAGGAGACTGCGGTTATAACGGTTATGACCGGGCGGTCACAACGGTTATGACCGGGCGATCACAACGGTTATGACCGTGGTTCTAAACCGATTAACATGTTTTGAATTTGAATTATTTTCGTGTTAACTCATACTTAAACACCACGAGCCATGAAAAAGGACATGTTATGATCATGTGTCACGAAAGGAGACTGCGGTCATAACGGTTATGACCGGACGGTCACAACGGTTATGACCGTGGTTCTAAACCGATTAACATGTTTTGAATTTGAACCATTTTCGTGTTAGCTCATACTTAAACACCACGATCCATGAAAAATGACATGTTATGACCATGTGTCACAAAAGGAGACTGCGGTCATAACGATTATAACCGGGCGATCACAACGGTTATGACTGTGGTTCTAAAACGATTAACATGTTTTAAATTTGAACCATTTTCGTGTTAACTCATATTTAAACATCACGAGCCATGAAAAATGACATGTTATGACCGTGTGGTCACAACGGTTATGACCAGGTGGTCACAACGGTTATGACCGTGGTTCTAAAACGATTAACATGTTTTGATTTTGAACCATTTTCGTGTTAACTCATACTTAAACACCACGAGCCATGAAAAAGAACATGTTATGACCATGTGTCATAAAAGGAAACTGCGATCATAACGGTTATGACCGGGTGATCACAACGGTTATGACTGTGGTTCTAAAACGATTAACATGTTTTGAATTTGAACCATTTTCGTGTTAACTCATACTTAAACACCACGATCCATGAAAAACAGGCATGTATTCTCCCTGATTAACATTTTAGAGCCAGGGTTATGCTGATGTTATGAACATGTGTCACAAAATGAGACTGCGGTTATAACGGTTTTGACCGAGTGGTCATAACTGTTATGACCATGGCTCTAAAATGTTAACTTCGTTGATTTCTAGTTTTTCGTGTTTAACTCATACAAAATGACACTCCTTGTTTCATAAAAGGAGATCATGATAATAACAGTTATTAACTTCGATTTTCCCTCAACCATTCATCGGTCACCATTCTCTCAACCTCTGAGTACGATGATTTTTTTTTTTATAACTTTTATCGGTACGTATCATTCTATACCCCAAGGCGGTTTAAAAGGAGGGTTTTCATGGTGTTATTGGACAGTTTCCTTGCGGTTCCGAACGTTTCCAACTCTTTCTCTCTCTAAAACATTAGATACTGTTGTAAATTACAGGGTTCTATGGGGATATTATGCAGGGTTTACATGATGTAAAACTGGAATGGTGCATTGAGGATTCCTGAGGATTGGGTGAGAGAAAATCAAGGAAACGAGGGAAGAAAAATTAAAATTTTTTTTGTTCAGTTGGTTAAATACCGTCGCTATGGATGTGGAGGGAAGGGAGTGAGGGTGGCGGGATAGTAGAAAATTTTTTCAACTTAGGGTTGGCTGAGGCCATATATGCCTTTATGCATCAACCAAAAAAGTGGGTGGTGACGTGGCGGAGCTAAAATTGAATGGGACAAAAAATGGTGCTATTTTTAATGTTATTTATTCCACAAGTGCTAAAAGTGAAATTAACCCATGTTTTTTTTCCTCCATAATCAATAAGTATATGGTCCTACTGCTAGCGAGGGGTAGTAAGGCGATGATCTCTGGAACACAGGGAAGTCTTAGTGGGAAATGAAAATTGAACTAAGCAAACAGAAATAAACACGGATGAAGGTTGGAGAGGACGCTAGAACTAATATAGGCAAGCAAGTACTTAACTTGACTATCCAGAATGTATCTGAGATTGTCATTATTACGTCATATGGCTCCTCTTTAAAGTTCACGGTAGTAGGATTAGATAGTGTTTGTTTTAGGCAAGAAGCATTTAACAAATCTAGGACCAAATCTACCCCAAGATTGTCATCTCACATGGCTCCTCCCTAGGATCAGACATTGTGTGTTTTTTTTTTTTTTTTTTTTCCACCTCTCTAAATAAGAACCTCCTTAGGACTAATTCTAGAAAAATAAAACAATAGACAAATAAAACCTGACATAGGACTAAGAGGTGTAACCAATGAGATTCGTAAGTATATTTGCAACCGCCCAAAATTTTACGTTAAAAAGCATGGGAAAGATTTAGCTATATCTAAAGCATGAATGTCTGATACCATAAGTTAAAAAATCAAACAAACGTAAAAGAAAAGCTCTACTTTGGTTGCCACACTGGCACCTAATCACAATGGTTAACACGGATGTAGCCCTAATAGTTTAATCAGACTTCTAAAAAGATCATACCTTAACTCCCTCTGTGCATGCTTCCAAATATTTGAAGGCATTCCCGCACTTTGCATTTTTCTTTCCAGGGCAACTACATCATCTTCATCATCATCATTGTCCCCAAGCTCCTCTTTTATAGCTCTCATCTGGATTGGAGTTTTTTTTTGGGGAATAAGAAATTTTATCAAATCTTAATATACATATATAATACATGTATATATAAGAAAGAAAACCAAGAGGAAAGCCAGAAGACCACCAAACCCAAACAGAAAAGACAATAAATAAAAGGAAGAAATTACAACAAAGTTTTCCAGTTCATTAAGATCAAAGAGATAGAAAACCCTTAATCCCTTTCCTAAATAGGTCAAAAAGAAACAAGAAATGAAAGTATCCCAAAAAATAGCTCATCTTGGCAAGGATGAAAAAGAATAGATAATTGAATAACAATGCAGCCTGGGGAAAGAACATATAATATGTAAGCAGCCATGATTGGGAAGAAATAAGGGGAAGAAAAAGGGAAGAGAAAAGGAGAAATTTTTATCTCGTTTGGGTAAGAGGAAAAGAGAGGAAAAAGAAGGAAAATTTTACCACAGAAGTAAAATTTTCTGCCAGACAATGAAAGGGAAGAAAGGATCATTTTTGCTTTGACCTTCAGACCAAAAGCATACATCTTATGCAGGCACAACAATCAATAGAATTTTGTAATCCCCATTGCTTCAGAAAATCAAGAAATGAGAAGTGAGAGCTAACCTGCTGTCTCAAAAGAAACTCTTTCTGTGATTTTGATAACTGACCCTCAACTTTTTGCGTAATCTTCTCCGCTACACGTATGGACTGTCCAAAAGTAACGCAAAAATGACTCCATAAAAGTAGGCAGAAAATAATAATAGCTGGGTGATATGCATTAACCAAAAGGTAATCAGTTACCTGTAAATGCCTATCAACTAACTCTGTTGCTTTTGAAAGCCGTACTTTCAGGTCAACAGAATCCAACATAGACAGTTGCTCCTCAAAACTTATCTCAAAGCTAGCAACAAATATGTCTGCCAATTTGTGGACGGGAACCGTCTCCAAAAGAACTTTTGTTCTGCCTCCAGTTTTTTGTTTCTATGAATAAAAAAAAAATTTGGAAGTTCATGATTTTGGGACTGAGAAAGAGAAAGGCAGAAACAATACCATGCCAAAAGAATAACGGAAAGCAAATAAAAAACTAGTAGGCAGAACACTATCAGGATTTGGTATTTGTACTACTTGCTAACGAAGCACCATAGTCCTTAGTGCCTTGCCCAAAAAAGAAAAAGAAAAACAAAATCCAAAAGGTGCAGTCTATGCAATAACTGAAAGACAAGCATCATCCAAGTTTGTACTTCTTGACACCAAACAGATATCACAGAGGAATGCCTTCCCGGAATAATCAAATGAGAGTTCACTAGAAAAGCTCTGATATTTTAACATTAACATATCAAGGTATTAAGAAAAAAATATAGACCCTATTCAATTTTAAGTTGCCTCCCAAGTCCCACCAGTAATATGAATCAGTGCTAAAACAAAAGTGGAAAGATAACAGCCATTAATAGACTTCGAGTTTAACATATCATAAGATAGCAAGACAGCTGTGTCAATGTTGATGGCATGATTATAGAAATACATATCTTAATCTTAATACATAAACAATGAGGAAAACAAGGGCGATATAATCTAAATAGTGAAGAGGAGAAAGGATTAACAGGCAAAAGAAAAATTAGCTCACAAGTGACAACAGTTGTGGAGGAAAGAACGAGCAGATAGTGATGAGAATGCATTCAGATAAGACCCAGAAAAGTTATTTTCCCCCTTCATTCGCCAATAAGTTTTCCCCAAAAAATAAATGAATAAATAAAATAAAAATAAAACAACAACAACTGACATACAAGGCTTTACCTGCTCAAGAACAGAAATCAACTCCATGGCGGTTGCTTTGAACTGGCGAGACAATGTTATGAAATCTGGATCTTGTTCCACTTGTTCCATCTCTATGAAAAAAAAATATTAATAAATTTAAAAGAAAAAAACGAAACATAAAAGTTAAAAGATTATATCTTCTGCCAAAAGAAAAAAACGTCCAAAATTGTAAAATTACCAGCTTTTGTCATATCAAGAGGAGATATCCTTGCGGTGTAATATGTTCCCCTTGTGCTAAGCTCCTGGACCGTGAACCTGCACAAACCTTCAAGGACAACTATATACGTAACTCTCCCACTTGGCTTCTCCACCCCTCTTGACAAATGTAATGCACGAGCAGCGACTCCCCTGAGAATGCAAGCATAAAACATTACCATCACAATTGACACAGAGCCACCTTGCAACACAACCAAATAAGACTATTGGTAATGTTTGCAGCAAGAATGGAATGAGACAACTTGAAAGAACCCAGATAACGCATTAACATGGTGAAGGCCTTCTAAACTATTCAAAATCTATTCAACTAAGGACGAACTAGATAACCCACCAAAAATATTCTTGTGAGCTAAAATTTTGAAATTTTTGATGCAAATATAGTTGCATGTATAGTCTAGCGGTAATTCCATACCTAAATCCACTGCAAATGCAGAGTTAAAATCCCCCACACACCACCCCCCCCCCCCCCCCCCCCCCCCCCACGTTTAAAAATAATGTTTGGTGTGATTATACCTCGCATGCCAATGAATAACTTCCTGCTGATTTTTCCCATCAAGCTTGTGAGCTTCTGATGTACCCACTTGAGCTCTTGAGCTCCGCTCTCCGGAATCGCTTCCCACACCTGTTCATAAGGATTCCATTTAGTACACCGCCAGCTTTTCCTCCAGACCAAATAAACAACAAGTCAACTATCACCTTGAGATAATACAGGCCCCACAGTAGTCGTCTCAGCGGCATCTCGAACGGGAAGAATGCCAATCAATCCCTTCTCTTCCCGCTGCCATAGCTCTTGCTCCACCAACTTCACACTGCATTGATCAGATCACCTAACTCATTTTGTTATCAAACAAACGCTACAAAGTTTTCATAAATTAGTCAATTCAAAGCCAGATTTCCAATTTTCTTCTCTTGTCCTACCAATTTCAGGAACCGTATGAGAAATACATCAAACTAAACTTAAAAGGGACAAATTTTTAAGGAAATCACGCTCAATAAATCAGACTTTGATTAATTCGAAAAAATAATAATCTTCGAGGGAAAAACAAAGGTCGAATCAGGCTCAGGTCAGCTAAGCTCATATAACGAATTTCAACGCCAATTCTCGAATTTCCATCTCCAATAAAACGAAACACGATCGCAACTCAATATCTCTCCACAAAACAACAAAAAAGCCCGACGGAAAACCAAAGCTCGAACACAAGCATAGCCGAGAAGTATAGTATATTTCCAGGAAAAGAAAATACAGACGAGAAAATCGTCCAAGTACCTGCTCGGAGAAGTGCATCGAATTCGAATTATGGCGCCAGGCAAGAGAACCTTGTTTCTGAACGGAAGGATCCCAAGCCGAGCTGGTAGCTCCACCGATTCCGCCATGTTCGCAATTCAGAAGAAAGAAGGAAAAGCAAAGAAATTCAGAGAGAGAGAGAGAGAGAGAGAGAGAGAGAGTCAGAAGAAGAGGAGGAGGAGGACAAGCAGGGACCGGGGAATGGCTTTTCCCGTACGGTGGGTTAGTTCTCGTTTTTTCTTTTGGTTTTTGGTTCAGTTCAAAAGAAACGAGAACTCTTCAAAACGACGACGGATTTTTGCTTATTTGGTGTCGTTTACGATCTCCTGATTCATGGCCATTCCGTTGCCAACTCCTCTCCTCCTCTCCACATCCAACTTTTTTTTGTTTCACTAGATATTTAAGCCGGATTTATTTTCTCCCAAACCCCTTGGAATTTTTATAATTTCGTTTTACGACACGATCACATGATTTGCATAATGCCCCTGCGACTTTTGTTTATTTTATTATCTCTAAGTCACTAATTGGTAATTGCCAAGAAACTCCTTATCCATTAATAAATAAATAATTAACGAATAATTTGATGAATCTCAAAGAGGGTTTAATAATAAGGCAAAACAAGAATCAAAGACGTAAGCTAGTAGAGCTCCTCCTATACTAGCTGTTTTCTAACTCTATCTTACTTGAAAGATTTGTTGTTTTTCAATGTCCCATTAGGAATTGGAGACTATATAATATTCGTCCAAAATAAAATAAGACTATAATATGTTTTTTTTATTTTTTTTATTTTTTTTATTTTGGGAAATTATCATTAAGGTATGGCAAACATCATGTCTCCATCTAATTAGCTTGAACCGAAATAAATTACCCAAAAAACCAAAAACATAAAAAAACAAAAAATGAGCTTGTGACAAGTAGGTAGCTCATACGATTCACATAATGAAATGTCATCAACTATTCCTTTCATTTTCAATGTTTTGTTTTATGTTCTTATTGAATATGAATTGACGATGTTTTTTCCTAGAAAACCACGTGACATTCACCTGTCATTTACTCAATAGTTAAGCATAAGAATACTTCTCAACTACCTATTTAGTTTGTTTTTGCTTTTTACAATTCAAATTATCTCATCAATAAGACTCTTTCTACAGTAAAATTTATAAACGTTTGATCCGATCGAAAATCCAAATTTATAAAAATATGTACAATTAATAATTTTATACAAACTCAATGATCCAAAAACTTAAATTCACTGATAAAATTAATAGGGAATATTTTTGCGGTATAAATTATCCAGCGATGAAATAATTAAGAATTTTTTTCATAGTTAGTAAGCTTCTATTTGACTCTCATGTCTGAATCTAAGTTTTTTATCTTAATTTTTATCGTTTTCTAAAAAGTCAACAAAAATTATAACTAGTTTTTGAAAAACCAATCAATTTCGATCTAAAAGTTCTACTTTAAACCGATGTACCAAACGCACATTAAGGAACGTGAGCATAAATGCCAAGGTCAGTTGACACATATCCAAGGATGAAAACATTGATATTGATATAAATATTGGTACTTAAATTTTACAGAAATATCGAGGGAAATGTCGATATCGATGGAAATTGATGTAAAATACGGAAATTCATTTTAAAATACTAGATTTTGAAATAAAATTTTATGAAACTCAAAAATAGTTAATAATGCTTAAATTAAATGAAACTCCCAGTTAAAATATATGACAAATTTACATAGTAAGAATGGGGCATAATACAGTAAATGATAAGTTGATGTTTACCAATTAAGTAAAATCACTTAAATGCAACATAATATAGGTATATTACATTCATTGTTTCATACATGGTAAGAAAACATTAATATTAAAAAAACTTTTAAAATGTTCGCAAGTATTTATAATATCTTATTAGTATAAATAACATCGATGTCAAAATATGGCATTTGAGTATTTGTTTTATATAATTTTGGACATGTCATATGTCTTTCAATCTCTACTATCTAATAATGTATTAAAAAAATTTATGCGTGAATTAAAAAATCATGAATGTACTACATTAAAAGATAAAAAATAATATTATGATTGATATTCTACGAAAATTTTGCCAATATTTCTTAAAATTCCCGTGATATTTTTGTCATTTACTATGATACTTTTTACGAAAATCAATATTTCCATAAAACATTGACATCTATGGAATTTTTCATGAAAATTTTATGGATATTCTACGAAAAAAATACAACAATCATATTTTCATATCGATACTTTTAAAATATAAAAATTTTCGTAAAAATATCAAAAAAAAAAAAGTCGATTTTTTAATCTTGCATATACCTTGGAAGTGTTCTTTGACTAATATAGTTTGGAATAGTCAAGATTCTCTTTTTGCTACCAATGAAGCAGGGAATTATCAAAATTCTCTTTTGCTACTAATGAAAAGTTTGGAGCTGTCAAAGGTAGGATGTACTAGTAATGAAACTAGACACAAGTAGAAACATGGTGTGCAGAAATTAGGGACAAAAGGTGGCTGAATTAATGAAGAAAGTAAGCGTGATCCATTTATTCTGGACTGATCTTTGACCCGGCGAAAGGATACGTAGGTTTTTTTTCCTTCTTATAAATGGGATCCTCCTCACCGGAAAGTTCCCCTATTGGGCTGGAACTGGAAGTTGCCTTAAGGCAACTTACAAGAGTAGAAGTCAGAACAATCAGACTCACTTACATCCTCTGATCTAGGATCTAACAGTTAGGAATCGCGCAACTGAGAAAGAAGCATGACCAGTTGAGCTCGAAGAACAAGAAACGGAAGCACGCTTTGGAACAATCACAAAAGGGGGATTCCCGGGGCCTTGCCCTTACTTTAGCATATTTTATATCTACACATATCTTTTTATAGTTTTTTTATTTCAAGTCGAAGTAAAATAATTCATGTGTCTAAATGTTTATAACGACGAAATAAATAAAATACTATCTATATTGTTATTTTTTTTTAACACATTTAAGATTTTTATATTATTTAAATATTACAGTTCATTTTTAATTTATATTTAAATAAAAAAATCTAAAATTTCAACTTGAATTGATATTCTAAATGGGCCTTTTTATTATCAATCCAAAAGAATATTTTGCTGAAGTATTACTTGTGAGCTATGAACCGATTAATTTACCTCTTTAAAAACACGTACAACCGAACAGACAACTAGATACATTAGCATGAAATTCCCACAAACACGTTGAAATAGACCTAACAAGAAACATCTTTTTTTTTTTTTCATATTTACTTTTATTCCACAAGTAATAAGTAGAAAACCAACTAATACGGATTTCTTGAGTAAAACAGAGGGAACAGCCAACTAGATACATTAGCATGAAATTCCCACAATGACGTTGAAATAGACCTAACAAGAAATATCTAAATTTTTTCTTTTTCCAAATGTACTTTTATCCCACAAGTAGTAGAAAACCAACTAATAGGGATTTCTGGAGTAATACAAACTTTAGGGGAAGTTTTATAATTTAACACTGTAGAATAAAATGACATATATTTGTAAATATAGAAGGGAGCCCAAAAAAAAAAAAAAAAAAACACTAGTATAACTCTTTTTCTTCACGCGCAGCTAATAACCCGTTTGAATCTAAAGATTTAAACCCTTTTTCACCATCATGTTTCTAACATAAATTGAAAAAAAAAAAAGGAATTTGAACCGAAAAAAAAAAGTTATGTTCAAACCTTTACCCCATGCTAGCACTGGAAAATTCCACTTAAAAAAAAAATAAGAAAAAAGAATAAGAAGAAGAACGTGAGCCGTGAGCCGTAAGCCGTGAGCCGTGAGGGCATAAAACAAATATTCTTTAGGAATTGCATTCACAATTGGGCCTCAAGTAGAAATATTGAAAAAAATCGGCCCCGTACAGCAATACCAACATTTTTTAGGGACACTTTGGGGAAACCAAAAGGAGTTAAAAATGATTGCGGGGTGGCTGTGCCTGCCATCAGGTATGTAGTCAGAGAAGTTCTGGACCGTCCGATGGAGACGATAAGGTGGGCAATACGCGTCAAACGAGTGGTGCGTGGTTGCGTCAACACCACCGACGTCACTCGTGGCCGCCGAGCGGCACGTCGGCACGTGGGGCCCGCTCTTTCTGCAGACGCCACGTGGCGGGTTTTTGGATAACGCGAGTTCTCTGATCAAAGGATTCAGATCGCGCCGCACGTGCACACCGGCCCTTCAAACTAGATGCTCTCCTCAGGTCTTGCTCTCCCACGTTTTCCCATCTCAGAGTTTGGTTTTGATTTTTTTTTTTTTTTTTGTTTTTCATGCAAAGGAAAAAAAAAAAAAAAGAAGGCCTGTTTATTATCAGCCAAAAAAATTTTAAAAAGAAAAACAAACATAAATAATCATGTAAAAATAAATGTAATATTGTTGTTAAAAAAGTTCCCTTATATTTCCTCAAAAAAAAAAAAAAAACTTTTATCTTCAATATAAAAAATGTTCTCTTATATTAATATCTTGAAAAAATAATCATCTCATAGTCATGATTTCGTCCAATAATTTCTGATTTATATCACATAATTACGATCAATGACTATTAGATTTTGCGATAAGGTGCTCTTATTATAGAATTTAATAGATGAAAAATAATAATTATTAAAATATTGTGCTTTTCTTAATTTGCGTTTCTATTTCTTTTTTTCTTTATTGGAATTGTTCATTTTGTAGAGAATTAGAGGCAAAAAAAAAAAAAAGAGAAACAGATTAAAAAAAAAAAAAACTTTACCACATATGAAGTTTATCTTTTCTTTTCTTTTCTTTTTAGGTAATTTACAAAGTCTCGGGATGGAAAAATAGAAAAGAAAAAAGTAAAATATTAAAGTGAGAAAAAATTTTTTTTTTTAAAAGATGAACCTTTTCTTTCATCTTATTTAGTAGGGGAAAAAAAAAAAGAGAAGAAGAAAAAATGTGTTTCAATCATATGCTCATATAAATCATATAAATAAAAAGATAGAGCGTTATTGAAGTTAAAATTATTACTTTTTGTTTTATCAAAATTGTTCCTCTTATTTTCGTTTAAAAGTTGAAAGAATAAAAAAATAATGAGTCTAATAAACTAATAGCATATTTTTCTTTTAATTTCTTCTCTACCAAACAACATAAAATTCTCTTTTTCTCCAAGTTTTGGACACTAAACTTGGACTAAACTTGGACACCACTCTTAGTGTACATCATTAATCACATAGATTTAAAAGTATTCAAAAGTTGACGGTTATTTATTTATTTATTTATTAAGATGCTGATACTTTCATGGTCAATAATCTCAAGTTAGATATTTTATTCCTCGTGGAATCAAATTACTTTTTCAATAATTTAATCAATAGCCATACTGACTTATTTGTCTCCTTCAAAAAAGAAATGTCAGAATAAATCCGCATAATCGTTAATTATATGTAATATTTTATATGAAAGTAGGTATTTCAAGTTTGATAATGAAAGATAGCTTTCAAAAATAAACTACCCGTTAGTGTCGTTTCTTTATTTTATTTTGGTGGATGTGAGCAGCCTCAATTTCAAAGCTCAAATCAATTGCATTTCATTTCTTTGTTCCAAATGACAGATTTAAAAAACAATACTACCAATATTCAATATTATTAGTGGGCAATAAGGTTTATGTATTGTGGCTTCCCAAAAAACAATACAAAACAAAACCCAAAAAAAAAAAAAACCAAAACAAAAAAGAAGAATAAAAGTTAATGCATCGTGGACGTCCTCATTATATAGTGATTCATTTAAAAAGCACATATAAATATTATAGTAAATAATATATTTATTATAAATATGTTTTTTTAAAGAAATTAGTTATTTAAAATATTTTTAGAATCGTGAATAATTTAAAAAAAAAACGAGTTATTTACTATTGTTTCTACTTAATTAATATTCCCTTAAAAAATATCTTCATTGAATAAGTAGAGAACACGTTTAAGCCAAAAAGGTTCATAGGACGATGATTGGATAAGTCATTTAGAATTCTAAAGCACTAAGATGACGACATTGTCGTCTAATATTGGAGGTCTTCTAGAAGAACTTTATCGTGTGTATATATATATGTGTAAACATGTTTTGTATAAGAAATGTGCTTCTTTTTCTTTTGCTTTCTTATTATAACTGTTACTTTTTTTCCATATAAGTATATTAACGAGCACTGTAGAAGGCTAAACGAGCACCAACAGGACGCCTAATAAATTAATGGATGTAAAGTTAACTTATTAAAAGTAATTAGTTAAAGTTCTAGTCTAAGAAGATCGTAACTCAATTAATATATCCACCGTCTAGGTGTCCATAGTGTCACTATGATATTTTCTCAAGAGTTCATTTCATACTAGAGATTTTCCATCTATTAACCAACTTTCATTCAATTTTTAATTGAGGTTCATCTAGAATATTGCATAAATGTCACTTGTTAGATTTTTGAGGTTGTATTTTAAAAATGTTAATCCATACATAAGTATTTCAAACACGTCAAAACTCATTCTAATTCCATAGAGAGAATTAACTAGACATGAAATTATAACGAGACAGGATAATTTTGATATTCTTGCGCTAGGGAGAACATGCATATGCTTTATTTTGATGATTTGTTTATTTTAAAAGATTTTCCTAACTTTATTTCTCCTTCTATTATAGAGGATTTGATAGGAGTAATCAACACTAGCTTTGGCAACTTTTTTCATCACACAAAATAATAAATGAATAATTATCCTCTAGAATTTAAACTATTCTCAAATGACTCCTCTTTGTTTTAATAAGCAAACTTTTTTTTTTTTTTTTGCTAAAGAAGCAAATGTTGATTTTGTTTGTCATATAGGTCCTAAATTATTGTCTCCGTTACAAATAAAGGAGTAGTAATATAAATTATATGTACTGTGGTAGTATTATGATTATGTTTATTTTAAAAAAAAATTTGATTGTTTATGGTACTCGTATATTTGCCCTTTTTGCATATTGTGATGCTGATCATCATCATAAAGTTACAATATTTATCATAATTTTCACATTACATTTTGTAAAAAAATATTGCGACCGGATTTGCTTGGCTTTACTAGAACGCAAAACAACTTGCCATTGGCAAATAAGCGAGACAAGCATGTTGAGTATGTTTCTAATAGTTTGGCAATTATCTCGATTTATGATAATATTTTACAACATTTTATATCATCTCAAATGTTATTATTCCTAAATGCCTATTTAAAATGTTAGAAAATGAAATTTTTTAAAATGTTGATAAATGATTCTCTCACACAAAGGATAATGTATTTTCATTTTCATTTTTTTTATCCTTTTTCTCTTTTGATCTAAAGTTTATACTTTATACGTTCCACTTTTTTGCTGAATTATTTGTTCCCATTGAAACGTCGAAGTAATAAAAGTCAAAATGATGGATATGAATTGGGCAAAGTTTCGCGCACGTTTTTTCCCCCTGGACTAAAATTCGATGGGTTTTTTGTTCGAATTCACGTGTTTATACTCGTGCATATTCAAATGTGTGGATACAAATATCTTCTTAAAAGTCTCAAAAAAAAAATCTTAAAAGTTCAGTTTTTTTTTATTCCTATTTTTCATTAGTAAGAAATATATCGAAGGAGAACATACCTTAGGCAGAAAAAAAAAAATTATTAGGGACTAGATAATAAATTATTTAGGGGATATGCAAGGGAAAATACAATTTGAGAAGGTTGCAAGAGATAAAAATGTTTAGGTAGGGACACAATTGGAAAAACATTTTTTTTTTCAGGACAATTAGAAAAGAATACCCATAAATGCTGCAATTGAATAAAAAAACTATTTTAGAGGATTAAAAGAAGGGGAAATATGTGGTAGAGGTACGGTCTTTTTTTAGACCATTAAGATTTAATCGAATGGCTCATATATTGATGGTTTACGATATTTATCATACACCTAACCTCACATAATCATTCCCACCTAAAATCTTCTCCGTCACCGGTGATCTTTCCGCAGCCGGTGACGGACGCCGGCGACTAATCCTCGATGCTGATGACCCAACTCCGGTCACAAGTCCCGGACGCCAGCCGTCACCGCCAGCGACAACATTTTCTCTCTCTTCCCCTTTCTCTCTCTCTTCCCCTCTCTCTCTTCCCCTTTCTCTCTCTTCCCCTCCCTCCCGCCGGCCCCCACCCCCGGCCTCCCCCCACCCCCGGCCGGCACTCCCCCGACGACCCCCCCTCTCTCTTCCCCTTTCTCTCTCTTGTCTTCTCTTCTCTCTCTTCCCCCTTCTCTCTCTACCCCTCCCTCCCGCCGGCCCCCACCCCCGGCCCCCAGCCAGGCACTGGGAGAAAAGTTATTTCAATAGAGACAAATTTGAAACAAATAATAATAATAAGACACGCTTAGAAACATAATATTTATCCATTTTAAAAAATAAGATTTAATAAGAAAAAGCATGTAAATAACATAAATTTGAATACTACTTTATCAATATAATACAAAATTTAGTCACTTCACCAATATGACACAAAATAGTTTTAGTCAAAAGTCAATCTACATCAAAGGTCAACCTAATATGTTTTACCCAAATCACCCATGTTACTTAGAAATCTATTATAATAACATACACATTATTTTGGACATTCTACTAGAATATTTTCAGCTTTTAACATGCATAGCCGAATGTTTCCAGCCCCAGCTCCAGGAGACGATATATTCAAATAAAGTGTATGTTTTCAATATGGATGGTTGGATATCTCTGACTTCGATCGTCAGAACTGGTCATCGGCGTACTTTAATAGAGTATAATGCGTACCCTGCTAGAATATTTTAGATATTCTACTAGAATATTTTCAGTTTTCAATATGGGTAGCCGAATATCTTCGGCTCTAGCCATTGGCGACATCGCCGGTTATTGGGATACTCTAGTAGAGTATATTACATACTCTATTAGAATATTTTAGGTGCGTGTTTACTTACATGTAATCGGAATGTTCATGAATCAGAGTGAGTAAGATTCGGAGTGGATATGATTCGGAGTGAGGATTCGGAATCCGAATAAGTTATTTACTTGGTTTTAGGATTCGGAATCGGAGTCACAACGAATCTCATTCATACGTTTACTTGAACCAAGAATCAGAATGAATTGTTATAAATTTACTTGTATACCCCTTTATTTATTGTGTTTCAAAAATTAAAAAAATAATTTTATTTATTTATTATCATATTATCAATCAAAAGTAAAATAATCATTATGATATTAAGATAATAAAATTAAATTGTTTAATTTTTTGTTTAAAAGAATAAAAAATGAATTAAAATAAGTAAAATACAAAAATATAAACAATAATATATTATGATAAAAAATTATATATTTACTCTAATAACATTAATAGTAATTAGGATAGTTATATAATATTAAGTTAACAAAAATATATTATATTTAGTTAATAAAAATAATTAATATAGATTTTAATATAATTTTTTTTGTAAATAAACTAATAATAAAATGACAATTTAATATTAATAATAAGAATGTGAGTCACAATTTGGAGGGGGCATATGATTGTCAATCTCATTTCTCAATTCTGAGTTATTGTGGGACCCACCATTCTCACTTTCATTCTAAGAAGGGAAAAGAGAGAGAGAGAGAGAGCAAGTAAACAAAAAATTGACTCTTATTCCTTACTCTTGATAAGTAAAGTTGCCATAAGTTTTTAACATGAATGCCTGGATGTCTTCAACTCCGACCACTAATGCCGATTGCCGAAATACTGTAGTAGAGTACAACCCATACTCTAATAAAATATCATCCATATTCTAGTAGAGTATAATATATACTCTATTATAGTATTTTAGTTTTTAACATTAATGGCCGGATGCCTCCTACTCCAATCGTCGGAATACTCTAATAGAATATAGTCATTACTCTAATAGAGTATGATACAGACTCTATTAAAATATTTTAAATTTTCAATACTCTAGTAGAGTATAGTCAATACTCCAGTAGAGTATAGTCAATACTCCAGTAGAATATTTTACATATATAGTGAATATTCTAGTAGAGTATTATACATACTCTATTAGAATATTTTAAGTTTTTAACATATATGATTTGATGTCTCCGGGTTTGACTGCCAGCTCTGGTCGTTGAAACACTCTAGTAGAGTATAGTGCATACTCTAATAGATTGATATGCATACTATAGTTCAACATTATTAGAATCAATGTTCTATAAATAAGATAAAAAAAAATTATATTAAAAGACGGGGTAAATATGCTAGAGTCTCGTTTATTTACCATATCGATATAACTCATTTTTAAACCATTATAATATAATAGAACAGCTGAAATGTTATTATCATGCACATTACCTCATAATATTATAGACTAATTAACAAATTAAAAAAAATAAAAAGAAGAAATAAAAAAAACCAGATCTGGCCGATGAAAGGCTGAAGGGGGGGGGGGGGGAGGGCTCGTCGTCGTCGAGGGCATCGCAGAGTTAGTCGTTGGTCGTCGCCTGGATCTTAGGGCTCGCGGGTGAGTGGTCCGTCACCTGGGGTTGCAGGCCTCAAAGGGGGAGGGCCTCGCCATCGCAGGATAGGGGCTGGGGGGTTGGGTTGCGAGGTGGCGGGATCTTGTTTACGAGGGACATAAGGGGATTTTGGGGTTTTAGGGGGGGGGGGGGGGGGTGTAGGGGGACACAGATCTAGTTTGGGGGAAGGGTGAGCCTTCATCAGCATCGACAAGGCGGGACAGGACGGGGTGGGGTTGGGGGGGGGGGGGGACTGGTTTGTTGCCAGTGTCGGGGAGGGAGCGCAGATCTGGTTCGCGTAGGGGGGTGGTCTTCGTTGACGACATTAGGGGGCATAAATCTGGTTGGGAGAGGAGGGAGATGGTCTTTGTCGGCATCAGGGACGAAGACGGGGGTCGCTCATCGTCGATGTCGGGGAGGGGGAGGCATTCGCCGCCTGCGTAGGGGGATCCGCTGGTGGATGATCGTTGGCCAATTTTTTTTTTCTTTGAATTTTTTGTACATTATAATTATAATATATAAATAATATCTCAGTTATTCGATTATATCATAATGATTTAAAAATAAACTATATGAATAGAGTATATAAATGAAACTTTAACATATATTTACCAAAAAAAGACGAGATAAAAAAACAAAGAATCAAAACTAAATACAAATGGACGAAAAAGGTAGGGAGTTGCTCTGTAATCTATTCAACCTGACTAATATCAACCATGTGAAATCAGGTAAGAAAAAAAGAAAGACTTGCCCCCTTTGCTCGCAATTGTCCTCAGTACTGACCTTTATATTTTCAATGTTTTCACAGTCGGAAAAGATTTGCAAAATCAAGTTGCATGGAAAAAAATCTCAGAGACCGTTTGATGAATGAATTAAGGAACTGTTTGATGAATGAGTTAAGTTTGAGTTGATATTTTTAAGTTTAAATTATTTTTTTTTTTATTTTTAAAAAAAAAATAAAAAAAAATTTCAAGAAAAATAAAAAATATGATAAAAAAATATAATTTAATTTAAAATGAGAGGAAGAACCAATCAGGTCTGATCTCCATAAATCTTGTGTGGAAAACATTTTTGATAGAAAAAAATCTTCTGTAAAAACATGCAAAAAGCATTATAACAGAGCTAGGTAAAGTATATGTTCCTCTGAATTTACCAAAAAAGTATATTTTCCTCTGAATTCACAAAAAGAAAAAAAAAAAAAGTATATTTTCCTTTGAAATTTTCTAATCTACATATTTTGAAAAATCTAATTTCAACAATATGCCAGTTCTTTGTAGATCTTATGATACGAAACCCCAACCACGCACTGCTCAAATAATTATTTTTGCACCTGAAATAAACTCGAATCACCTCACCAAAACAAAGACGAATCCAAAACGCAAGAGAGAAGTCAACAAATTCCAGATCGAAGAACCAGATATCTCTTAACGGAGCAGATCTGTCCAAGGATGCCGAGGATCTCCTCGCGCAACATCTGCTCGACTCCGGCGCCGAATCGTCAACACCGTAGATCTCCCTCGAGTTCTTCGCGACTCCGGCGCCGCATCAACAACGCCTATTCAACTGACGAAATCGCCGCTGGAGGAGAAATCTGCAAATCCGCCGACACATCTACTGGATCTGGTCCGGTTAAGCCTAATCCCGACGAGCCACCCGGAGCCAAAGCGGCGGCGGAGCACTCCGACGCACATAATCCATTGCATCTTGAAGCTCCGCCACGCCGAGATCGTCCTCCGGCCAAGCGACGACGAAGGCATGGGCTCCTACATCGAGAGCCAGAGGGAGAGGGAGAAAGATGAGAGAGAAAGTGTAGAGACAGAGGTCTGAGAGATATCGGAGAAGAGAGAGTAAAAGAGAGAAGAAAAAAAAAGGGGAGAGAAACAAATTATAAAATCCAACATAAGAGGGGTAAAAAAGAAAATTAAAATGTCATACCATTAAAATTAGAAAAATTGTGATAGAGTTCTTTTGCATATTTATCAATAAAACTCTTTTATATATTATTTGATATAATTTTAACAGTTAAGATATTATCTATACATGATATTTATAATGCATTTTAGTTCGTAAGATTATAATCTAAAAAACTATACAAAAAATTTGAAGCAAAGAAAACAAAATTAAAAAAATTAAAAAAAATAAAAAAACCAGCTCCCGCGATGATCGATTCCCCCACCCCTTGACGACTGGGGGCCCTTACCTTAGAAGTCACCCCCACACCGGTAAATCTCAGTTGTTCGGTGATGAAACTGATCGCTCCTCCCCTCTCCCCCCACCACGCATCAGTCAACGAGAATCGCTCCCCTAAACCCCCCCACACCACCCCCCTCGAAGCCCAGTTCCACCCCTCCCATCGAAGCCCCCCCTCCCCTCAGGAAGTTCATTGAGGCCCAAATATGAAATCCCACACCCCCCTTCCAGCAACCTTCTACTGGCCAACCCTCTTAAACGGACGAAGAAGAAGAATTCAATTTTTTTTTATTGCAATCTTGTATTTCAATGTTTATTTTAGTTATTATGCATTCTTAATTTCTTATCTGTTTAATTAAATGTGAACAGTCTTAAAAGGAGATTTACCGATAGGGTATTTAAAAAGGACTTTATCACAGCTTTTCTTCTTAAAAATTAATCAAAACAAACAAATTAAAATTAAAATTTGTGTTATGTTAGTAAAGATAGAGAAATTTGTGCTATGTTGGCCAATGAATGAAAAAAAAAAAGTTATTGATTAGGTAATTTTCTCATTTAACAAAGAAATGTAAAACGAAGTTCAATACAGGCAAATCATAGAAAATATATGTGATAAAATAATAGTTGAAAAGAATTGAAAAATATTAATTTGAATGTCTATAATCAAGAAGAACAAAAGAAATTACATTAATTCTAATATAGCAAATGTTTCAACATATTTTAAAAACAACAAAACTTTACGTTTTTCTTATAACATTTTATGATATGTTTACCCTTTAGTTGATTATTTTTAATCAATAAAATTTTACTCGATTACATTTTGTTTTCCTTTTTGAAATAAATGGATTAGTACATAATAATTACATAATTGTAAGATGCAATTAGTGATAAAAACTTTATACACAATTGTAAGATTTCACAATGATACACGAAATTTATATGAACCACAATAATTTATATCATCATATTGTACTAATTATAATGATGCCACAATTATAGAATCGCAGATTCAAATCACAATGCTACTGTTGTTTCAATAATTCAATCTCAGTGATGTAGTATCACAAATTTATGAAAGTGCAATGATATCATGATGGTATCATTGTACCTAATGAATCAAATCACAATGATATTGTTGTATCAATAATTTAATCATTATGGTATGAACTACATTTTTTTTAAAATAGTAATTATATTCCAAGTTAAGAAAATATAAACACCAATGATTGTAATGACTTTCATAACACAAAAAAACTTAATCCCAATTACAGATTGATTCTACTAGTAAGTTTTAATGAAGCACACAAGGGAGTGAAACATGCACCGGATTCCAACAACGGGAAATCAAAAAGGCACACCAATTATCAAACATGTATATGACTCTTCCAATAACACCACTACAATCGATGGAAAACTCTAATTGATTGAGATCAAAAGACATATAGTAAAAAGTTCAATACTAGCAGCACGTGGAAATTTCTCTTGTGGATTGGCCATACTGTTGGGAATGCCCTAAGAGTGAAAGATATTTTAATTGTATTTTATTTATTTTGAATTGATTAATAATATATTTGAGATTTTTTTTTTTATATATTTGCTATACTATCCTCATATAGATTTACATGTTAAAGTAAATGTAAGCAAATATAGCTTATTAATTACTTAGTGTTTAAATTATTAGAATATTACTTGCAATGGATTTTTGTATGTGATAAGACAACGTTCTAAAGTAAGTAGTCTAAATCTAGAGTCCGTAATCTATGGGGTTAGAGTGAGCATCTAACTCAGATGAAGACTATTATATTGTCTAAAGCCAATTAGGAAGATGGTTTATCTTGACCATCTGGAGACAGCCGACTCCTAAGTAGAGACATAGATATATTACCTAGTAGTGATGATATATTAGACTGGACAAAGTGTAATTAATCTATAAGTCCGCTTGATTAGATTAATTTATTTTTAATGTTCATTATGCAATAACTTTAATCCTAAGTAAGTAAATGATTTCATGTTTACGACTTGTGTACTTTGATGTTCCAAAGACTAAAACGTCTTGAAGTAGTTAGCTATTAGACTGGTTCGTGGGTACATGACTTATATTCAATGTGAGCTTTACTTATAGATATGGAATCATATCTCTCATAAAGAGTAAAGGTTATTCTCTTAAACGACATTATACAGGATATAAAAATAGACGATGCCTTAGGTTGTTTGCTGGGCAAATGACTAATTATTTATGTTTGGTGAATAATCATTTTCCTATTGGATGTATAATAGATCTTTAAGATAGTGTGATTAAAAGATTGAATGAACTTTGACTATAAGTTTATCATAGATATTATATGAGAGTGTTACATATATGACCAGGTCACTGGACCGCGGTTGCACACTACTTACGTAATACGGTATATAATTGAGAGTATAGTTTCAGGTTTATAGTGGTGTGACTCTAAAACTAATAATTATGTAATTAATTTATTTGCTATAAAATAATTAATTATATAGATTATTGGAGCTCATATTATATGTGTTCAATTGATCCCTTTATTAGCTCAATATAATTCCTTAATGGATGGTAATCAATTGGGATTTTCATTATCGCTTTAATTATTGGACTTAGTGAAGAGAAAAATCCGGAACACCTCCCACAAGGTGTCGGTGTTTTTTCTGCTAAAGGTAGAATGAGAATTTTATTTCATTTAATTAATTGGATAAATATTTATTTGAAGATAAGATTTGAAATTTAAATTAATTATATTTATCTTTTGTGATAAATATGAGATTAATTTAAATTAAGAGATATCGATAAATTAATTATTTAGATAATTAATTTAAATATCTAGATAATCTTATTTAAATAAATATTTTAAATTAAATATGATAATTATCCTATTATGATTTAAAATTGAAACAAAATATTATTCTAGTCTACCTTTTGTAGGCGTTTTTTATGATGATAAGGGAAAGAAAAGATTTTCTCCTTATTGATTTTATTTGGATAATTATTACTTAATTTCTTAATTCAAATAAGTTGCCTTGATTTTATTTTGAATTTAAATTAGAGTTATAGAACATTATCCATGGAGATAAAATCATAAGATAATTACAGATAAAAAAATATAATCAAATTTTGAATCTCCTAGTCCTAATCGAATTCAAATTTCACTTAGTCCATTAACAAAAAATAAGACCGACTCCTATTTTATTTAGACCATAGACTCTAAAGTGAGCGAGTTTATTATTATTATCTCATTATAGTAATAATAAACTGCAAGAGTTTTGGGTGATTGGAAAGAGAAAGTCACACACAAATACTAAGAGACTGAGTGCCCACGCACTTTTATCGTCAGGGAATTGGAGAATAGTAAAGAATGCTAGTTAGTTAAAGCTCTATTTGATCACATCCTCTGATATTCCTGTTGTCTTCTCTCAAAGTGCATAGATTGTAGAATAATTCATTATATATGATAACATGAGTTAGTACGATCTTAAGAATTTTTTTTTTAAAATTCCGTTGCATAAATTACCTATTTTTCCTACATATACATCCAATGCGAGAGTGTGGGGAGACCACCTCAGTTATTACAGAATAAAACATAACAAAAAAATACAACACCTATATGGTAGAAATATCATCGCCTTTATTTCAAACAAACAACTATCACAAATAGAAGAGAAAACCCTAACTCCATGGATAATACCTCTGGTGACAAGTCAAACTACATGACCAATAATATCAAAGCACGTCCCCTCCGACCATGAAGCCATCTCACCATCTAAACCATTACCGTGGAGTTCAAAAACATCTTCTCTAGGGATGGGAGTTTGGTGTCATACTAAAAGGCAGCGCCGGACTCCGGTCCTAAAAGAGAAATATGAATAGTGCAAACCTTAGCGATAAAAAGAGGGAGAGCGAGAGAGATAATTTTTTAAGGTATTAACTACATGAATGACATCGTGATACCCAATTATAAAAAAAATAGCACTATGGCTTTTTTTTTTAATGAATAAATTGTGATAGTGAAGAAAAATGTGGAATTAATTGATAAATTCAAATATATTGTCTAAGATAACGAAGAGAGATTTAACTAGTGATAATGAAAATTTATTTTTAAGTCCATAATTCTAGGGATTCAATTATCAATTAAAACTATTTCAGTATGATGTATCAAAAGGATAATTATTTAATCTCAAGTTCTAATTTTGATACCTCTTAAAATGTTTTGAAAATTTTGTTAAATTTCTAATTTTACTATTAGGATTTTGCTATATGTCTAAGGATACTACCAAGAACACTAACTGTAATATCAACTTTAAAGTATCAATTTATGTGGTGGTGAGTTGTCAATTTTTTCACTTGTTGATATATATTGTTTAAATTTAGTTGATTTGACTTACCGAATGACAACTCACACGATACTTTTATTTTTTATTTTTTTATTGGTAAGCACCCCAACACCCTTTTTATATTAGCCTAATCTACATATTTTTTTAACACTAACCAATTATCAAACCTTGAACTTATCGGACCTAATCTTTAATCCTATTTCCCTCACCAACTGAGTTAGCCCCAGTCACTTTCACATGATACTTATTATATGGTTGCACATTTCCATTATGTACCTTCTATGGGAGCCGTTTTGATTTATTTGTAGCAGCTTACAGACTAGGCTACCGTTCTCCAAAGCTACGTAGGACTACCTACCAGTACTAGTCATCAACCGGAGGGGTTTATTACACAATAAGACCAGGACGCAGGCTCTCGAAGAGGGAAGCCCAACTAAAGTCAGATGCAAATTATCGTTAAGATAAAATTAGCATACTCTCCTAAAAAAAAAAAAGAAAGAAAAAGAAAATAACAGATCGCACTGAAGATGAGAGTGAAGTACAATAAGGCTATTTCTATCCAATCTTAAAATTTATTATTATTTTTAGATCTTAGAATTTATTATTTACTATAAAATATTTTCAAAAAAATGTTCTCTCCCTTGAAAAAATTGTAGGGAGATTGTATCATATAGCATATTTCATAGATACTAAATGAAATTTATAGCAGGTTTTTCAAAATGTGTAAAAAATTGTAGGAAAATTTTATCTACAAACATATTTGATCTCGAGCTGACAGGCGACGGTGACAACGGCTTCCGATCGACAACGATGGTGGATTGTCAGCGCAGTGACCTTTGTGGAGCTTGGACCGACTTGGAAGAAGATGAGAAGTCAGGGGTATTTTGGGGATTATTTATTTTAAAAAACTTATTATGCTATTTCTTCCAATTCTAAAAAATTTTATGTTATTATTTTATATTACCATCGATAAATATGCAATTTCCCTCTTTCTCCCCGGTTAGATCTCATACAGGAGTTTATTTGGGCCTTGGGCTTTTGAACTTTTGCCCAAATCCTCTAAAAGCCCAATTCTAACAAAACACTCCAAACCAGGCCCATTACTCCGTACCCAGCCCCAACTTAAAACCACACTCGCCGATTCTTCCACAACTTACCACCTCGTCGTTCCGATGGCCGAACTACCACAAATCTTAAATCGTTAAAGCGCCAAACCAAATTTTCTTTTTCTCTTTTTATTTATTTATTTATTTTCGACAAAAAACCGCGAGCGACCAAGTCCTTTACGAATTTCTGTATTTCCCGCCGTATTTCCCTTCCAATTTGAATCCCTCTCTCGCAGATCACAAACCCTCCGAAGCTCGCTTCCATGGCGGCCCCGTCGCCGGCCCTAACCAACAACGCCTCAGACACCGCGACAGCCTCTTCCGCCGCGGCGGCCGCAGCAGTTCCGGCTGCCGCTCCAGCTCCTCCTCCTGCTGCCCCAGCCCCAGCCCCAGCACCAGCCCCAGCCCCCGCCGCGGCCGTCAACACGGTCCCCCGTACCGACACGCCGCCGAAGACCCTCCGCGGGCTCAACAAGCCCAAGTGCAAGCAGTGCGGCAATGTCGCTCGCTCCAGGTAAATCTATACTTCGGTTTTCCGATCTTGTCGTTACTTCCATGGCCTTGTTCGAGGCTTAATTGCGCCAGTTCAGGAACCCTAGAATTTACGTATCTGTGCGCGTAATTGATTTTCCTTTTGTTCTTGATTTGCTTCCTTTTTGTTTTTGTTGTTGTTGATTGTGTTTCGACTATTCGTTTTTGCTCTTTCAAAGAGCTGTTTCTATCTCTGTATAGCTGAAATTGATAATAACTATGATTCTAAAAGCAATATAGGCGTATACTTTGCGAGATAGTACTGAAAATTTTTGTGGAAAGCCGTAGCTTTTAGGCATCTCAGTGCAGTAGATGTTTTTTCGGGGCGGTTTTCGATCCGGTAGATTTGTTATAGGCATCTTGGTTTTGACAGAATTCTTGTGAAATTTCAGTCATTGGAGCAATGAGAATAGAGGACTCTGGATATCTTTCCATAATCTGATAAATTTGAAGAAAAAACAGGCAGAATGTACTTGTAAAATAGCTTAGTTTGCATACTATTTGCGAAGAACAGGCATATCATATTTCCGGAGATCTTCGTGGAATATTATCTCTTACAATTGCTTATTTTCTAGAAGATATTGGTTATCCATGGAAGGTGAAATTCTGGGCCAAACATTATTTCAACATTAACTTATGAAGTTATTTGACATTTTCGAGTTAAAAGACCACTGCTAAACAAGTAGTGGTTTTATTATGACTTTCAAATTTGGGTTTCTGAAGACTTTGAGCTGGATTGTTGGAATTGGAGTTAGATTTTTGTATGCCCTTGATGGTAGTACAAAATAGTCCGGATGAAAGAGTAAAATCTTGTGGTTGCAGCATAGCCTAGTAGTAATTCCTGCTAGTAATTCTGCACCTGACTCCACAAGGGACGGAGTCAGAAATATATTTTAGTGGGGGGGGGGGGGGGGGCGTACATCCAAATTTCTTTTTCAAGATAAAATAAATTTTAGAGGGGGCTATGTGAGAATTTTTAATTTTAGTGGGGGCAAATCAGTGAAAGTATAAACTGTTCAAATGATTGTTCTGTCAAATTGTAGTTTGTTTTTGTTTTGTCCCTTTTTTTTTTCATTTGGATTCGGAATAAGTAGGATTCGGTGTTGGTAGTTGCCTCAGGCACGCCACATCATCTTTTTCTGTTTTAAGTTATGCTGCTGAAACTTATGTTAAAAAACAATTCGTTGTGGATCTATTAACCAGCAATTAACTTTGCAGGTGTCCTTATGAATCATGCAAGAGTTGCTGCGCAAAAGCTCAAAATCCATGTCATATTCATGGTATGCTCCATTTCAAATTTGTTTTTTCAATGGAATCTTCAACTTCACATTTCTCCATTAAATGTTGTTGGAAAATTATATTAGTGGTACTTTGCGGACCTCCAATGTTCATTCGCATAACTTTTTATCAAGCTATTTGCTAGAAACTTGCAGACCTGGACCAATCTGTAGACAGGGTTCTCTGGTACCTTTTTCCATGGGCAGAGCTGGGGGTGACGCCAATTTTAAAAAAGTGTTCGTTGTACCACAACATTCACTACAACTTCTGGAATAATAAGGAAAACATATCCGTAACTAAAGAATTTGAAGAAAATAATTTTTCAAGCTCAAATATTTTTGGATGTTATTATTTTTCCACTTAGAGTAGCTGTGGAGATTAATTTCTGAAGAAATTGAGAATGAATCTTCTGATTTCTTATTTTTCTGATGAATGGTACACGGCTTTATATACAGAAGAAAAAAGAAAAACTCTTCCTGAAACCAAGGAAGAAAAAACGGAAACCTAGCTATTAAGGGAAACAAATTAGTATCCCTTTTATTCTGAAAATTAATTACAAATCAACTAATCCTAGAATTATGATACAACAGCTAATCCTAGAATCAGGGCATTAAACCACCTCTCACACCATAAATCTGTGTATTCACAGCAGCTGATCCTGGGCATTAACTGCCGGATTTTCCACACTCCCCCTCAAGCTGGGTTGTAAATGTTGAGTAAACCTAGCTTGGAGTTGAGATCTTCAAATATCTTCTTGGGCACGGCCTTAGTTAGGATATCTGCAATCTGTTGATGTGTTGGGATATATTGGAGTGATATGATGTCCGACTCTATCTTCTCCTTGACAAAGTGTCTGTCAATCTCCACATGCTTGGTCATGTCATGATGCACTGGATTCTTTGCTATGCTGATCGTGGACTGGTTATCATAGAACATCTTCATGGAGCCTTCAACTGGAATCTGCAGCTCACAGAGTACCCGTTTTAGCCATATTCCTTCACAGATACCGAGCGATAGTGCCCTAAATTTTGCTTCCGCACTGCTTCGAGACACAACTGATTGCTTCTTACTTCTCCAAGTGACTAGATTTCCCCAGACATACGTGCAATATCCCGAAGTTGATAGCCTGTCCATCACAGATCCAGCCCAATCTGCATCAGTGAATATCTCAATCCCCTTTTCCTTCGTCTTCTTGAAGAACAACCCTTGACCTGGTGTCATCTTCAGATATCTCAAGATTCTGTAGACTGCCTCCATGTGCTCTTCTGATGGATTGTTCATGAATTGACTTACCACACTTACTGCAAAACTAATATCGGGCCTGGTATGTGACAAGTAAATGAGTTTCCCAACCAGTCTTTGATACCTCCCTTTGTCAACTGGTCCACTGTTGTTGTTATTTCCAAGTTTCAAATTGGAGTCCATGGGAGTGTCTGTTGGCTTGCAACCAAGCATACCTGTTTCCTTCAATAGGTCTAACACGTACTTCCGCTGAGACACCACGATTCCCTTTTTCGACCTTGCTACCTCCATACCAAGAAAGTATTTGAGATTGCCCAAATCTTTGATCTCAAATTCCTTGGCTAGGAAGTGTTTTAGTTGACGTATCTCTTCATCATGGTCCCCTGTTAGAATGATGTCGTCGACATACACAATGAGGATTGCCCTTTTTCCGGTGGATGTGTGCTTGACAAACATCGTGTGATCTGCTTGACACTGGATATATCCAATTCTCTTGACCGCTCTGGTGAATCTGTCAAACCATGCTCTTGGTGACTGCTTGAGCCCATATAGAGATTTTCTGAGTTTGCAAACCTTGTTTGTGGTGGCTTGAGTATCCATGCCAGGAGGTATTTCCATGTAGACTTCTTCTTCCAAATCCCCATTGAGAAAAGCATTCTTCACATCCAGCTGATACAATGGCCAGTCTAGTTTGGAGGCTAGTGAGAGCAAAACCCGGACTGTATTAAGCTTTGCTACAGGGGCAAAAGTCTCTTGATAATCAACTCCATAAGATTGTGTGAATTCCTTTGCGACAAGCCGTGCTTTAAGCCTGTTGATACTGCCATCTGCATTATGTTTGACAGTGAAAATCCACTTACATCCCACAGGCCGTTTTCCTGATGGTAGCTCAGATATAGTCCAAGTTCCATTCTTCTCTAGAGCATTCATTTCTTCCCAGACAGCAGCTTTCCACTCCGGTACTCTAAGGGCTTCATGTATTGAACTTGGGACCTGTACTTTATCAAGATTGCTAACAAAGGTATGGTAACAAGGTGATAGTCCTCCATATGAGATAAAGTTGTAGATGGATGATCAGTACATGACCTTTTGCCTTTCCTTATGGCAATAGGCCTATCATCAGTAGATATATCAACAGGAGCCGAGATTTGAGGACTAGTGTTACCTGGTGAAATTTTAGGTTCCAGCTTCGGATTAGACTCATGGTTCTGATCAGGTGCCTGCGTTTCTTTTCCTTCTTGAGTTTTGTTTCTCCTAGAATAGACACGTAACTCGGTGGAAGTTGCAGGTTGTGTTTGTGGAATAGCTGTTTGAATGACTGGCTGAGGCATATGAGGTTGGATAACTGGAGACTCAGGAGACTCGGACTCAATTGGGATGACGGAGATAGGATTTTGAGTAGATGACTCGGAAGGAGGGGATGAATCCAATCTATCAGTATTCCAAAGCTGATATTCCTGAGTAAAGCTCTCCCCCTGAATATCAGATTTGTAATAGGGTTTTGTCTCGAAGAAGGAAACATCCATAGAGTTGTAGAATTTTCTTGTGGTTGGAGAATAACATTTATACCCTTTTTGATTTGAGGAGTACCCAACGAATATACATTTGTGAGCTTTTGGATCAAGTTTACCTCTATGTTGGGCATGTATATGGACGAACGCAGTACAACCAAAGACTCTCATGGGTAGAGTGGAAAGGATACGGTTATTGGGAAATGAATGAAAGAAAACTTGACTCGGTGTTTGATGGTGTAAGACTCGAGAAGGCATCCTATTTATTAAGTAAGTGGCTGTTAAGACCGCTTCTCCCCAGAAAAATTTTGGGACATGGGTTGTGAACATGAGAGATCGAGCAACTTCTAGGAGGTGTTTGTTTTTTTCTTTCTGCAATCCCATTTTGTTGGGGTGTGTCGACACAGGAACTTTGATGAATGATTCCCTGACTCGTAAGATAGTCCCCCAGAATTGTCTCAAAATATTCTTTTGCATTGTCGGTTTTTAACACTTGAATTTTTGTTTGAAATTGAGTTTGAATCATAGTGTTAAAATTTTTGAAAATTTGACCGACTTCTGACTTTTCTCTCATAAGAAACACCCATGTGATCCTAGAATGATCATCTACAAAGGATACAAACCACCTAGTACCAGTAACATTTTTAGCTCTAGATGGTCCCCACACATCACTATGGATCATTGAAAAAGGATGACAAGTTTTATAGGGTAGACTATGAAAAGAAGTACGAACATGCTTTGAAAATTGGCATACTTCACATTGAAAACTATTTGGATTTTTATTATTGAACAAAGATGGAAACAATTTTCTAAGATACATGAAATTTGGATGGCCAAGACGATAGTGCCATAACATAATTACACTATCTTTATTGGAATTTTCAAAAGAAACCTGATTATTAGACTCAACACATACTGCATTGTGAGTTTGTCTTCTAGGAGATTCATCAACCTTCAGAAGAAATAGTCCCGACCACACCTTAGCATTGCCAATCGTCCTCCCTGAATCCAAATCCTGAAATTCACACAAACCCGAGGAAAATTTAGCAATACAATTGTGCTCTTGAGTAAGTTTGCTAACCGATAACAAGTTGCAATCTAAATTGGGAACATGAAGCACAGATGTAATGGTCAGGTCCTTTGAAAGAGCAATAGAACCTGTTCCAACCACTTTAGAGAGAGATCCATCAGCTATTTTCACTGTGAGATTTTCTTGGCATGGATTATACGTTTGGAACAGAGAGGCATCTCCTGTCATATGATCGGATGCACCCGAGTCTACAATCCATGGACCTGTTTTCTTAGATTTTATAGTAAGGGCACTCAAGTAATTACCTTTCTGTGCCAGACTACCGGTTCCAATTGTGTTGCTAGCCGAACCCTGTTGTGAAAACATCCTCTGAAGTGCCTCTAGCTGCTCCTTGCTGAACGGACTGGAGTTGGTGGTTGAAGGCTCTTCATCCATGGAGGCATGGTTTCCACGGCTTTCCTTGTCAGGTGATGGCTTCCAATCGGCAGATGCAGACCTTGCTGGCTTCCAATCAGCAGGCTTCCCATGTATTTTCCAGCAGTTGTCTCGTGTGTGGCCTGTCTTCCGGCAATGATCACACCACGGTCTTTTCTTCTGCCGGTTGTCACCGCTGTTGGGTTGAATTCCTCGGGCAGCAAGGGCCGAATTTTCAGTGATGGGAACAGCCGGGTATTCCCCTAACATTACTTTCTTCCGACTTTCTTCTTGGCGAACCTCAGAAAAAACTTCTCTAATGTTAGGTAAAGGTTTCATACCTAATATACGCCCTCGAACCTCATCGAGATTTTTATTGAGTCCCATCAAGAATTTGAAAATTCTTTTCTTCTCAACAATTTCTCGGTATCTGAGAGCGTCCCCTGCACAGCCCCATTGATGGTCTTCAAATACATCCAATCGCTGCCAATGACGAGTAAGAAGATTATAGTATTGGGTGACTGAAGAATCTCCTTGTCGAAGGTCTTGAAGATGAGTTTCGATCTCGAAAATCTCAAAGGTATTTTCTTTGCTCGAATAAAACTCCCTCGCTGCTTCCCAGATTTCTTGAGCGGTGCCATACAATAAGAAATTTTCGCCAATCTCATTTGTCATTGAATTGACCAGCCATGACATAACCATGTTGTTTTCAATTTTCCAGGTCTTGTATTTGGGATCCTTGGCCTTTGGAGGAACAACTTCGCCGGTGAGGTAGTCATCCTTCCCCTTTCCGCAAACATACATCAAGACGGATTGAGACCATTGAAGGTAGTTATTCCCATTGAGCTTGTGACCGGTGATTTGAAAAGAAACGCAGTCTGTTCCTCCGAGATTGCTGCTGGTAGGAGAACTGGAGCTTGAGGTGACTTCGGACATGGAGGAGGTCTGTTTTTCCGTGGCCATTCCGTACTTGGTCATCGGAAATATTTTAGATATTCAGAGATGGCTCTGATACCATGAAGAAATTGAGAATGAATCTTCTGATTTCTTATTTTTCTGATGAATGGTGCACGGCTTTATATACAGAAGAAAGAAGAAAAACTCTTCTTGAAATCAAGGAAGAAAAAACGGAAACCTAGCTATTAAGGGAAACAAATTAGTATCCCTTTTATTCTGAAAATTAATTACAAATCAACTAATCCTAGAATTATGATACAACAGCTAATCCTAGAATCAGGGCATTAAACCACCTGTCACACCATAAATCTGTGTATTCACAGCAGCTGATCCTGGGCATTAACTGCCGGATTTTCCACAATTTCTAAACATAGGAATCTACTATTCTTGCTTCATAGGCTTGATGCGCGTAGTTTTATTACTCAAGCATGCATAGTGACGAAGTCCGGTATTTTTATGAGGGGGACTAATTATGGAAAAGATTTAACAATTAAGTATTACAACCTATAGTCATTAATTGTTGATGGGAAAATATCTCCATAAGATTATTTCTGGTGTAATTATTAATGTTATACTATATTTAGTACAAAAAAGTGTGAAAATAGCAAATTTGATGATGCTCTAAGTGTTGAGGTTTGGGGGGCTATATGTAAATTTGTGCACAACAATATAGGTTAAAAAGCACCAAAAAAAAAAAAAAGTTGAGTGTGGCTTAAGGGGGCTATATATAAATTTGTTTACAAATATGTGGGCAGAAAAGAAAAAAATTTGTTGTGGGGGTTGGGGGCGGGGGTTGGTGCTTAACCCAGCCTTGGGCCTCTTTGATTTCATCTCTGCAACCATCCAATGGTTTTTGGAGTGTCTGTGGTTTAGTCTGAGTAGGATTTGGTTGTCTGTGGTTTAGTAAGCACAGATTTTTCAAGTTTTTGGTTCAGGCGTTATGATGCCAAAGGTTAGGATAATATTTTGTATTGCAAATAAAAGGGGATTGGTTGTGCAATGAACAACTTGAAGCAGTAAGTTCAGGGTGTTGTCCTCAAGCCACGAACAATACCATGAAAACAATAATTCAGATGTCAGGGGAAAAAGTTTCATATTTCGTAAAGGAGATTTAGTTAGGTTTTAGATTAGAGGTCTGATAAGGATTTGGGATTTAAAGCAAGGAACACATTTAAAAAAGAGTAGGCCTGTGCAATTAGAGCTGATTTCCCAGAGCAAATACACTTAGAAAGAAGGTTATCACTTTCAATGCTTCAGAAGCTGCTGCAAATTATAATACTCGAGAGGAGCAATGCACGAAACTTATGATATTTGATTAGAGGGTTTCACTTTAGTTGGTTGAAGCAATGCGTATGCCTTATAAGATTGAGAACCATCTAAACTGCATCCTGTTCAAAAGCTGTTAAGGCGACTGAATTTTTATTTTTGGTTCAGTTAATTTGTCTCCTGTAAAGATCTTGTCCTTGTATGTTTCTTATCTTTGCGATTGTGTTATGACTGCAGTTTTAAAAGCAAATGCCACTTTTCCTGATAAGGCTCCAAATTCAAGTTCTCCCTTATTTGACCAACAGAATGAGGCATCATCCTCCGTGTAAGTTCTGAGCGTAGGCATTCCACTTCATCTAATTATTATTGTGATAATTGTCATATACTCGTGTTCTATTTTAGGGAACGGAGAATTGTTACATTTCCCGTCAATAAATGTAGGGCTCTCTAGGACCTGAAAGTAGCAAAGGGTTTTAAACTTCGTAGTTTTTGCAAATTAAGCTATTTAACATTGACGGTTGGCTCAAAAGCTTAATAAGTTGTTGCCTTATTCTGTAAAAAGTTCTCATTCTGCCTCACAGTTTAATTTCCTGTTCCTCCATATACCAGTAGTACACATTTTAATATGGTACTGTCCCTCCGCCCCCCCACCCCAAGCTTCCTTTTCTTAGTTCTACGTGTTTCTCATTTTCACTTGTAAAATTGTGTTCGACTTTGATGTTCTGACATCTTTTAGGAAATTCACGTTTTGTTGTTATTTTGATTAGTGATTTTCTTTCCCTTGGCTCTATCTCAGGAGTTCACATAGAGTTGCATCATTCCGGCAAATTTCGAGCACTTTTTCACAATTCAATAATGTGCAAGTTCCACTCCGTTCAAGGAAACCATTAACGAGAAAGGTGCGGTACAAAATCTCTCAAGATAAGTTCTGTATTGCTGTATAACCGTGTTGAGCAACTTTTCCTAACTTGGGAAAGTCTTTTTAGGACGCAGCAGCAATAAATGAATGGAGATTTTCCAAGCTGAAGGAATACAATGATAGGAATATAGAAGTGGAAAATGAAGCTTTTGATCGATACATGCAAAATGTTAGCTTATTGGAGGAACTATTTTCTGTGCAAACCATTCCAGACGGGTTTACTGAAGACAAGTCTGAGTCATCCACATCTAACCATAACCCTACTGCCGTTGAAGATGACAATGGAGCTACGATCTCAGGGCTGAAGTTGAAGCTGAGATCAAACCCTGGGAGAACGAGTAACTTCAGAAAGAGGATATGCCAAATTGTAGACCAGGGATTGGAAAAGCTGCAGAAACGCCAGTTGGGTGACCGTGATGGACCCGTTGATCCAAAGGAGTTAGACAAAGAGCCCAAAGGAGCGAAAGATTGGTGGTCTGAGAGGGCTTCAATTTTAAATGATCTTATCGATAAGCTAAATAAAGCCCGAAATGAGGAGGATGTAAAATCATGCTTGGAGGTAAAATCTCAGCTCTTCAATCGTCTTACAGAGAGTCAATTACCGTCTCCAGCCACAGAGCTATCGACCGAGGAGACTGCCAAAAATGATTCCGAATCCAAAAAAGTAACAACCTATTCATGGCCGAAAGTGTACAGTTCGACTGAAATTGATCAAGAAACGCTCGTTAGTGTTGATGCTCACTTTTCTTCTCTTGAGCAAATAGAACTTCTATGATTAGACTTGAAGTGTTGGAGTAGGATTTGGAGTGTAGATTAGCCAATTGGAAGGATTACAGGTTTAGAGGTAAAAAAAAAAAAAGGCTTCCTCATGTAAGTTCATCATAGAATACATGCTGTTTCATTTCATTACTCAATGTGTTCATATGTCGATTGCCTCCAATTTGTATTGTCCATTTGAATTTGAATCTAAGAAAGATGCATCATTTTCCTCGTTACTCTTTTAGAGGCAAAAGACGAGCAGAATTTTGGTCGTTCTAGGCCGTTTTTCACAATGTGAACTGCGTGAAAATGCAATGTTTATGCACTTGGTCTTTTATGTCATAGAATATGTTTTGAAGGCTAACGTGTTGAACAGATTATTCAACTATGCTTTCAGGTTTTGATTTTTCTTGTTACCTAGCTTTTTTTGTCAAAGAGAAACAAAGGAAGATACCATATGTATTCCACGAGTTCGTTCTACCAAAACTGTCGAAGTGTAAACATATTCATATATCAGCCAACTTTGTTGTGCTCTTGGCAAGAGAAAAATAAGCAGTCCTGTTATTTCAGGCAGGAAAAAAAAAAAAAAAGGGAAAGGAAAATGCCATTTCTACCAATATACATATGTATACATATAACAACATTTAGGTCAGTCCGGTTGGTATAGGATGCGTTTAATTTGGTCAATACTCAAAATCGTTACTTTAATTTTGACTTTCATAGTCTTTTACTTTAAGGAGTACCATTGGAAGATTTGTAACAGAATGGGCAATGCCACCCAAATTCTTAAAATAAATAAATCAATAAATAAATCTGCATAGAGCAGTCTCTTTGGGCTAAAAAAGTGGGTCAACAGCCAGACTTCAAAGCCGGCCTGGCAATTCCACACACATAAATATAATAATAATTAAAATAATAATAATAATAAAATTTCAACTCAGTATTTGATATCTCATATTTATATTTTTCAACCTTTAAAAAAAGACCAATGTGGAATTCGTGGTTTCCAAATGATATCATGTCCAATAATAATCTCTCCAAAAAGCATTACTTCTTTCACTCATATAGAATATTTGCCTTTTTTTTCTCCAAGTCCAATATAGAGGTGGGTTGGATGCCTCATGAAAACGAGCCTCTATTATTATTGATTTTTTTTTTTTTAAATTCCTCAACAATACAACAAGTAGGGGCATATTTTGTTTGCTGAAAAGTAAAACCCGATAATAATAATAATAATAATAATAATAATAATCTTCTCAATGGATGGCTAAACTCCTTTTATTTTATTTTATTTTTTTGCCCCCCTGATTCATTATTTGTCTTTGAATCAAAGTCATATTAGTTCAGGAAGGTGGCTTTCTCTTTGCTGGAGCCTTCGATGAAAAGAACAATTGTGAATGGGGTTGTAAAGGCACACATACCATTATGACATAGAAATGCCATCTTTTTCTGATCTTAAAAAAAAAAAAAAAAAAAGGAAAGGACAAAAGGCTTTTTCTGAGCCATTAAGTTTTGTAGGTTTCCAAATTCCCCTTCCCCAATTGGGATAGTGCTCTCTCTCTCTCTCTCTCTCTCTCTCTCTCTCTCTCTCTCTCTCTCTCTCTCTCTCTCTCTCTCTCTCTCTCTCTCTCTTCTTTTTTATTTTTTTATTTTTATTATTCCTAGCTATTTACTTATCTCTCTAAATCAAAGCCCACAAAAACCCAACCAACTTTTCTTGGTGGAAATCAAAAACTACTTTGAGCTAGGCCATTTTTTTCCCCTCCCTTGAAACAAGGCTGTCAAATGCTGCTTTCAATTTCAATGGCTCTACTCATCTCAACATCACCTTTTTTTTCAAGGAACCCCCCTTTTTTGCATTTTTATCCAACCCCATTATCATGGTCAGTGCTCTCAGCATGTTCATCCTTAATCATGATTCTTCCTCATTGATTTAGTTTTCATCAATATTATATATAGACTAATTATTAGCTCATCCTAGAAAACAAAACCCACGAATTACTAAATATATATTTATATATATATATTTTTTAAAAGAAAGAATAAACTCTATTGGAGAGATCTTTCTATAGTTAATAATAAAATGCATGGTCTCAAATTAAAATGGCACTTTTAAAGTTGGGTAGTTCCAATTGATGGCCAAAGAAGTTCAACCTCTCAATGATTTTTGCCCTAGAATTAATCAAAACTTTTTCCCTTGAAAACACCTCTTTTAATCTACTATTATATATAACTACTATTCTTAATTTGTATAAATTAAAAAAAAAACACTAAAACATTGTTCTATTAAGCACAAGGGAAAATCAATTTTGTCACCCATTATTCATTGGCTTGCTAGCTAGCTAACTAGCTATGACTTTTCATTCCCACATGCTTTCCAATCTGGAACCCTAATAAATTTTCTTGATTAAAATTGTCAACTTAATTTTGTGTTTAATTAATTTTGGTCACAGAGTGATGACACATATAATTATGTTGGAGACAAGGATTAAAGAAAAGCTATGAATCACACATGGTTATAATATGCTGATCTCTAAGTCCAATAACTTCACAAAAAAGAAAAAAAGTATAATAATATATTCCCAAATGTGTACCATGTGCAAAAGCTCAAGTCAGAGCGGAGGAAGCATCCTTTTTTCTTTTTTCTGGTGATGCGTTTGGCATATACGTACATACATACAAACATACATACATATATATATATATATTCCTCCTTTTTTATAAAGGTTCTCATCTATCTCATGTGTGTATGTGCAGCCAAGAATCATGGTTTTCTCTATGATTGAGTGTATATATAGTTATGTGTGTGTGTACTTATATTACATATATATATACATTTAATTTTTCATATTGTAAGAAAAACTTTGATTGATGCCATTCCAGTACCGCCCACTGGCTAATGGTTTAGACTGTGCCACACAAAAAAGTTTTCAACAGCCTCATGTTTGCTTGTTAATTAGTCATATTTGCAAGAGCCACATGGTTTTTGCAAGCTCCCTGTTTTTTAATTTTAAAGATCGTTTTTATGCAGATATTTGATTAAATACTCTATATCTTGATCGTTTTTATGCAGACATTTGATTAAATACTCTATATCTTGTTGGCTTCTTGTCGTTGTTGTTGGGTTTTTTTTTTTTTTTTTTTTTTTTTTTTTTGTGGGGGTATGGTTCTAGGTAATGTTTGTTGAGCTAAATAATAAATTGTCTGTTTCATTTAATTATTTGTTTATTTCTAACTTCAGTATGTTAACAAGCTCTCAAAACTCTCTCCCAATAATAGTAATAATAATAATAACGTTTTCTAGGTGTGAATCAATTTTGGTGCTGCACTAATTGCTTGTTTATATTTCAAGTTGGAACTCATAAATCCCGGAGGCCGGCGTCAGATACGTTACCTAATATATATATATATATGTATGTATGTATGTATGTATGTTGATAGATAGTATATAATTATAAACCTACAATAATGCAAGGTTTTAATTTGCATGGTTAAAGTATTTTTTCAATACGTGTGGCACTATATTAAAGTTCTTTCTCCATTGCTATAAATATTTAAACATGTATATATATATTAACAAGCATATCTTCTGTGTAATTTTTGAATTAGGAGTGGCCTAACTGCCATAACATGAGACGAGTTTGGAACTAAAAAAAAATTCATTGAAACTTGATATCATTTATCGTCTCTTGTTATTTTATTAAAAAAATACCGCACAAGTTCAAAACGAAATCTTTTAACTTATAAGAAAGTAATATTTAACTTACAAGAAAGTAATATTTAAACTAGCTATATTGGGCGACATGGTCGGTTTTTGATGGCAAAAGAAAAATTAAAAAAAAAAAATACAAAAGAAGAAAAGAAAGAAAAAGAAGCAGCAACTACGCAATTACAACACGGTAATTATACACAACAATTATAATTAATAGCATTAATTAGTTTTCAACAAATGCCTATTGATACTAAATAATATTTCAGGCAACTTCTCAGATGTCTGATCATTAGCCTAGCTTGAAGACTTTTAAGGCAAAAATGTTAAACTAAAAGCCAAATCTTCTTGCATTAATAATCCACATATTATTATATGTAATGAAAAGGACCCCAAAATAATGACAACCCTTATTTTTTTATAAAAAAAATTTATGACACCTTTAGGAAGTTAATTAATAATATGAATGTGTAAAATTAAAATTTCAAAATTGTTAACCTCACATGGGTCCTTAATGGACCTAACATTTTCAAGTTACAATGTGGCAGACTTATATATATTGCATTGTGTAACTAAAATAACTAAAAATATAGTTTAAAAATTTTGGTTTAATACGAAAACATTGTTTAATTTCAATTATTTTGATTTATTTGGGTCAAGGGAAGCTAGTGGAAGCCCTGTATCAGCATGTATGATATTTAACAAACGTGTTTTATAAGGAATTTGAAGAGATAATTGATCCAAGTGAATAACTCCAACGCTCCATGTCTAGTCAAAAGATTTTAAAAAAAAATTTCCTCCTAGTTGAAGGTTTTGGTATTCCATGTTAGGTTACTAATTAACCTTTTTCCCTTAGAAAAAAGATTTAAAAAAAGTAGGACAAAAGTATACAATACATAGCTTACTTTTGCACTCATATAAATAATCACGCTTAATTAAATAGACTTTTAACACTTACCAGTTTATTTTGTGATACATATTTCTCTTCTCTTAAAAAAAAAAAAAAAGAAACAAAACAAAATAAGCAAAACAAAACAAAAAACAAAAAAAACAAAAAACAAAAAAGCCTAACATTTTTTATTTTAATATTATGTGCCATCTTACGTGAGACATGACTTTATTGTTAGCTGTTAGTTGAGTTCTTATCGCATTAGTCTGTGATTAAGGATAGCCAAGATATCAAAATATAAGGTTTGGAGATGATCAGATAAATCTTAGATATAATGTTAGTTAAATGATATAATATTTTTATGTTAGTTAATGAGGTGGAGATTTTGAATTTTTTTAGGGTAGATTTTGAATTATTATATAAAATAGAATCAATATATATATATATATATATTGTATGGAAATCAAAGCTATATATAGGTACTTATCATATATATTTTAATCATCGATACAGATAATTTGTGATTAATTAGGAGATACAAGACTATATTAAAAATGTCCATACATGTAAAAGAATATAAGAAGTGAACTTTATTTCTAGGCAAAGTAGATAATATATATTATAAAAATACACACACACATATTTATATGTGTGTGTGAACTATGATTAAGATGCTACTGCAAGCTAGCTGTTAAGATCACATTGGATGTCAAATCGACATATACTATCCTTACGCTTCTCACAAAACTACAAGATTGGAGGATTGTCGGCATTTACTAAGGTTAAAATTCTAAGAATCAATTCCATTAAAAAAGAATATGTACATATATATATATATATATATATATATTCACAAAATCAAGAATATGGGTCAAGTATTAGCTAGCTACACCTATTATAGGACCACCTAAGCTTTATGATATATATAAAGTTAGCTTCTAAGAAATTTTATGGGGCGTCTATATACCATTCGAGTATAACTTAAGAAATTTTCGTCGTGTAGAATGTTTTTCACGATATGTTCACACATATATACATGCACATACATATACATACTTTTATAACTTTTCTCAAGGAATTTTCTTCATCATTTTCTATATTTTCTATATATATATATATATATATATACTTTCTTTTGAAAAAAACAGCCTTCAAAATTTACTTTTGATTTAACTTAAGAATAAGTAGGAGAAATAGTGCTTGAATTTTATATTTATTCCACACATTGAAATGAAGATTTGATTAATGACTTTTATGGAATTCATTGCTGTCATATATTTATCATGACCGGGATTAGCGTTCCCCAATGTTGTTTATAGTTTTGTTCAATGGTTAATGGACATCTAACCAATCTGTAATGATAAGATTTTAAATTTTTAATTATAACTTTTTTACGTATTCAAATTCAAAAAAATAAAATAAAAAGAAGAAGATGAAGAAGAGGAATATTATGGATTCCTCTAGAATATATATATATATATATATATATTTGTGTTTATAAGATGAGGATCTCTCTAGATATATATATATATATATATATATATATAAAATATAGGTAGGAAATATTAAAGATGTTTGATAGAGTGTATGAAAGCTGCTTGGTGAAAAAACAGAGAAGGATATTAATAACCTGGTCAAACGTGCATGAATATATATATGGCCCCAATAACAATCTTTTCAAACTTTAGAAAGATATTATTTTTCTTTGTTTGGCTTCATCCCATTGTTCATATGGAGTCGGTCTTTGCTGCATGATTAATTCAGGTCTCTTTCTCACAGCTTGTAAGTATTAAACTGAGAATTTACCTTTTCAAAAGTGGAAAAAAGTCTAATCGGGTATATATATATATATATATATATATATATATATATGCAGGAGTTTTGGTTAGGTATTCAACGTCAAGCATGTTTACTATTTCTCTTTTTTCTACTTTTTTTTTAAAATGAAAAAGTGAGTGTTAAACTTGAAACAATATTTGTTTTAGGAATTAGTTTAATTGGTACGTATAGAATTAATAATTTGTCGTCCTTCCAATTGCTAGAGAAAACCATCTTATTTATTATTTATTTATTTTCATTTTTTGTTTTAAGAAATTATATAAATAGATAACCTTTATTGTACACAAAATGTAGTTAGTTACCTTAGATCATAGGATTTAATGCACAACAATCTCATGATAACCAGATGACCATTTTGGATAAATATGAATCAATTATGAGACCAAGAAAATAAATATATATATAAAAGTACATCGATATATTTATAATTTTCCAAATTCAAATCTCATCTCATTCTATCTTATACCGTTTGGTCTAATAGTCATTGACAAAACATATGATCACTTCGTAAATTCTTAGAATTGGACCATATTAGCAAAATAGTGAAAGAATATTTAATACTTTGAATGGCATCTTTTTTTTTTGTACGTTTTCCTAATTGGATATGACTAAAACCACATAAGGTGGGCTGCTATTACTTGAAGCTTGATATTATCTTAGCTGATTTTTGTTTTGTTTTTTTAATATCTTTAAGTTTTGTGGTCTCGGTATTCTTTTTTACTTTTTTTCTTTCCTCACGAAAAGTCTTACATATTACACACACATGCACACACACACACACACACACACACACAAATATTTATCATATATTATATACTGCAGAAGTTGCCACTATATATTTATAGTGGTACATATGGGGAAAAAAATTAATTAAGATCAAGTAGATATATATACTCTTTTATAACTCTATCTTATGAGCATATCCATTATTTGGGGAGATCAGAGCAAGGTAATATGACCTAATCCAACTAATAAAAAAGAATTAAGTTAAGCTTATCACTTTCTGTGGTCATTAATTAAAAATAAATAAATTAAAAGATTAGGACAAATAGTTTTACAGAGATGCCTGCCTTCTCACTAACTCTTTTTTTTTTTTTCGTAACAATTTTTATTCCCTTTCTTTTCTCTGTAGTTTACTTGCCATGTGGTTCTTTTCATCCACTATCTTTACTAGTAAGAAAACCCACCTTCTAATTTTTGGTCGTTGAAATGATAAAGGTGAAAAAGAAGGCCTAATAATCTTCCTTACATAACCCAAAAATAAAGATTTGCACTACAAATAAATAAATAAAAAGTCATAATAGAGAGAGAGAGAGAGAGATAAAGAAAGTGGGAAAAGATTAAATTCATGAAATGTACTAGATTTTGTACTAATGTATATAGCATTTGATGTGCCCCAAGTCACATGTGGTGCACATGATATGCTTCATATTCATAGTGACCAATTTTTTTATTTTTCGTTTTTTTGAATTTTATTTTTTTGAATTTTATTATTATTTATAATGGTTGAAAAAGATACCTTTACCGATGCATGAAGATTGGGCAACAAAATTGGGGCCCTATATGGGTAAATAAGACAAGTTAGACCCAATTAATGGGTGCTATGTCAATGGGTCGGGTACAGCAGTACCTGCGATGGTCTTATTAGTTAGCCCAACAATGATGTGTGTGGGCCCAAAACCATTTTACTGTTTTTTGACAAGGAGAGGAAATAATGGAAAAAAGCCAAAAAACTTTTTTTTAATGATATATATATATATATATATATTCTGTACAAATGTACAAAGTCAAATAATGCTCAATGATGTTAACACTAACATACCATTTTTGATTTGTGTAATAATTTCAAGGAAATTAGCGGAATGGTAAATATGTGCTCATTTTTCTTTTAGTCTTTTTTCCCCCTCTTCAATGGGCTAGAGGGTTTTTAACTAGATATATATTTAAAAGCTATTTTCAATAAAAGAGTTGAGACTTGATCCTATGATACTGCTTTCCGGCTTTTATTAGGAGTTGCATTGACTTTCTAGCTTAGTTTTCTTTTCTTATGGTGGGTTTTTCCCATTTTTAAACGATTTTATATTTTCTTTTCTTTTCCTTTTAATAAAATCAGTGGGATGAGAAAGTGATGAAGGTACTAGAGGAGGTTCGATCTAGTCGGAATGTCTCGTGCATCTACATATTTCTGTCACAACAATCCATTCAAAATAATAATAATAATAATAATAATAATAATAATAATAAAGGTTTCAAGGAAACTATTTAGGAAACTGAAAGCATATAATTTACGGAAACTTTTTTTTAATTCAGTAAACAGCTTGGATTAATCACAAAAAAAAAAAAACATGGTTTTTAGTGTATTAATATGTGTGCTAATTAAAAAGATACAAATATGCGAAAATATTGTTTGATTTTTATCTTTATAATTAGACTGTATTAATGTAATAAAGATGAACATATAACCAACTATTATTATTATTTGTTAAAAACGTTTTCATTCACCTACTTTATAATAAAATAAGGGGGGGGGGGGGGGGGGGGGGGAGCCACAGACATTCTTTAACTTTTATCAGTATTACTAGCACTCCTACAACCAAATTTAATCATAGTGACATCTCTTATGTAATGTTGTAATTGGAAAACGATTTTGATTTTACAGCTCTTATGTAACGTTATAGCTTCAAATGCTTCAAAAACAATTTTGATCACTAAAATATGCATGAAACAATAAATTTATCACTCAAAATGTTTTAAGAGAATATTTGATTTTACAAAATAATATTTTTTGTGCTTTTGTTATTACTCTGTTATCTCTCACCATCATTTTTTCGGTTAATAAATAGTTGAACGAATGCAATCAAAATTAAAAAGACACCGAGGTTGAAAATTAAGGAAATTAAATAGGAAGAAATATTGTGAAGCTCAATGTGACTTCAAGACAGTGTACATTTATTAAAAAAAAAAAAAATTCTAATGTTCGAATACTAAGAAGAAGTTGTCCATACTTTGCACATACCCTTTTGAACGTTTTTATAGTGCAAAACATATAAATCCAAGTTATGTGATTTAACTATATATATTTGTCGGTTTTATATATATTTTTATTATGTGTGTCCAATGTTCATGCATGCATACACACACGTATATATTAATTAACGTATGGTGAATAATAAGTAAAATTTGTTTTTGAATGCAAGCTATCCTTGAAGTGGATTTACCAAAAGGAACTCATTCCTCAGGACAATAATATGCATATATTTATCTATTTTGATATATATATATATGTGTGTGTGTGTATTGTTTCTCTTTCCTTCTTATATTTGAGCCTTTTATGACTTTGGTTTTGTTAGAAACTTTTCTTTTCCTTCTAGCAAAATTTTGCTTTATTCAATAAGATATATAGGTATCGTAACATGTTTTTATTTAAAGCATAGGGGCATTAAGACATAATATATTTTTCATTTCGTTTAATAAATTGTTCACTCCTTGAGGTTATGAAATACAAAGTATATATACGAAATTAAAGGGCCAGCAGATTAACCATCAGCAACAAGTTTCCTTTGTTTGATAATTAATGGTATGACACACACAAAGTAATAATTCACATCTGTCACATTCCACAAGCAATCAAAAGTCAAAACCTTTGCCTCAAAGGGAAGGGGGGGGGGGGGGGGGGAGAGGGGGGGGGGGGGGGGGGGGGGGAGAAAGGGAAAGAAATAAAGAAAGAAAGAGAGGGGGGGGGGGGGAGAAAGGGAAAGAAATAAAGAAAGAAAGAAGACACAATTTTTATTAATAATGTCGTTTCTTACAGTAATTTTTTAAACGAAAAGTAATCTATATATAAATATATATAATTGCTTAACATAAAATTAATCAGTCAGCACCGAAAGAATTGTTTTGCATCATATGTAGTAACGTCATGTTTATATATGTGTCATGTTTTTCTTTAATTTTTATTTTTCACTGATAAATTTTGAATTTTTTTTAATATTGATATATATAGATGAATAGCATATTCACATGTATACCATGATTATCTGACAGCAAATTCAAAATTTGTCCCATTTTGGTTTTAACGATATGGCATTTGTGGACCTATATATTTATTGGCTAAAAACCAGCCATTCAGTTGAGAAGGTGTGTGATCGACACAGAATTTATACATAATAAAGAGAGAGACACCCAGTACATACATATATATATATATATTGATCCTTTTATATCTGATCTCATGACTTCACTGATTTTTTTAAAAATTGATATTATAAATGTGAAACCCCTAGCTATGAAATTCTACAGATATTTGATTTGATGTTTCTTAAATAGGTTAGGTTTGCAATTCTAGGAATATCAAAAGGAACACTATACGCTAGTCGGCAGTAGCACTCCTTACATGTATTGTCGTCTTCTTCTCAATTTTTTTAACCGATACTTTTTTGAATTTGATTTTTAATTTTCTAAATAAAAATTAGACATAGTTAAATCCGAAACTATATGCGAACTAGCATCAGAAATTTTTTTTTTTGAAAGACATAAAAAATTATAATGTGAGTGATCTCATGATATATGAGATAAAATTTAAAATTGAGATCCGATTCATCAATAAAATCTGATAAATCTTATACATAATTAATGATATACGCACTAAGACCCGATAACTAGAAAGTCCTTCAACACATTAATAATCGAGCATGCATAAGATTCGTTTTGACATGATTGATAAAACATCCTCCTATTAATTGACAGCAAATAACATGTAATACTAAGGCTAACCACTGCACCGCACATAAACAAATCTAGCTGTTTATCGAGATTGACACCATCGAGATAAATTTCATACGGATCAGATGCACAAATAAATCGGACTGAGCATCATAAATTTATTGACAAATAAAAAATAACATTACCATAATATAATGTTAGGGTCAACTAGAGCTAAATAATTAAGTGTCTCATGTGTTAATGTACATATGGAGCATTTGGCTTCGAGTCACGGAGTTATTATATTGGAAACGTGTATTACTGTGTTTTTTTTTTTTTAAATAAATTCATCTAATAGTTTCCAAGGGAAGAAAATTATCAGCTAATCTTTTGACCAACCTTACTTAAACTAATTGTGTTTTGTGTGCGTATGTATATAATATATAGCATAATTAGCTCTAATATGAGATCAGCTATATATGAATTGTATGATTGCTTTTCTTTATTACTTTAGTTAATTAGTGACCGTCATGGATAATGTTGTTGGTCTTTCACACTAACAAGCAATTCATAAACCATGTAGCAACCTTCTTTTTCTAATATTTTTGCCAATGGTGTTGTTAATATTTTCTTTTACGTGTGGACTTTTTGACAAATTTCATTTTTTAATCTCTTTATATTCATCTAATGGGTTAAATAAGGTGAAATTCAATGTATAAATATTTAGAGAGAGAGAGAGAGAGAGAGAGAGGTGAAAATAGTAGTTTTAAGTGCCAAAAAAAAAAAATTTGTTTGCATGCGTCATGCATGTGATTGGGGAGAGTTTTGAGTTGAAAATGCTGTTCATGTTTGGAGCCTTAAGTAGAAAGTATGAAACATGAGAACCCCATCTTATACATAATTAACTATACGCCACATGAAGAAATCATCTTGATCACGTAAAGATTATTGCTAGCTAGCTAGTAAAAAGCCCAATAATTAGCCTCTCGTGTTCGTGATCTAATTTATCTATTGTTTCTCCCCCATTTTCTTTTCTTTTTTTCTTTCTTTCTTTTTTTTAATCCATTTTTCATGGAAACTTTAACTAACAAGGTAGGTGAAGAAGTTGGGATGTGGGACTATGGGAGCAAGAGATATCGAGGGATATGAATATTTGAAATGGGGATATGTGCCAAACAAGTAATTAAATGAGCAAGAAAATGGCATTTTTGAAAAAGATAACTTATTATTATTATTATTATTTTAATAATACTAATGAAATCAACTATAATCTGTTTTTTTTTTTTATCAACTAAAATGATACTTGATTTGTCATTTCTTTTACTCTCAAGTGATATGATACATTCGATTAATTATAGTTGTATACATCCATCAGTAAAAAAACAATAACAACTTACTATATATTGCACAAGTTAGGTGATAATTAACAATTAGGGTTATCGTCGGTGTCGTTAACATTATTTATTGATTCACTATTGTTATTATTATTATTATTATTATTTGAAATGAAACTAGAGAATCTAATTAAGGTCAAGCTAGAAGAGTCAACAAGGCAAGTAGTAGGCAACGTGGAGGCAAAGGAAAGAAATAATACTGACACCATATGTGCTTTGATCATGGGTGGGGAGTTGTACTAGTATCACAACTGCTGCTCTAATAAGGAAGACTTTCTTTTCTTTTCTTTTTTTTTCTTTTTTTTTTTTTTTTGTTATCTCTACTTTTCCTTTCTTAATAATGATAATATCGTTGTTGGTTGTCGTTTGTGGGGAGTAGTGAAGGGATATATATGAAAGATTTTTGAATTGACCCAACCACAACGAATAATATCAGGTATATGCCCTCCTCACTTTCCAAGCAAAAAAAAAAAAAAAAAAGTACATGCCCTCCTCACCAACCATCTTTGGCTATCTTATGAGATACCCAATATGAAACAACATGCAAAATATTGTAGAATAAAAGAAGGTTAAAGGAGAACCTTTTTTTTTTTCGTTTGCCTAAATGAAGAAAGGTCGATGCCTCAATTCTTATACATATATACACTGTAAAAGATATGTACCCCTCTAGCTTTTTATTTATTTAATTTGGTGGTTGAAGTATCCCCTCTAGCTAGCTTTTGAACTTTATTATGTGCACAAGCCCACTTACCCTCTTTATTCAAAATCCTAATGAATCTATCTTTAGTTTGAAGTTTCTTCCCTCCAAGCAAGATCATGTGTATACATAAGGTAAAAGTTAAAAAAGCTCTCAATCTCATCCCAATATCGCATATAATAAATAGCAATATCATGGTATAAGATTTTGCAATATTTCAAGTTAATTACTCTATTTTGTTTCTTTGTGAGATATGGAAAAGTGATCTTCTTATAAGAGTTGAAGATAATTTCAATTATACTCAAAAGCTATGTTTACTACTTACCCCAAATAAAGGAGAAAAGAGGGAAAAAGAAAAAAAAAATCGAAAAACGCGTCTTTAATCATGTGATGCCTGTCAAGAATATGACTGTTCATGCTCCACTATCTACAATGAAGCTCCATGAATATGTAATTTGTTAGGCATTTATGGACTTTATCCCTAGTAAAATGCATATAGATAGGACAGTTTCCTTGTTGACGTCCACAACTTTTTCAATAGGCAAAAAAGTATACATGGGAACGTAACTTAATAATCATGTTCTATTTACATCATCCTTTATAATATACTATTGGTCATATTTTTGGTGCACTTAAAAGTAATAATGATCCCCTTATCACATTAGTCTTCCATGTTGGAATAGGCCATATGCAACCTTCTCATTCATAATGCTATCATTTCGGACATGTTAAAGGATAAATACTAAGTACTCTCTTCTTTTCTTTGTGTGTGTGTGTGTATAAATGAAAAATTGACTAATTTATAATTAAATGCCAGCTAAGTTCTTCACACATAACCTTTTTCTTTCAAATTGATTTGGGTGATTTATTATAAGTAAAATACAGGATATTAATAAGTGCAAATGAGAACGTAATGTTCTAAAGTTTGATGCCAATCGATCTTATTGATTGGAAAAATATAATAGCAGTTGGAACTTGGGTTATAAGTCTATCCTTTTTCTTTTCTTTCTTTGCTTTCTTTCTTTCCTTTTTTTCCTCCCAATTTGCATGACAACTTTGAATGAAGTTTTTAAAGAAAATTAAAGTCTTTTGAATTCAAAGGATAAAAAGAGACCCACATGGAATGGTCTTTATTATGTTGTACCATATAGGAATTCAAGTCGGTTGTTCTATATATAAGTACATGTTTATTAACTCTCATCTAACCAGTGCCCAACGAAGATAAAAAGGGGGAGGTTTTTCTAGAGAAAATGACCTAAACCAAACATGTCACTACTATTACCTCATTTTGAAAACGACCTAAGAGATTTTGAAAATATAATCCCCTTGAAAATCAAGCCAAGACTCTCGGAAAGATAAAAAATAAAAAATAAAAAAGCCTATCCCTAAAGAGCACCTCAACAAAGAATATATCAAAAAAATTAAAGAAAGAAAAACAAAAGATAATCAATTTATTGCTTCTTATTTCATTCATGATTCAACACCACCACCTAGAAACTACATATATAATACAATATTATAATTATTATTATTATTGTAAGTGTGTGATGATCTCCTTTCCGAGGGGTTGAGATTTTCCTAACCATGGAAAATTAATTTTTGTACTTTGTCAAATAAGCAGCTTCCCAAAGAAAATATGCATAATATATATATATATATATATATATATATATTGAAAGGGATATGTATAATATTTTGAAGACTAGAAAAATTTATTATTTTAAAAGAATAGATGCCATATAGAAGATTGGTGTTGTATAGGTACTGGATTAATTTGAGCGATTATTGTTTGTTTGGTAGCTTTGTTTGGATTCTAACAAGAAAAGCAGTGAGAATCATACATGAGAGAGAGAGAGAGAGAGAGAGAGAGAGGCATATATTTCTTTTGGTTCTTTGTTAGTGCATGTGTGTGTCTGACGCGTGAACGTTATTAATGCGTCGCGTTTTTCCAGAGCAAGAGAAAGTGTGAGAAAGTGATATTTGAGAGAGGGAACAAAAGAAAAGAAAAGAACAGCAAAGATCTTATAAACTATTTACTCTACACATTTTTACACGTCTCTTAGACCATGCATTGTTATTGTCAGTATTATTAGGGGTTGCTGATGTTCCATGACACAATATTTCTGCCCACCTGAACAGGAAATTGGGAATCCAAATCTTCTTGAACCTTTCTATTGAAATATAGCAATATATATATATATATGAAATCTTTCCTGTCTGGCGGGTACAACCTGTATAAAAGACTTGCACAATCTAAAGAAGAGAGCGATACAACTCGCTAGAGAGAGAAAATAGATAAGAGAGAAACAACTTTTTCGTCCGATAATCCAACAGTACTGGATAAAAAAGTTCTCATATAAACTCTTTATGGTAAAATATGTTTGGTAGTACTATAAAATTTTCAATGTTAAAACCATATTAAAAATTTAAAAATATAAAATTAACAAACCTAACAAATTTTTAAGGATTAAAACATAATCCTATTCGCAGATTCTTTTTTATAATTTGATAAACTAATTTTGTAATAATTTATTTTACAATCTAAATTCCTGGTCTCAAAAGAGCGAGAATAACTGCCATGTCCTGTTATAGAAAACGAAATACAAGAAATTTGTCTAGTATGTTTGTATTTATTAACCATGAAAATTCAGAGGTTGGGGAATTTCTTTCATAGAAATTGATAATTGTAACAATAATGTTACGCTTACTGTACTAATGAGTTAATAAGTGAATTTAGGTGAGAAAATGAATTGATTAGATGATATAAATTTGTTGCCTCGGCTCTAATCTATCCAACACTATAAGAGAGCTATAATTAGCTTAGGTCCGCCAATTTCTGGTTTTAAGGAGATGTGTGGCTGTGAATTGTATTTTCCTTTATTACAATTAGTTAATTATGAGAATGTTGTTGTTGTCAAAAATCCCTATTGCTGCTAGTTTGACGGAGAAGAAATTTGAATGAGAGCTTTCAGATTCGGAATCTGAAAGTGTTTTTGGAACACATGAAATGTGTTTTCATTGTATCATAACTAGAATGTTGCTGTAAAAAATTCTTATTACGGCTAGCTTAACGGTTAAGAGGGAATAAATTTAAATGAGAATTTTGAGATTCAAAATTTAAAAGTATATATATATTTTTTAATAAATGATAGCCATACAGGCATTATAGCGTATTTAGAAACAAAACTAATAAGTAACGGGATCAGTTGAGGTCCTATCAATTCTAATGCAATTCAAAATAATTTGAAAATAAAACAAAAATTATAAAAGCTACCTGAAAAAGATGTGATAAAAAGAGATTTTAATTGGTGATGCAATTTTGAACTAGTGTTTCAATAAAGATATCACATTACTGGACGTTGCTTCTCTTTTTCTTTCCTTCCTTTTCAAACTTTTATTTATTATTACATTTTGTCTTAAGCGCTAATGCAACAGCACATTAGTGACTTTTTTTATTATTTTTTTCTTTTTTTACTTTACCATATTCAAAATTTGAAGCTGATCAATGATAAAAGATGAGAAGAAGCGTCCACGAAACTATATGGAACGGCCAGATGAAAATAAAAATAATTACTTTGAACTTTTACTTTATTTCTTTTCATAATTTTTTTTAAATGTTTCAAGAGGACTACAGTTCCTTGATCTTTATGTTTATGTATAATAATTTCGTTTATTATAAGGGCACTCAAATAAAAACACATATATATCTTAACAACTAAAAGTAATTTTTTTTGTCTAATTGTATGCATTGTTTAATAGTAATATCGTATATAATTTCTCTAAAAGATGTAAAGTTTGAATTTCGCACATTTAGGTTAAAAAAGTAAAGTAATTTTTATCTAATATTTTTATTTTTTATTTCTTATCTTGAGGTTGCTTTACAGTTTATATATAAACACAAATTTTTGTTGATTATTGAGATAATCTAATTACACCATGTCGTAAATACTATGGTATATGAAGGGACAAGTCATCCCTCTTCCTCTCCTTATGAAAGAGGGCAAACAAATAGGCTAAAAAGGGGAAGCTTACTGGTCGAAATAATAATTATATTCCATTGGCACCTTTGAAAGAGTAAAGAGAAGCTTCTTTTGTTTGTATCCAAAGTCAATATATATATATAGCTTATTTTGTTTGTATCCAAAGTCTATAAATATATATATATATATATATATAAACATATGGTTCCAATTTTAACACTACTAATTAAGCAATGCCAAAGAATTGCCAACCCATGACTTGATTCCCCCCTTCCCTCCCTTTGCCTATGTATCTTTCTTGGTCCCCCCATGATAAAGAAATGCATGAGAAAGAGAGTGAGAGAGAAAAGAGAGAATAGTCTATAAAAATTGTGATTTAATTATAGAGTAATTGATCTAAATAGTCAGTGAACTCTTTCAAAGATGATGGTTTGATCCTTGTTTTTTTTTTTTTTTGCCGAGATAACTCTAAACTCCTATTTTTTTAGTCATCCCAGTCCTTTCTGTCGAAGTCTATTAAATTTGTAACTGAATGAGTCATGTGCAATGTATATAATCTAATTTAAAAGGTTCTTTTAGTAATTTAATAATAATTAATTTTAAAAAATTTAAAAATTTTTGTCTCTTTCTCTCTCTCTTTCTCCTCCCCCTTGAATCAAAATCCCAGATCTGGGGGGGAAGGCCAAGATCGGCTAGGAACCAGGGAGGCTCGGGGGAGGGGGGGCGAGAACTCGATGTGGCAGCATATCCAAAGATTCATTTTCTGATTGATCTCAGCCTTTTCTTAACCTCAAAATCTTCTTCAGAAGTGATGTCACTTCTCCGAGAGCACTACAAATTAGAAGAAGAAGAAGAAAGCCTCTAATTGAAGCTCAAACAACGATTTGAGCTCAGAAACTGACAGGAATGTGACAAAGACAAAATGGGCACCATCGATTTAGGCGAGAAGTGGGGAGGTTTGACTTTGAGGCTAAGGTTGGGGCATAGAGGCTCCATTTTTTGGTGGTCTGGTTTTAATTCTGAATCAAAACAACAAGAGGAGAGAGAGAGAGGAAATGGGGACCGGGGGACAGGAGAAAGAGAGATTTTTGGGAGATTTGATGGTATTTTAGTTTTTTTATTATAAAAAAATTCATTTCAACAAGATTCCGTTAGAAATTTAATGGAGTTTAATGGAAAGAACTGTAATGGCAAAAAAAATAAGAGTCACGTTTATCTCGAAAAAAAAAAAAGAAATCAAACTGTCACCTTCAAAAGAGTTCATAGACTATTTAGGTCAATTACTCGTAATTATAAATGCTACATTTTGTGTTTAAGTGTGGACAAGGTTCATTCAAAGGAGACGAGGGTCATGGGTCATGAGTCATGGCTCGTGCTCTCTCTCTCTCAATATATTATTTATTTGTTTATTTATTATTTATTTTTTGGGTTTAGCTAGTTGTTAGAATGAAAATAAGTGGTAGATTCAAGTACAACCATGAGCTTATCTTTATGCTTTTGGCCTCTATAAATATTTTTCTTTTTGAAAGGTACATATAAATTTGGGGTTTCATCTTATTCAATGTTAGCTCACGAGATATCATCATCATTTTTATATAATATTAGCAGAAATCACTTTCTTTTTTTATGCGTGTAGCTCTCGGCGCATATTCTTGCTACTTAATTTACTAGAAATTATAATTGCAACAACTAATTTGTTTGTTCACACTAGAATTTGTCACCAATGAGAGCCAACAAATAGAAGAAAATCAGAGATTGATAGCTTCAACATATCAATCAATAATATTGACTATACCATATCCCTAATTTATTACTCAGGGGAACAAAAACTAATATCTATCAACCGATACATATTATATATATATATATATATATATATATATATGAAACTACCTAAACTATTGTCCAATATATTATAGATTATAATTAAAGATAAGGCATGATCAGATAGTAATACGTCCAAATTTAAAAGATTGACATTCATCTAAATGGAAAGGTTTGCACATATGTCAATCACACGCATAGTTGACACCCTCCTGTATGCAGATTTATATTATCCATTCCCTATTCCTTCTTCTGCATTATTTATTAAATAGAAAAATACCGAATACGTCCTCTGTAAAATACTACTTTTTCCATTTTTATTATTCCAATGCCTAAAACTATGCCTTGTACTTTGTAAATTTTTCTCTTTTCTGCATTTGCATCCCCCCCACCCCCCACCCCCCACCCCCCCTTTTTTTATTGGTCTATGTTAGGCATTTGCATTCTCTCTCCATCTTTGATTGATCCATGTTGGACATTCACATTGACATTTGCATCTCACTCTCCTTTGATTGGTCCATATGTTGGCATTTCCATTAGGAAAATTATAACAAATAATACATTATAAGGTACTTTTAAAGTTTATTTCTCGAGTTTTTTAAAATAATTTAAAATTATAGCATATGTTTATGGATAAATCTTTGGATTTTCTAATAAACAACGTATTCACAGTTAATTTTTAATAACATATTAATGTGCACGGTTTCATATTATAGAAAAGATAAGAGAAGAGAGAGAGAGAAACATTAAGAAAGATGAGAGTTTTTTTTTTTTTTTTTTTTTTAATGCTATGCTATTATGCTCAAACTTAAATAATAAAGTGCCTTTGATATGTATTAAGTGAGTAGTAATTTAAGAAAAACATAATATAATACATGATTAAATTAAAAAAAATCAATTTTATATGTTAATATATATATATAATATGTGTTTAATTAACATATACATCTTTCATATATATATATATATCATTTGTTACATTATTAGTAACTCTTACGCATCTAACATTTGGAAAGTTTTTTCATCACATAGACGAAGCTCTCATCAAAGAAATCGTAGAAATATTATCTTCGTAGATGATGTAGCATCATCTTATAAATGCAGGTTTGTTGATATTAATTTTCTTTTAATTTTCAAATATATTATAATTTGTTTATTTCCCTCTAAAGTCCCTATTCCCTATACTGGCATCATTGTTTGGTGTATTCTCCCTCTTGGACCTGTCGTCTTCTTGCCGCCCTTACATGTTAATTAATATGGTGAAATGTGAACGAATAAAGAAGTTTGATGATAATTGCATTTTTGGCTCACTTCTTTGTGAATTATACTGCTGAAAACATTGTCGTGTAAATCGGAAAAATGTACACAACGTGACTTGGAAAAATGGAAGATTTTGATGTGACTATACGAGATATATATATATATATATATATGTCTGTATATATACGTAAATACCAATACTTGATTTGTTTGGCTTTTTGTCTCAAGTTCAACTTATTTATACGTAAAAAAGAATTAGAGGTATTCCTTCTCTCTGTGTATGAATAAAATAGAAACGGATATGGAAAATGAAAATCAAACCAAAAGGGTGGTAGAAATTAACAATAATAAAAAAGAAATGAGAAAACGAATTTTTTTTTATTTTTATACTAGATACAGGTTTCCTTTTTAGTTTGAGTAAACGATAACACAAAATAATATATATCACTACAAATCTAGAAGATTAAGTATTTCAATTTATTGCCACAGGGTCACATGTCAAAATTATATATATATATTGAATTTAGAGGTGCAGAAATACAAACTTTATATTTTTTTTTATAGATTTAAATGTATTATTATAGTTAGGTTATGTCTATAATCACATATATATTAAGATTTGTAATATTGTTTTCTTTTTTAACTTTAAATAACAATTATATAGGGTCATATAACATTTTCATAAAAGATTAGTTATGTAGACCTAAAAAGGGATTTGTTCAATCAATTTCCTTTTTTGCTTTCTTCTCTCCATTTATCTGTTCCAAGGCAGTAATGGATGACTTTCCTTGATCCATCCATTTTTCTATCCTTCCAAAAACTTTTCTACCCTCTAGCCATACATAGCATTTATTTCTTTAGCCACCCCCCCAAAAAAAAAAAAAAAGGGAACATAGCATAGAGTAGCTCAAAAAGTAATCAGAATTGATTCTCTTTTTTACCTAAAATCAATTAAAAAAAATCATAATATTCAGAATTAACTTACTACTAATTAATTCATCGTGGAGTGAAAATAAACAAATAAATAAAGATCAGGTTGAAATAATTTCTCCCTACTTTTTATCAGAATATTCTAAATAAATTTCCATACAATTCTCAATGATTCATATATACACACACACACACATCTTTACATATACGCGTGTGTGTGTATATATGTATATAATTTCCTCGTAGAAAGAACTGGAAGATCTGAAACATGTTGCATGTAAACTCTGTAGCAAAGTCAAAACCTAAAACAACCCCATCAAAAAACTTTTAAGGGCATTGCAGTCTCTGCACCCACAAGACTTGCAGGCCAGTAAATTTTCTTGTAACTGTGCATATCACTGCTTCTTTGTCCATGGCAAACAAAAGATTTCTAGATGTTTATCTTATCTGTGCCCAAAAGTAAAAGAAGAAGAAATATGAAAAGAACACCCCCAAAAAAAAATGATAATAAATAAAAAAAAGTGAAAAAAATGAAAAATGAATATTATGATGCCCTGTAAGACTTCTCAAGGCACTACAGTCCTCATGACACTCTGTTTGGCAGGCTTTTCTTTCTCTTTTCCTTTCCTGTGTCTTTTATCTATCAGGTCAATTTGCAACTCCATTTACCTGGAATTTTAGCTTTCAGTACTGAATAATAATTTGGGTCCTCCTTTTTTTTTTTTCCCCCTTTCTTTTTCTTTCCTTTGTGCATTGAGCAAAATGAAGAAATCATACTGAGTAGTCTTCATCATATTGCATGCTTTGGCCTTTTTAATTAATTTTTTTTAATATTTCTTTTCTCTTTTACCTTAAGGATTACAAAATAATTATATCCCGCCAAAACTGGGCCATATATATAAAAAAAAAAAAAAAATCATTTCTGTGTAAGATCCATAAGATCCCAAAGGTTGGTCCCAAGAATGCACCCTTAATGAGGCATATGTGTGTCAGATTAGCAGGCAGCAAAAACTCTTGAGAGTTTTGGCCTTCTATTGGTAAGCTTTACATAATTACATGTATGTATAGAAAGTTGCGACCTATTTATATGCAAAAATTTCATAATAATTATACAGTACTCTACCTTGTGCACATGATAGGAATCAACAGTAAAATATTTTATTATTTATTATAATATAACGCCTAGAATTCTGTTTTTAAACAGTCATATGGTATAGAGTTTTCTACTTTTATTTTTAATCAATAAGAAAAGATAAGTAAAAATTATAATTTTTCAATATATATTTGGAGTCATATTTTTAAAAGAGCTTTTGAAGTGAAATTAAAATTATCTAACGAGTAATAAAAATATTAAAACTAAATTTATAATGTCTACATTTAACTCTGATTCAAGTTTTCAAGTCTACTCATAAGAGTTTTTTATGGAAGTCATATTTTCTGATTTTGACAAAAAACTCTTCTAGAGATTAAAAATTCTTTTGATAGATAATCAGAACACTTTCATGAACAACTTTTGAACTCAGGAAGTCAAAAATAACTTCTAAAAAACTCTTTCAAATATGCCTTAATGTATTAGAAACGGTCACTTTTACATTCTTTTATTTTTCATGTAATTTTAACCTGATATAATTTTTTAAAAAAATAAACATTACCAGTAGGGTCGTATAGTAGAACTACCCTAGCTATATCCTTTCCTAAGGGACCACTGATTCAGTGTTTTTGTATTTATGACTTTTGTTCGATTAACCCAAACTGCTTCACGTTCATAATAATGTTGGTGGAACTTGCAGTAGTCCTTTATTTATTTATTTATTTATTTCTTTTCATTAACTAATAAATTCTTTTTTCTAGTGTATTTCTTGATAATATTTCTAGGAACCGTGTTAAGTTTTGGAGGTTTTCGTTAAAGTTCGATGAAGGCGATCTGCAGGCAGGTCTATTCTCGTAGTGGGCCACTTTATTACTCATTAACAGGAAATTTCCTAAGCCGAAATTTGTTGCCAAATTACTCTTACGTACTTTAGTCTTCTTTGAAATTTCGAATTTCAATTGCACTCATCATCATGGTCTATCTATCGCGCTACTTTTTAAGAGTTTTTTTTTTTTCTTTTTTTTGAAAAGACTATTTTAAGTTTTACCATGATTGTTGTCAAAAATGGATTCAATACTGCGTGCCATTATGCATGAAAGACGGACTAATTCTCCATCTTGTATAAAATTACAAAAAAAAAAAAAAGAGGGACATCGGTAAGGTATCTTTCTGTCAAGAAAATTATGATCCTTAAGCTAAAAAATTAAACAAGAAATCAAGCTAAGAGATAGCGGAAACTATAATTGTATAGTAGATTCGAGTTGCGGTCAAATCCAACCCGTAAACTTGGATTGATCCTATCCAACAATTATATAAGGCGTAATAATATAATATCGCGTGTCTCAATTCCTAATGGATTGGGACTCGTTATGAGACATGCAGACAGATTGCCACGTGAAGATTCCTTATCGAACATTGCTCGAAAAGTTGGGCGTTCCTCGAGCACATCTCTCGGACCAAAGTTAAATATGTTAGTAGACTTGTTTAGGTTAGCACTACTAACTACTAAGGTGTAGGTTGTTCAGCCCTGATTTGCTTGCCCCATTCAAGGAAGGTAACTTGTTCACATCCTTACCCTAAATCATGTTAGCAATTATACATCTCCATTTTATTAGGGTCGGGTCTCACGATAGCATTTACGAAGAAAATTGTCATCTCTATCGGACCTTACCAACCACGTAACCCTATAGGGTGTATGTGTGTATAAAGATTGTGATTAGATGGTCTTGTCCTCTTATTTTTCACCTTAGTTTTCTTTTCAATTTTTTTCTTCAATTTTTAACTCTTTAACCCAATTGCCAATAGAAAATGGAAATTTGGAATCTTCAAAACGCAATCAGTCTCAAAAATTACAAAACCAAACATAACAACCTCTTTTTTATTATTAAATCCTCCTAATTAATAAAGTCATCTCTTAATCAATTAATACTCCAACCCACTAATACTGAAATCAAGGTACAAATCCCATAAACAAAGTAAAGCGATCACCATCAAAGCAAAGACCCTATGCCATGGGCCCTATGAAGATGACTCTAAAGTTGTGCCCACAATATAATGAATTAGGAATAGAGTCGGGTTTGGTTTTGCAGTATATATATACACACACAGATATATATATATATATATATATATATTTATATGTAAGAGCTTTGAAACTTTTGCGGCAAATATCAAAAAAGACCCCACTCTCTGATTTTGCTTCCCCAATAACCCTCCATGAACTTTCAGGGAAAGGAAAAAGAAAAGGAAAGATTTAAAACCATATATATATATATATATATTTCTTCTCTGATGCTTCCTGTGACTGGCATTATCACCATCAGAAGTTGAGGCTCCCCAAGTACTTACACTACTGGAGAGGGGCTCATAAATCATAGCACCACCCACCCTTCCTCTTCCTACTGACATAATCATAAATAAATCTCTACCCACATTTCTTATTCTTCAATTTTCTTTTCTATTATTTAAAAGTAAAAAAAAAAATTGTGTATCTTAAAAGATGATATTCTTTCTTTCTTGGGAATTTATAATTGGTTTATATATATATATAGAGGAAGGGACTCCTTAACGACACTCTTTCAATACGTCATTTGTAACGTGGCATAGTTAATTATAATTTTTTATTTTGTGATATTCACCACCGTTCACACTAGTATCTGAATAGTATCATGTGACAAGATTTTGAATCGTAGTTATTATAAGTTTTTAAATAGAGAATTGTTACAAGTGTCACTTGCTATGCATTAACAGATTATAGAGGACATTTTTTCTTATTAATATATGTATGTGTGTGAATTAATAATATACCAAGAAGTAGTATGCAAAGTACAGTAGAAAATGTGGAATCGTATTTTTGTTAGGTCAATTGATGACTGGTTGCATTCATGGCTAGCACCATGTGGACACTGCAATGTTCGTGAAATAAAAGGACGAGACACAGACATACATAGAAAGAGGAACCACTAACTTGAAATATTGTTTTACCTTGTTTTTCCCCATGGGATGTAAAAATAAATAAATAATTTATGTCAATAAATAGTTCCAAATAATAACTATGCTTGGAATAATTTCTTTCCCATTATATCAACAACAGTATTACAAAGATCTGCATATACATGAAGTCCTTTTTTTTTTTTTTTTGGCTTGGTTTACTTGATGTTCAAGCTTGGGAGTTGGTTTTCACAGCTTTGCTTGTGTTCTTAACTAACCATAAAGGATAAAACCTCTCAACCTCCTCAAGAAAGCAGCTATATATATATATATATATATGATGCACTTTGGGCCACAACCAATGTTACATACATGAATAAATCTAAACACGTAGTAACAATTGTTCCATCAAATCTACAATTACATTTTGATATAAAAATGTAATTCAATTACGTTATTTACCATAATACAACACTAATTTGATTATTAATTAACAACTCCAAATCACACATATACAATTTGAATAGCCTGGCTTGAATCGAGTAGGGAATAAGTATGTTCAAATTATCTTGAAGTTAATGTTGTTGTTCGAATATTTATTTAATTATTTATTTATTTATAGTAAATAGACATTAGCTTGGTTGGGATATGCTTGGAGAATTTGATGTTATATATAACTCGTCCTTTTCAAAACATCAACTAGTATATGATATACTTTTTTATTTAATTTTCTTTCGTGAATCTTAAAGAAAGTTATTGAATAAACCTATATATATATTGGTAAATGGATAAACCTATGAATTGGACTTTGTGCTCATCCACTTATTGATCAATACAAGATGACAATTATATGGTAATAGTTGGGTAGATGCTTGGTATGGTTTAGGTAATAGTTCCTAAAACTTTTCCTTTAAGTGCACATCACTTAGTCACCCGTTACATAGTTTGTTTAGTCCACATACTATTATTATGAATCAGATAAATGAATGAAATCCTCTAATATGCACTTTCATTATTATATAGATGTTATCATAATAATAAAATAATATTTTTTGGCACTAGCTTTTTTTTTTCTACTACAAAATATTTAGTCTATAATATTAATTGAGATTGAAAAAACTAAAACCTTCAAACATAGAATAATGTATTAGTTTCATAATTAATTCTAGGTTTATACATGTGTAGGGTGCCTTTATAACGTGCTACAACTTAAAAATAATATTAGGAATTTTCCACTTATGTATAGAGAGAGAGAACATTAAGAATATTTAATTAGTCTAGGTATATCTTGTCAAATGGCTTAAAATATTGGGGGCAAAATGAGAGCATTTGGAAATAGATTAATGGCGTTATATATGCTTGTGGGTTGTGATTAGGAATATGGCTAGGAGTGGTTTTTGGTGTGACAAAAAAGGCATATAATGTAGGTAGTGGGTAGACATGAGCAGAAAAAATAGAGGAAATCATAGAGTTAATGGAGGTGCATTATGATCAGCATATATGGTGTTATGAATAGGTATTTATGCAAACACAAAGTCCAAGAGAAAAATCATGAAAAGAAAGATAGGGTAAAAAAAAAAAAAGGCAAATTAGTCAATGAAAATCCAAGAAAATGAAAAAGGATGTCCTTATATAGGAGTGAGTGGGTCAAGAAAAATGGATTTTGGGGTAGGAACGGTTGGATTAAGATTAAAGAAATGTTTTTCCAAATAAAGTTGGTTTGTCCTTAAGACTTCAACACAAGGAAACGCGCCTGATTTCATGCAAAGCTTCTTGGGAATGATGATTCCCATGTATAAGAGTTTAGATTTAGATCTCATTAAATCAACACGACAAATAGTAATTCTAGTTGTATTTATTTATTTATTTATAAAGTAGATCCCAATTAAATCAACAAGATAAATAGTAGATATATTTTTTTTTTATTTAATATACTTCTTTATTAACTAAATTCATAAGTATATGAGACTTTTCGACCGACTCCTTTTAGATTTTCACCAAAAGGAAGATTTGGATTTCCATTTATTCAAGTAATATTGCATCACTTACAGCTAATTTGAATATATAGTGAACAAAATAGCTTAATGATAATTTTATATTTAATTTTTTAATAATAAGTTGAGTTTGAATCCTCCCATTTAAATTTAAAAGATTTAATATTTTGGATATATACTATGACCTTAATTAACGCGGTCAAAAGATCTAGGTTATTACATAAATCATTTAAAGAATTTCCACAAAAAAAAAAAGGGAAGAGAAAAAGAACTCGGTGATATTTTTAGAAAAACATTTGTAGTTTTCATTGATTTAAAAATAATATTCAAGCAAACAAAACTAAGCTTCTGATGGACATCTCATTTTTAGTCCATTATTCAAAATATTCTCTAGTGTTTTTTTTTTTTTTCATAAAATTTTAAATTTACTTTTAAAATTATGAATGTAGATCACAATCTAAAAGGGCGTTAATTCAGCAAAATATTCTAACAAATGATGCGGTAGATTGATTGCGATCGTGATATGCCTCACTATACAACTGACGCATGCACTAATATACGAATTTGAATATATATCTTGTTGAACAAGTTTCGAGTTAACATGATGTGTGTGTGTGTGTCGTTTCCTGAATTTTCTGAATAACGAATAAATAATTCCATTATACTAGCACTGTTTTGTCTTCTTGTGTGGCATGGATAGATAAACATGATTCTCGGGTACTTATTGCTTTCATGGTTTAGATGAGACAGAAAGCCGTAGGATCGAAGTAGTAGAAGTAAAACATTTGGCCCAAACGACAAGGAAAAGAAAAGGGCAATGTAGTCCACCTCAATTCCTCACCAATAATTCATGACTTTGTTTTGTGTGTGTGTGTGTGTTGTGTGTGTGTGTGGTGTGTGTGTGTGTGTGTGTGTGGTGTGTGTGTGTGTTTATGTATAGATGTTGCCCTAAATCCCACGCACAAGTTCAATTGCTTCCAGGAGACAAACGCCAAAAGTTTATTCAAAGGACACTCCAAAAAAAAAAAAAAAAGTTGCTCACAGTTCTAAGTCTCTGCACAGTGGCTGGTTATGTATTGACTCGATGAAATTACTATTGTTTACACCAATGTTTGTCATTTGGAATTATACATTTAGATCTAGACTCACTACTGTGTTCTAGTTTGGGGCTTTTTTTTTTTTTTTTAATTTCCCTTTTTATTTAAAAAAAAAATTCTCTTTTATTATTCCTGTCAGATTTATCACATATATATGTGATGGTTGTTTCCAAGGATGGCACAAAGTTATTGTCACATAGTACAAGCAATAGACAACATGCATAATTGCATGCCCCTTTACAATTTTTTAAAAAGCAAATTACTCTTTATTAGTACCTTAAATTATATAAGCTCTATATAAAATAAAATAGTACATAGTTTTTTTATTTTTTTTGGTTTCTTTACTTGGTCTAGGGTTTGATTTGTTCCAAGAACATAATTACGAATTAGATTTCTAAATTAATCTAGGGCTAAGGAGGTCAACCAAATCAAAGCTCTTCCCTAGCTTAGCTTTTGATCCAATCTTGATTAATTTTAAACCATGGGGCCGGGGTACGCTCACACACACACATATACCTATATATATACACACACACACACATATAATTCCGACCAATTATCCAACAATCCAGCTGAGTCTTCATGAATCTCGAAAGACCCATGTGAATCTTGCTTTTTTGTTGCTTACCTTGACATTATATACAAATAAATTACCCAACAATACTAGATAGCTAACTGCAAATTTAATTAATAAAACTTTAGTGCTGTGCATTGCATAATATATAGCTTTGTTCATGCTTTGGCAGACCAAGTTAAAAAAAAAAGTTGTAGTTATACGTATAATCTAATAGTAATTTTATATTTAACTCTATTAAAGAGGTCGAATCTCCTATCTTTAAATTTAAAATAATAATAATAATAATAATAATATATTATAAGTTCTTTTCGTTTTTTTAACGTGAATTAGGATAAAACTCTATTTTAAATCGCTATATTTTTCAAATTGTTATGATTAAACCTAATGTTCAAAATGCATTATTAAGTAAGGATATTTTACTATATAAAGCTTTTCTGCAACTATCTAATTATTATTACGAAAATATATGATAAATATAAATACATAAGCAAACAAAAGGACACAAAGGGCAAGAAGAAAAGGAAAGGCTGGCTGAGAGGGAGAAGAAACCAATGAATTAGTGAAGTACAATATAAAAAATAAAATATTAATATTCGGTGGTGAATGTTGATATCTTTTATTAACCTTTCGGAAATTGTTATGTAAAATTCTAGTGTGATATGACATGTGTAAATGGTTAAAACCAGACGGTGATATTTTTGCATGCATGGATGAAAAAAAATAAAAATAAAAATAAAAAACAAAAATCATCTCTCAACGAGTTTATGAGAGAGAGAGAGAGAGAGAGGAGAGAAAGAGAGTCTTATAAGTCACATTGTCGTGCAGGGCTGTAATACTATTATAACACACAGAAAAAGATTGATGAATAATATGGGGAAAAATATTGAAGTGGAAATTAAAGGGGGAATTTAGCAATATAGAGAGGTTGAAGGAAAAGAAGCCGACCCGTTTGGTGGGACCTTCTAAAAGACAAATTGCGTGATGCCATTCCAAGCACTCTCTTTCACATTACCTTCTCTTCTCATATAGCTTTCTCTGTCTCTTTGTTTTGTTTGATTTTTTCTTTTTCTTTTTTTTTTTTTACCTTTTTTTTTTTTTCGGTGGCTTCTCTCTTTCTTTATCATCACCTTCCATTAATTAAAGTTAAAAATCCATCTTGGTTTTGGGGAAGATCACCTATACCAACTTAAACTTTTCTTGTGAGATTCACTCTTGGCTAGCTAATTTTTATTATTTTTTCCATCCATTTTTAAAGAATTTTGTATTGACAAGATACATATTCACCACCAAGAGTAGGTTGGTAAAATAAACATATATGTAAATACTAGAAAAGAAGTTTTCTCTGTCTATCTTCTAAGGCATTTATAGTGGCGTGATTGATTGCTACTCTTGCATGATCATATATATACGTATGTGTATACGTATTTATTTTATATAATCGACAAAAAAAAAAAGGCAAAACAAAATGGAATATGTTCTCAAGCATTTCAAAGATACCACGTACGCCCTATTTGTCTAATGTAACAAGAGAGCATATAATATTTTTCCGGTTTATACATAGTATAGTAAATTAAAGTAGTTCTTCTAACGCGTAACTGAGACAATACGTACATAATTCACATGACGTATATTTAGAGAGATTATAGTTGATCATTCTATACTTGAACCTTACGTATTATGAGTTAAATTATCAGTTTTCTTCATTCCTTAAATTCACAAATTAATAAAGTAATCCAAAATTTGACACAAAACTTATTGGTTGATTGAAAGGCTTTTCTCAACCATTCACTATATAGGGGTTGGATTATTTTTAAACAAAAGGAATTTGTTGGTAGTTGATTTTTTGGATCATTCATTTAAATTTGGCTTAATCGAGTTTCTTTAAGAGCATTTTCACTAACGTACTTCTTTGACATAGTCATAAATGGAATTTTGATGAGACAAATTACAAGGTTTTTTGTTTTTTTTTTTTTTAATTTTTTGTGGGTAAGCACAAGAAAAAGGGAGAGCTCAACCAACAGCCACGCAATCAGGTCAAGCCAAATTTGATTGATCACTTCTCTATTTTCTAATATAAGGGTAAAACAAGAGAGCAGAGACAGCTATTGCGAGTTTCAATCTTCTAGATCAATAAAATTTTCAATTTTTGTTTTTCCCAACAAAATTTTTACTAAATTTGAAAAGTTATAGATTGTAACAAGAAAATATCTGTAAACTATTATTCGTCAACAAAAGTTTCTACTTTTCAAAAAAAGAAAAAAAGAAAAAAAAAAGCACTTACCAAATAATAACAAATTAACTAGATTATTGCCGTGTAAATGAATTATTATTTTTTAACTAAGCATCCAACGATACGTTATATATAATTTCAAATTTTTTAAAAATGCTTGATGTGTATTCTCACTTGAACGCAAATGTTTTCTTTTTTTTTTTTTTTGGGTTAATATATCGTAATCAACATGATCTATTGTAAAGCCTAATTTCTCTAGATCATTTTGTGATAACCGTTTATCTTTGCATATATATTAATTAACAAAGCGAGAGAAATTACCGTATATTTAATCCGGACAAAATACTTGAAATACCCAAAAGATAATATAACTCCAATAAAAATATATATTTAAAAAATCCATTTTCAATTGTTAGATTAAACTCGACGTAATAATAAACAAACAAAAAAAAAAAGGTAAAAAATTTATATAAAAAAATAACGTATAGAAGGAGGTGAAATGAAATAAGAAAGAGAGAGAGGTGAAGAGAGCTGGCGAGAGACGCATGGGCCATATAAAAACAATCCCAGCGGCAGCGGTAGCGGCAGAGAGACCTGCACGCTCAACAAAGAAACTACTCACAAACAACTACACATTTCTATAAATATATCTATAATATTTACATCACACTTTTTCTCGTCACTATTATTATTATTCTTTTTGAAAAATAAAAAATAAAAGTTTTTTGTTTTTTTGAAAAAAAGAAGAGAGAGAGAGAGAGAGAGAATTATGGGGCGGTATTAATTAATAATATGGGGGGAGGGTGTTGGAGAGATAACAAACAAGCACGAGACTCCCTCCTCTCAAGAAAAGCCAGCCCCACGCGAAGAAGAAGAGAAAGAGGAAAGGAAGAGAAAAATATAAAATATAAAAAGAAAAATATAAAAAAGGAATTTGAAGAAGAAGAAGAAGAAGAAGAGAGCAAAGAAAGCAAATAAGAAAAAGAGAGGCAGAATAATAAGGTGTCTCTCTCTTGGACTGATTCGTTTCAATCGCATCTAATCTCTTCCATTGTTTCTCTCTCTCCATCTCTATGTCCGTATCATGTGTTAGAGAGAGAGAGATAGAGAGGTGATATATATTGGCAAAGCAAAGCAATATAGGAAAATCAGAAAGTAGGTGAAGGTGCACAAAGTGGCAAAGCAAGGATTAATGGTGGTAGTGGTGGAGGGGGTGAAGGTGGTGATTGTGGTGGTCTAATCTTTCTCTCGACAGACATAAAATTCATTTGTGAGAATTTTCCTTTGGAGAGATTCCTTCTCTCTCTCTATCAAAATTTTCTCTTTTTTCATTTTGGTGGGGTTTTCTTAAAATTCCAATCTTTCTTCTTTCTTTTCTTTCTTGTTCTCTCTCTCTCTCTCTCTTGTTGAAGAGTGTATCTTGAGAAAGGGCATTATCTTCCTTCTCTTTCATGCTTCCTATGTGGTAAGCGTTTTCATTGTATTGGTATTTGCCTCTTTTCAACATTGCTTCATCTTCCCATATTTCCTTTTTACCAATTTACCAGTACCAAATATCCTGCCTCTCTCTCTCTCTCTCTCTCTCTCTCTCTCTCTCTCTCTCTCTCTCTCTCTCTCTCTCTCTCTCTCTCAACTATTCATCCACCCTTATAAAATCATCATCGCCTGTCTATAATCAAAATCTAAAATGGCCGTTCAAGCTCAATACCCTTCAAATGTCCTCCTTCTAAATAGGTTTGTTCTCATTCTCTCTCTCTCTCTCACTCTCTCTCTAGTTTTGTTCTGTTTGGTTAAATTTACCTAATAGTTTCTGCATCAATCGGCTATGGCAGAAACGGACAAGACGGGCACGACTATTCATTACAACCGCAACAAGGAGGACTCTTCCTCGATCAATCCCCTATGATATTCAACAATGTTGCAGGTCAGTTTCCACTTTTCTTCCCCTTCCCCAATAATCAAAACTCCCATCTTTTTCACAACTCAATTCCTGTATTGTTTTTTTTTTTTTTTTTTTTTTTGTTGATCAAACACAGCGAGTGGAACTACTAACAATAACAACAATAGCAATAATCCGAGGAAGAGAGGAAGAGAAGCTTCAATTTCGACAGCACCAATGAACAATATTCCCTTCTCTTTGCAGCAACAACAGCAATCTCAGCAGCCTCATCAGCTCATTGACCTTTCCCAGCTCCATAACCAACAGCCCAATGTGGTCTCCACAGGCCTACGCTTATCCTTCGGAGAACAACAACAACAACAATTACAGAACCATCACAACAATCATAATCATCAACAACAACAACAATTACAACAGTTTAGTCCCTCGTCAGCTTTGTTATCTGTATTGGCAGAGGATTTCACCTCCCAAATCAAGCAACAGAGAGATGAAATCGACCAATTCCTTCAAGCCCAGGTACTTATTTTTGTTGGGTTCTTTTCAGAGTTCTGAATTATTTCAAAAACAAAATAAATAAATAAATAAATAAAAGATTGGAGTTTTTTTGGTTATTGACGGGTGGACGGTGGGTCGTTTAATAGGGAGAGCAGCTGCGGCGCACATTAGCGGAGAAGAGGCAGAGGCACTATCGTGCGCTGCTAGGGGCGGCGGAGGAGACGATGGCGCGGAGGCTGAGGGAGAAGGAGGCGGAGGTGGAGAAGGCCACGCGCCGGAACGCCGAGTTGGAGGCAAGAGCGGCGCAGCTTAGCGTGGAGGCGCAGCTCTGGCAGGCCAAGGCCCGGGCCCAGGAGGCCACGGCGGCCTCTCTCCAGGCCCAACTACACCAGGCCATGATGGGCTGCGGCGGCGGCGGTGGCGGTGGGCCTACCTCGGCCCACGATAGGAGGGTGCTCGACGACGGCGGCGGGCTATCGTGCGCTGACGGCGGCGGTGGTGGTGGGCAGGCTGAGGACGCCGAGTCGGCGTATGTCGACCCGGACCGAGTCGCCGCAGTTCCAGGACCGAGTTGCAGGGCGTGTCGGAAGCGAGTCGCCTCGGTGGTGCTGTTGCCGTGTCGGCACTTGTGCCTCTGTACGGACTGCGACAGGGTCGTTCAGGCCTGCCCACTTTGCCTTTCGTTGAGGAATTCCAGTGTGGAGGTCTTCATGTCTTAGGGCCCAGGCCCAGGCCCAGGCCCGTACCTAGAACAGAGTAAGTAGGCCCAATTGTTAGGCTTTGGGCCCATGAATTGCACAACGGGATGATGGCAACGGTTTCAATGGAGATAGGAAAAAAAAAAAAAAAGTGGAATTTCAATAATATTGGAGTACAATAAGGATAAGAAAAAAATTACATTCTCTTTTTTTTTTTTTTTTGAATGGGAAAATAGGTGATTTAGCCTGATCCCCGAGACTCAGATTTTTCATGTTTGTTTTCCCCCTCTTGGAGTGAAATTACCTAGAGGTAATGTACATGGCCACGTGGGCAGTGGCATTGTTTTTCTTTTTCTTTCTTTTTTTTATGACATTTAATTGATATATATAAATTCTTTTATTTGATATATATAGCTCTAACATTGGGCAGATTTTTTTTTTGTTTCTCCATTTTTTTCCTGCTCTGTTCTTCATCTATTTGAGTAATGAATCTATTAGTCTTACGTTGCCCTTAAGGAATATGCACATAGGTGTTTTGAGTACGTAGTTACAATATAATCCAACCATCCAGTCTGTCATTCCGTCATTCCTGTTGAAGGAACGGGATAATAATTAGGTATTTCGCTTTCTTTGTTGATTCATACCCTTTAGTTTGAATTTAATAATTACTTCTCACATGGTGAGATTTATATCTTCAAGCATTAATGCAACATTCTTCAACTCTAATCTTGCCATTATTTTGAGTTCCCTTTAGGAACAATAATAATACTAAGGTTCATAAGAAAAAGAAGCTTAATTAGGTTTGAAATTAAGTTTGGATGATTTTAACACGTGCTTGTACATCTTTTCGTCAATTTTTTTTTTTTTTACAGACGAACTACATTTCTTATATTCAAAACGATCTAAAAATTAGGTTCTTCATCTATTTTCTGAAGCCTATTAAAAGGTGGTAAATTAAGAATTAAAAAAGAAAAACTTGCACTTATTATTATTATTATTATTATTATTATTATTATTTTATAAAAGCACATATTATTGTTATGTCACGAAAAATTGGTCTTGATGACTCGTGTATGCCAAATGATGCCCAGAATTTAATCCAAAAAATAAATAAATGAAGGAATGAAATATAGATCGTCATGAAACAGAACAACGCTAACTGATGAATTTCTTTAATGCTAATGCATATGCCATCGCAATTTGCATATAATGGCCACTTCATGAACAAAAATAAACTATAATTTCGTAAAAGATATCAACTTGAAGTAAATATATTCATATATATATATCATTATTGTTTGAGAAATATGATAAAGTTAAATGCCTACCAACAAATCCCTTCCTTCGATTAAAAATAATTTAACCTTATATAGTGAATGGTTGGGAACCTTTCGATTAATAGTAATTTAACCTTATATAGTGAATGGTTGAGAAAAACCTTTCAGTCGATAATTTGTCACAAAATTTGAATTGCTTAAACAACAACAGAATTCAACTAGAGAAAATTGTTAAACTGTATATAATATCAAAATATTGAAATGATCAAGAACAATGACTCAAAGTACATTACATAGAACAAATACATTTTCTCTCAACTAATTATTAGAAAAACTACTTTACAAGATTATGTATATTAGAAAAATAAAACTTTATATAAACTTGATCTTTCAATATTTTTAGTTTTCCTAGCTCTTTCAAACAAATAATTCACGATATTTTAAACCTTTGTGAGTTGTTCTATCACATATCGTAATATCTATTTTGTATTTATTAAATATATAAAAATGATCAATCAAAGTTTTTAATTTTATGAAACCTGTATATCTTACATATTTATAAAGTATTTATGTATACACATAAGTATATGAACATGCAAGAGATTGATCCAATCAATCGTCACTTTATCTTAGCAAAAAAAAAAAAAAATCAATCACCACTTATAGAAAGTTGAATTAACATCAACAATTTTGACACTCGTCCAATGAGGGATTTAGAAAAGAATTTAGTCATTAACAAATGGATAGGAAGAAATAATGCAGCTGTACATACAAAATTTTTTGGCACAGTGTCAATGCTTCCAAATCCCATGAATATTATGTAGATTTTCAAAGCTTCCTGTCAGTACATCTAAATTTCCTTTCAAATTTATTTATTTAATTTCTTCTTCTTCTTTTTTTTCTTCCTTTTTTTTTTTTTTTTTTTTTTTGGCTGGGGGAAGATAATGTGGGCTTTGGTCATTGGCCCCAGTTGTGTCATTTCTTGTAATTATTTGCTAAATTATGCATGCCAAAGGAAACACCTAAATCCTTCCCAATCTATTCATTTAGTAGCACCCCACCCCACCCCCACCCCCACCCCCACCCGGGCTGCTAAATGAGTTTCTCATATGAAACCATATATATGTGGTTGTATTACCAGGACGGATTTTTCAAAAATATTTCAGAAGCCATTTTTTATTTTTCTTTTGTTTCTAGCCAGGGAAACAAACATAAAATTTCCTCCTTTCCCATACGATTATTAGACAAGATGTATTTCTTTTATAATAATTATTATTTTTAATTTAATTTTGTGGTGTGTGTGCCTTTCTTTTGTTGGTTAGAGAGTATATGTGTGTAGAGTATATTGGACATATCGTTACGATATCTCAGGTATTCAACTTCTACCAACAATATATATAATACGTAGAATACATATATACAGCTAGCAAACCTGCAGAAATTGTTTGGATATGACACACACACACACACATATATATATATATAAATAAATATATGTATATGTAAATGGGCAATATATATATATATATATATATATACACATCTAGAACTCATCCAATGCCACCCGGAATCTTTGTAGCTATAGCAGCTTTCTTGTAACACCTAACCTTCTAATTGAAGCATTTCCAAGGTTTTCTTTGAATCTTGGAAGTGAAACAGTAGGCGGCATATATTGCAATTTAATTATTCATCTTCAACAAGACCAAAATATATATACATATACATATACACACAAACACACACACACAATCCATTGACAGATCCTCGATTATTTATTCTCGTTTGCATCCGCCCATTTTAAGGATTAATCATACTTTGTCCCTGAATTTTATAACTCCCTTTGTTAGATTTTTTTTATTTTTTTATTTTAAAGAATGGATAATATAAAGAGTTAAGTTCGATCATATTTTCGTTTAGTTTTTAACAAAAATTATAACAATAAGGTTAAATGAGATTATTTTTCTTTTTTTGTTTTCTTTCTTTCATAAACGGAAACTTTAATAGAAGAAAGTTTAGAATCACTCCAAAGTTTAGAAATACAGGGTGAGGTAGTTGATTCGTTGAAGAAAGAGCCAGATCAATTGATAATGTCAAGGCCTTAATTTGATGGATGTGATATATATTAACCCAAATATGTATTTGAAGAAAAATCCTTCTATAAATAAGATACATAATGTCAAGGAACAGATACGGTCACAAGCATATCTAATCATCACATTCTAATTATTTATATCTTAGATTAGACTCCTAATAATAATATTGCAATCAGTGACTCTCAGATCATAAGCTGGATATAGAGTATGATCACATGACCATCACAGTCTACTGTCCATTGCCCAATATTATTTCGTTTTTTGGCTTATAATATACCAAAATAATATTATTAATGTTAATTTGTAAACAATATTATTTAGAGAAATTAGGTCATTATATTAAAAATGGCCAAACTCTGTTTGAAAATAATTAATGGTTATTTAAATATTTGATTGATCCTGATCAATAAAATCTGACTAATTAATGATCGATCATAACCATTAATCAATGAATAATCATTCATTAAATAGTCAATAACTGATTAATTATTTTTAATAAAACGATTATTTTTTTTTAATTTAACAAAACGTGATGCATTCATTAAAAAAAATAAACCACTTTCATATTTCAATGTAGATGATAAACTTAAGAGCTGTCATATTGTTTCGAGAACTTTGGACTTTTCATGTATTTGATCAGGACAATTAATAAGATTCTTTGAATTTAATTTTAGTTAAATCTTTCATTAGTTATATGTCTATAATATATATATATATATCCTTGTCTATATACATGAGACGTCTTAAAATGGCTAATTGATCAGAAACCACAAATATATGCTACTGGGGAAGTCGTGTTCATTGTGTTCCCCGCTTGTTAAGAATATTTTTACATCTATATATTTTATCATCACGAAGAAAATTAATAAAATAATTGTGCTAAGAGTTGTGAGGGAATTTAAGATTTTTTTTTTTTTCTTCCTTTAAGAATCTCGAGGGAAATTAGAAACTTTCAGTAAGTAATTTAAAACCTTGCATATACAAACACACAGAAACAGACGCATATAGAAGATGTAAAAACGAAGTCTTACCAAACGTACGTATAAGAAGTTTTTGTTTGTTCTCTCCGCCTTCTATATTTCTTAGAATAATAAATTAAGAAATAGCCAGCTTAATATAAAGCGAAGGAGAATATTATTCCTAATCTATGTCTCACAAATCTGTTTAGATATAATTTATAGAAGAAAGAAACCAATATGTCGCAATTCGGGAAATAATCTTTCTTTTTATTTATTTTGTTGCTAAAACTTGGAGAAATAAACTTAAGCATTGAATAAACTTTTCATGATTAAAAAAAAAAAAACTATGGAACATATTTCAGCATTTTACTTCCTCTCTGGTTTCTATCTTTTCAGTGTTTTTTCAAGCAACATGCAAAATATACATACATGTGTGTGTGTGTGTGTGTACACACGTATGTATGTATGAATAATAAATTGGAGCTTTGTATGAGATAAGCAGAATTTTGCATATATATAGTTGTGTTGGCAAATGATCATGATATTATTATTGACGTTATTAAAATATAATTATTTAATGGAAAGCAAATTATAAATATCTACTTCAAGCAAAATATCAGCTCGTCCTGATCACTCCAGTTACATCACTTGATGGGATCGATGTACAACTACATTTCTCTAAAATTATAAGAATGAAAAATTAAAAAAAAATCAACAGATATTAGAAAAAAAATTATTAAAAACCTGTTTAACAGAGTTTTTATTTTTTATTTTAGTCGGTAGAAGAAAAGAAATAAAGAATATAACTTTTCAATAAATATTTGAAATCATATTTTTAAAAGACCGTATGAGGTTTAAGGTCAATATAATTTTAAAATTTCCTGTTACATAATAAAAACTTTGAAATAAAGTTTAAAATGTCTAAATAAAGTAGACTTTGATACAAGCTTTAATGTTTACTTATAAGATTTTTTTTTTTCAAAAGTTACATTTTTTGACTTTGATAAGAAGCTCTTATAAAGACCGAAAGCATTTATTATGGATCATTAAAGCACAGTTTATAAAGAATTTTTGGATCTAGAATGTGAAATTTAACTTCTGGGAATGCCAAAAGAAAAATGCTGAGATGTTCCAGATAGTAAGTGCATTACCTTCTCTATGATATTTCTTTTATTACATGTTATAAATAAATAAATAAATAAAGGATGACCAAGAAAAAGAAAAAGAAGAAGAAGAACCATCATTGGTCGCAAGAAAGAAAATGAGAATGAAAAAGATGCATATCAGAAACTCAACCACAAATACTCCAACTCTGAAGTTTTCAAACGCCGTGCAAGTGGTAGTGGTATACCAAGCAAATAAGGACAAAGTAAAATGCACGTATATAAACCATGCCCCATTGTCCCCGTTATAACAGCTCACCATACCTACAAAAATTCCAGGAAAGTAACTTCTTCTAGGCCAATGTACATTATGCGTGACAGACATATAGATATCATCCCACCTTCCGATACAACCGTTAAATCTTATGGTGCACATTTTTTCTTTTCTTTTCTCTCTCTCTCTCTTTTTTTTTTTTTTTGGGGTAAAAACATGGGATTAGAATTATACTATGAAAGAAGGGATCGATCGTTTTTGAACACTTATAATTTATAAGCGTCGTCTGATTTAAATCGTAAAATAAATATAAGTAATGATTATTTTAAAGTATTTTCATTGTAGAATTTAAAAATAATGATAATTATTATCGTGTCTTGGTGGTGGTGCTGGTGGTGGTTGTTGTTGTTGTTGTTCTTATTTTTATTGATGATGATTCAAATGACATATGGAAACAAAAGTTATAAATGAAAGATCAAAAGTAGGGCAACTGGGATAAGGAATTGGTGATTGATTGTGGAGTACTTTTGTTTATAACCCAGCTTGAATTTATCTTTAAAAAACACATAGGAATTAGAAACACATACATATATATATATTTATATTTATATGTATATAGATATATGGCATTTGCTTTTGCTTTGAATCCTCTTGGTATGCTTTATGATCGACCGGATCCAGTAAATAAGTGGAAGACAGACGTATCATGTTTTGTCTCCTTGTGAGGATTGTCTCCATTTATTATTGACCTCAATTACTTTCATGATAACTCTATGACATGCACCTTATGTGTCTATATATATACATATATATATATATGAGCATCAACTTCTTCTTCTACTTCTTTTTCTTCTCTCTTCTTTTTTTAAAACAAGCAGAGAGAGGTACATGCATGATTTATCACTTTCAAAACCTTGATACTTTTAACTTAACGTGATCGACAAGGAAGCGCAAAAAGTTCTTGTGATTCTTTTATGTTTCTTCTTCTCAATTTATTGTTAAATATCTCAATTTATAACCTGAACCAATATATATATATATATATATATATATATCAAATTCATTTATTTATTTAACCTAACGTCCAGTGTCTGTGTAGTAAATTATATGATGTGTCTTGTACGTCCTGTGAAAGACTGAAACTTTTTATATTTCAGATAGCTTTTTTGTGAATTATGCGTGATATATATGCAGATATATATATATATATATATGCGCACATATATTGAGAACTTTTATTTGGCTATATAATAGTAATTAAACAATATAATTCCTTTTTTAACTATGTATATGTAAACTATCTAAAGTTATACATACACAACGTAAAAGAAACATTAGAGAAGTATTCTAGATAAGATTAAATTAGATTTTGAAATTCTGATAATGCTCAATCATGGTTCGATTAATGTTGCTCGATTGATTATTTCTAACCAGTAATTACATAATAAAAAAGCCAAAACAAATAATTTATTTACTGAAAAGAAGAGGAAAAAATGAAATTATAAATATATATTTATATATGTACACATGCCGTCCATTAATATTGTCTTAATTAATATGAAAAAGAAAATTAGTACACCTGTTTATTTTTTCAATTAAATATCCGAGTAGTACAATTTGTAGCCAAGTAGAGAAAATAATGTAACTGATCATCATAAAAGGGCATGCATTGTATATACAGGAATTGGGGCCCTTGAAATGATGTACAATATTGGATCACAAATTTAAAGATATCACAATATAGACATAAATCTGCTGCATATAATTCTGGTACTCTCCATTATGCATGTTCATTTGTTGCATGTTTTGGCCTTTTCTTCTCTATTTCTGTTAGGTGTGGACATTTCCTTTTCTTTTGTAATGATACTTTTCAACTAGAAAGATTGAGAATTAAACAGTGATTGATAACAATTTTTCCTTTATTTAATTTAATTTAGCATTTGTTGGGATGATCACTTTGCTTATTGATATGCACATATGGTTATAATTTCCATAATTAGGGCTTATATCTTGATTAGGGAAATGAAAGACTTCCTAAAAACAAACTAACAAATATTTTTTTTATGTTATTTTATTTTTGCTAAAAACACATAATATAAATGTATATTCATATTTTTTTCCTACACACATGCATTGATTTCGAGTCATTTCAGTATATCACTATTTATATAATTCTCTTTCAGTGTAGTATAAGGTGAAGCCTTTGTTTTCTCTCTCTCTCTATTTGATCAAGATTCAAGGGGGATGTATATTGGAAATAGTTATTTCCTTGGAGGAAAAAAAAAATTTTGGTTGTTTTGTTTTAAAAAGAGATGAAAATGGAATAAACTTCAAGTTATTTGAACACCATTTAATGAATATTTTAGATAATTATGATTATTTATGGATACATGGCCATATACTTCAATTTATTTGGCAATTGTGGTGAGGGTTCCAATATATAGTTTATCACAACTATAGTTATGAAAGAAGAAGAATTTTTAACATTGTTGCATATTTAATTTAAAACGTTACCAATTATCTTTTTAAAGATATTTCTTTCTTCCTCTTCTTTCTTTTCTTTTGTGATGAGGTGGATTTGATGGGAATCTGGCCCCAATTCATGAAATACAGCTGAGGCATGAAAGCTGTGTAGCCATGACTTGCCTCATATCTGCCATGATAATAAAATCCAAAAAAAAAAAAAAGTGTCAAAAATAAATAAATAAATAAAAGGGATAATAACCAAAAACGTGTTTTGCATTTTATCCAAATGATGTGTTTCACTCTATGTTTTTAATAATAATGCACTTAAAAAAAAAAGAATAATGCACTTATCTCCTATTTAGAGAAATCGAGTTATAACACTCACATCAAATTAGTAGTGTGTAATGGTTATAGTAATAATTTAGTATTAATAGCACGTGGTCACACCTGACTTCATTAAAGATGCCGAATTCAAATCCTTTCATTCTCAAATTCAAAAAACAAAAATAGTAGTGTGTAAAGACAATTTTAACCTTCATTTTGAACACTAATCTCATTAGAAATCATTTTGATCCGAAACCAAGCATGTCAAATTAGCCAAACGTATTCAAATTTAAATAAAATTAGGAGACCTACTTACGAGATTTTTGTTATTATATGTGTCAAGTATTATTCTCCCTTGATATAGTATTTCCATTTTTTTCTCTGAATTTTAGAGGTTCCTTTTTATGCGTTGAATTTAATTAGTTTACGTTATAATTTTGACTAAAAACAGATAAAAAGAATGAGTTAAATACAGACATGTGATCCTTTTCACGTGAAAATTTTAATAAAGAAATTAAATGAGATTAATTCAAAATACAGTAAGTAACATGGAAGTTTTGAAAGTCTGTAAAAACAAATTAGAAACAAAATTCAAAAGGCATAACTAAACAAGATTGATTCTTATTTTTAAACTAAAATTTCAGTTGATGCCAACACAGCAATTAAGTTGCGCATTTTCATGCCACAACTCATACGCAACGTAATCAATCATGAATCATGAACTAGCGAGGCATTTAAGTTCCTAGAGAAAAGTTCTCAACAAACTCTTCCAAAAGGCCAATAAATTGGTTCTTGTAGTTTGACTATATACTAAAATGCATGGCAAGCTCATGAAAAAATATAATTCCTTTATGTTTGCCATTCAAGAAATAAAGCATTATCATTTTCAAAAATAAAATAAAATAAAATAAAGCATTATTTTAATTAAAAAACCTATAAAAAAAAAATCGTTGCAAGTTACAACTATCCATTCTCGATTCATATATATATATATATATATATATATATATATATGAGGGGGTAAAAAAACAATCCATTTCCAATTATTGACCATTGTAAAGTGTGCAGCCAATGAATATAGGTAGACCAGTAGTACATGATTACAAATGCGAGGCTAAAATTAGTCAATATGACACCATGAATTATGAATGGAAACGTAATGGGAATATCATTTTTTTTGGATGGTCGGCATTCCAATGTACGACATGAGATGATTTAGGAAATTCAATATTTTAAAAGGAAGAAAAAGCCCCCCCCAAAGAAATCCCTCTTTTAAAGGTGAAATCAACTTTTAGTCATACTCATATGAATTCCTAGGATATTTAATATGATGTTTTCCCAAATTTGTTATCTTTTTAACAATTTTACCTCAAAATTTTTAATTTTGATAATTTACACTATGGACTTGTTAAATTATTGTTACGTACCCCACTTAGTTAATTTTACATTATATTAAAGATTTGGATTTGGAAGATCTAAGGTTAGTATCAGATCTGGAAATTTTTCATTGGAGATGAGATTTTTCATCTTATGAGACGCTCACGGGCTTTTCGTGATTAATTTGATGAAAAATTAATATATACAGGATAAATTATATCAATTTAGCAAATTTAAGTAATAAATAGTTAAAATTAAAAGTTTAAAAGGAAAATTACTAAATAAATAAATAAATAAATAACAAATTTAAGGACATACTAAATATCTAAAATTATCTAATACTTTCAAACCATTTACATAATAACGAAACAGATGGATAACCAAATTTCATAATTAGCTCTACCACACTATATAATATAATAAGCAAAGTCCAAAGTGCTCATCACAGGGTGTTAATAATGTTCAAAATGGGCTCTAACAAGCAAGCTCAAAATTCCTAATGTTTATATATTAACAATATACCTACCCATTATAAGGATTGTCTCTAAAATGAAGCATATAATTTCTTCACACGTCTGGCATGTGATGAAGTAGATGGGGGACCCCATATATAATAATATTGAAGTAGTGCTTGGAATCTCAAATACTTGGATTTTGAAAGATTGGATTAATCAGATGATCTTGACATATCCCAAAATTTTTCCCCTATATTAATTTTTGTAGGTGAAACTGTGGTCAACTATCAAGTAATGCCTCTTAAATATTTCCCTTCGTCCAATTCTTTCTTTTTTTTTTTCTCTTTCTTTTGAATTATTTTTGGGGGGGGCCAATATTTATCAGCATTGTTATTTGGTAACAAGGACTTCTTTTGCCCTTCTTTATTTTATTTTTTTTTATTTATTTTTTTTTTTTTGGTATAGGGTGTTGGGTCACAATCCTTGCAGCATCAATCATAGTTTTTATTTTTTTTTTTTTTTTTTTGAAAAATTCAACGAATCTGAGAGTAAAAAACGAAAGATGGATGAGAAAGGGGGAAAAAAATAAAAAAAAAAGTTGTTCACTCTTCTCCATTTTTTCTTCAACATGATTGGTTATATATCAGAAAGAAAGCAGCTTTTTGCTCAGATTGCTAAAATGTAAGTAGTGATTTGAAGATAAATTGGGATAGAGAAAAAGAGGATCAAATTATTAGTATTGTATTGCAATATGTCTGTGGGTCCAAAATGTCACACTTAAACAAATAAATTGGGTGCATATGTATAAGAGTGCCTTTAATCAGTGAGTGCTTCAAGAAAAACGTGATTTTTCAGTCAAATTTGGTTATGATATTACATTTTGATTAAACCCACCAAGCTGATTTAGCACCTAGTCAGTTTTATTAATTTTATGTACTTTTTCGTTTTGATTTAAATTTAATTAAATCTAACTTTTTAAAATATACACTGTAATAAAATAATCATTGGCTTATAAATTATAACATATATGAATTTATCAAGGATATGTAGTAAATTTGATATTTATTTTCTTTAACTGAAAATTGATACAAAAATAACGTAAAGATTGATATTTTCTTTTCTCATTCTGTTTATAATTTGGAGTGCATCAAACTATTATTATTAGGTTTTACAAATATTTAAAAAAAAAAGTATGATTAATGGTAAAGGAAAGCACTAGTACTCCTTCTTTTTCCTTTCCATTGCACAAGTTGAACATAAAAATATCAATAATGGCTTAATGAATATTAATCTAATTAATTACTTTTAATTAAGACCTGCATGGTCGGAGATGCAAGATTTTTAGGATACTAAGCAGTGACAAAATGTTGGAACATCATAACATTATTACATAAACCAATTAAAAGAACTAGATGAATATGTTAAACTTTCTCAATAAATTACGAATTACATACGATGAAACGTAGCTCTCATTTAATGTTTCGTTTCAAACATCTTTTAATTTTTTTTTCTACAGTTTTTCCCAAAAAAATTCAAAATTTTTAAATTATAAATTTGAACCTACAAATGATCATTATATATATATATATATATATTTTTTTTTTTATGAGATATATATACGTTAGAAAGATGCGTATATATATATATATATATATATATATGTATCGATATACGTATACTAGAGTAAATATTTGACATTAATGGTTGAGGAAGTTATTATGTTGTCTGGAAATGCCAGCATCGTACTCAATCCAAAAGGGCCCTTTGTTATGGTGATGCATCAAATCACTACCAATTTTGACAACAAAAGATGTGCAAAATGAACCAACCAAATATCTTACATCTCATTAATGTGTGCTTCTTTTCTGTCTTGTGAAACGGCAAAAAAAGACCACGGACACTTTTCTGCCGTTTCATCTGCTTGCCCCGGCATTTTGCTAGACAAAAAAATTTATGGTATGATTGTTAAAACGGTTTTAGTTAAAATTTTTAAGTTTAAGTTGATTAATTTTTTAAAAATGAATTATAATTTTAATTAATTTTTTAGAAAAAGATAAAAATTGAGATGAAAAATTTAAGTTTAAGATATAATGTCAAATGCAAGCTTAATTTTTTTATGCGACGAGATTCCTACCTCCTCAAAGAAACCATCAATTTTTGTTCTTTTGTAGGTTTAACTAATTGAATCACGTGCGAAGTACTACTGTGTCTAATAGTATATCGTCAAGTTGATATAAGAATCTGAAGAGGAAAAACAAAAAAACAAAAACAAAAACAAAAAAAAAAGCACAAAATGACAAAATAAAAGTAAAATAAAAAAAAAATAGAAAACTCCCCTACGAAACTTTCAAAAAAAAAAAAAAACTCAAAATTCCTTTATGAATCTCCAAAAAAAATCTTAGACGAAACTTTTTTTAATCAAGTTAAAAAACAAAGACGACGAAACTTGAAAGAAACTTACTCTCCTTTTTAATTATGTAATAGATAGATAATAGATATCAGGACCCCCTCATTTTCCAAACTATATTGATTTCCACCAAAAAAACTCATCCAAAATAAACTTCAACAACCATTCCTACTCACAGATCTGATCTAACGGTAGATCTGCAACCACCTTAAAGTTGACGTCTTGAGTTTGAATATCTTTTATCTCACCTTTCACAAAAATAAAACGATTCGTTACTCTTGCATTAGTCAAATCAACTTTTGGTTTTGGATAGATTAGGCCATGGAGAAGCAAAGTGCATGATCAATATATGATGAGTAAATTGGCGCGATTGATTTTTGGTTGGATTTCAGTAAGCATTTATAGCCCATCTTTTTGGAATTCACCATAGCGATAAATAGTATATAAGACAAATATGTACTCCATATCAGAAATTTCTTTTATGTTTTTACCCAACTTCCGTCCCAGTCCTTTCACGATTAAAGAACTACTTCTCAGAATCTGAAGTTGCTGTTGAGATTCCAGAGTTGTGAATTACTTTTTTTCTTTTTCTGAGTCATTTTTTCTCTCTCTTTTTTTTTTTTTTTTGGTCCATTTAGTAAAGCATGCCGCATTATAGCTTAAGTTGCCTTAATTCATAAGTAGAATGCTAGAACAGAAGATTAATTCTTGGAATTTTCCGTCACTTTTTAAAGCCACAAGAATTTGAACGTGACTAAATTCACTCGTGTTTGTCAGGAGAGAGAAAATAAAAAGAAAAGGAAATGAATAGTATGATCTTAGAAAAATAGGGAGAGGAGGTTTTTTTTTTTTTTTAATGGATTCTTTAAATCTCGTTTTAAATTCAATTTTCAAACTTTTTTTCTCAAAAAAGAATTTGAATTTAGAGTTCAAACTTATAAGTTAGGGTTTCTAAAAGATTGAAATCACTCGTTTTGGAAGCTGTGAACCGAGTTGGACATGGTTGCTTACTTGCTCTTTTTTTTTTTTTTCCTTTTTTTTTTCTTTTTTTAATTTATAAATGAAAGCCTCTTTCTTGTCTGTCTGATAGTCACGGCAAAGTGCAATGGAGCTGACGACAACTCAGGCCCAACTTTGGTTGTTTTTCACATCCAAGCCCAACTTTTCTAGCCCAACTAGTTAGGCCAAATTTGGGTCCATTAATGAGGAAGACTGAAGATGTGGGCTTTGAGGACACAATTAGGATCCGTCAGTGATACGATACAAGACCGTAGTCTCCCCATGTCGTTTGAATTAGTACTTTCTTTTCAATAATTGGCAACCTTTATATTTCTAAACTTATACCTTTAGATAATTAAAAAAAAAAAGGGTCAATCTCATTTGTGTTTCTCAGATTATAAGATTATTCTTATTTTTTCCATTGAACTATGATTATGATTAATTAATCCTACTAACACCTTGTGTTAAAGTTTTTGTTAAAAACTTATATAAATAAATTAATTAAGTGCAACCACATGGTATTTTTTTTCATTGGTTTTTATTTTTTTAAAATCTAACTTAAAGATCATGTGATTACACTATAATTCAAAAATCAAGAGGTAAAATGATAGTTTCTAAAGTTCATGAGATAAAGTGAGAATATTCATATAATTAAAAAGAGATAGGCGAAAATATTTATTAAAGAAAAAAAGAAGTAAGAGTTATGACTTTTCAGTGATGTATGAATTATTTTTGTTAAAGTGTTAATAAGACAAAAATGATGTTTAAATTTTTTACTGGGTAATAAAAACTGTTAGAGTAAAGTTTATAAAATCTTATTAAAACTATAATATAAATTTCAAAATCTTCTAAAAGAGGGTTTTTTTTTTTTTTTAAAGAAGTCATATTTTGCGTTTTTTTTTTATCATATAAGCCCTTTAAAAGGAAAATAATAAATTGTTCATTTAGTTCTTAACCTTTTAAATTTGTACAACTTTGATTCCTAATTTTTTTTTCGTAATTGGAATGCCTTTTAACTATAAAAATGTTATTATGATAGTCTCTTTCGTTAATTTTTTTACGAAATTTATTAGTAATTTAGTTAAAAAGCAATGATAACTAACATATTTCGTCCAAAAATATCGGAAATAACTAACATTGTAACGTTTTTAATAGTTTAGGGTTATTCCAAGTTCCAACTATAAAATAAAATTAAAAAAAAGTATTAAAGTTGCACAAATTAAAAGAAAAAATTCTTATTAATGAAAAAAAAACATTTGGCCTCAATGAACCCGAAAGTAATTTTTAGGAAGCAACACCAAACCCATCTAATTCAATCTGTTAATTTCTTTAGTAGACAATCGACATAAAGTACTCTACCAAAAGCCAATCCTTTGTTAAAATAAATAAATAAATAAATAAACCCTCATTTTCAATTTTGCCCTTTCTTCCCCCTTTTAAAAGCTACGTAAAGCACTATATTGTTTTTCCTTTTTCCCTTTTCGTGCTTTTCAATACTTAATTAGCCATGAAAATCATGATTTTGCGTGGAAAGGAGTTTTAAAATTTGCCAAAAGTCAAAAATCTCTAGAAGCACTTATTACGGTGGTGTTGTAACTGGAATGACAATAATATATATATATATATATATATATAAGTAAAGCCTTGTGAAATGGAGCTTTAGAACTCCAATATCATCATTTGATTAACAATGGCTGTTTAAAAAAGAATTAAAGAACTTTAGTTCTAATTTCAAAAAAAAAAAAAAAGAACTCATAAAATAATCAGATCGAATAAAAGCAAGTGTTGGAATGCTACTAAAATGCCACCTTAAGGGCCTACAGTCATAGAAAAGAGAAGATGGGTTTTGTTAAACTATTTGGTAGTGGCTTAATAGGCACATTGAAAGTGGAAAAAGTGCTTATATCATTTTTTTTTTTAACCCAAAAAAAGAGAGAGAAAAAAAAGTGGAAAAGTGAAAAATATTTGTCACTGGGCTGCCGGCGTTTAAGATTTAGACTTTTTTTTTTTTTAAAAAGAACTTACTATTCAATAATATGTTTTCATACCATTCTGGTTTATTTAATTTAATGACATTGCATGTTCAAAGAATTTGCTAGAAGTTTTGTGATAGAATGAAAAAAGAAAACATTAAATAAAAAATATATGTATAACTTTGCGCGGCCAATCATGACGGACAACTTAAATAATTCAGGTTGTTGATGAATACAGATTTGTTTTTATTGATGTGGTTATTGATGTACAGTTGGGTCAATATCGATGAATCATACAATATCGATGAATCAGACAATATCGATGAATCAGAGAATTACATCAAGGTTTTTACTAAATTATTAGTTACCATGACTTCGCTTAACGTTTCAGTTTAACTCTAATTAAATAATATTTTTTTATTTCAATTTTTATTTTTTTAAAATTAATAAAATTTATAACTAATTTTTAAAAAATCAACTAACTCCAACTTAAAAATTTAATTTCTAATTGACGAATCAAACACAAACTAAATTATGATTAGAAAGAAACTTAAATCCATAAGTCTATTGTGGGAATTATGCTAAGAATTAGACTTATATATTTTGTATTGTTGAGAGTACAAAATCACATAAGAAAATAAACAAACAAGAATATATATAATTTATAGTGATTCATCCTTAATATTTAAGATATATTTACTTTCAGTTGTTTCAGTAATTTATCTTGATGATCAAGAAATTTATAAGAAAAAATCGCAAAAACATCTTAGCCTCTCAACATTTTTCTTTAACCAATATAAGCAATCCACTTTTAAAATCTCCAAAGTACCTTTAATGAAATTTTGGTCGATTTACATATGACTCTGTGTTTGATAATAATTAAACTACACATCTTAATGAAGTTTTTATTTCTTAAAGAACTTAATTATTTGGGTATTAAAAAGCGGAGAGAATTCTTGTTAATAAAAAGAACTTAATTTCATAGAGCTACATAAAAATTAAAGGAATGCCCTTATGTACATGACATCAGACATGAGATGCTGGTCCTGTGAAATTTCACTCTCTTACCTCAAAAGTTTGAGTGACATATATATATATATGAGTGCATTTACATACCAATTTCAAAAGTGGTCATCGATTATAGTGCACAAAGCAACCCTTTATAAAATTCATGGGTAATTTGCTCCAAACTAAAAGCCAAAAATGTTTAGGGACATCAGAGAGTTAGGTTCGTGCACAGATACATGCATCATGAGGTAGGTTAGAAAAGTGGTGGAACAAGCCTTTTACTTCAAAAGGAGTATATATATATATATATATATATATATATATATATATATATATCAATTATTCCTTCAAATTAGAGAAATAAAAATAAAAAGTGTAATGTTCAATTAATGAGAGCGTTCATGTTAAAAAACTTGAGCTTTAGTGACTCCGTCACTTGTGGGACTCACTGTATGTGAGGGGAGCCCAGTCAATTCATGGATGCCAAATCGCAAACTCATTAAAACTTTAGATAGTAACTTTCCAAGGGAATTTCTATAGTAGAGGAATTATATTTTTTCACTACAGGTAGAAACTAAACAGATAAAATAACTAAAATAATAATATCTACCTTTTTTAAAAAAAAAAAAAGACATTTCATACGGTAAATATTCGGACTCTGCAAGAGGTTGAAAACTCAAGGCCACAAAAATGTCCAAAAATCAAAGAAAGCTCCTACAAGAACCAAAAAAAATGAAAAGGACTGGTGATGGGCACCAAAAATATCATGTCAATGTTTGAAAACTGGCAGATACTTATTAAAACCACTTGATGGTGGGGTTTTTGTTTTTTTTTTTTTGTTTCTTTTAAGAAATGGATTATAAGAGTAAAAATTATAATGTCGAAATAAATAAATTCTTTGAGATAAATAAATTCTTTCATATAATATATGAATTTCTAATAAAATGAGTTATTCATCTACTGATTCATATATTGAGGACGACTCAAAATTAAATATTGAACAAGGAGAATAGACATTCTATCAATCAACCTAAAGGACGTCAGCAAAAACCACTTGCTGGTTGGACCACGTACGAGATAGCAACAAATCCGTGGGCTATTCTTACATATTCCACATTAATTAGGCACCAAAGACTCACAGCCTGTTTAAACTCTCCTTCCCTTTTCTTTCTGTTTTCTTTTTTTTTTTCTTTCAATCATTAATTTCATGTCCCCATCGAGCATCTAGAATTGGAGCAATATGCGTATTATACGTGCTATATTATATATATGTACAATATTTATCACCAAAATACAACTAACAATATCCCAAAAATGTGAGTTGGTTATTGAGTAGGTCACATGCCTAAAATTAGTACAAATTAAACCCCATCATCATCTTGCTAGCTAGCAGCAGTTGTAGTGGTTGAGTGTCGTCGTCGTTTCATAATAATCTCATGTCAGGAGAAAATATACTCACACACAAGCTTATTATTAAGACATCGTATATGAATTTTATTTCATTTTTTGAATCAAATTTTAGTTAGTTAACCTTTTCTTTAAGAAGGTTTCTATGCTATAGAGGGTATTTTAGATAAGTTTTTGCTTTTAATTTTGGTCAGTAAAAAAAATATTAAAAACTATAATTTTTTAGTAAGTGTTTAAAAATCATAATTTTTAAAGAATTTTAATGGGTTTAAGTAGTTTTTACATAAATAGTAAAAAAAATACTAAAATGTTGTTATTTTGTAACGTATTGTTGAAACTTTATATAAGTTTCAAAGCCTACTCAGAAGTATATTTTCAGAAGTCTCATTTTGGACGATTAGCCAAAGTTTTTTTTTTTTTTTTTTAGTGAGTAAAAGAATATAACAAATCTATGACTTTTTAGTAAATGTTTGAAATTACATTAAAAGAGTTTTATACAGTCAAAATGGTTTTAAAGTTTTATAATAAGTAATGAAAATATTTAAATAAGTTTCTATTTTTTAACTATAATCCTGATATAAGTTTTAAAGTCTACTCAAAAGAGTTTCTAAAATCCATATTTTCTGACTTTGATAAGAAGCTCATTTGATAAATCATCTAAATGGTTGCATAAACAATTTTTAAATCCATGAAACCATAAGCAATTTTTAAAAAGCTCTGTCAAACAAGTTTTTGTGACTTTGACTGGAAGATTCTATGGAGAGTAAAGCTATTCAAATCATCTTAACACTTTCAAAAACAACTTTTGAATCTAGAAATCCAAAAACAACTTCTAGGAAGTTTTGTCAAATATATGTCTCATATAGTATCTTTAATGTGGTGTATGTTTATGAGTGAGATCTTTTTAAATAACATTAAAATAATACTTGGTTAGGATTTAATAGTTAAAAATAAAGACCAATGGATACTGATTTTTTTTTTTTTTAATCTTGTTGTAGAATTCTTATATCTTCATAATGTGATAGTATTTATATAACTTTAATGTTGAATTTTGATTCAAATCCAACGTCCTTGTCAACATATCTCTACCCTTTTGTTTAAAAGAACCAATAATTCTTTCAATCAGGCATTCCTTACTTATCATGTAATAGTTACGTGCTCACCATGTCATCACCATGTAGTGGCCAATGTGGTATTGTTTTTTTTTTTTTTTTGCTTTGTTTTTTCTTGTTTTGATTAACAGCATGAAAATTGAAAACTATACAAGGTTTTCTACTTTTTTATCTGATGCTTCTTTCTTTTCTTTTCTTTTGGATGAAAATAGGTTTTTGTGTTCTTGAGAGTATGGGAGTGAATCCTCAACTTTATCTATAATCAAGGGCACTACATGTTACACCAAGTCAAAATTGATGACACTGTTACAATTAGCAAAATAGAAGGGGAATTGGATAAAACTTAGATAGTGAAAATTATAGAGTTTGATATTGTGAGTAAATATTTTGAACAACACTGCTATATTCGTTTCATAAGTTTTATTTGATCAAAATGGATTAGATGTAATGCACGAACTCATCATTTTCTATAAATTAGACTAAGGTGTGATCCCATTATAAAATTTTCAAGGGAAAAAAATAGAGAAAATAAATAAATATGAAAATTTACACCTTTCACCGCCAAAAAAAAAATTATAATATAAAAATATAAAACCTATCGACTCCGACGAATAATTGAAAAAAACAAAGCAAAACAAAAACAAACAAACAAACAACTAAAAGAATAACCTTAGACCACATTCACCTTATAAGACAGATCAGGACAATGTATTCAAGTTAAAGAGAAAACCACACCTATATATGCTATATATATGATTATAATTTTCATGAGCTACATCTACGGTTAATTTGTCCTACAATGTAAATAAATTAATAGGGTAGAAAAGAACCAACAGTAATTTAAATTAAAGTGGCACACTATATTTATTTTAATTTTAAATTCGAACTTATAATGACAATATTAATTAATACTTTTTACCCTAAATTACGCAGATCTTATTACATCTAAAGAGCAAAAGAATTCTACTTTAAGAGCGTGTTAGTAAAGTTCATTCAGAAAACGACTTGACGTCTTTTTATTTCTTTGTTTTGTTTTGTTTTGTTTTGTTCCCCTTTGTTTTCCCCTTAAAGTGAAAACGACTTTTATTTGATCGTCAGGGGAACAAAAAAAAGAACGCAATTCAAAATCAAATTTGCCTTCATTTCAAAAAAAAATTAAATTAAATTAAATAAATTACCTTTCAGAGTCATTGTGTTTGGCATCACATAATTCCTACTTCCTTTTTATTTATTTATTTAAGGGAATTTATATTTATTATTAATTACTTCCAATAGTTCCCTAGTAGTACACTGCCTGTCATGATGTCATCCAACAATTATTAATTTAATTTTTTAAGGCATAATTTTGACTATTTAAAAATCAAACGGTCATTGGCTAAATCAGGTCTATGACTATCCAGCCCATTAAACTATCTCAGAAATATCTGTTTTGAAATAAACTATATATATAGATGTGTGTGTCTATATATATATACGGAATATATATGTTCTGTATTTCTCCTAAATTAATATATATAGATGCTATTATGAATATGTATATGTGTGTGTGTGTCTACTTACACGAGTGTTTTTGGTTTTCTAGGGAAATTATATGAAAATTAATTTGTCAAAGAAAAATATTGCAACTATTAATTTCTAGTTGGATTTATTACAAGAAGTGACCTTCTAGACTTTTAAGCTCTTTTTAATGCATGCATATATGGTGATATTTTCCTATCAGCGTGTGTAAAATATGTGTGTATAATTACAAGATGACGAAACGTAGTATCAAAAAGCAAAATCTTTTGGCAGTTTCTCTTGTAACACACACACACACACACAGAGAGACATGTATATATATGTGTGTGTGGTGTTTTTCCTAGCTGTCCAGCATATATATGGGCTTGGATATCACATGATCATTTTCCAGCAACGAATAAATTTAAAAGACAGAAAATGCTAAAATAAAACGACAAGGACAAACACTCTCTACCGCGTTTCCTTAATTAGGGTTAAGGGATAACAATTATTGTTTGCGCTTATGCTTTATCTTTATAACGACTAAGGATAATATTTGACAGAAATAAAAATTGTAAGAGAGTGACAAAACAAATTATATATATATATATATATATGTGTATGTATATAGCGTGTTTGTAGTAGATGTTTTCTTTGATCTGTACGTTTAAGAAGAAAGCAAAGAAATTATAGTAGCCGGAAGTTCAACTAAGAGGATTAAGTTATAAATTACATACTGAAATTAGACTTTAAATATGTCTCATTAAAAAACATCTAACTAAAATACAGTAGAAAAAATATTAGAGAGAAAAAATATATTTTTTCTCTATTACAAAGTCGGCTAATTATAAAATCTACAACGAGAAAGAAAAAGAAAAAGGAAATCTTTAATATCGTCTGAAATATATAAATTTCATTGATCATTCTATCTTCATATTACATTATTTTTAATCCTTTCATAAAACGAGAATGTCATGTAAAATTTATTTAACCATAAAATAATGTATTCTACTCGTAGACTTTATAACCTAACGCACAATTCTCTCTCTTCTTTTTTGTTAATAACACTTCCTAGTTGTTTTCAAACATACGAATAATTTACTGTAAAATTATTCTCTACTATTCACATCTCAAATGAGGGGGAAAAAAAAGGCTAATTCTTAAAAAAAAAAAACAATGAGATAATATATAAAAAGTTAATATCAACACATTAGATTAAAAAAAAAAAGAGTAGTCAAATATATATGTTCATCACGTAACAAATTAATTTAATATTAACATCTGCAATAAATTACTCAGCATGAAAGACAAAGCATAATAAGTTATTAATCTATAGTTATTTACTTGATTATTTATTTTACTTGGTATTCCTTTATATTTTATTAGGGTCAATAAGGTAAAGGAAGAATAACACTTTCGGCGCAATTACATAAACTACATTGAGTGTGCATACAAATCACGTTTTTAACACTGTCACTCAATCATCAACAATTAAGTTTAAAGTCTTGGCTTAAAAAATAATCAAGTTATTAAAGATCATAAGATAAAATGTAAATAAAATATTGTTATTTAAAAAAAAAATTTGTCGTTTGAAATATCTTCCACATGGTGTAACTTCCACTAGCGGCTACATGGATTCCACTTGTTATCATATCTCCCGTGAGGCTTCAATATGTTGCATCATTTTTATTCCAACCCCATTAATTAAACTATTAATTATTCAATTATTATATCTAGGTTCTTCTTTTGCTCCTTTAGTTTCACCTCTCTACATTTATTTATGTGTGTGTGTTTATATGTAACCCATATATGTATATAAATATATATATATATATATTTTTGGTGAATATGTCCATAAACAATTTGATCCTCGAATAATTGAGCTCCGTCACAAGCCTAGGCATTTCCCTATTCTAAAACCGCCCCTAGGACTATAAAAAAAAAAAATACTATGATAACATGTAAATATATATATATATATATATGGTTGTAAAATATTAAACAACTATATATGGTATCTAGATTTGAAGATAGATTCTGTCACATGATCCTACTAAGTGAGCTTCTTACACGTGTAAAAAATAAAGCACTTGACTCTTACGTGTACCTTAATGGCAGGAATCTAATTCTTGGCCACAAAGACTACAAAATATATAAACATTTATAATTTTTTTTTTTTTACCATGGTGCAATTTGGACTTTTATATTAAAAAAAAAAAAAGAACATATTCTATTCTAAGGTGCTTGAATTGCCACGTTGCGTATAATAAAACCCCATAAAGGAAAGGAATTACGGACTTTAGAAACGAGTTCTTTATTTAGAGGGATTTTTTTAATAGAAAAAGAAGCGGACAAGGGAATAATTTTAAATAAATAAATAATTGTGGGCAAAGTGTCATGCCGGGTGGTGGGAAGCACTCGTGGGAGATTCTAAAGGCGCAGACGTGGGTGTGCTTGGTAGTTTTTACGTGGAAGTGAGTGAAAGGCTTTGGTGGATGAACGGCCGATCTGGAGCTATATTTATATGTGTATATATGTATAAGTATATGTATTTACTGATGTACAGTACGGAATCTGTTTGACCTCGTGAGTTGTGCCACCTGAGACTGAAGTGAAAGAGAGTAGTACACTGTTGTTGTTTTGCTTCACATGTTTCTATGAGCAGCTCGTCCAACGAATATGGCACGTGATCAAGGATCACGATCGAGCGTGCATATAAAGCAATAATTAAAATAAAAATTAAAAATTGGTGGTGTATGAGTACTATTAGTTATTGTAATTAAATTTTTTATGAGTTGTTGTTTTTCTTAATTAGGATACACAGACTACTAGTATAAACACATGTATGACTAAAAAATGGTCAATTAAATCGTCCAATTTCAAGTGAAAAAAAAAGTCAATTAATTAAAAAATTGTGTTTTATATAAGACTTTTAGTATAAACACATATATGATTTTATATGATTTTTTTTAAAGGTCAATTAAATCATCCTATTTCAAGTTTTAAAAAAAAGGTCAATTAATTAAAAAATTGTCCATAAGCAGAAATAAAAATAAAAAAAATTGATGAATAAGACTGTGAGTTGTTTTTTTTTATTTATATTTTTAGAAGTTGTTTTTTTTAATTAAATTTTTTATGATTTTTTTTCCTTAATTGGAAAGATGTCTCGTTATTCATATTTGTGTGTTTGATGGTCAAGTTTCAACTCAAAATTTTTAAAAGAAATTACACAAAGTAGCATATTCTAATATACCAATTGAAAATTATAACATATTTTAAAACTAAGGAACAAAATAGCATATTCCTTTTTCTTTTTTACTCAAATTCCAAATATACCCCTACCTCCACCAAATGGCAAATACCCTGTGTTTTTTTGACTTCCACTGGAGTTGGACTGTTCTTCTTTTCCGACTAACGTTCGTGATCTTCGGCGGCTGACGATCGCGTCCCGATGACTGACGCTCACAATCTCTAGTGAACGACAGTCATGATCCCGACGATTGATGGCCCCAATTTCCCTGCTTCGCGAGGGTCAGATATCCCGGCATTGCGAGCTACAACGCCTCGGATCTCCCCAGTGCGCCGACTGAGGATAGCAAGGCGATCGATCTCCGGGCTCCGCGAGCTTCGATCATTGGACTTGAGGTTCGCGAGATCGTTAGCGAACTCTCCGACGAGGTCGCGAGCTCGATCGTTATGTCGAGATGAGTCGCGCAACTATCTTAGGCGATATGGTGGCGAAGATAGATCTCGAAGATGGCGGTTCTTGGAATCTTCGTGCTATCTTCGCCAATGTGGCAATGACAAAGGCAGCAGCGGCAGCAAATTGGGATTAGGGTTTGAACGAATTTTGGGATTAGGGTTAGGGATTGGGGGTTTAATTTGAGATATTTTTTGGGTGTTATTTATAATTTAAGAAACTTTGTGAAGAAATAAAAATTATTAAATTAAATGCTGATTAAAAATTAATTTATTTAACTAATGTTAGATAATATATTTACTTGTATGTACTTAATATTAGCAAATATCTAGATTTACTAAATGTGCTAAATGTTAAATTCAATATTATTCAAAAAAAAATGTTAAATTCAATACAAGATTTACATGTAACTACCGTTTTTAATTAGCAAATATTTAGATTTACCAGTGTCTATTATAATGTAAATATGTGAATTTACTGAAAAAATTAAATTTTAATGAAATACTAATTTCACAAATAATTTACTTATTTAATGAAAGTTAACTTTTTTTTACTAAAGAGTTAACGTATTTTCATGGAAACTAAGATGGTAAATTTTGTATTTACTAATTGGAAATAATGTACATTTATTTTCTCATATTTTTTTATTTACATATAAATTTTTACCTTCTAAATACCACATAGTAAATATTGATATTTATCTTGTACTATCATATTTACATGACAATAGAAAGATTGACAAGTAAACATTTGGATTTACCGGTAAATCATATCCAACAAATATTGGTTTTACTTTATAACTTATAGATTTATCAGACAATTTTAAATCTAAAAAATTTAGAACTAATTTATAAATTAGGAAGTACTAAGATTTACTATGGTTTACTTGATAAATTAATAACTTTTTGGAAAATATAAATATTAAATTTACTGATAAATACTAGATTTACTAGTAATTATTAAGATTTACTAATAAATATTTAATTTAAGTAATAAACTGATATGGTAAATACTAAAATTTACTAATATTTTTTTATTTACTGGTTAATTGTTAATTTTAAAAAACAGCATAAATACTGATAAATATTCAATTTACTAATAAATATTAAGATTTATTAATAAATACTAAAATTTACTTGTAAATATTTGATTTACTTGATAAATTGTTGATTTTGAAAGCAAAGTAAGTTACTAATAAATATGAAGATCTACTAGTAAATATTTATTTACTTGATAAGTTCACAATTTTTTAAACAACATATTTCTAAATATATATATATATATATATAAAATAACATAAATTATTAGTAAATATTAAGATTTATTAGTAAATATTTGATTAATTTGGGTAAGGTGATAAATATCAAAATTTTCAGTAAATACACTATTTTATATAGTAAATCTATTTATTTACTGTTTTTTTCTTTTTTATATATTAAATATATTTATTTACAGATTTATTGTTAATTAATAATATCCCTAATTTTATCGAAAATTCTAAAACAACCCCAAAATCCCTTTACCTAAGAACCTTCGCCGGAGAAGACAGAGAGCCCGATGACAACCACAGTGTGGAGGCCGGAGGTCAGGTGCCGACGCCGACGAGGAAAGAAGGGCGATTTCGCGGCGATTTTCCGAAGATATCCCGCAATATTCAGGCGATTTCCTCTCGATTATCCTCGCAATTTTCCGTCGGTTTTACCCACGATCGCGCTATTATTTGCCGGAGGAGATGCACAAATCGCGCCGTGATTGCCTACGTTTCTCACCGCTGTGATTTTCCGATCTGTATGTCCTCCTCAGATCTGCGTTTCCTCACGTCTGGTGCCGACGGCGACGAGGAAGGGAGGGCGATTCCCCGCGATTTTCCGGCGCCGCCATCTGTGCATCTCATCCGTTCGCGAGATTTGTCACCGTGGCTTCTGGCTGATGACGACGACGGCTACGACGAGGAGAGACCTCCGACTGCGTCGCGCACCAGTCCACCGTTGACGACGACGCCCGCCGGTGCCGGCGATGAGTTGATTGGAGCTGGAAGAGAACGTGGTGGGGGTAAAATCAGAATTTTAAAAATATTATGAATTTCACTATGCAATAATTTTCACCTTTTCAAAGATACGCTATTTTGTTCAATACATATATATATATATATATATATTATTTTGGGGGTTAAATCCATATATTAGATTCTGTCATTTGACTATTTATTCTAAATTTTAATCTTAATTTTTATCTTTTAATAAAAAATTAATAAAAATTATAATTAATTTTAAAAAATTAATTATGTCTAATTTAAATTTTTCATCTTAAACTCAATGGAAAGTAATATTAAAATGGTAGTTTGTGTTTTATACAAACAACATAAACATATATGATTTTATTACAAAATAGAATGTTTTGTCCTATTTCAAGTTTTAAAAATAAAAATATAAAAATGTCATAAATTTGACACTTCATCTAATAATAAAATTATTAACTTTAATATTAGACGAGAAAAATTATAAAACATGACTTTTCACTTATTTTTTCTAAAAAAAATATCAATTAATTAAAAAAAAATTGCTCATTTCAATTGTTATTTAAGAAAATTGACTTAACTTTTTTGTTCAATTAATTAAAATTTAATTAATTTAACATTTAAATTATAAAATATTGCGTAAAAAATATGTCAAACATTGAAATTAAAACTAAAGTTATATATATATATATATATATATTTTTTTTTTTTGCTTTAAAAAAAAGGTGATCCCATTTCAAACACTTTATTTATTTTTATAAATAGTCTTCCAAAAATTTTAAGAAGGTTATCTTGTTAATTTCAATTTTTGAGGACGTTATTTTGGAAAATATTCCTCTTTCAGTTAAGTAAAAGTTAAGTTAAATGAAAATGTAAAATATTGCATCAAAAAACTTAAGATATGGATATTAAAGTTAAAATTAGCTATCATTGCTTCCCTCGTTTTTCCATAAGTTTTTTTTCTGGGGTTTTTGGCTCATTATCTCTTCTCGTAGTTTAAAAAAAAAAAAAAAAAAAAACGTAGATTTGACCAAAATTTGTGAAATGTAGATTTTTAACATTAAAATAAAAACACAATAGATGATTATGATATTATTGAAAATATAAAGTTAAACGTGATATTTCAATAAAATATTGAGAAAGTTTAGATACTTTTTCCTTTCATGAAAATTTTAATTTCAAGATATTTTTACTTGTAGGGAGGGTGTGAGTGAGAATAGTATATTAGAGTTGTTTAAATTTGGGTTAAGTAATAAAATTGACAATCTCATGTTTCCACCATATAAGAATTTCACTCCTATTACAAAGTAAATTTATATCTTAACTCTAATTTAATTATATCATATTTAAATAAGACAAATAACAAAAAATTAACCCGTGAACTTAATTTTCGATCGACAGTGAAAGGCAAAAAGGGAGCACTTTCCTAGCAACAAGCATAAGTCAAAAACTCTGCCAAATTTTCAACTGCAATTTGAGTAGACCAAGAAGAAAAATTGTCTTTCACGTTTCACAATTGAACAAAGGCCGACCACACAAACCTCCAAATTCCCAAAGCTCCACTTTTTTGAAAACGGATTTTTCCTAAGAAGAATAAACACAAACCCAAAATAAATAATCTATTTGTTTATTTAGACTTCGCCTGGTATTTAAGTTTAACTTTAACTAAATTATATTTTTTATTTTATTTTTATCTTTTTTTAAAAATTAATAAAAATTATAATAATTTTTGAAAAGTCAGTCAATTTAATTTAAAATTTCATCTTTAACTAGCAAACCAAACGCAAGCTTAGTTCAAAGAATATCAAATATATCAATTATACCAAGCATGTGAACTTATCAAGAAATAAGGTATTTTTCGGTTTTCTAATTAATTTTTTTAACAATATTGTATAAATTTTCTATATAAATTAGAGGGTACCTCTTTTAAAAGTGATTATCGGATTTATTTGCAAGTATCAATATCATTTTTCTGAAACTATCCCATTTTATTACCCCATTTTATGAGTGAAAGTAAGATATACAAATCGATAAAGATTAGTTACTGTGAAAGTAAAAGTTTTATGCACTCATTTTTTTCATGTCTAGTTTTTCAAAGTGGGTTGCTTCTCTCTCTTCATTCACATGGATATTCTAGCTTAGTTCTAAAATGAGACAAAATCATTTTTTTTTCATTACAATTTGGTCATTTGTACAAGTAGAATACATTATTGATATTCATGATCTAGTGCCAACCTTTTGTCACCAAAGATGGGGGACAATTTGATACATGCCAACTCTTCTCCCATGAGTATTTATCCCCAAAAAAAAAAAAAAAAAAAAAAAAAAAAAAAAAAAAAAAACTCTTCTCCCATGAGTAACCCCAAAAGAAACCCCCCCACCCACCCAAAAAAAAAAAAAAAAAAAAAGGGTAAAGTAAAAGTACAATGAAAATAAAGAAGACCCAAAAAAATCATTAGCCCAGAATTTTACATCAAACTTGCACTTTTAACGCAAGAGTTCTCTCCCTTTACAAGGGGGGAAAAAGAGTTCTCAATAGTATGAATACTTATATAAAATTGAAAATTGTAATATCGAGTAAAATTGATCTAGATATAACGATCTAAACCAACAGCTTTTTTTTTTTTTTTTTTTTCTCACATAAAAAATCCTAGCTAGAGGAGAATTATTGTAAAAAGCATGTAAAATCAAAAAGTAACTAGGAAATGGACTAATTAAGAAAAAGACTCCACTTTCTGAAAAGTAGTGATTAGAAAAAGGAGATTGTCATTTCAAGGATCAATTATTTCAAGGAGAATCAAATCATGCTTAAAGGGCCTTTTACTTTGTCTCGCTTTTTTTTTTTTTTCTTTTGTTTATTGACTTAAAATAATCCCTTGGCCTGCAACTTGCAAACTCTTCATCGAACATAATTGATTCCATGTGCTCAACACTTTGAACCACTCTTTCATTCCTCTATTAAATTATTTATCAAGAGTTCAGCAAATATTTACACACACACAAACACATATAATAAATATACGTGTATTTCTCTAAGATTTGGTCTTATATATTTACAACCACTTGATTATTGTGACAAAATCTGACCAAACCAACGAACCCCACCTGATCGAATCAAAACCATGTTCCCTTTGCTTGATCTTCAAATGAACCAAATATAAAATTGGTTAATTTGTTGGCAAATCTTATGCTATGAATTATACTTTTACTTTTATCAGCAAATAGGTACTATATTATTTTAATTGTTAATCATGTTTTTTTTTTAAGTCCAATATGCAATGCTAAAATTAAGAATCTATACATGTAAAAAATACTTTTAGTCATAAGCAAATTGTTGAAAAATTAATTTAATTACTAATGGCCAATAGAATAAAAATATACAATAAAAAAATCTTATACATTTATAATTAGCTGGAAGTTCAAAAGTTAATTGGGAATTAGGTTTTCTGTAATATTTCAATGCTAGAGTTTAAGGAAGGAGAGAGAGAGAGAAAGAGAGAGAGGGATTATATATAATGTAAAGTCGTATATTTTATAAATGAGAGTCGTCTGTATGACTTGAGTCATCAAGTACTAGGGATGATAATGACACAACCTTGCCCGTTTATGGGGACGGTTGAAGGCTTAACCAATAAGTCTACGCGTCTGTGTTAAGTAAGTCGATGAAACATTAAAGCCGATCAATGTTAATTAATTGCAAAAACTGTAGTTACTGTTCTTGTTTTAATTAAGAAAATATATGTGCTCTTAGACTTGAAAATAGTTCTTCTCAACATTTAGTTTTTATTGAGGGTTTTAGAAACTTCGCGTCATGAATGAAATTATCAAAATTTGCTTTTATAATAGATTATATCTTAATATGACATTAATTTTTATGTCGAATGTAGTATACATTATCCTTGGTGAAAATTTTTTTTAAAACATTTGTTGCGAAATGTAGCGTATGTATAGCATATATTAAAATTTGAGATTTAGTTGATTATTTTACTATTAGTAGAATTTCTTGATAACTACACGCATTATCATTTTCATTTTTTTTAAATCAAGAAAATTCTTTAGAAGTTAAAGCTTGTTCTTTTTAAGTTTTTTTTTCTTCATAATTAGTATTTTTTTTCTTAATTACACAATAAATTTATTTATCATTAAAAAAATAAAAATAATTTATTAATTCTCAACAATTAGTTATATAAATTTCACGAATTCTCGCATATAACTTAATTTGTAGATTGAACTTGCCGAGTAAGAAAATCAGCCCTCTGGTATTTAATAAATAAGTACTACAGGACGTTTAGAATATATATTACTTATAATCCAACTTTAAAGGAAAAATATGAAGTACCTAGATGTCGGATTTAGATTGATCAACTTGAACTCAACTTTGAAAACTTAAAAACTTTATGAGTAAAACCATTTATAGCATTACTCAACCAAAAAAGCATTATAGTTTTTGAATTTTGAAATAACATATTGCATTAAAGTATGCACTGGGGAAAAATATCAAGCATGTCACTTTTAAATTTTACATAAAATCTAATACTAAATTGCTTTAATACATATATATATGTATATATTTTAAACTTAAAAATAGTGGATTAAAGCTTTACACCTTACAACAATATAATGTATAAATTAACGTTCAACAATGTATATAACCACAAAATTACTTGTATTTGTATTTAAAATGGTGGAACGGATCATTTTAATTATATATATATAAATTAATTCATTGCACCGTTAAGAAGCTCATGGAGTGAATACATAGAGGTAGATGAGTTGGTACATGAGACAATTTTAAGATCTTATCAATTGAGAGATCAGAGGTTCGAATCTCATACCAACTCAAGAGAGTATTTCTGTTTGTGTAAACTTAAAAACAGGAAATGATGGGACCCTCATCAGATTTTTTTTAACAAAAATAATTTTTTTTAAAAAAAAGCTCATGCGGTTTTTTTTTTAATGGATAAAATCTCATGCAGTATCTTTTGAGTATACGTGATAAATAACATAATATTAAAGTTGACAACAATGTGACAACCTATGTTGTAGACTTTTTTTTTCTCCTCGGTAGAAACCTATGGGTGAAATTGTAGGAAACTAATAAGAAACGACGCATCATCTTCTTAGTTATTATTATTTTTTCTTCTTTGGAAAAGTTATGAATGTAGAATGGACCAAAATGAAAGCAATGGAGAATTGCTTTTAACCCAAGTTGAAATGACCTTACAAGTTACGATAATTGGCCTATTTCGGGGCCAATTTATTCAAGCTTGAAAGAACTTGCCGACCGTAATTAAGGCAAGAAAAGTGATATTTCTTCGGCATTTTCCTGGAAAGAGGTCACATCTTTTGACCCTTCCTTGGTTACGAAAGCCAAAGCCATAGGTTTCGGGGATTTATTACAAAATTTTTTTTTTAAAAAGTTAAGTTAAAAGGTAAAACCGTAGTAAAATTCTTTTTATATATTTATCAATATAATTTATTTTTAAACTATTTAGATATGATCAAATGGTTAAGATATTGTTTGTATCGTAATTATTATACATTTTACTTTACAATAATATTTTATTAATAAATTTAAAAAATAAAAAATTAATTTTAAAAAAATCCACCGGTGATGAAAGGTTAGGGGAAGGGGAGATTTCCGTCACTGGGGTCGAGAAGTAGGGAGGGAGTGGGCTAGTCAGCATCAGGGGCGGGGCAAGGGGGTAGGGGGAGGGACTGGGTTGACGCCGATGCGGGGGGGTCGACGGGGTCTGTAGCCGATGTTGGCTGGGAAGTCACCGGTGTCGAGGAATGACATTAGATTTTTTTAAAATTAATTATTACTTTATTAGTCAAATATTATTATAAGGTAAAGTGTATAATAATTACCATACACAAGCAACATCTCAATTATTTGATTATATCTGGATGATTTAAAAATAAGTTCTATCGATATAATATATAAAAAGGAATTTACCTTAGTTTTACACTGAGTTAAATGATTGAAAATTTTATATGAACCCTTTAAAAAAAAAAGATTTTAACGTGTAAATTATAAACTATAATAGTAAAGTTTTATTGTTCACTTTAAATAAAATGCTATTTTATGTGTCAAATAAACAGACTAAATTCTAAATGTCTATTTTTAAAGGGAGAGACTGTGGTAGAGTCTCTCCCAAATGACCATATCGGTAAAGCTCTTTTTTTAACCGTTAGATTTAATCGAACGGTTGACATATCATAGGTATATCATTGTTATCATAGACCTTACCTCATATAAACTTTCCCACCCCAAGTCTTCTCCGTCGCCGGTGACCTTTCCGCCGTCGGTGTCCCACTCGGATGCCAGCGACCCACCTCCGACACTTATTCCAACCGCCGGTGACCCCCTTTCTCTCTCTTCCCCTTTCTCTCTCTTTCTCTCTCTCTCTCTTCCCTACCCTGGCCCCCCCAGCCCAGGCGACCCCTACACCACAGCCCAGTCCCCCCCTCCCTGTCGGGCCCCTGGCCCCCAGCCAGCCCGGTGCCCCCCCGACCCCCCCCGGCGCACCTGCTGACGAACCCTCCCACCCCTTCTCTCTCTTCCCTTATCTCTCTTCTCTTTTCTCTCTCTTCCCCTTTCTCCTACCCCCGGCGGATGTGGTGGACCCTTTCTCTGAAGATTGTCTTGATTTCAACCGGAGTTCTTTCCATGGCGGTGGCTCTGAAGCTCTCCGTTCCCGTCCTAGCGGACTTCGTGGCCTCCGAGGTTCCTTCCTTCTGGAGCTTCGTCCTCTCATGGTGAAGCCTCCTTATCTCTACGTCCTCATCAACGACATAATCATCCGCGGGGGTGGGAGAGAGGAGAAGAGAGAGAAGGGAAGAGGAGAGGGGGTGGGAGGGTCCGTCGGCGGGCACGCCGGGGGGCCGGAGGGTCACGGGGCTGGCTGGGGGCCGGGGGGCTGACGGGGGGGGGACTGGGCTTGGGTGTCGGGGCCGCCGGGGCTGAGGGGGGTCGGGGTGGGGAAAAAGAGAGAAGGAAAGAGAAAGAAGAGAAGAGAGAGAAAGGGGAAGAGAGAGAAAGGGGGTCGCCGGCAGCCAGAATAAGTGCCGGAGGTGGGTCGCCGGTGTTGGGGTGGGATACCGGTGGCAGAAAGGTTGCTGGCGACGGAGAAGACTTGAGGTGGGAAAGTTTATATGAGGTAAGGTCTATGATAACAATGGTATACCTATGATATGTTAACCGTTCGATTAAATCTAACGGTTAAAAAAAAAGCTCTACCGATAGGGTCATTTGGGAGAGACTCTACCACAGTCTCTCCCATTTTTAAAATATACACAGTGCCAAAAGGGCAAAAAAAAAAAAAAAAAAAAAAACCCTGAACCTTCATTATTCATGAGGAAAAAGAGTCTTGTTATTTTATTTTATTAACAATAAAAAAGTTTTAACAGCCTAAATAATTTTAACTACCGAAAAAAAAAAAACAAAACTTCCCGTTCAAGGTATCAAATTTAGCAGATATTCGGACGGGGTCTCTCAAATATGTATCACATTTTTTTTCATGATTAATAACAAGATATAAAATATATTTTATATATGTTTTAATTATGAAAGAATTTTTTATCGGCATAAAATATGAATGAGATTTATTTTGTATCATGAATTGTGAATTTTAATATAGATTGTACACGTGATTGTTAAAAATAAGAGTAAACTGTTAGATTGGTTTCTGAATTTTTGACTTTATATAACTTTGATCTTCGAATTTTTTTTATAGTTAGAATATCCATAAATTATTAAAATATTACTACAATAGTCCTTTATGTTAATTTTTGAATGAAATCTATTAGTTAGTATCATTTTTTAACTAAATTGTTAGCGAATTATGTTTAATAATTAACAGAAATGACTGTTGTAGAAATGTTTTAGTAGTTTATGAGTATTTTCTGTTTAAATATTATAAACTATTAAAATATTATTATAGTATTTATTTCCATTAATTTTTAAATGAAATTCGTAGTTAGCACCACTTTCTGATCAAAGTACTAACAAATTCTGTCCAAAAATTGATAAAAATGATAATTATAATAATATTTTAAAAATTTAGATATATTCTATATATATATAAAAAATTTAAAGACTAAAATCGTATAAAATTAAAAATTTAAAAACTAAATGAACAATTTATTGACCAATTAAAAATGATGAGTATGATTTCTATGGTAAAATTTATTTTAAAAATAAATAAAAGAACAAAAGAGCTCAAAGTTGCCGCCCGACCAATTATCATGAAATGAACGCTGTTAAAAGTAGCTCAAGCCAGACTTTTTTTTGGTGAATAAGCGAAGAGCTCAAGCCATGCTTATATTTTACTAAGGGTATATATAAAAATATAAAATTCAAAAATAAAGTTTAAAATTTTTTTTGCTGAAAAAAATAAAGTTTAATTGATAAATTTTAATGGAGGCTATTTTTAGGGGGTGTTTGGTGGAGTAGTTTGAGTTGGAATTTTTAAGTTTAAATAGTAAATTTTTTTGAATTTTTTGAATTTTCAGAAAAGACAAAAAACTTTTTGAGAAAAAGATAAAATTTTTTAAGAAAAAAATAAAAAAAATGTTTGAGTTGGGGAGTTTGGTATCCAAACTCCCCCTTAACTTTTATTGCGAGGCAAAGAAGAAAAATTATTACAACTTGGAGTACGATTAAAAGAAAAAAAAATTCACTGGGGATAATAGCTTCCCACCGGGAAGAAACTAAATCTGGCCCCAACCAGCAAAAAAAACTGAATCTGGCCCTAACCAGACAGAAAAAAAATAAAATAAAAAAATAATAAAAAAACTAAAACTGGCCCTATCAACGAGTGATAATAAAGAAATTTGTACAAGAGACTTTGAATTTAAAAGCATTTTTATTTTATTTTCAATTAAGAATAATAAGAAATTTAAGTCTAATATCATAAATATATAATATTAATAATATATATATATATAAAGGTTTTAAATTACTTTACTTAACAGATTAAAATTTTAAAATAGAAATCTAATCTATTAAAAGTTTCAAATTAGGTTATATATACGAATGTTAAAAAAATTAACAATTTTATCATTTTATAATACTAAAATTATCAATTTTAATAATAAAATGAGTAAAATAATAAAGAGTATTTAAAAATAATTCTCAATTTAATTTTTTTTTTAATTTATTTTATTCTCTAATCTTTACATGATACCATAATCTAATAAACTCAAACAAGTGAATCAATCACTTCAATATAAGATAAAATAATTGTAAAAAGAAGCATTAGGTTATAAGAACGTATTAAAAAAAAAAAAAAAGAATCTCATGTTATAAATATAAAATAATAATAATAAACATATATAAATATATAAATCCAATTTAACATGTTGACTTTCACATTTTCTTGTAATAAATAGGAATTATAGTCCCACAATCTTTCTTTTTTTTTTTTTTTTTCGAAAATAGAGGCCCCACAATCCTTAAAATAACATAAATAAATAAAACAAAATCGTGATGGGTAGACTGAGCAAGTCATCACATCTAACAGCGGAATCGTGACGTTACGATCCAAAGAGGAGGGGCATCATCACAGGAAACTACAGAGGAAATTAAGGACAGCATATAAATAATCTCCTTGCTCAGAAACACTCAGAGCTAATAAAGCTATTACTTTAGTTTTTTTGTCCGTTAGCCGTAACACGTGGCGGCCATTCACGGACGAAGGTGCGTCGTTGGGTAAGTGCACCCAACCACACGTGTACAGTGGGGTGAATAATCAAAGAACGGGCAGCTGCCCTCACTGCCCGGAGGAGGCGGGGTTTTTTAAATGGGCAGCATGCGCAGAGGGAGGGGAACAAAAACCTCGGAGAGCGAGACCCGCCACGAGGGAAAATGAAGCGAAATAATTAAAATCTCCAAAAATGACCCCACCCTTTCCCTGGTGGTGGGCCCCGCGTCTTGATGTTTTGTTTCGGAGTGTGGGGCCCAGCCGGTGGAATTGGAGGAAGAAAACGACAAAAGAATAGAAGGTGGGACCCAGCTAGTGAGTGTGACGTGAGCTTCATTTTTGTTTTTTATATTAAAAATATTAGTTTTTGGGAGTTAGGGACTAGGTGGGAAAAAAAGGTAAAACCGTGGGTCACTGGAACGGAGGTTGTAATACACGTACTGGGAGAGCTTTTTGTTGAGTAGGTGGTTTTCTGTTTGACTTGCATTTATGGCGCGTATCGGGCACTCTCTCATTAGTGATTGTTTGAAATAGGGAGCTGATTTTGGACATTTTATTGAGTCCTCAATGGGAGAGAGAAACTATGAAAAGACAAATGAGGACAAGGCCCTTGGAGCTTTTTTTTTTTTTTTTAATTCAAATTCCCTAGTTAGTTTGTAGTAGTGGTACGTTTTTTATTATCTTCTAATAAAATATATGAAATGTAATATGTTTAGATTTTTTTATATTATATTTAAATATAATGTAGGTTCGCGTTGTTGATATTTAAATAATTTTTTAATATGTACTAACAAGAAAGAGTGTAATTTTATGATTAGTAAAAATAAATGTATTAATAATAATATAAATGAATATGCTATTCAAATATGTTTGTATTAATTGAATACATGATGTGTTCAAATCTATATTATATTGTATTGCGATTTAATATATAATGTAGGTGTTTTTTTAAATAATCATCATTATTATTTTTTTCTTGTTTATTTATCTATTTTGTTTTTTTTGCTGGTTATTTATTTATTCCGTTTGAAAGTGCAGTATTTCTTTTTGTACTTTTAATTAATGGGAAACTTCTAAAAATTTGTGTTTAAATTATAATTATTCTTTAAAAGTAAGATATGTTAATAGAGCCAAATATAACGTAATAAGATTTTGTTAGGCTGGATGATAGTGCAAGCGTCACCAACTACAACAATTATTTACGCAAATTAATCATTGTTTTTTTGTTTTGCACAAACACTCCATGATTGAATATTCACCTTAATTACTCATGTCAAATGTAAATTCACCTTAATTAAGCAATTGTTATATTTTACCTCATTCAATGGTATAAAAGCTAGACCTAAAACTCAATAAATGTGTTAAACTAGTTATTATTACTTATTAGATCAACGACTTATGAATATCAATTAATATTATCAAAATTGACTAATAATGATGTACGAAAATCAGTATTTTCAACAACAAAAAATAAATTTAATAATATATTAAGAACATTCGTGAAAATAGATGTTTAAAAGGGATTGCCACCACAATTTCATTTACTTTTTTTTGTATTATTATAACATTAGATATTTTTTGAATAACTACCGGGGATTTATTTAATTGTTTCAAAATTCATTGAGAAGGAGCAAAGCAAAAGCAAAAAAGAGGCAAAGGTAAAGCGCACGGCAAATTGGAAAAGGAGAGGGCAATCTATTGGTCCCCCACAAGGGGGAGCCAAAGAAAGCGCTGTGTGTGTACCCAGAGAGGCCAAAAGCGGAGTTGTAGCGGTGTGGACGTTACGTTTACGCGCAACATGATCGCGTGGGGGCCAGAGACCAGCCTAGTTGGGCGTCTAGTACAACAATTGACGTTAGCAATTCTATTATGTATTTTGCTGAAAGCGAAGCATGTGCGATTGGGTCGCGAGTGGGGTCCACTGGCTAATTTGGCCTCCTTATTATGCTAACGTTAAAAATTAATAAAAAACAAAAACAAAAACAAAAACAAAAAAATCTTGCCCTATAAAGAAAAATAATATTATATATATTATAATTAATTCAGAGAAGAACAAAAAAAATTTTGGCCCATGTACGACGCTACTGTCCTCCTATTACCACCCTCGTCTTATTCGCAAAATCACCAAAATGACACTACTTGAGCTCTTTCTCCTTTTTTCTCTTTTAATTTACACAATTTTATGGTATTTGTTGAGACAAATTTTGGGCCTTATCTATCACTGTATATGTGTAATCATAATTAAAAAAGATTGGAAAAAGAACCAGATCGACTCTTCGAGTAGTTAACTCCCAAAGGCCTGGTCGACTCATCGAGTCAACTTACGATTTAATCTAAAAATAAACATCTTATTAAAAAAAAAATTCTATGTTAGTATATCTAAAAAATTGATGATAAATATTATAAAAACGAGTGAATCTCAATTAAATAAGACATTTTATTAGTATTAAAAAGGCATGATCAATAAGGAATGTCAGATGTGATATATTTTCACGAACGAGAAATGTGCATCTTCGAGTGATTATCTCTAATTTTTTGCATTATCATTATTTTTTTTATTTCCCTTCTTCTTCCTGCTAGTGATTGCTATCAAGAATTTTACTCAACTACAGTGAAATACTCACTAACATGATATAACTATCACATTAAGGGTGAACCTCTATAAATCTATACTTTTGTCTTTTATTTTCTACACTTTATTATGTTCAAAAATAACTTATAAAGTTAGTCTAAAAGACACTATTTCTCATAAATTTATCTTAACTCGAATTAACAAAATCTGAACACAGCGAAAATAAAATTTACACAATCTTTAAATATTACAAAATCAAGCTAGATAATAGCTTAATAAACTAGTCATTGAATCTCAGACCTTCTAGCTAAATCAACTCTTAGTTCGGATTGATTATTTTCTTGCATCACAAGAACTATAAGAGTTAAAACTTAGTAAGTAGAAATGTATACATGAATGCAATCATGTATAAAACCGATAACTTTCTATTATACCCACTTTCAGTAACTTTGAACCATTCTCATTCAAAACTGTCATGGGTCCCATCAAGTGTAAAATTTGACTTAGTATTAAAAAATGATTCGCTGCAGGATATTATTGATCGTAAATCGACAACAAGTTGGCCATTAACCCAAGTACAAATTGACTGTAGATTTGATCTTTACAATAAGTTGAGAATTAGGCATGAAGAAAAACCTATTTATACGGCTTTGTTTCGAACTACAAAGTTGTCAAGTTCTTTACTTATGTATGTATTATTTTCATTTTTGATAAGGTTTCATTTACGTCTAATATATCTTAATGTGTAAAGCTCATTTTATTGATGTAATTATTAATTTTCATAAGCACTAGCTACAATTGAATACCAATAATGTCAAAGTTTTATTCCTTTAATATGAGAATAAAGGGATTTTCGAATGTCATATTTTGAAATATAGTCAAATACAGTATATATTAGATTTTACATGTAACTATGTCTAATGGGATGTTTGGCACAAGGGTTTAAACCTTAAAATTATAATCTAATTTTTCTCTTTTTAGTTTAGTATTATTATTTATAGTTTTCTAATTTAAATTTTAAAAGTCTGTAACTTTTCATATACAAATCAAAATGAGATGAATGAAATAAACTCTATATTGATATATTTTTTTCGAATGCATTAAAGTTTTTATAATTTTTAACTCCAGTGATTCAAATACCATACCAAACGCATAATTCAATTCAAACACAAATTTTACAATCTAAACCGAATACTAAACACCCCATTAATATTTTGCCCCAATACCAAATTATAGTTAAAAAAAAGGTTTTATTCTATGGTTAATTATAAAAAAGACTTAATTGGATGATAGCATATTTATGATCTATTTGGTGAATGAGTTTAAGTTGAAAATTTTAAGTTTCAATAGTAATTTTTGTTAGGTTTTCAAAAAAGATAAAAAAAAAATTCAGAAAAAGATAAAAATTGAAATGAAAATTTTGATTTGAGATTAAATGCTAAACAGATCCTTACAGTTAATTGAATGTTTTTTTTTTTCTTTAAAATAAGAAAAAAGCCAGTTAAATTAAAAAAAAAAGTGCAATAAATACTCACTCAACCAAAATGGCATTTTCGTAAATTCAAACATACCAATGGCAGAAAACTATCGATAGGGGGCAGCTTAGAGAATGCAGGTATTTTTGAGCCAATGGATTCGCGAGCACGGATTTCAGAAGACCAGAACAAAGCCCCTTGTTTACCACTCTCTCTCTGTCTCTCTCTCTCTCCACTCCTCACCAAACCTGCTTTATAAACCCCCACCCCCACTCCCTCTCGTTCACCTCATTTCGCTCTCTCTCTCTCTCTCTCTCTCCACTCACTCATTCATTTTCTCTCTCTACTAACCTTGAACGCTTTCTCAAACAACAACACAGAAAGAACATGGACGCCATTACAGGCACAAGAAGACCTTGTTTCATCGAGGAAGACGACGGCTTGGCCTCTTTGGCCGACATGGAAGCCGGAATCTCCGGCCACGGCCACCACCACCATAACCACGCGTTTTACTCTCGGCCTCTTTACCATTCCCGGCGTAGCAGCTTCCGGAGCCTCCCGATGACATCGTTCTCGTCTCTCTCCTCCTCTTCGTCGTCGTTTTCGCCGAGATCTGGTGGTGGCAGGTTCTACGACGCCAGGTTTGAGGAGCACCAGCCCCATTTCTTGGAGGCGTGTTCCCTCTGCAAGAAGCCTCTCTCCGATAACAAGGACATCTACATGTACAGGTTGGTTTTCTCTCGAAATTTCGCGTTTTGTTCTTGGGATTTTGGTTTAGATTTTGGGAATGTTTTAGCAAAATTATTAGAAAGTTTTGATTTTTTAGTAATTCCCGGCCGTTTTCTCGGCAACCAAACGGAAAATATTTCCCGATGGATGGTTTTCCTTGGCCCTTAAATTTGGGATCTGAGGAAAACCATTCATATTCTCTTAAAAGATTTATCGGACAAAAAACTAGAAACTCTAGGCCGTTTTCTCGGCAGCCAAACAAGGGAAAATTGGGGATCTTGGGGGAAAATCGATATCGTCCGATAATTGATGGTTTGAATTGAATAATTGCAGAGGTGACACTCCATTCTGTAGCGAAGCGTGCAGAGCGGAGCAGATCGAGACAGACGAAGCCAAGGAGAAGAACATGAATCTGAAGGCCTTGAGAAATAACAAGAAGGACCAGAGAAATTCTTCTTCTGCTTCTCCTAACAAGAACCGGGACTACACTTACCGTACAGGCACAGTCGCTGCTGCCTAAACAAAAAAATAAAATCAAAATAGAAACAAAAAGAGGGAAAAAAAAACAGTAGCTAGTAGTTTTCTTGTTATTACGAAAATAATATACTTTACCCAAAAAAAAAAAAAAGAAAAAAAAACCATGAAAAAAAGAAGAAGAAAAATATGGAGAGAGGAGACCTTGAGAGTTGAAAAGGGCCAAGGAGAGAAGAAGGTGTGAAGATGGAGAAGAGGAGGAAAAGACCCAAGTAAAGGAAATTTTTTGAGTTTTGTAGCTTTTGGGTGGCGTTGTATAGCGGGTTGATAAAGTGTGTTTTTGTTGACTTTTGATCTGCTCTATGATATGGCTCTTTGTTTTGGGTCTTTTATATATATTTATATATATATGTGTGTGTGTTTCTTTTGGGTTTCTTCAAGAATGTTTGTATTATTTTCTATGGTAATGCAAATCTGAAGAAGATGAAGAAAAGATACTGATAAAAATTTCTATCGATCAACTCCTTTATTGCTCTTCTCGGATCTTTATTTTGTCTCTCTCCCTCGTCATGGAAGTTTTGTATTATTAAGATGGCATTTACGCCACCGTCAGGAGAATTTATGAGTCTACCGGTCAAGGAAGGGAGAGTCTTTCTTTTCTTTTCTTTTTTATTTTTTGGTTTAAGAAGAAAAAGCAAAATAATTCAAATATTTATTGTTTTTTTTTTAAATTCTTTGAGAGGAACATTTTTACTGGTCTCTAATTTGTCTTTATTATTGAATTTTTATTATTATTTTGTGGTTTATAACTAAATAACCTTGTGTTTTTTAAGTAAGTTTTTAAAAATTGGATAAAAAACTCAAGTTTAAAAATTAATTAAAAGGTTTTTTTCCTTTAATTATTAATTATTAATTGATTGATTATTAGTTAATTATTAATTTATTATTAAGAAATTATTGATTGATTGATTATGAAATTATTGATTGATTATTGACCAATCAATTATGTATTGATATAACTCATAAATTTTAGTTACTGATTAATTATGAGTAAATATAGATTTATCATTTTAAAAAATTAAGAAACATAATTTTCTCTCTCTTCCCCTCTTTCTTACCTACGACAATCCTACTAGACACCGAAGTTTGGTGACAACCTCGCAAGAATGCCTAGACTTGTCTAAGTCACGGCCGAGCAAGCTCAAATTCTAGAGGAGGACGCAATAAAAGCTCGTGATCCAGACTCCGACGATTGGGACATGGAGAAGGTCGCACCGAAAGCTCACGATCTCGACTTCGGCAATCGCGATCTAGAGGAGATCGCAATGAATTTTGCAATCCCGACTCTGTTTACTATAGGCGTCGTGAACACGAGGGAGCGCGAGTCCTCGCCGTCATCCGTCTATTCGTCATAGCAGTAATCGCGGGGAAAATATTCGAAATCATGGGGAAAACCGTTATCACAATTAGGACAAAAATCCTATAAAATCACAATTGTCCGATCTTGTTTCCATTGGCACAAAATTCACAACCTACTCGCAGAGTCGTAGTAGTTTCTCCGACGGCCACTTGGCGCGCGATTGCCTCCTGCTGTCGGGATCTCTTCCCAGACGCCATTGAGTTGCAGATCTAATTGGCGAGCTGTGCCGGTTCCGATGGTGGATCTCAGTCGCAAGGAGAGGAGAAAGAGAGAAGGAAGGGAGGTGTTTGGGGGAAAAAAATTAATTAAGCAAAACATATATTAGGTCATTTAACTAAATAAAATAAATTTGAGCTATCTATTAGATTATGTGATAAACATAGGCCACCCACCCTAATTACTCTATTATTTTTTATTTATTTTTGGGTAAGACCTTCACTACCAATAAGGCCTGAAATTACTCAGCGGTTCATGGTCATCATTAGCTTAGGCAAATCTTGAACCAGACGATGCTGGTCTTAAATGGGTAAAGGGCAAAGTGTTTAATGATCCGTTCGGAGCACACATTGTATTTTAATCTATGTTTAGATATCTTGTTTATATATTATATTTAAATATAATGTGTATTTGGATTGTGTATATTTAAGTAGTCATTTTTATTTAGATGGATGACGGAAAGAGCATGTGATTAAATTGATAAAAGTAAATAGAAAAACGGATTAATAGCAAAATAAATGATGTATTGCTTAAAAATATTTATATTAAATAAAATATATTAGATTGGAATTGTCTCTGGTGTGGTAGAATGATCGTTCGACAGTACAATCTACGTATGAGATTGGCACGATGCGAAAAGTGTGGTACAACCTACTAGAGAGAGATAGATAGACAGAGGGCGGGAGAACTTTCTCATTTGGCAGTCTAGTAGTGTCGTATGGGAAAGTTACTCTAACATTTACTCATTCATGGTTATCGTTATTTTAGTCATATGATGTTTGATCGGATGATTGTAATAAATTGAGTAGTTGACAAAAAAAATTTAGTGGTGAGAAATGATAATGAAACTTAGAGAATTTATTAAATGAGATTTTGATGGACAACTTGTTATTAACTTAGTAACATCACTTTTTAAAATATTAAATAAATTACAAAAGTAAAAGACGTAATTAAAATTTTTTTTCTCAAATATCACATTACAGTATATTCTTTTTCTTAAATAAGTTGCGCAAATGAAAAACAGCAAAATTACAATTATAAGTCTTTACTTTTATTTTTTATTTTTAGATAAATCATGAATTTCTTTTCATTTTTGCTGGAAGAAACACAAAATTTTTAGTCACAAGAAAATATTATTCTCTTGAATATGCCCCTCTTTAATTTTATTTTTCCTAGAAAAAAAAGTTTTTTTTCTTCTCTTTCCAGTGAACTAATGCACAAATGGATCATATTTGTTCAAATTACTAAACTTGCAAGTCAAAAAAAAAAAAAAAAAAAAAAAAAAACTATGTATAGCAACTGATGTAAAAAAGCAATGAAAAGAAAAAAAAAATAAAAAAAAGTATGTAACCGCAAAAATAAATGCAATTGAAAGTTTGTTGTCTTGATCATATTTTCAAGAATGAAAAATAAATAAAAATAAATGAATTGAACAGCGTATGAATTTCGTTTTATTGGAAGACATAATCTATTCATTACTAATTAGGTCAAAGTTTAACATATAATGGACCTGAATAAATTGTTATTATTTTTTTAACAATTGGGAGTAAGGAAAAAATATATTTTAAACAACTTTTGTCTTTAATTATAGTTTTGTTCATGAATAATTTTGTAACAATAGAATTTATTATAAAAGGATGTCCTAAAAAATTGTTTTGTAACATTTACATCCAGTATAAATAATAATAATATCTTTTTGCATCGACTAGAGAAAACTGAAATCAGATTATAGATTTTTCATAACATATTTATTTTTACTACTACACATTAGTTATGATATCTTGCAATATGAATTCGACAATAGTATGAAAATTTTCATATAAGTCAAACAATTAAGTATTAATCATGGACTTGCCGTAATGAAATGTTTACAAGAAATTTGTTAAGAAAATATAACAAGATAAAAAAAAAGGAAATTAAAATTAAAAAGGAAACAAAATCTATTCAATTATGAAATTTTGATTCCAAATATTCAATTTTTCACTTCTAGTAAAAATAATCTTTTAATTAATAATATATTTAAGATAAATTGATTTTTTTCCCTTTTTCTTAATGGGAAGATAAATTGGTTTTAACTCCCTATAACAAGTCAAAAAATTATGACATGATCAACTATAAATAATGTATGTACTATTTTTTATAATTTTGTTTAGTAACCATCCGTCGTTATAAAAATATAGTAATCATTAAAATTACACACATATTTATTATATTGTATTGATATATAATAAGAATAAGTCTTCCAAACACACAATAAATGTTTTAACATTGAAAGCAACGAGAAAGTTCCATGTTCTAGAGGAACGTTGGGTAAGTTCCCATGGGAAAGAAAAAAAAGATTCGGCTCTATTGATTGTAGGATTCTTAAAGAGAGTTTCAAGATTATTAAATAGAGTTGATTATTATTATTATTATTATTATTTGAAATTCACGTAATACTTGGTTTTTCATTATAAAATATCAATTCGGTGTAAATTTATAATTTGAATGGGACTTTTCCAATTCAAATCTATGTTTCAAATAAGAATATAGTTTTTTACTTTTTTTAATTTTAAAGTGATTTTTATTAAATTTAAAGTTTAAAAATGTTGACAGTGAGAGTTCATGTTGAGCTTGTAAGCTCAATTAAGCTTGAGGTTAAAGTTTAGTCATGTTTTTCAAGGCTGTAATCAAGGAGTTTAAACAAATTTTCTGTGTTATACTTGTAAGTAACGAATTAGTTTGTGTAAAGGAATAACCTTAGCTTAACGTCTCACTTGGACTAGTTCATTCAATACGGGCATTTTGAATGGTTTTGAAAGATCTGGGGTAAACTGAAAACGGGTCCACTCATGAGTACTACGAAAATAATGACATTTTGAGGGGCAGAAAGTAAATTTCAGCACTTCTATTTTCTGTTAATCTTTTTTTTTTTTTTTTTTTGGTAAAACTGTTAATTCCAAATAACAGCATAATGAAACACAACGGTGTCGTTTGAGAGGTATTGTCATAAATTGTAGAGGAAAAAGTCAGACATTTCTCATTCCTTCGTCAGCAAAATAAGGATCTGAACCATGCATGACATAATAGTTCCTCTCTCTCATCATTCCTTGTCCATCTCTCACAATCCTTCCGACACCCAAATTGCATGTCCTCTATCTTCTTAATCTTCCTCTTTTTTTTTTTTTTTTTGCTTGCTATTTATTTATTTATTTGTTCAATCTCTTCATTTTTCAAGCCCTCTTCAATTTCTGTTCATTTGCAAAAAACTTGAGAATCATAAAACAAGATGGACGCTACACAACGCATGGTGTGCCAAGAGGACTTCTTCAACCCTCTCACCTCCATGGGCATGCAGATGTCATGCATTCTCGTCATTTCACACTTCTTTCACCTCGTCCTCAAGGCCTTGGGCCAGCCTGGGCCCATTGCTCAAATTTTTGTAAGCACTTTATCATTTTTATAGATATATATATATATATATATATATTAAGATTTCGGATTTTCTATATCGTTAAGTTATGGGATTGTTATAGTATTTATATGTGAAACGGGTACTATCTTTTTTGAACTAGTTTTTGGAATGAATCCATTTAACATTGTATTAGGGTTCGATTTTGTAGACCATGGTGGGTTTGGACCCTGACCCACGCTAGACATGAGGGAGTGTGTTATATTGTGTAAATGTCACACATCACTAAGTTATAGACTATTGTGACGTTTATATATAAAATGAGCTCACTTTCCTCTTGAACTAGCTTTTGAGAATGAGTTATACTTAAGTCAATTAAACAATTTATATGTGTGTGAAATCCGGGGCGAAATTATACCTTGTGGTATAGTCTGATGTAAAATCTCTGTAGTTACGCCTCCAACCAACCTGGTCATTTTTGGTTTCAAAGAAAATTGTGAATTTAGAGAAAATTAACTTTTTAGTTTCATGTTTTGTGAATAATAGTTCAAAAACATTGTGCATCTTATATGTTGTGTAATATGATGATACGTTTGTTAGGCTGGATTGGTGCTTGGTCCATCAGGGCTGTCTAATGTTAGCAAAGTGAGAGATTTCTTCTTCCAAGCTTCTGCTGCAGAGTACTATGAGGTTTTTGGGTTCTTTTGCCGAATGCTTTTCATGTTCTTAATCGGTCTGGAAACCGACGTCTCCTACATAATCCGAAACCTGAAAGTGGCAAGCACAATTTCGTATTGTGGACAAATAATCGGCACTGTTTTTGGAATAACCGTCTCTTTCTTTCTTCACCAGCAGCTTATGCTCAATGACAAGAAGAAGATCGGATTCATACTCATAATTGTCCTGATTTTGACCTACACGGCTTCGCCTGTCGTCATACGTTTGGCGGGAGATTTGAAGTTTGCAACTTCCCCGACGGGCCGGTTGGTGATTGCCTGCTCATTGATTAACGAGATCACTTGCTTGATGTTGTTCAATCTGATCATTGTCATCCACAAGAAAAGCTTTTTCAGATATGGGTTCTTGACCATTTTAATCACCGTGTTGGTGATTTTTGTGAACAAGTATGTAGCTATTTGGTTCAACAAGCGTAACCGGAACCAAAAGTACCTAAGAAATCCCGAACTGTTGTGCATTTTGTCACTCCTGATCGGAAGTTCCATGATCATAGAAATGTTCACTAGTAACAGTGTGATTAGCTGTTTTTTAATTGGTGTGATGTTTCCCAAGGAGGGTAAAACCGCGAGGACATTGTTGCATAAGCTAGCTTACTCAGTTCACAATTTCATTCTTCCTATCTACTTTGGATATTTGGGATTCCAATTTGACGGAAGCCGCTTGAGGAACTTCAGCAGTGTCATAATTGTCGTCATTTTGGTGGTTTTGAGCATCGGAAGCAAGATCAGCGGCGCTCTTTTGGCCTGCAAATACTTGAGGATTCCGCTCAATGAGGGTGTTTTCGTTGGCTTCTCCCTCAACTTGAAAGGACATGCCGATCTCTTGTTCATTGGCCAGGCCACAAACACACTTATTGTAAGCATTAATTTTGATTTTCCTTTTGTTCATTTTAACATAAGATTGTACTTGATTTACACCAAGCTCTATGTGCTACCAGAAACAAAATATGTTTTGCAGTCATAGAATTAGTGATGTTCAAGGTTCTAAGTCCAAACATTTCAACTTTCGAGTGTCCGGTCCTTTTGATCATAATAGTTACAACTGGTCGTCCTTGTTACACTCGTCAAAACATTTGAGTGCGAGCGCTAGAGACTATTGATGTTAGCATTGTCTAATTTCAGATAATTTTTAGCAGATCTTAGCATTTGTCAATGGCATAGGTATAAAAAAAATATGCAGGTTTTAGATTGGTTCTCTTTTCTCCACAACTTCACCGGCTTGTGTTCTGGTACGGCAGGGATGGAATCCGGACGCTTACAACCTACTCCTGATCAGCATAGTGATCAACACGGTGATATCAGGGCCAATCCTGGCCCTCCTGATGCGGCGAGAGGCGCGCCTCTTCGCCCAAACCCACACCACTCTGGAGCACGAGACCAGCCCCGAGGACCAGGAGATCCTCACCCTCCTCGCCTGCGTCTACGGCCCCCGCCAAGTGTCCGCCGTCCTGGCCCTCATCTCCGCCCTCTCCGGCGGCTCCGGCGGCGGCGGAGGAGGAATGAGTCCCCACCTGATGCACCTGATCGAGCTGACCGAGAGCCGCCGCACGAACATCTCCTACCACGAGCTCGAGGCCGACGAGCTCAGCGACGACGAGGACTACGGGGGAAACGACGTCGTCGAGATCCACGCCGCCGTCGACGCGTTCCACGGCGAGACGAGGATCCTCGTCCACCTCAGCAAGGCCGTCTCCTCCTTCGACGCGCTCTACGAGGACGTCTGCAGCACCGCAGAGGACCTCCGCGCGTCGATCGTACTCGCGCCGTTCCACAAGCACCAGCGGATCGACGGCAAGATGGAGAGCGGCAAGGAGGGCGTGCGGACAACAAACCAGAAGATCCTCCGCCACGCGCCCTGCTCGGTCGGGATCATCGTCGAGAGGGGGCTCGCCGGAGTTCCCGGCTTCGCGCAGCTGCTAGATGCGCCGCCGTCGGGGGCGGTGCAGCAGGTGGCGACACTGTTCTTCGGCGGGCCCGACGACCGCGAGGCGGTGGCGTGGAGCAAGCGGATCGCCGGCCATGGGAGGATCAACATGACGGTGATCCGGTTCTTGTCGACTGAGTCGTCGAGTGTGAGGAGCGAGCGCGTGGATGAGAGGGACGACGTGGAGGTGTTCATGTCCCTGGCCAGCTTGGAGAACGGCGAGGATATCGATAATGCCTTTCTCAGTGACTTCTATAACGAGTAAGTTCTCCTTTTTATAATTCTAGCAAAAAAAGTTCTCCTCCTTTATGTACTTTATTTATGGTCAAATAGAAAAATCTGTCTATGGCATTTGTATGGAGATCAAACTTCCAATAAAATAAAATTATGTAGTTGCTATTTCCAAATAATTTAAGTATCTAACTGTTAAACCGGCTTTTTAATTGAAAATAGGAAACCCTACACTATCTAGTGGAATTAATTACCACCATTACTGGTCAATTTTGCTGGTTGTAGATTCATGTAAAACTCAAGTAGATTCCTAATTGTAAATCTAAAGGTGCTGATATAAGGAAAATAGAAATGTTATGGACACACACAAGTAGGGGTTTATAGACCTTAATACCACTGAGGACTTAGGTGGAATGACAACATCGGATGTTCACATTGATAAGATCTTGAATTCAAATTAGTCTCGTCGTGGTGATTGAAGTATATAGACAATCTATTTTGAAAAAGATTCATATAACTTAAGGGTGCATCACCATCTAGGATTGTGTCATTGTGTGGGTATGTTATCTAGTACTTATAACTCTAAAAAAAAAAAAAAAAAAATCAAAAGATCTTATTGGATCAATAGAAATTGAAACTACTGAATTGTTAGTGTCCTTATAACTCCTTTGATTGTAAATAAATATTGCTAGGAAATCTGAAATCGAATCTCAACTTTCTAATACCAACTACATAATATGTTAATATTGTCTTTCAACGAGAGTTTGGTGTAAAAAAAAGTTGACACTAAAAATTGAGATTCAGCTAGCACTAGTAATTGTAATTATAAATACAAAAAAGGTGTTACAAGTACAATTAAGTGTAAATTGTTATTTATAAAGCCTGATCTTATTATGTGCCACATGACAGTGTGCAATTTGAGAAGTTGATATTTTGCTTGATTGTTACACGGTTTTTCATCCTTGCAAGTAGTTTTCTATGATCTATTCCCTTGTGCATATTTTCCTTTTTCCTTTTGGTAAAGGCTGTTTTGTATCTTTGGTCCAATAGGTGCGTGACATCAGGGCAAGTTGGATATGTAGAGAAGTATGTGAACAACGGGGAAGAAACTATGGCAGCTCTGAAAGACATCGGCGACATGTACTCACTCTTCATTGTGGGAAAGGGCGGGAGAGGGCATGCGCCGTTGACAACGGGCATGAGCGATTGGGAGGAATGCCCCGAGCTCGGGACCGTGGGAGATCTCTTGGCTTCCTCAGAGTATAACGTCAATGGCTCGGTTTTGGTCGTTCAACAACATAGAAATTCCAAAAAGGATCTTATTGATGATTAGTTTGTATAGGAAATGTGTTGTTCTTTGTTCTTTTGTTGTTTAATTAGCTTTTTCTAACCTTTGTAAAACAAATGTATATTCCCGAAATTGTAGATTCTTGAACCAGGTTTTATCAAGGACTCTTGTTACTTTATATGATTATTATATTGTCTATAAAATGCTCCGATCTCAATAATTGATAACCGCTAGATTCTTGATCTATGAACTCCTTTGGACCTTCCAACTCTTCCATGTTTAAGTAAAAAATCAACCCAAGAAAACTTATAAAACAGAGAAACAAAGTTTAGTTCAAAATAGAAATCAAGAAAATCAAGAAAAACATACATTTTCCCTTACACTCATTCCTACTTTTAGATTCACGAGTGCGTAAAACATATATATTTGAATTTAATCTCGATCGTCGATCTATAGTGGCCTAATTTTTGTCCTTGGATTAGCATTTCTTTAGTTTATATCACGCTTTTGATCGTACGCTTTGATTATGGCTTTACAGGATCTGATCTATTAGTGATTTTGCATTCCACGCTGGGCCTTGAACGTGTGTTGACTTTTTTTAAATGGAATTGTCGTTTTCCTTTTTCTGGTTTGTTGCCTCGTCTAAAATCGCTCTCTTCTCCTTTCAAATTTTAATTATGCAGCATTCTACATCACATCAAAACTAGGTGATTTAATAATTAATAAGACAAACATAAAAAAAAAAAAAAACTAGAAATTGTTAATCTCAAGATTAGAAAATATAAAGAATTGATCATGAGGTGTTCTCTCAATATTTTGAAAGCGTACTGTTATTAATATGCTCTTTTTTCATTGAAATGAAATGCTAAAACAAACGATTTAAAAAAAAAAAATTCCATCTTTTGTTTCAAACGACCCCTAAACTTTGGATCTGTCTATACTTGTACTTGAATTAATTTGAGAATAAGAAAAAGTTAGAATTTTTTATTCTAATTACTGAATCAAAATAATACATCAATATATAAACTAATTTATATTTAATTACTGAAAAGAGTAAAACCTAATAACAATAAAAAAAATAAATAATAAATAAATGTAAAACTATGTACTCTAACACTTATCACATAAGATGTCATTTGAGGCTGAATAATTTACAGCTCCTGCTACAATTGTCGGTATGGTCCCTAGAGTAACATGTCATTTTGTTTTTTGTTTTTGTTTTTAAATGAATGTAAGGGGTATTTGGTGAATGAGTTAAGTTTGAGTTGAGTTGAGATTTTTAAATTTGAATAGTAATTTTTATTGACTTTTTCAGAAAAGACAAAAAAAATTTTCAGAAAAAATAAAAAACATGATGAAAAAAGTATAATTTAATTTAAATTGAGTGTAAATGTTAAACAAGCCCTAAGTTTGATAATTGTTTCTTGAAAATTAAGTCACCTGAAAGTTCACAACCTTCAATTATACAACGACAAAAAAAAAAAAAAAAAAAATTTATGCAACCTTAGTCAATTTGATGGAACCATATGACCGTACAACTTGTTTTTTACTTTTAAGATCCTTTATTAGTATTATTATCATTATTATTATTTTACCAAAGTGTTTTGAGATGGGGTTTAAAGTCCTCCTATCTTTTTATGTTTTTAATTGATTTTTTTTTTTAACAAATCCCCTTGTCAACCGTTATATTTATAATTTATAGAGAAAATATTTTTTATATTAAACTTGAAAATTCATCCATTAGTTTATGATTTTTCTTCTTAAGAAACGTTCATGCATGTTTACAAAGAGATTAATAGATCAACTCTTCATTTGGCTTCTTTGACTTTTTGGATAGACGATGAATTAGTATGATCGGAGAAATTTCGACACATATAACCTGTTATTGTTTTAGAATCTTCGTCTCAATAACATAATTAAAATTATTAAAAAGAAGAAGAAGAAGAAGAAATCAAATGCTATAAAATCGAACTGTACTTTCTAAAAACTTTCTAAAAACATATATAAATTATAAGGTGTGAGAAAACTTCAAACTAGGGAGGATGCTATTGCAAGTACACACCAATTAATATTTTTTGGTAAGTTGTTTGTCCTTGTTATAATTGAAAAGGATAATATTTTGAGATATGGATAATAATCTTAATTTGGATAAAATTCATTTTTAAAAACTAGGACATTTAATTCACATATAAACATTATAATAATTCAATAATTTCGTAATATGATATAATTTCACAATCTAACACCCTATTTCATGGGATCGAGGCTAAGCCTACCATCACCTGCACAACCTGACTTTGATATAATCTTAAATAAGCTTTAGATAAAACTCATCCTCTAAAAAGCTAACTCAAGGGGAAAGCATGTCCAACATACATATGAACCCTATAACAACCTAATAACTTAGCAATGTAGAACAAATTCAAAATCTAACATTGAGGAGTTGTCTTTGTTAATAAACGTAGGGTGCATTTGGAACTCAGGTTTTAATTTAAAATTTTCATATCAGTTTTTGTCTTTTTATGAAAATTCAACAAATTTTTAATCAGTTTTTGAAAAACCAACCAGCTTCAATTTAAAAATTTCATCTTCAACTGACGAACCAAATGGAAATACAACTTGTATTTGGTTTGTCAGTTGGAGATGAAAATTTTAAGTAGGAGTTGGCTGACTTTTCAAAAATTAGTTATAAATTTTATTGACTTTTCTGAAAAAAGACAAAAATTAAGATGAAAAAATATAGTTTAGTTAGAGTTGAACTTAAATGCTAAACAAAACCATAATATTTTTTATTTAATTCATATAACAGTTATTTAAATGTTTACTAATTAAAAAATGGGCATGGCTGTGGTAGAGACCCTCCGGTAAAGCCATTTTTTAGACCGTTAAGATTTAATCGAACGGTTCAAACGTTGATGGTGTACGATATTTATCATACACCTAACCTCACATAATCATTCCCACCTAAAGTCTTCTCCGTCACCGGCGATCTTCCCGCCGTCGGCGACTCATCCCCAACGCCGGCGATGGACGCCGGCGACTCATCCCCGACGCCGGCTGTCGGCTGTCAGCGACCCCATTTTCTCTCTCTTCTCTTCTCATCTCTCTCTTCCCCTTTCTCTCTCTTCCCCTCCCTCCCACCGGCCCCCACACCGGGCCTCCCCCCACCCCCGGCCGCCACCCTCCCCCGGCACCCCTCCCTCGACGACCCCCTCTCTCTTCCCCTTTCTCTCTTTCTCTTCCCCTCTCTCTCTTCCCCTTTCTCTCTCTTCCCCTCCCTCCCGCCGGCCCCCACCCCGGGCCTCCCCCCACCTCCGGCTGCCACCCTCCCCCGGCACCCCCCCTCCCCGACGACCCCCCTTCTCTCTTCCCCTTTCTCTCTCTTCCCCCTTCTCTCTCTTCCCTCCCTCCCGCCGGCCCCCAGCCAGCCCCCCTCCCCCCGGCCGCCACCCTCCCCGACTCCCCCATCCCCCATTGTCATCCAAAGTATTTAAGAAACTTTAAGTGGCTGTTTGGGGCAAGAGTTTAAACTACCGATTGATAGTTCAAGCTGAACTATTGTCGTTTGGTGAGGCTGTCCATCTTGGACTATCATTTGAACCGTTATACAGTATTATGAGCTTGGTTCACTGTTGGAGTCGACACCCACGTGGTTTGATTCTCCCCCTCGTTCGCTGTGCTTGGCAGAGAAGAATTACGCCCCTCACAGGCGATGCAGGGCAAGAAGGCAGGTTGGTCTGAGCACACCCCACATCTTCTTCTTCAAGCTTCTACTCTCTTATTCTCACTAACCATTTCCTTTCCTCAGCCCATCCGGTTAACAAATCCGCCCCGTACCCATCGACGACGCGTTTCCCCCAACAGCCGGCAACTACCCCCTCCGGTGAGCCAGTTGACGGTGCCCGTTGGACAATCGGCAACCAACCGAAGTTGTGAGTAAAAATTTTTGGCTTTCTCTCTCTAGTTTCTCTCTCTAGTTGATCTTCCCTCCTTTGCACAATCGATTGTAAATCTTCGCCTCTCCTCTCCTGGGTTTAGGTTTTGGTTTTTGGTTTCTCTTCGGGAAGTTTAAAATGTAAACATTGAACAAGAAAGGCATCCACAAACTACCAGATTGGCAGCCAAAAAATTTTTGGAAAATCCAACACCAACAGGTTTCTGCAGGAAGCCGCCTTCAATGGCATTCTGTAGACCTGCAAAAAATGTCAAACACCCAAATTGCTCCAATGAAAAAAAAATCACAGGTTTTCATATACGGTATTATTTTCGGGCATTTATTTTTATTTGTATGTTGGTAAAGTTTGGCTGGCTTTGTTATTGCACATAGTCGGTGATTTGGGCTGTCCATGGAACGACCGATGTGAGAGAAACCCGTGGCAGAAGAATAGTCCCTCGTTGCTGGTATTCTCTCTCTCACATTGACCGATCCGATCACCAGAGAATCAATCGATCAACAAAGCTAAATGTGAGGCTGAATGGACGATTTGGGGAGGGAGGAATGCCAGAAAGAGGAGAGATATAGAGGGAGACAGAGACTAAGAAAGAGGTGTAGAGAGAGAAAGGGGTTGTTCTTAATTTTTTTTTATTCTGGTGGGGGGAAGGTGGTATATTAATTACATGTTTTGTGTTTTCGGTTTATCCATTTAATGTTATTTCCCTTTTGTTGTCGTTTTGACGTTTTCTATATTCGTGTTGTTTATTTTCTTGTGATGTTCGTTATCGAGATTGCTCTGGTTTTTATGTGATTTGGTATTGTCGTCATCTTTGTTTTCTTTGGTTGCCATCGTTTATGTTGTTGTCGTTTTTCTGTTTCCCTTTAGGTTACCAAAGTTACTGACCTTATTTAATATATATATATATATATATACATATATATTGAATTCGAAGATAGAGAATTCTAACACTAGACTAATTATTGAAGGTAGGGGCGGAGCCATTTACGGACTAGTGGGGGTTTCCACCTCAATGAAGCGTGGTTATTTATATTTATATGATGAAGAGAAAATAGAAAATAAAAAAATAAAAAATAAAAGTGGACCGCGTTTTGGGATGGTAGTTGAGGTGGGAGACAAGTGAATTTGAGAGAGAAAGAGAGAGGCCAAAAAAAAAAAAAAAAGGTATCTCGAGACTTGTTAAAAGAGTTGCATTGCATGAGAGTTGAGATTGGAATTGAAATGACCACTAATTTCACTTTCTCTCTTGTTTATACAAATGACCACTAATTTTTAATTCGCTTGCTAATTAATCGTTTTCTCAACTTTCTTACTATTGTTATTTGTGTCTATTTACCCTTTAACAGTATCCGATGATGATGACTAATATATAATATCCCATTTGAAAACTGTAATACTTTTTATTTTTTTTCCAATGTTTTTTGAAAAATATACGTTGTGGAGCTACCTAAATCTATTAACCTCTTAGTTGATTAACAGAGCCAAGAACATATATATGTGAGTGTTTTTCTTATCTGGGTGTTTTTTATCCATAATTTTTCCCTCTTTATGCTATCTTGTTATTTGTCTTTTTATTCCTGTTATTAGTTCCAACTGTCGGATTTGATATCGTAGGTTGCACATGCGGCGTAGATTGAGGTCCGCGAAGCAGTATCGGACAAAAGGTTTGATTACCCACTATTTTCGCATTCGGAAAGCATTGGTGCGACCCATTGCTTCCTGTCCTGATCCGGCGTCCTCCACCATTTATTCTTCCTCTGCCTCGAACTCGAATACCTTGGTAGGCTTTCTTAAATGCTTCGAAAATTGATTCATTGTTTACACGCAGGCTGGTGTGATGGGAGTTCGGTTTGTTTGTAATTTGTGCTAAATTAGTTTCGATGCTTATACGCGGCGATGTTGTTCGCAATTGTTGTTCCCATAACTCGTTTGCGTATTGTACACGTTTAAATTATTGTATCTTCTTTCATTTTTTGTATTCGCAATATTAAGGAAATGCCCCGTAAAGCTTCGGGTGAGACGTATGTTTGGAACCCCGTCAAGGAAAAACGGTTACTCGAGAAATTGGATGACTTCTTGTCATGCAATGCCGGTAGGACTCCCAGCAAACAGATATATGACATATGGGCCCAGGAGTTTAACGCTGAGTTCGGTGGCGTTCCCGCGTTGGGCCGTACTTTATCTCAAAAAAAAGAGCGGATGAGAAAGGTTTATAAGGGTTGGAAGCTCTTGTAATCCAACACCGGGCTAGGATATGATCCGAATACCGATAGAGTTGTTTGCTCGGATGAGGCATGGCAGAGCTTCATCAATGTAATTCTAATTTTTGAATATAAGACCTGCTTATTATATTTACCAAACATATAGAGTATTGTATTACAATGTTCATCATTTTCTATTTGCAGTTTAATCAGGAATGCAAGCATCTTCGCTACGAGGGCCTTCGCAATAAGGAATTGTATTACAACGTATTTCAAAAAACCCATGCCGCAGGCGCATCGGGGTATGGATCAGTTACGATGAGGGGTGAGAATGCTTCATCCGCTGACTACGCTTTCAACTTTGACACCTCTGGAACAGATCCGGCCTTAGAGGAGGACCTGTCCCCCCTCATAGGTGGGCGGCAATCTAACACTGGGCAATTGCCCGACGTTGCCGGTACAACCCAAACTCGTGGAAGTGCGGGTAAGAGGAAGCAAAGGGACGGACCGACGAGATGACTTTCTCGGCCATGCAGGAGATCGTCCACTATTTCCGAGGGCGAGCACATTCTGGCGGTGATAGCGAACAATCAGTCCAAAAGGATGGCATTCTGCATTGCATGAACATAATGAAGGGGATGGGTATTCCACCAGAACATCGGACGTGATGTGGCACTACTTTGATTCTCATCAGCATCTATAGGGTCCATTCTGCCAGCTCGACGATGATGATAGAAGGAACATTATTCACTCCGTTGTCAACCCGCAGCCGTCCCCAGCTAATTGAGTCCACATATGTGTTCCAAATTATTGTATTTTCTTTCATTTCACTTTCCGATAACATCGACGCTATGCTATTATTGTTTTTTATGCATTTAGTTGTGCGTTATTTAGTAATGTAATGTTACAATTTACACTTGCTGGTCTTGTTAGGGGAACTTACTTGAACATTATGTATGCACTTAACGTGTTTATGTATGTTATGTTATGTTGGCATTGTCGAGATTTATACCACTATGTCACGGATTTCGAACTAATGCAACCTGTTTTGTGGAAAATTTATCTGTTACAGGACATATAGTGCAAATATAGTCGAGAACGGCAATATCAACATGAACGCGCACGGTTCCGGCCCCCACCATGACGATGACGACCATGAGTCTGAAAACGGTAAACGCGACATCGACGCAATGCTTGCAATGGCAGTGGTTGCCGCGACTATCGGTCGGCGTAACAGGCGAAGAGATCTAGTACCGATGCATAATTCAAGCCTAACTGGTAGAATGCGGGTTGAAGAGATATTAAATGGACATCCAGAAATATGTCAAGTAATGATAAGTGTGAAAGCAGACACATTCAGAGCACTCAGTAACCTATTGAGTAGTCGGTCATTATTAGCGCCAACGTATAACATGACTGTAGACGAGTAGTTGTTCATATTTTTATCCATTTGTGCACAAGGCGCTACAAACCGACAAATTTCATATTTATTCCAACACTCAAAAGAAACAACATCGCGTTGGTTCTATACGGTATTATTGGTTATTTGTTCGCTGAAAGACGAATTTATCAAACTCCCTGACTACACATCAGTTCAACCATTGATTATGGAGCACGGGTACAAATACCGACTATGGTTTGATGTACGTTATCCATCCCGATTACTTCATATCATCGTGAGACAGATTTGGTAGCCACTATGTAACGATGTTGTGATGGTATTAACATTCAAATATCTTTATATTTTGCAGGGTTGTATTGGCGCTATAGACGGCACACACGTCCCATGTGTGCCGATCCGGGAAAATGCGGATGCCTGGATTAATCGAAAAGGGTATCACTCACAGAATATATTAGCGGCCTGTTCGTTCGATATGAAATTCACATATATGTTGGCCGGGTATGAGGGATCGTGCCATGATGCTAGAATGTTACAAGAGGCAATTGCATTCCATTCCACTACGTTTTTTTTTTCTACTGGGCAATTTCCTGTTTTGTTGTACTAATCTGAATATGTGGTTAATGAGTATCAACTGGCTGCTAGAAAAAATGTACTATGCTAGTAAGCATTGAACAATATGATCAAGAGGAAACAAGCAGTTAACTAATAGTGTTAATTTTTCAATATTGTAGTTATCAAATTTGCTAACTTTTTGAAATACCACACATAAATTGAGAAAAAAAAATACCGTTCAGTTGGAATTAAGATAAGTTTCCCCTCTCAAAAACCCAAAAAATTATTTGACTCAATTTCTTAACATCCAAACAAGGTCCTTGTTTTTTTAAACTTTTCATCTCAAAATTTTTCACCAACAATCAACTCAAACTAAACTTTTTCTCTCAAATTTTTTACCAAACACACACATTTTAAACTCAACTTAACTTAATTCAAACTAAACTTAAAAATCTTAATTCAAACTTACAAACCAAATACGTCCTAGTTGAATTGAAGTGTACGCTCCAGATAACACTAAGATAAGGAGACAAAATGTAAATGGGACTCTAAACGGGCCACGGGTACCAGGTCCCGACTTGCACGTCTTCTTGTAAAGTAACAGCCGCATCCCATTCCCCAAAGATTCACACGTCAGCGAGCCCTTCACGGCCGTTTGGATGACAATGGCAGTTTCGCAATTTCCCTGTTCCATGATAGGGCCCATAGTCAAAACGCCATGTCAACTCGCGGTTAAAATCCGGTGCGCATACGAAGAAAATCTCACACCTTTCTTCCCTGCCACGCAACCGTCTTTCGTTGACTTTCATTAAAACCAAAACTTGAACTCCACGTGCCGAGCAACCATTGGTCAGAAAATCATCGTCGAGGAATTGTACCGTAGACTCGCACCGAGAGAGTCTAGCGTGTTCTCGGACTAAAAAGCCGTGGCCGCAAAGCTGCGAATATCCCCCGCGCTCTCTCTCTCTCTCTCCTCTCTTTCTCTCTCTAACGTCCTTTGTAATTGGAACTCCACGGAGGAACAAAACAGTGTAGGAATTTCTCTGAGAAGTTTTGGCAAAATTTTTTTTTTGGTGTTTGCTTTTTTTGCAGTTTGGGAATCAGTGCAGAAATGAGGAAGTTGTGACAGCGATCGCTGCTGATCGGAAAAAATGTTGGAGGATCAGGTGGCGTACCTCTTGCAGAGGTACCTTGGGAACTACGTCAGAGGACTCAATAAGGAAGCCCTCAAGATCAGCGTTTGGCAAGGTTCTCGTTCTCTTTCTCTCACTCTTTTCCTGTTGTTTGGTTGTTTTTGCGACTGAAATGGTTTGGATTTCGGTAGTGTGTTTGGAATTGGAATTCGCAGTAGGATAAAGTGGAGTTCAGTTGTTTTTTTGCGGTTGGAGTAGTTTGGGTTTTGCACTGGAAATCTTTCTGACGCGATTGGATCAGTCTGGATTTTGTTAGTGTGGTGGAATTTTGAGTTGGAAATGTTTCCGATTTCGGAATTGAAATTCAGTTGTTTTGCGATTGAAGTAGTTTGAATTCGGTTAGTGTGATAGATTTTTTTTTTTTTTTTTTTGCTTTTGAAATCGAAACGTTAATTTACGTAGTTGGAACATTTGATTTTGGAAGTGGAAAGAGCTTGTTGATTGTTTGAAACAAGGATTGGAGTTGGTTTTGCAGTGTGAGAAGTAGTAGTAGTTGGTCGAAATCAAAATGTTTCTTTGCATGGTCGAATCATTTGATTTTGAAAGTGGAACGAGCTTGTTGCTCGTTTGAAACAAGGTTTGGAGTTGGTCGTGCGGTGTGAGAAGTAGAAGTAGATTGTGGCTGCTATGATGAGAAAAAGTGGAGGGCTGAGATGGGAATTTTTAAGTTCTTGGGTGCATTTTCATAGGTTTAAGGATTAGTACTTAGCTTTTGCCAGTGAAAATGCGACAACAAATATGGATGTAATTGGACTTGATACTTTGACGGTCAAAATTCTTACAGAGTAGTTCTATGGAAAGAAACACATACCCGGGAGCTCCTGCCCAAACCTCCTCTCCTCCCATCCCACCCGCTGAGCTAGCCCCATCAGGGTTTTTAACAAAAATTCTTGCTTTTTTGAAAATTTTTTTTTGGCCGTTTGGTGAAGTGGTATCGTATGTTAGTTAGTGAGGTTGGGGCAGAACGACTTGAACGGGTGGGAGCTCTCTATTTGCTTGCAATGCTGGGTAGCCTTAGTTCAGTCAAATGAGTTTCGAGAGGTGAACACAAATCGCCTGACAGATATACAGCCGCACTTCCAAGGATATTCTGGTCTTAGATCACCCTACCGTTTCTTTGGTTAATGCTTAATATGCAATTTTTATAACCATTAACTTAGCAGTGAGCCTAAGTCTTTATCATCTATTATGTATTTTGTTGATGAAGTTGTGGTTTTGCCTGCCTGTGAAACAGGTGATGTGGAGCTAACAAACATGCAGCTGAAGCCGGAGGCACTTAATGCCTTAAAGTTGCCTGTGAAGGTTAAGGCTGGATTTCTTGGCTCGGTGAAACTTAAGGTATGTTGGGTTTGCATCTATTTTGGTTCATGAGTTGGCATTATATTTTGTTGAAATTGTTTGGTCTTGATGGTTGAGATATTTGACTGCATACTTTTTTGAAGTTGCATCTCTAACCATCGTGCTTGTAGTTTAAGCCCTTTATGCTGCTGTCCTATGCTGGATCATTTGATGAAGCGGAGAAACTGTCCATAATTCAGTTTGTTTCTTCCTGTTTGGTTTTAAACTGTATTCTTTATTTTGACAAAACATAAATGTTTTCCTTGTCGTGTTCTTTCCTCTTCTAATACATTTCCGTTCTTGAAATTAGTTTGTGTATTAATTTTCTAGCTTATTCAGGAGAATCAGAACTAGCTTTATGATACCTAAAAAAAAAAGAAAACCTAGCTTTATGATTAGTTTCTTGGAAAAATGGACAACAACATGCAAATGCCTGAGTAGTAGTTTGAAAGGAGATTTGCTCTTGTAGAATTTTCTTATGGCAGAGATCAACTTCATAATTTACTTCAAAAGTTTTAGGCTTTAATATTTACAACATTTCTGTAAGACTTTGGAAAAAAAAAAAAAAGGGTTTCTTTGTGATACTAGGTACAATAACATGTTTCTGATAAAATTTTTGTGATATTTGTTTTTTTTAAAAGGTTCCGTGGAGCAGGCTCGGTCAAGATCCAGTTCTAGTTCATCTGGATCGCATTTTTTTATTAGCTGAACCTGCAACACAAGTTAAAGGGTCTAGTGAGGATGCCATCCAGGAAGCTAAGAGAAACAGAGTGCGGGTAAGACGACCCATTGATGTGTGCATTGTTTTCTACATTTTTTTTTACCTTTAAATAACCCTTTAAATGTCTTTTCTTGCAATTAGGAAATGGAAATGAAGCTGTTGGAAAGGACACAGCAACTAAAATCTGAAATGGTATAATCTGTCATAATTCTCTTGTCAATCTATCTAAAACTAGAATAATGTGCATCTATGACTGGATGTTTCATGGTGACTCTTTGTGACGCACAGATAAATGACGTGTATTTTAGTGTATACATTCGATGTACAAATAACTAATTGTTCTGTTCTTGCCTTGTTGTCCATACTAGTACTGATGTTTTCTACTCAATGGTCTCATTTTCCAATTCCATAAAAAAAAAAAGTTTTAAGTTATTTAGTCTGCTGCGTAATTTAACACACATTCCAAATTGTACATGTACATGGTACATCCAAGCTTGTGAATTTGTATGCATTTTATTCTGTTTGGAAAAGAAGATTTATTATGAGGTGACCTTGAACTTGTGGTTTCCCTTATTGATGATTTTTGGTTGGTTCATTCGGCCAAAGTTGTGCATCTCTTTTGGCTGGATGTTAGAGCCAAGGTGTTATGGAAGTGGTCCCTGTTAATTATATGACTTATTTTGCAGTTTTGTACTACAAGCAAATTCTTGAATATTCGAAGACTAGTCTCAGATGTTTATTTCCCTTCTTTAATTATCTTCTTCAGTTGTAAAATATAATTTAATGTGTCTTTGTGTTTGTTGCTTTTGGCTAAGAGGAGCAATGAGTTCGCTTTTATTTGGTTCTACCTGACTATCTTTTTAAATAAAATATTTCTCTTATCAGAAGAAAAGTCATTATTATACCTTGTCTTATGCATGCAAATGTCTTTTTCTTTTGAAGAATAAATCATGGTTGGGTTCCCTTATCAGCACAATAGTCGGAAATCTGAAGCTTTCAATTTCAAACATTCATGTCAGATACGAAGATACAGAGAGGTGTGCAGGACCTTTTTTTTTTATTTTTTTAAATTGTTACACTTTACATTTTTTAATCTCTGTTTGAACCTTCTATTTTCTAGCAATCCTGGCCACCCTTTTGCAGCAGGCATAACCTTGGAGAAACTCAGTGCTGTGACAGTTGACGACAGCGGGAAGGAAACTTTTGTTACTGGTGGTGCACTAGACCGTATACAGAAGGTCATACTTTTGTTCCTCGTAGAATATGACTTGATGTAGTAGCAATCGTGTTGGTGCATGAGTTTGCACTTTGTTTACTTTAGAAGGTCACAAGACTCACAACCATATAATCGACTCACAACCATATAATCTGAAAGACACACTTGTAAATTATTAGACAAAACAACAAAATTCTTCATCTATAGTTTTTGCTTCTGCTGCTACAAAAGAAACTGTTGACTGCCTCCTTCTAACTCCTGTTTTGTAACTCACAAATGATATAGTTTTGACTGCCAGATAGTATTAAATGCTTATTATTTATTTATTTTATTACTTCCTGTACGGTTGCTTTAGTGTATATTCCAGAAATATCAGCTGTAGCACTCAGAAACCGATTATTTAAGAGAGAGAGAGAACAGCTAGCACTTTTTGTTCATTAGGAATAAACCACCAATTTGGTCCTTATAGTCTTGCTTCTGATATCATGATTCCTTACTGTTTCAGTCTGTTGAACTTGACCGCCTTGCACTTTATTTGGATTCTGATATCGTCCCATGGCACATCGATAAGTCATGGGATGATCTGCTTCCTTCAGAGTGGGTTCAGGTAGACCTCCTGTAACGTATACCTTTGATCACATATACATATAGGCACATATTCGTTGCATGGAACTCTAATTATATCTTTTACTGATTCAGGTTTTTAGAAATGGTACTAAAGATGGCAAACCTGCGAATAGACTTGTCAAGAAACACACTTATATTCTGGAACCAGTGACAGGAAATGCTAAGTATGCAAAACTACGGGTGAACGAATTTGCTGATACCGGTCAACCTTTACAGAAAGCAGATGTGAATTTGGATGATGTCACTCTTTGTTTACCTAAGGTTCATTCTTATGCTGCTGCTTTGAGCTGTGGAACTGGGAGGCATGTTTTGGTTGGTCCTGAAATTTGGGTATCTTCTGATCGCAGGATGGATATAGGGATATTTTGAAATTAGCCGACAATTTTGCAGCCTTTAATCAACGTTTGAAGTATGCTCATTTTCGTCCGCATGTCCCTGTGAAATCTGATCCTCGGTCTTGGTGGAAGTATGCATACAAAGCTGTTTCTGACGAGGTGAAGACAGGAAGGTAACTTTATCTCTGTGTGTGTGTGTGTGTCTCTCTCTATTCTCCTAATAACAAGAATTAGGTTTTCCTATTAACTGTTTGTTTGCATGATGACTCTTGTTAAGAGTGCTATTATCAGAGAAAATAACTTACCAACTAAGAAAACAAAGGCAAAGGATCTATGTTGTTAGCTACTTTTAATTATATATATATATATATATATTTTTCCTGGATTGTTTACATTCTAATTTGAAATTCGAAATGGTAATGTACCAAATCTCTGAGTTGTGCAATACTTTTTTCGAGTGCTTTTGTATATGGTCATATTTACTTATATTATCATCTTCGTGGCAGTGGAAAATTGCCATGGGAGCAAGTTTTGAGGTATGCAAAATACGTAAAGAATATATCTCTCTGTATGCTTCACTACTTAAATCTGAGCCCGGTCGGCTAATAGTCGATGACAATGAAGACATTGAGAAGATGGATCGTGAACTTGTTATGGAACTCATACTTCAGTGGAGGTATTTTTTTAATCATAAATGCATTAATATTAATTTGTGATGAATATTTAGTATACTAAATAAAGACATTGAGAAGATGGATCGTGAACTTGTTATGGAACTCATACTTCAGTGGAGGTATTTTTTTAATCATAAATGCATTAATATTAATTTGTGATGAATATTTAGTATACTACATAAAGCATAGTTTTTGGGCCAACCTTGACATCTCAAGTCGTCTTCAGCTTTAATACGCAAACTTTATACAAATACATGTGGATGCATGCATGCATATGGAACGTATGCATTACCCCAATAATGAAAATATAAAAGGGACATGCACAGGACGTGTATTTTATGGAGTTAGCATTATATAATATGGGGATGCGTTGGTGGTCTTTAGTTTAGACAAGCTAATATTTTACGATTGTTTAAGATGTAGATCATGGATAGCAAATTTCAACTTATTTTTATCTTCTTTTAGAGTTTGTAGTGAACTTTGTTTACTTTTCTTCTTCAAATGTTGCCTACTCATGGTTCCTTCTAACCTTTTGAAAACTTCTCCTTTGAGAAAGATAAATTATAGTCAAATTTTGGAAGTACGAATTAACTTTGTTCTGCAATAATACACTTGGGAATGAACAAGAAAATGTAATCCACCTTGATCAATGTGTCTTCTGGTTCATCTAGACAAACTTCTACATGAGAAATGATGGTACTTGGCTGTTGGAATTGGTGGTCTTACATATTATTCACAACTTCATCACTGGCATTTAGCTGCATCTATGAGCTTAGGTTCGCCATCATATATTTAACCAATTTTTTCCTTCTAGTGTGCCCTACCATTTTTTCTCTTGCAATCTTTTATGAAGGCATGAATGCATAAAGATAATTCACCAAGTGGCAGTTTGTATTTATCCTTGTAAATTTTCTACTCTTTTGGCATTGGTACAGGCACTGAAATGGACGTCTTTTCTAGACTTACATTTTTTGTTTTCTGTTTTTCACAGTGAGATTTAGTATGCTAGCCTTTTTGTCGAAGTATTTTATTGAGTATGGTATTCTGCAGGATGCTGGCTCACAAGTTTGTAGCACAGTCAGCAAAATCTGACCTCCAGTCAAGGAAAGAGAAAACTAAAAGTTCCTGGTGGTCGTTTGGAAGGTAAAAAGCTTTTGCTGCCTTAGTTGTGGCTAGTGCAGTTGAAACTCTCTTTTTATGCGATAATTCCTTACAGTTTATGTCATGTATTATTATCATTATTTTTTTGAGGTAATGTCATGTAATATTTTGCATACTCTTTCCAGGGATAATCAGCCCATTAAAGATGAAACTGAGCCGTTTCATTTCAGTGAGGAAGATTGGGAACGGCTAAATAAAATCATTGGGTATAAGGAAGGTGATGATAATCAATCAGATATAATAAATGACAAGGCGGATGCTCTTCAGACTTCCTTAAATGTTTACATGAAACATAGTGCTACTAAACTTATTGATGGGTCCAACGAGTATCTTGCTGAATTATCATGTGAAGGCCTAGACTGCTTGATAAAGCTTTATCCAGAGACAAAAGTTTTTGACGTGAAACTGGGGTCATATAGGGTATCATCACCAAATGGTCTCCTTGCTGAGGTAATGTTATTGCATTAATATCTGAAACAACATCTCTTGAAATTTTGTAACTTTAAATTTGCTCATCTTTGTCCCACCCTATGCAGAGTGCAACAGCGTATGATTCTTTAACTGGGGTTTTCTGCTATAAGCCTTTTGATGTGAAAGTTGATTGGAGCATGGTTGCCAAAGCTTCACCCTGTTACGTGATTGTATGGTTCTACTTCATATTTCCCTTCGTTGTACTTCAATATGTGCTAGTTCACTGATCGGATTACATTCTTTTACAGTATTTGAAGGATACTGTCGACCAAGTTATCAAATTTTTTCAAAGTAATACTGCCGTTAGTCAGACCCTTGCTTTGGAAACTGCTTCAGCTTTGCAGGTTTATGTTCTTTTCTTTATTTTATTTTCATACCTTATGGCGTAGTTGAAGACGATTACATTGTTTCTTTTCCTGCTCGCCAAGTTTTGCTGGAATTCAGCGTCTCAACTGTTTGATTGAATAAGATGATTGTATAAGGACGTTTTGGTTTAATTAGTAGATGGTTGGGAAATATTGTATTAAAACACAAAACTAATGTTGCCCTATCTCCTAATTGCTTAAGCTTTTGGGAGAATTAGTAAACTAATATTGTATTAGTCTATTAGAGGAGTCTTGAGTGAACTTTGCACTTGCCCAAATTGTTTTAACATGTCTGGTCTTCTATATGTTTCAGGCTTATAATTTAATACGTTAGTGGCATAGGATTTGGTGGCGCTTCTTGTTCTGATTCAGCATGTATGCTTTGGCAATTTACTGATTTCAACTTTGGTGTTCTAACTTTCTTCATTTTTCACATTCTTTCCTAGATGACGATAGATGGAGTCAAGCGCACTGCTCAGCAACAAGTGACAGAGCATTGAAAGACCAATCCAGGTATTTTTGTTGTCTTGAGTGCACTGTGTACGTTCCATTTGGGTTGGAATATCTGAATATGTTGTTGAGATGGATGCTGCTTTGATTTGCATGTAATCTCCATGATGAGTTTTTTCCATTTTTGTCTTTTGCTAGGTTTCTGTTGGACTTTGATATTGCTGCTCCCAAGATCACAATTCCAACGATTTTTGTTCCTGACAATAAGCATTCATGAACTCATGCTTGACTTGGGAAATTTATTGATTCATACAGAGGTTGTTGCAGAAAACAATCGTTTTAATATTTATTAGTTAAGTGGGAAAATTGTAAATCTCAACTGCTAAATGTTGTAAAATGTTGCAGGATGACTTTGAATCATCCAAGGAGTTGGACATGTATTTGCAGTTTAATTGTGTTTTAAGGATGTATCTGCTTTTCTGGTTGATGGAGACTATCACTGGAGCCAAGTTGCTGCAAATAAATCTACTCCTCCTGCCCACTTAAATTATACTAGTTTGTTGCCTGTTATTGATAAATGTGGGGTGGTCTTAAAGCTTGAACAGGTATAACTAGAGTTTTTAATGTCACGTGCTTTTCTTTTTCTGGATCTTTATTCTCCTAATATCCTGTTATCATGTCATCTTATTCAGATTCGACTAGAGAATCCATCCTATCCTTCAACAAGACTTGCGATACAACTACCTTCGCTTGGGTTTCATTTTTCTCCAGCACGATATCATCGGTTGATGCGAATAGCAAAGTTATTTCAGGATGAGGATAATGAGGACTCAGATTCCTTTCGACCTTGGAATCAAGCTGATTTTGAGGGTGGTTGTCTACCCTTACTCGCAAGGTCTCATTCTTTCTTTCTGTCCATCCTCTTCACCCTTTTTTGTGTCCCATGCTAGGTTTTTGTGAAAGTACGTAGAATTATTCTGTTTATCCATTTCGTTATGTTTTAAAAATTTTTTTTTTGGTTAAATATTCCTATGACAGGGTGTGGGGAATAGAGAAGCAGTGTGGCAGCGGCGATATCTTTGCTTAGTTGGGCCTTTTCTCTATGTACTTGAGAACCCTGGCGCTAAATCATACAAGCAGTATATCAGGTTTTAAGGGCCACTTTTGTTAGTGAAGTATTTGTTGAAATATAAAACTATTATTGGCCCACATCGTAACAGTTTAAGCTTTTGGGAGAATTGGTAAACTAACATGGTATCAGAGAAGGAGGTCCTGAGTTCGAACCCCTGTAATAGCACTATTTAACCCCTTTATTATCATTGCGTGTTGGGCTTTTAATATGTTTGGGCTTCTTATAATTTATGTTGGACTTTCAAAATTAATATTTGTCTGCACGTTTGCCCATTGTCTGGCCTGCATGTGAGAGGGAGTGTTGAAATATAAAACTATTGTTGGCCCACCTCCTAACAGCTTAAGCTTTTGGGAGAATTGGTAAACTAACAGTATTTTATTTGGTGCATCTCACATAATTTAGTGGTTTTAAGGATTTTAATCGAAGTTCACAGAATTATGTGATGTATATTCAATTCGTATTTTAAGTAATTAATATTTTTATACGGTATGCAATTGTAGTTTACGAGGAAAGCATAGATTTCGAGTTCCGCCAGAGATTGTTGGGTGATGCAGATAATGTACTGGCTATTTGTGACAGTGCACGTTCTGACAACAAGGTTCTTACTGCATTTTAATCATCCAAGATTACCTACTAAATTGTCCTTTGAACATTGAGAGTTTTGATGTGACTTAATCGCTTCCAAATAGGTTTATGAGGATGCAAATGCACTTATTTTGCGATGTGATTCGGATGATTCATGT
>CM046372.1:29631195-29655279 GCA_025413025.1 Ficus hispida
TGATATAATTGTTACTGGAGACAATCAATCTGAGTTGGAGTCCTTAAAAGCGTATCTTGCAAGCAAGTTTGAGTTGAAGGATCTAGGTACTCTCAGGTATTTCTTGGGTATGGAAGTCGCCAGGAGTAGCTCTGGAATTGCTGTTTCTCAGAGGAAGTATGTGCTCGATCTTCTCCAGATACAGGCATGTTAGGGTGTAAACTAGCTGAGACACCTATGGAGCCTAATGCCAAACTTGGGATTGATGGTGGAAAGAATATTGATCAGGAGTCGTATCAACGATTAGTGGTAGGCTTATCTATTTATCACATACTCGTCCTGATATAGCCTTTGCGGTAAGTGTTGTTAGTCAGTTTATGCCACTCACCCAAAGAGAGACATCTTGAGGCAGTTTATAGAATCCTGAGATATCTGAAAAAGACCCCCGGAAGGGGATTGTTCTTCAGAAAGGGTGATCACAAGGCTGTGGAGATTTATACTGATGCAGACTGGGCAGGTTCTTCAGTGGACAGAAGATCGACATCAGGATATTGTACTTATATTTGGGGCAATCTAGTAACATGGAGAAGTAAGAAGCAACCAGTGGTAGCTAGAAGCAGTGCAGAGGCAGATTTCGAGCATTAGCACATGGTATGTGTGAGGGGATTTGGCTTGGTAGACTACTGGATGAGTTGAGGATCTCAAGTAATTCTCCTATGAAGCTCTACTGCGACAACAAAGCTGCTGTTAGTATTGCCCACAATCCAGTTCATCACGATCGAACAAAACATGTAGAGGTGGATCGTCATTTTATCAGAGAAAAAATTGACAATGGAAGCTTCTGCATGATATACATTCCGACTAAGGAACAGACTGCCGACATCCTAACGAAGAGTCTCCACAAACCGAATTTCGAAGACATGGTGCACAAACTAGGAATGACAAACATTTACATTCCAGTTTGAGGGGGAGTGTGAGAATATTCGGTTTGTTACCGAATTCTTATCTTTCTATATATAGATTAGTTGATTGTTTCCCAATTGTATTTTGGGTAATTGATGTACAGCTGTATAGCTGATTTTAGGAATTAGTTTCTAGTTTTCTTTTAGCAACTAAAAGTTGTGTATAAATATACTTGTATTGTATCATTCGAATATATGAAAATACAATTAGTTTTCCCTAAAACACTTTCACATAGAAGAGTTAAAAAAGCAACTGTCCTCTGAGTTTGAAATCAAGGATCTTGGTCAACTCAGATATTTCCTTGGCATGGAGATTGCAAGGTCAAGACAGGGGCTAGTAGTCTCACAACGAAAATATATTTTGGATCTCCTAGAAGAGACTGGGATGACAGGATGCAAGCCTTCAGACACGCCTATAGAGTTCAATTCCAAGCTGGGAAAATAAAGGAAGGAGTACCAGTAGATGTAGGTCGATATCAGCGCTTGGTAGGGAAGCTGATTTATCTATCCCATACTCGCCCAGACATTTCATTTGTTGTTAGTCTGGTGAGTCAGTTTATGCATGCTCCCTATCAGGAACATCTGGAAGTAGTGTACTGAGGTATTTGAAAGCTACTTCTGGGAAAGGACTTTTTTCAGGAAGAACAATCAACGTGGGGTTGAAGTTTATACAGATGCAGATTGGGCTGGTTCGGTAACTGATAGAAGATCTACCTCTGGTTATTGTACGTTTGTGTGGGGAAATCTAGTAACCTGGAGAAGCAAAAAACAGAGCGTAGTAGCAAGAAGTAGTGCTGAAGCTGAGTACCGAGCGATGGCTCAAGGTGTATGTGAGATTTATGGGTGAAAAGACTTCTGAGTGAACTTGGCAGACTAGTTGAACTTCCTATGAAGTTGTTCTGTGACAATAAGCAGCTATCAGTATTGCGAATAATCCAGTTCAACATGATAGAACTAAACATGTTGAGATCGACAGACACTTTATCAAGGAAAAACTTGAAGAAGGAGTTGTTTGTGTTCCATTCTTGCCTTCCAGTCAGCAGATTGCAGATGTCTTCACCAAAGGGCTCCTAAAGCAAAATTTTGAGCATTTTGTAAGCAAGTTGGGCATGATGAATATCTATGCACCAACTTGAGGGGGAGTGTTGGCAGTAATTTAGGAGTTTTTTATTTTTAGGAAAGTTGTTCTTTTTATTTTTAGGAAAGTTGTTCTTTGGCTATTTTTAGAAAGTAGTTTAGGGTTTTAGTCTTTTCTTCTTCCCTATAAAAAGGTCCTGTACTGATTTAATCAAGGTAGAAAAATAAAGAACTCTTTTCAGCCCTAATACACGCTTACAATAAGAATGATGCTTTGTTCACACGAAAGAAAAATAAGAATACAAGGAAAAGAAGAGGACGAGCCCTAGTCAAGGGCAAGAACACATAACATAGAGACACACACACACACACACACACACACAACTACTAGAAGCTACTCCATGGCACTTTATCTTCAATACCGGCAAACCGCTAACGTCAGAAGCAGTTATCACAATTAAGCCTTTCACAACGTCCTTGCATTGGAAGAAAATCGTAATAATTGTAGATAATCTTACCTGAACTGTTAATATATCCAAATGCACAGCATTGATTTCACTTTTACTTCCGAAACACCATTCAAAGTATTCTGGACAGTTATATGAACGATGTCCAGCTGCAAGTAGCTGCAATTCAGAAATGCAAAGTACTATCACAACACTGATACAGAAAATTCTCCATGCAACAAGTAGAAAAGGATGATAATATATGGACTTTAAGTTTCTAGCATGAACTTACTCAAGGCTGTCAGTTCTTCTGGGCATTACAATTATGGGCTTTCTAAGGGAAACATCCAACTTCACCGCAGGTGATCCTTCAATTTCACTAGTTGTAAACCACTTCTCTGAATTTGTTTGTTGATCTTTTAGTTTGACTGCTCCTTTCGAATTGTTTGGAACAAGGCCCATAAAGTAAGTAACAACCTACATAGCATTTTGAATGCATTATAACCAACAACCCAACCAACCCGAATATGACTAGTTTAAGAGTATATATATGATAAGAAAATCAACGATTGTTTTACCTCCTGTATAAACCGATTCAGATATACAATGCGTACTTCTGAAAGCTGTCCAAAGAGGCTATAGTCATAACCTTTGTAGTCTTCATCATCAATGCTGAATGAAGTAAAAACCAACTGCAAGAAAATGAATAAATGAAAAACTACCATGAAAAACTGTAAAAACAACCATTAACAAAAATTACAAGAAAACAAAATAAAAGATATGCTAAGAAACACCTTATCTTATATGACACATTTGCTATGCTATGTGTAAAAGTCAAATAACAAGAAATAATAAGAAATGTGTCAAAAGGAGCTTAAAATGAAACAACTACTTGATAAGGTGTTGCTAAGAACACCGTTACAATTGTAGCATACTTTCCAACCTTACCTTTAACCTCCTCTTTCTTTCTCAAAATCAGAGCTCTCAGATCACATCATTTTGAATGGGGTTTGTCAAAAGTACCAATATTTTGAGAAGCCAAGATGTTGGACAACTCATATCTCAAGTAATAAATACACATCTTAAGTTGTGCGCTTCAAAGTACTCTTGCTCACAGGAGAGCAATAACCAGAGTTTATACTTCAAGTTAAACTTTAGTCTTTCAAGTTTAGTCTAACGTCAGCAACTCTGTCACAGAAATGGATAGACTGTGGCGAAAGGATCCTTTTGCACGTACTGAGGTTCATGGGGTGTGATGTGTGTTTGAAGTATGGGGGCAAGGTGAAATAAGTAATGGGGACGTAAAAATTTATCCTTGCAAACTTCAGGACAGTTCCAGAAATTCTTACTTATGTGTGTGTGTGTGTGTGTGTGTGTGTGTGTGTGTGTGTGTGTGTGAGAGAGAGAGAGAGAGAGAGAGAGAGAGAGTACCTCGACAAATGAACTGCCCCCAGGATTTCTCATGTCACAAGCCCAAAAATACATATGATTGCTTGGAAGACTGTCATCACTAATTCTAAGATTACCCAGGGCTGCTTTAATACTGAAAGAGGATGGGAACACCTGGAACACAAATAAACGCAATAAAAATCAGCAGAATAAATTCTATAAGAAGAGGAAAATAGTGGAAAATTACAAGAGAACTTTCATTGTGCGTACCTTGATATCCGTGAGCAAACTATCTTGTGAAAGACTTGCAAGTTTGGTTCCATCTTCATTCATCAACAAAATCTGAGCACGCTTCATATTCAGTGTAATATTAAATATAACTCTAGACTTCCCTTTCCCTAGCAAACCTTTAAAAACATCCTCCTGAGTAGTTGTTGACTGAAGATCGTCAACCACATTGTCTTTAGAGATGCCACGTTTCACAACTGCTCCGGAAGAATTGTCACTGAAAGATTCACAGCCTTCATCATCTATGTTAATGGCATTAACAAATTCCATAATGGCAAGAACCATGGGTCTACGACAAAAAAATGACAAGGTAGCTAGGGTGACAGTGACCTGAAATGACAATTGATGAAATAACTAGTCAGACAGCCATGTGTTAAACGAAACACAGAATTAAGCTTTAGCTAAAAATAAGTAAATAAATTAACAGTAAGAAACACGCATACCTGTGTATCTATATTATTATATCTGGGGGAGTTTTGGTTGCAGATGACTATCTGAGCTTTCACAAAACTGTCCAGTGTATCAGTGAGCTCAACATCCTCCTTGGTCGTTTGAAGGACATCTCTCGGGAGTAGACCAGGAATATGGGTAAAGCTAGGGAGCTTAAAAAATAAACTTTCAGATCTGAGCAACTTCTGGTCACTAAGATTCCCTGAAGAGGTTCTTGGTGACTGCATTGAATAATCAACAGAATCAGCCAAATTCTCTGGTGCCTCATAGAACTTATCATCTCCCTCACTTGTCTCTACATCATTGTTGCCAAAACTCTGATTTCTAGTATCATCAAAGGTCGAATAGGCATCTGTATCACCAATAAATGATCTCGCAACATAACATGGTTGAGATGCACCGCTACAGGAAACCAAATCTTCGATCTCCAAAGATTTCAAGACAGTGCCAATGAACATGTCATTTTCTCTTAGTGATACCTCAACCTGTTATTTGAAAAAAAATATTTACAATAATAATAATAAATTAAAAAAAATTAAAACTTCAAGAATAGGAAACATAACACTTAAACAGACACAATAGAAAAATTGGCACCTGACCACCAATAGCTCGAAATTCGAATGAGCGACTCTCTTCAGCTAGGAGCACCTTCAAGAAGCTGTTGTCAGGCTAGAAAAGACCAGTTCATCAGTCAGAACTGTCCACTCCAAAAAAAAAAAAAGGGTATCACTATGCTGTTTAGGGTTACCTGATGGCTATAACTGAAGCAGACCTTCAATTCATCAAGAACACCAGTAATAAATATTCTCTCCACTGCGAATAGATCAAGTGCATCATTGCTGTCATTAAGCTCAGTGTCTGAATCATCAGCATCTGATGAAGTTTCAGATAGACTAGTTAACGGAGCAGAACCCTGCAAGTAAACCTTTGTAAGAGCTTTCTTTTCATTTTCCTTGTAGTACTACAAAGTTAAGTCCAGCCATAATTTGCACAAGACTAATATGAAAATGTAATCCATCAAAAACTAGATTTGTTTACAAACTAATCAAAGATTCTTAAAGTCGTCATCTTTTAAGTGGCTTCTACACAATTGAAGAGACTATCACGTTAACTTTATATTGCATTGTAGTTCTTCCAAAGCATTAACAGGTCCTTTTCAAGATTCTTCTAGTTTCCAATAGCTCTCATCTTAATATATAAATACAAAGTGGGTCTCTCATCAATATTAATAATAATAATAATTGCTACAATTTCTGTTGATTGAAACAAATGTTAACATTAGGAATGAGATAGTTTAAAAGTTTCAGAAAGATGGCAACGACTTGTTCTATATCTGCACAAAGCAATAGAAAGGGGGATTGGGCTCGCATGTCCCCTTACTCATGTTCTCATGTCCCTCCACTAATATTATGCCACGTCAATTAAAATAGTTTAACTGACATGACATTTCAATTGATGTAACATGATGTTTTAACATTGACATGGCATTTTAATTCACATGAGATGAAATTATTGGAGATTATTGGAGAGACATGAAAACGGAATGGGAAGAAGGTGTTAGGATTTCCGTAATTGTAGCAATCAGTATTAACTGTAAATATTCTGTCTTAGTCTAATTATGGTAAATATTCAGCTATATTAGCTATTGTAAACATCCTTGTATTCTGATTTTCTAATAGAGAAGATTATTCTTTCATTACAGCAAAGACCTAGGTTTTATTCCTTCTAATATCTTTTATGGTATCAGAGCTAAAAGGGTATTAGCAAGTTGAACAAAACCATGTCGGGAATGAGCAGAGAATCCGAATATGAGGTACCACCGGTTTTACCTCAATCGATCTCTAAAATTGTTCCTGCTGTAACCGTTGAAAATACTTCTCATAACCTTCAAATCACCACACAGAAACTGAATGGAAAAAACTTCCTTCAATGGTCTCGCTCTGCTGCCATGGTGATAAGGGGAAAAGGAAAAATCTCCTATGTTGATGGTTCCTTCCCTCGACCACCAGTGGATGATCCATCGTACACAACATGGGATTCAAACAATTCCTTAGTTATGGCATGGTTAATCCATTCCATGGAGGACGATATCGGCGACACGTATTTATTCTATTCCACGGCGAAGGAGATATGGGATGCTGTGGCTCTCGCATATTCAGATCTTGACAACTCCTCCCAACTGTTTGAGATTCGAAACCGAGCACGTAATCTTCGCCAAGGAGATCTTGATGTCACCCAATATTTCAGTGCCCTGAGAAAGTTATGGCAGGAAGTCGATCTATTCCAATCCATCCCTTGGAAAGATCCCGGAGATGCTATTCTCTTCAAGAAATTCGTCCAAAAGGATCGTGTCTATGATTTTCTGGCAGGTTTGAATAAGGATCTTGACGAGGTACGGGGACGCATTCTCGGGCTTCGACCTTTACCGTCAATTGATGAGGTGTTTGCGGAAGTTCGACGCGAGGAATACCGCAGAAAAGTCATGCTTGGCGAATCTGCTCTCCTTTCAGCCGACTCATCTGCACTAGCTGCGACTCGTCCAGTCTCTTCTCGGCCTAATTCCCAGAAGAATACTTCATGGTGCGACCATTGCAACAAATCTTATCATACGCGTGATACTTGCTGGCTTCTCCACGGTAAGCCAGAGAACTGGGTGCCCAATCGTCTTAAGAAAAAGGGTCCCCAACCTCAGGCTGACCATTCCAGTACCGTCACCCTCACCAAATCACAAGTTGATCACCTGTGCAAACTTCTCTCCGGTTCCTCTGCATCGAGTACATCTCTCATGGCACAGTCCGGTACACCAGACAATACTAAGGCAGCCATTTCAGGTGCGCAATGGATTATCGACTCCGGTGCTACAGATCATATGACCGGCAACTCTCATTTTTTCCACAGCTATTGTCCTAGTTCTGGCCAAAACCGGGTCCAACTTGCTGATGGCAGTTTCTCTACCATAGCCGGCAAAGGGACTATTAAAATAACTCCTCACATTATTTTGCAGAATGTGTTACACGTGCCAAATTTGACCTATAACTTGATTTCAGTTTGTCAATTGACACGTGATCTGCCTTGTGGTGTTCAATTTTCTAAATCTTCTTGTGTTTTTCAGGACTTGAAGACGGGGAAGAGGATTGGCAGTGCTAGAGCTCTTAATGGACTTTATCTCCTTTCGTTTGCTCAGCCCGTGAGTAGTCCAGTTTCTCCTTCCGTGTGTCTTTCGTCATTAGCCCTTGAGAAACAAATAATGTTACTTCATTTTCGTCTTGGACACCCAAGTTATAGTTATATGAAAAATTGTTTCCTTCCCTATTCATGAATAAAAATTCTGTTTTTCAATGTAATGTTTGCCAACTCGCAAAACATACACGTTCATTCCTTCCATCTCAAAATTATCGTCCGTCATCACCATTTACACTAATCCATAGTGATATCTGGGGTCCTTCGAGGGTTAATACTCTAGCATCTCACAGGTGGTTTATAACCTTTATCGATGATCATACACGAGTTTCTTGGGTGTATATTCTCAAAGAAAAATCTGATGCATGTAAAATTTTTAAAGATTTCTACCAAATGGTTCAAACTCAATTCAACACAAAAATTAAAATACTTCGTACAGATAATGGTACGGAATATTTCAATTCTATTTTGGGTGATTTCTGTAAGAATCATGGCATCTTACACCACAGTTCGTGTATAGACACACCAAAACAAAATGGTGTTGCCGAACGAAAAAACCGACATTTGCTAGAGGTTGCCCGTTCACTGATATTCTCTACCAATGTTCCTAAATATTTTTGGGGGGATGCTGTTTTAACGGCCTGTTATCTGATTAACCGTTTACCTTCTAAACTTTTGAACTATCAAACACCACTTGATTATTTCTCCTCACTCTATCCGGCGTATAGATCTTTTTCTACTCTTGAGTCACGTGTGTTTGGTAGTGTTGCCTTTGTACATGTTCCAAGTGTCAATCGTTCCAAACTTGATCCTCGGTCTCTCAAATGCGTTTTCCTTGGTTATTCCCCAACAAAAAAAGGGTACAAATGCTACAGTCCTGAAAAGAGAAAGTATTTTGTATCCACTGATGTTACATTCTTTGAAAATCAATCTTTTTTCCCAAAAAATCCGCCTCAGGGGGAGAATACGGGTGAGTCATATTTTTGGGAACATTTTAGAATTGGAAAAGATGTAGCCATGTTACCATTTTCGGATACCAAATCTAGTTTCCAAAATCAGGACAACGACCTTAATTCTTGGGAATATCTTTGGGATTCTACTCCTAATCTGCCTCCTTCTCCTCCGAATCTGTCTCCTCCGAATCTGCCCCTCCAAATAGAAAATCCTTCTCAAATCTCAAATCAATCCTTGACCAAAACAATCGATAGGGAAAAATGTGATTTGCCTAAAACCCTTGATTCTTCCAAATCTGTCCAGCTGGGTCCCAATTTTGAGTCTACCATTACACCAAAACAAAAGGATCTGTTGACTTACTCACGGAAGAAAAAACAAAAGGGGGAAAACGAAATCAAGACTCTAAGCTGCCAAAAATCACCCTCTTATTCGGGTCAAGAAAAACAGGATTTGGAAAGCCTTGTTATGCTGAAAAAGGAAACTGAAAGCTGTACAAAACATCCCATTTCAAACTTTGTGGGATATGGCCATTTACGTGGGCAGTTTAAATCATTTGTGGCAAACTTATCAAGTGTAGAGATTCCGAAATCTGTTGATGAGGCCATGAAGAAACCGGAGTGGAGGAGTGCTATTCTAGAAGAAATCCGAGCTCTTAAAAAAAATAAGACATGGGACGTTGTGGAGAAACCAAACGGAAAAACAGTGATCGGTTGTAAGTGGGTATTTACTGTTAAGTACAATTCAGATGGTACTCTTGAACGGTATAAAGCAAGGTTAGTAGCAAAAGGATATACACAGACGTATGGTGTGGATTATCAAGAAACTTTTGCTCCAGTTGCTAAGATTAATACTGTTCGTGTTCTCTTGTCTATTGCCGCCAACCTAGATTGGCCGTTACAACAGTTAGACGTAAAGAACGCGTTTTTGAATGGAGAGCTAGAGGAAGATGTGTACATGGAACTGCCACCGGGATTCAATCAAGAAGGCCAAGGCAAAGTAGTGAAACTACGTAAGTCTTTGTATGGGCTTAAACAGTCACCTCGGGCATGGTTTGATCGCTTCATGAAGACAATCAAGAAGCACGGATATACACAAGCTCAAGCGGATCATACACTATTTTTTAAACATCATGGTGACAAAGTAGCTATTCTAATAGTGTATGTGGATGATATTATTTTAACAGGGGATGATGTTGAGGAGCTGGCACGGATTAAAAAGGGTCTAGCAGCTGCCTTCGAGATGAAAGATTTGGGTAAGCTTCGGTATTTCCTTGGCATGGAAGTCGCCAGAAATCGAGAAGGAATATCTGTCTCGCAGAGAAAGTATGTCCTTGATTTGCTGAGTGAAACCGGAATGTTAGGGTGCAAGCCTGCAGAAACGCCTATGGATCCCAATGTCAAGCTCAATAGCCACGGCAACAGTGTTCCGGTTGACCGCGGAAGATATCAGAGGTTGGTAGGCAAACTGATTTATCTATCACATACGAGACCAGATATTGGTTTTGCAGTAAGCTATATAAGTCAATTCATGCATACACCCACCGAGGAGCATATGGCGGCTGTTATTCGTGTGTTGAGGTATTTGAAAGGAACTCCTGGAAGAGGCTTATTATTCAAAAAGGCTTCTAATCGTGGAGTTGAGGCCTACACCGATGCAGATTGGGCTGGTTCTAATACAGATAGGAGATCAACTTCGGGATATTGTTCGTTTGTGTGGGGCAACTTGGTCACGTGGCGTAGCAAGAAGCAAGCGGTGGTTGCAAGGAGTAGCGCAGAAGCAGAGTTAAGGTCTTTAGCTCATGGTCTATGCGAGATTTTGTGGTTGAAAAATCTGCTCAATGAACTACGACAGCCTCTACAAGAACCCTTGAAGCTTTACTGTGATAATAAGGCTGCCATTAGTATCTCACATAATCCCGTCCATCACGACAGAACAAAACATGTTGAAGTAGACCGCCACTTTATCAAGGAAAAGATTGAAGACGGCACTGCGTGTATCGTGTATATTCCAACGTCAAACCAAACTGCAGATATTCTCACAAAGAGTCTCTGGAAACCTACCTTTGAGAAGTTGATTGACAAGCTTGGACTATGCAATATCTATAGTCAAGCTTGAGGGGGAGTGTTAGGATTTCCGTAATTGTAGCAATCAGTATTAACTGTAAATATTCTGTCTTAGTCTAATTATGGTAAATATTCAGCTATATTAGCTATTGTAAACATCCTTGTATTCTGATTTTCTAATAGAGAAGATTATTCTTTCATTACAGCAAAGACCTAGGTTTTATTCCTTCTAATATCTTTTAGAAGGGGACGTAGAAGTAGGATGCAAGAAGGACAAGAGCCTATCCCCTTCCCTACCAATAATCCTCTATCCTTTCTCTTCCACTTCTTTCCCGATATCCAAAATATACTGGTTGAAGAATTATAAAGAAGCCAATTAACAACACAACAGAAGAATCTCTTCACCTGAAACATATGTGTCACTCATTCTCCCATTAAAATTGAAATTTAGAAACCGAAGACACAACTTCATAATTACGGGAAGACAACAAAACTGACAAAAAACACAGAAACCATAAAATGATACAAATCCCAACAACCAACAAAAGTTGCAACCTAATATCAGACTTGGCATTCCCCCCGTTTTCTGTACATGGTCTTTACACATTAATGAGCATAAACCGGCACATGATATAAATTTAAAATTTCAATAAATAAATTTTCACGCAGGGTTACCAGTGCCACTTACCGATGCACGGTAGATGGCCCCTTGCAAACGATTCTGCCAAGTCTTACATGAATCATCCGAATCACATCGCAAAATAAGTGCATTTGCATCCTCAATAACCTATTTGGAAGCGATTAAGTCACATCAAACACTCTCAATGTTCAAAGGACAATTTAGTAGGTAATCTTGGATGATTAAAATGCAGTAAGAACCTTGTTGTCAGAACGTGCACTGTCACAAATAGCCAGTACATTATCTGCATCACCAACAATCTCTGGCGGAACTCGAAATCTATGCTTTCCTCGTAAACTACAATTGCATACCGTAAAAATATTAATTACTTAAAATACGAATTGAATATACATCACATAATTCTGTGAACTTCGATTAAAATCCTTAAAACCACTAAATTATGTGAGATGCACCAAATAAAATACTGTTAGTTTACCAATTCTCCCAAAAGCTTAAGCTGTTAGGAGGTGGGCCAACAATAGTTTTATATTTCAACACTCCCTCTCACATGCAGGCCAGACAATGGGCAAACGTGCAGACAAATATTAATTTTGAAAGTCCAACATAAATTATAAGAAGCCCAAAACATATTAAAAGCCCAACACGCAATGATAATAAAGGGGTTAAATAGTGCTATTACAGGGGTTCGAACTCAGGACCTCCTTCTCTGATACCATGTTAGTTTACCAATTCTCCCAAAAGCTTAAACTGTTACGATGTGGGTCAATAATAGTTTTATATTTCAACAAATACTTCACTAACAAAAGTGGCCCTTAAAACCTGATATACTGCTTGTATGATTTAGCGCCAGGGTTCTCAAGTACATAGAGAAAAGGCCCAACTAAGCAAAGATATCGCCGCTGCCACACTGCTTCTCTATTCCCCACACCCTGTCATAGGAATATTTAACCAAAAAAAAAATTTTTAAAACATAACGAAATGGATAAACAGAATAATTCTACGTACTTTCACAAAAACCTAGCATGGGACACAAAAAGGGTGAAGAGGATGGACAGAAAGAAAGAATGAGACCTTGCGAGTAAGGGTAGACAACCACCCCTCAAAATCAGCTTGATTCCAAGGTCGAAAGGAATCTGAGTCCTCATTATCCTCATCCTGAAATAACTTTGCTATTCGCATCAACCGATGATATCGTGCTGGAGAAAAATGAAACCCAAGCGAAGGTAGTTGTATCGCAAGTCTTGTTGAAGGATAGGATGGATTCTCTAGTCGAATCTGAATAAGATGACATGATAACAGGATATTAGGAGAATAAAGATCCAGAAAAAGAAAAGCACGTGACATTAAAAACTCTAGTTATACCTGTTCAAGCTTTAAGACCACCCCACATTTATCAATAACAGGCAACAAACTAGTATAATTTAAGTGGGCAGGAGGAGTAGATTTATTTGCAGCAACTTGGCTCCAGTGATAGTCTCCATCAACCAGAAAAGCAGATACATCCCTTAAAACACAATTAAACTGCAAATACATGTCCAACTCCTTGGATGATTCAAAGTCATCCTGCAACATTTTACAACATTTAGCAGTTGAGATTTACAATTTTCCCACTTAACTAATAAATATTAAAACGATTGTTTTCTGCAACAACCTCTGTATGAATCAATAAATTTCCCAAGTCAAGCATGAGTTTCGTGGAATGCTTATTGTCAGGACAAAAATCTGTTGGAATTGTGATCTTGGGAGCAGCAATATCAAAGTCCAACAGAAACCTAGCAAAAGACAAAAATGGAAAAAACTCATCATGGAGATTACATGCAAAATCAAAGCAGCATCCATCTCACAACATATTCAGATATTCCAACCCAAATGGAACGTACACAGTGCACTCAAGACAACAAAAATACCTGGATTGGTCTTTCAATGCTCTGTTCACTTGTTGCTGAGCAGTGCGCTTGACTCCATCTATCGTCATCTAGGAAAGAATGTGAAAATGAAGAAAGTTAGAACACCAAAGTTGAAATCAGTAAATTGCCAAAGCATACATGCTGAATCAGAACAAGAAGCGCCACCAAATCCTATGCCACTAACGTATTAAATTATAAGCCTGAAACATATAGAAGACTAGACATGTTAAAACAATTTGGGCAAGTGCAAAGTTCACTCAAGACCTCCTCTAATAGACTAATACAATATTAGTTTACTAATTCTCCCAAAAGCTTAAGCAATTAGGAGATAGGGCAACATTAGTTTTGTGTTTTAATACAATATTTCCAACCATCTACTAATTAAACCAAAACGTCCTTATACAATCATCTTATTCAATCAAACAGTTGAGACGCTGAATTCCAGCAAAACTTGGCGAGCAGGAAAAGAAACAATGTAATCGTCTTTCAACTACTGCCATAAGGTATGAAAATAAAATAAAGAAAAGAACATAAACCTGCAAAGCTGAAGCAGTTTCCAAAGCAAGGGTCTGACTAACGGCAGTATTACTTTGAAAAAATTTGATAACTTGGTCGACAGTATCCTTCAAATACTGTAAAAGAATGTAATCCGATCAGTGAACTAGCACATATTGAAGTACAACGAAAGGAAATATGAAGTAGAACCATACAATCACGTAACAGGGTGAAGCTTTGGCAACCATGCTCCAATCAACTTTCACATCAAAAGGCTTATAGCAGAAAACCCCAGTTAAAGAATCATACGCTGTTGCACTCTGCATAGGGTGGGACAAAGATGAGCAAATTTAAAGTTACAAAATTTCAAGAGATGTTGTTTCAGATATTAATGCAATAACATTACCTCAGCAAGGAGACCATTTGGTGATGATACCCTATATGACCCCAGTTTCACGTCAAAAACTTTTGTCTCTGGATAAAGCTTTATCAAGCAGTCTAGGCCTTCACATGATAATTCAGCAAGATACTCGTTGGACCCATCAATAAGTTTAGTAGCACTATGTTTCATGTAAACATTTAAGGAAGTCTGAAGAGCATCCGCCTTGTCATTTATTATATCTGATTGATTATCATCACCTTCCTTATACCCAATGATTTTATTTAGCCGTTCCCAATCTTCCTCACTGAAATGAAACGGCTCAGTTTCATCTTTAATGGGCTGATTATCCCTGGAAAGAGTATGCAAAATATTACATGACATTACCTCAAAAAAATAATGATAATAATACATGACATAAACTGTAAGGAATTATCGCATAAAAAGAGAGTTTCAACTGCACTAGCCACAACTAAGGCAGCAAAAGCTTTTTACCTTCCAAACGACCACCAGGAACTTTTAGTTTCTCTTTCCTTGACTGGAGGTCAGATTTTGCTGACTGTGCTACAAACTTGTGAGCCAGCATCCTGCAGAATACCATACTCAATAAAATACTTCGACAAAAAGGCTAGCATACTAAATCTCACTGTGAAAAACAGAAAACAAAAAATGTAAGTCTAGAAAAGACGTCCATTTCAGTGCCTGTACCAATGCCAAAAGAGTAGAAAATTTACAAGGATAAATACAAACTGCCACTTGGGTGAATTATCTTTATGCATTCATGCCTTCATAAAAGATTGCAAGAGAAAAATGGTAGGGCACACTAGAAGGAAAAATTGGTTAAATATATGATGGCGAACCTAAGCTCATAGATGCAGCTAAATGCCAGTGATGAAGTTGTGAATAATATGTAAGACCACCAATTCCAACAGCCAAGTACCATCATTTCTCATGTAGAAGTTTGTCTAGATGAACCAGAAGACACATTGATCAAGGTGGATTACATTTTCTTGTTCATTCCCAAGTGTATTATTGCAGAACAAAGTTAATTCGTACTTCCAAAATTTGACTATAATTTATCTTTCTCAAAGGAGAAGTTTTCAAAAGGTTAGAAGGAACCATGAGTAGGCAAACATTTGAAGAAGAAAAGTAAACAAAGTTCACTACAAACTCTAAAAGAAGATAAAATAAGTTGAAATTTGCTATCCATGATCTACATCTTAAACAATCGTAAAATATTAGCTTGTCTAAACTAAAGACCACCAACGCATCCCCATATTATATAATGCTAACTCCATAAAATACACGTCCCTGTGCATGTCCCTTTATATTTTCATTATTGGGGTAATGCATACGTTCCATATGCATGCATGCATCCACATGTATTTGTATAAAGTTTGCGTATTAAAGCTGAAGACGACTTGAGATGTCAAGGTTGGCCCAAAAACTATGCTTTATGTAGTATACTAAATATCATCACAAATTAATATTAATGCATTTATGATTAAAAAAATACCTCCACTGAAGTATGAGTTCCATAACAAGTTCACGATCCATCTTCTCAATGTCTTTATTTAGTATACTAAATATTCATCACAAATTAATATTAATGCATTTATGATTAAAAAAATACCTCCACTGAAGTATGAGTTCCATAACAAGTTCACGATCCATCTTCTCAATGTCTTCATTGTCATCGACTATTAGCCGACCGGGCTCAGATTTAAGTAGTGAAGCATACAGAGAGATATATTCTTTACGTAATTTTGCATACCTCAAAACTTGCTCCCATGGCAATTTTCCACTGCCACGAAGATGATAATATAAGTAAATATGACCATATACAAAAGCACTCGAAAAAAGTATTGCACAACTCAGAGATTTGGTACATTACCATTTCGAATTTCAAATTAGAATGTAAACAATCCAGGAAAAATATATATATATATATATATATAATTAAAAGTAGCTAACAACATAGATCCTTTGCCTTTGTTTTCTTAGTTGGTAAGTTATTTTCTCTGATAATAGCACTCTTAACAAGAGTCATCATGCAAACAACAGTTAATAGGAAACCTAATTCTTGTTATTAGGAGAATAGAGAGAGACACACACACACACACAGAGATAAAGTTACCTTCCTGTCTTCACCTCGTCAGAAACAGCTTTGTATGCATACTTCCACCAAGACCGAGGATCAGATTTCACAGGGACATGCGGACGAAAATGAGCATACTTCAAACGTTGATTAAAGGCTGCAAAATTGTCGGCTAATTTCAAAATATCCCTATATCCATCCTGCGATCAGAAGATACCCAAAATTTTCAGGACCAACCAAACATGCCTCCCAGTTCCACAGCTCAAAGCAGCACATAAGAATGAACCTTAGGTAAACAAAGAGTGACATCATCCAAATTCACATCTGCTTTCTGTAAAGGTTGACCGGTATCAGCAAATTCGTTCACCCGTAGTTTTGCATACTTAGCATTTCCTGTCACTGGTTCCAGAATATAAGTGTGTTTCTTGACAAGTCTATTCGCAGGTTTGCCATCTTTAGTACCATTTCTAAAAACCTGAATCAGTAAAAGATATAATTAGAGTTCCATGCAACGAATATGTTGCCTATATGTATATGTGATCAAAGGTATACGTTACAGGAGGTCTACCTGAACCCACTCTGAAGGAAGCAGATCATCCCATGACTTATCGATGTGCCATGGGACGATATCAGAATCCAAATAAAGTGCAAGGCGGTCAAGTTCAACAGACTGAAACAGTAAGGAATCATGATATCAGAAGCAAGACTATAAGGACCAAATTGGTGGGTTTATTCCTAATGAACAAAAAGTGCTAGCTGTTCTCTCTCTCTCTTAAATAATCGGTTTCTGAGTGCTACAGCTGATATTTCTGGAATATACACTAAAGCAACCGTACAGGAAGTAATAAAATAAATAAATAATAAGCATTTAATACTATCTGGCAGTCAAAACTATATCATTTGTGAGTTACAAAACAGGAGTTAGAAGGAGGCAGTCAACAGTTTCTTTTTGTAGCAGCAGAAGCAAAAACTATAGATGAAGAATTTTGTAGTTTTGTCTAATAATTTACAAGTGTGTCTTTCAGATTATATGGTTGTGAGTCGATTATATGGTTGTGAGTCTTGTGACCTTCTAAAGTAAACAAAGTGCAAACTCATGCACCAACACGATTGCTACTACATCAAGTCATATTCTACGAGGAACAAAAGTATGACCTTCTGTATACGGTCTAGTGCACCACCAGTAACAAAAGTTTCCTTCCCGCTGTCGTCAACTGTCACAGCACTGAGTTCTCCAAGGTTATGCCTGCTGCAAAGGGTGGCCAGGATTGCTAGAAAATAGAAGGTTCAAACAGAGATTAAAAAATGTAAAGTGTAACAATTTAAAAAATAAAAAAAAAAGGTCCTGCACACCTCTCTGTATCTTCGTATCTGACATGAATGTTTGAAATTGAAAGCTTCAGATTTCCGACTATTGTGCTGATAAGGGAACCCAACCATGATTTATTCTTCAAAAGAAAAAAGACATTTGCATGCATAAGACAAGGTATAATAATGACTTTTCTTCTGATAAGAGAAAATATTTATTTAAAAAGATAGTCAGGTAGAACCAAATAAAAGCGAACTCATTGCTCCTCTTAGCCAAAAGCAACAAACACAAAGACACATTAAATTATATTTTACAACTGAAGAAGATAATTAAAGAAGGGAAATAAACATCTGAGACTAGTCTTCGAATATTCAAGAATTTGCTTGTAGTACAAAACTGCAAAATAAGTCATATAATTAACAGGGACCACTTCCATAACACCTTGGCTCTAACATCCAGCCAAAAGAGATGCACAACTTTGGCCGAATGAACCAACCAAAAATCATCAATAAGGGAAACCACAAGTTCAAGGTCACCTCATAATAAATCTTCTTTCCAAACAGAATAAAATGCATACAAATTCACAAGCTTGGATGTACCATGTACATGTACAATTTGGAATGTGTGTTAAATTACGCAGCAGACTAAATAACTTAAAACTTTTTTTTTTTTATGGAATTGGAAAATGAGACCATTGAGTAGAAAACATCAGTACTAGTATGGACAACAAGGCAAGAACAGAACAATTAGTTATTTGTACATCGAATGTATACACTAAATACACGTCATTTATCTGTGCGTCACAAAGAGTCACCATGAAACATCCAGTCATAGATGCACATTATTCTAGTTTTAGATAGATTGACAAGAGAATTATGACAGATTATACCATTTCAGATTTTAGTTGCTGTGTCCTTTCCAACAGCTTCATTTCCATTTCCTAATTGCAAGAAAAGACATTTAAAGGGTTATTTAAAGGTAAAAAAAAATGTAGAAAACAATGCACACATCAATGGGTCGTCTTACCCGCACTCTGTTTCTCTTAGCTTCCTGGATGGCATCCTCACTAGACCCTTTAACTTGTGTTGCAGGTTCAGCTAATAAAAAAATGCGATCCAGATGAACTAGAACTGGATCTTGACCGAGCCTGCTCCACGGAACCTTTTAAAAAAAACAAATATCACAAAATTTTATCAGAAACATGTTATTGTACCTAGTATCACAAAGAAACCCTTTTTTTTTTTTTCCAAAGTCTTACAGAAATGTTGTAAATATTAAAGCCTAAAACTTTTGAAGTAAATTATGAAGTTGATCTCTGCCATAAGAAATTCTACAAGAGCAAATCTCCTTTCAAACTACTACTCAGGCATTTGCATGTTGTTGTCCATTTTTCCAAGAAACTAATCATAAAGCTAGGTTTTCTTTTTTTTTAGGTATCATAAAGCTAGTTCTGATTCTCCTGAATAAGCTAGAAAATTAATACACAAACTAATTTCAAGAACGGAAATGTATTAGAAGGAAGAACACGACAAGGAAAACATTTATGTTTTGTCAAAATAAGAATACAGTTTAAAACCAAACAGGAAGAAACAAACTGAATTATGGACAGTTTCTCCGCTTCATCAATGATCCAGCATAGGACAGCAGCATAAAGGGCTTAAACTACAAGCACGATGGTTAGAGATGCAACTTCAAAAAGTATGCAGTCAAATATCTCAACCATCAAGACCAAACAATTCAACAAATATAATGCCAACTCATGAACCAAAATAGATGCAAACCCAACATACCTTAAGTTTCACCGAGCCAAGAAATCCAGCCTTAACCTTCACAGGCAACTTTAAGGCATTAAGTGCCTCCGGCTTCAGCTGCATGTTTGTTAGCTCCACATCACCTGTTTCACAGGCAGGCAAAACACAACTTCATCAACAAAATACATAATAGATGATAAAGACTTAGGCTCACTGCTAAGTTAATGGTTAAAAATTGCATATTAAGCATAACCAAAGAAACGGTAGGGTGATCTAAGACCAGAATATCCTTGGAAGTGCGGCTGTATATCTGTCAGGCGATTGTGTTCACCTCTCGAAACTCATTTGACTGAACTAAGGCTACCCAGCATTGCAAGCAAATAGAGAGCTCCCACCCGTTCAAGTCGTTCTGCCCCAACTCACTAACTAACATACGATACCACTTCACCAACGGCCAAAAAAAAATTTCAAAAAGCAAGAATTTTTGTTAAAAACCCTGATGGGGCTAGCTCAGCGGTGGGATGGGAGGAGAGGAGGTTTGGGCAGGAGCTTCCGGGTATGTGTTTCTTTCCATAGAACTACTCTGTAAGAATTTTGACCGTCAAAGTATCAAGTCCAATTACATCCATATTTGTTGTCGCATTTTCACTGGCAAAAGCTAAGTACTAATCCTTAAACCTATGAAAATGCACCCAAGAACTTAAAATTCCCATCTCAGCCCTCACTTTTTCTCATCATAGCAGCCACAATCTACTTCTACTTCTCACACCGCACGACCAACTCCAAACCTTGTTTCAAACGAGCAACAAGCTCGTTCCACTTTCAAATCAATGATTCGACATGCAAGAAACATTTTGATTTCGACCAACTACTACTACTTCTCACACTGCAAAACCAACTCCAATCCTTGTTTCAAACATCAACAGCTCTTTCCACTTCCAAATCAAATGTTCCAACTACGTAAATTACGTTTCGATTTCAAAAGCAAAAAAAAAAAAAAAAAAATCTATCACACTAACCGAATTCAAACTACTTCAATCGCAAAACAACTGAATTTCAATTCCGAAATCGGAAACATTTCCAACTCAAAATTCCACCACACTAACAAAATCCAGACTGATCCAATCGCGTCAGAAAGATTTCCAGTGCAAAACCCAAACTACTCCAACCGGCAAAAAAAACAACTGAACTCCTTTATCCTACTGCGAATTCCAATTCCAAACACACTACCGAAATCCAAACCATTTCAGTCGCAAAACAACCAAACAACAGGAAAGAGTGAGAGAAAGAGAACGAGAACCTTGCCAAACGCTGATTTGAGGGCTTCCTTATTGAGTCCTCTGACGTAGTTCCCAAGGTACCTCTGCAAGAGGTACGCCACTGATCTCCAACATTTTTTCGATCAGCAGCGATCGCTGTCACAACTTCCTCATTTCTGCACTGATTCCCAACTGCAAAAAACAAACCAAAAAAAAATTTTGCCAAACTTCTCAGAGAAATCCTACACTGTTTTGTTCCTCCGTGGAGTTCCAATTACAAAGGACGTTAGAGAGAGAAAGAGAGGAGAGAGAGAGAGAGAGCGCGGGGGATATTCGCAGCTTTGCGGCCACGGCTTTTAGTCCGAGAACACGCTAGACTCTCTCGGTGCGAGTCTACGGTACAATCCTCGACGATGATTTCTGACCAATGGTTGCTCGGCACGTGGAGTTCAAGTTTTGGTTTTAATGAAAGTCAACGAAAGACGGTTGCGTGGCAGGGAAGAAAGGTGTAGATTTTCTTCGTATGCGCACCGGATTTTAACCGCGAGTTGACATGGCGTTTTGACTATGGGCCTATCATGGAACAGGGAAATTGCGAAACTGCCATTGTCATCCAAACGGCCGTGAAGGGCTCGCTGACGTGTGAATCTTTGGGGAATGGGATGCGGCTGTTACTTTACAAGAAGACGTGCAAGTCAGGGACCTGGTACCCGTGGCCCGTTTAGAGTCCATTACATTTTGTCTCCTTATCTTAGTGTTATCTGGAGCGTACACTTCAATTCAACTAGGACGTATTTGGTTTGTAAGTTTGAATTAAGATTTTAAGTTTAGTTTGAATTAAGTAAGTTGAGTTTAAAATGTGTGTGTTTGGTAAAAATTTGAGAGAAAAAGTTTAGTTTGAGTTGATTGTTGGTGAAAATTTTGAGATAAAAGTTTAAAAAACAAGGACCTTGTTTGGATGTTAAGAAATTGAGTCAAATAATTTTTTGGGTTTTTGAGAGGGGAACTTATCTTAATTCCAACTGAACGGTATTTTTTTTTCTCAATTTATGTGTGGTATTTCAAAAGTTAGCAATTGATAACTACAATATTGAAAAATTAACACTATTAGTTAACTGCTTGTTTCCTCTTGATCATATTGTTCAATGCTTACTAGCATAGTACATTTTTCTAGACCAGTTGATACTCATTAACCATATTCAGATTAGTAACAAACAGGAAATTGCCCAGTAGAAAAAAAAAAACGTAGTGGAATGGAATGCAATTGCCTCTTGTAACATTCTAGCATCATGGCACGATCCCTCATACCCGGCCAACATATATGTGAATTTCATATCGAACGAACAGGCCGCTAATATATTCTGTGAGTGATACCCTTTTCGATTAATCCAGGCATCCGCATTTTCCCGGATCGGCACACATGGGACGTGTGTGCCGTCTATAGCGCCAATACAACCCTGCAAAATATAAAGATATTTGAATGTTAATACCATCACAACATCGTTACATAGTGGCTACCAAATCTGTCTCACGATGATATGAAGTAATCGGGATGGATAACGTACATCAAACCATAGTCGGTATTTGTACCCGTGCTCCATAATCAATGGTTGAACTGATGTGTAGTCAGGGAGTTTGATAAATTCGTCTTTCAGCGAACAAATAACCAATAATACCGTATAGAACCAACGCGATGTTGTTTCTTTTGAGTGTTGGAATAAATATGAAATTTGTCGGTTTGTAGCGCCTTGTGCACAAATGGATAAAAATATGAACAACTACTCGTCTACAGTCATGTTATACGTTGGCGCTAATAATGACCGACTACTCAATAGGTTACTGAGTGCTCTGAATGTGTCTGCTTTCACACTTATCATTACTTGACATATTTCTGGATGTCCATTTAATATCTCTTCAACCCGCATTCTACCAGTTAGGCTTGAATTATGCATCGGTACTAGATCTCTTCGCCTGTTACGCCGACCGATAGTCGCGGCAACCACTGCCATTGCAAGCATTGCGTCGATGTCGCGTTTACCGTTTTCAGACTCATGGTCGTCATCGTCATGGTGGGGGCCGGAACCGTGCGCGTTCATGTTGATATTGCCGTTCTCGACTATATTTGCACTATATGTCCTGTAACAGATAAATTTTCCACAAAACAGGTTGCATTAGTTCGAAATCCGTGACATAGTGGTATAAATCTCGACAATGCCAACATAACATAACATACATAAACACGTTAAGTGCATACATAATGTTCAAGTAAGTTCCCCTAACAAGACCAGCAAGTGTAAATTGTAACATTACATTACTAAATAACGCACAACTAAATGCATAAAAAACAATAATAGCATAGCGTCGATGTTATCGGAAAGTGAAATGAAAGAAAATACAATAATTTGGAACACATATGTGGACTCAATTAGCTGGGGACGGCTGCGGGTTGACAACGGAGTGAATAATGTTCCTTCTATCATCATCGTCGAGCTGGCAGAATGGACCTATAGATGCTGATGAGAATCAAAGTAGTGCCACATCACGTCCGATGTTCTGGTGGAATACCCATCCCCTTCATTATGTTCATGCAATGCAGAATGCCATCCTTTTGGACTGATTGTTCGCTATCCCGCCAGAATGTGCTCGCCCTCGGAAATAGTGGACGATCTCCTGCATGGCCGAAAAGTCATCTCGTCGGTCACGTCCCTTTGCTTCCTCTTACCCGCACTTCCACGAGTTTGGGTTGTACCGGCAACGTCGGGATTGCCCAGTGTTAGATTTGCCGCCCACCTATGAGGGGGGACAGGTCCTCCTCTAAGGCCGGTCTGTTCCAGAGGTGTCAAAGTTGAAAGCGTAGTCAGCGGATGAAGCATTCTCACCCTCATCGTAACTGATCCATACCCCGATGCGCCTGCGGCATGGGTTTTTTGAAATACGTTGTAATACAATTCCTTATTGCGAAGGCCCTCGTAGCGAAGATGCTTGCATTCCTGATTAAACTGCAAATAGAAAATGATGAACATTGTAATACAATACTCTATATGTTTGGTAAATATAATAAGCAGGTCTTATATTCAAAAATTAGAATTACATTGATAAGCTCTCATGCCTCATCCGAGCAAACAACTCTATCGGTATTCGGATCATATCCTAGCCCGTGTGTTGGATTACAAGAGCTTCCAACCCTTATAAACCTTTCTCATCCGCTCTTTTTTTTGAGATAAAGTACGGCCCAACGCGGGAACGCCACCGAACTCAGCGTTAAACTCCTGGGCCCATATGTCATATATCTGTTTGCTGGAGTCCTACCGGCATTGCATGACAAGAAGTCATCCAATTTCTCGAGTAACCGTTTTTCCTTGACGGGGTTCCAAACATACGTCTCACCCGAAGCTTTACGGGGCATTTCCTTAATATTGCGAATACAAAAAATGAAAGAAGATACAATAATTTAAACG
>CM046372.1:29655379-29682747 GCA_025413025.1 Ficus hispida
AAAAAGGTCCTGTACTGATTTAATCAAGGTAGAAAAATAAAGAATTCTTTTCAGCCCTAATACACGCTTACATGGTATCAGAGCTGTGGTCAGAAAACGGCTGGGCATAGATGAGTTACCGCCAGGCCATGACTGGCCAAAAGAGGCCTTCCACGACTGCTGGAGATGGGTCGGCTGCATCTAAGGGCGGTGCGGAATCGGCAGCAAGAGGAGGAAATCCTAGCAGCGGCGGCGGTGGCCTGATCCCCTGTGTCAGCAGCGGCACTAGTGGCAGTAGCCGTGAATTTTTTTGGCTCTGTTTCATCCTTCCAATTGACAGGGCAGAAACTTAATGGCCAGAATTTTTTAGAATGGGCTCAATCCATAAAGCTAGCCATTGATGGAAGGGGAAAACTTGGCTATTTAACGGGAGAACGTGAGAGACCAGCCACTGGAGATCCTGTGTTGGCGACATGGAAATCTGAAAATTCATTAGTCATCGCTTGGCTGATCAATTCTATGGAACCATCTATCGCCAAACCACACATGTTTTTACCAACCGCTAAGGATGTTTGGGAAGCAGTTAGAGAGATGTATTCTGACCTAGAGAATTCATCTCAAATATTTGAGTTGAAAACAAGGCTATGGAGTTCCAAGCAGGACAGCCGTGATGTTATTACTTACTACAACGATATTGTTACTTTGTGGCAAGAATTGGATTTGTGTTATGACAATGATTGGGAGTGCTCGGCTGATAGTGTTAAGCACAAGAAAAGAGAAGAGAATGAGCGCGTGTACAGTTTTCTTGTTGGTCTTAACCAGGAGTTAGATGAAGTCCGTGGTCGCATTCTTGGAAGGAAGCCACTACCCTCACTTAGAGAAGTGTTTTCTAAAGTGCGTAGAGAAGAGGCTCGAAGAAAAGTAATGATTGGGAAGACTGCCATGAATCTGAAGGGTCGGCTCTTGTGTCAAGAAGTAGTGATGGTGAGGGAAAAAGTAGCAAGAAACCGTGGTGTGATTACTGCAAGAAACCATGGCATACACGCGAGACATGTTGGAAGATCCATGGCAAGCCTGCTAATTGGAAGAAAAAACAACCAGGAGACAACTGGAATTCCCAAGCTAATGTTACTAATTCAGGGAAGGAGTCTTCTTCAGGAGTGCAACCATTCACGAAGGAACAGCTAGAGCAGATCTGTAAAATCCTTCAATCCCAAAACCTTGTCAATCCTAATCCTTCTGGTTACGTGGCAAAAAAGGGTAACCATTTTTTGTCCTCATCCTTCTGGTACGTGTCAAAAAAGGGTAACCATTTTTTGTCCTCATGTCTTAATGTTGAGTAAGTGTCTCTTGGATAGTCGATTCTGGTGCTACAGATCACATGACTGGCTGCTCTAAATATTTCTGTTCCTATAGTCCATGTTCAGGGAATCAAAGAGTCAAGATAGCAGATGGAACTTTTTCGGCAGTGGCCGAGAAAGGTCTATTGTTATTCATCCAATATTACACTTCATGATGTTCTTCACGTTCCTAAATTGTCTGTAATCTTCTTTTAGTCAGTAAATTTATTTATGATCAAAAGTGTCAAGCTAATTTCTCGTCATCTGGCTGTCTGTTTCAGGATTTGACTTCGGGGAGGACGATTGGCAATGCTAAGGAAGTTGGTGGACTCTATTTTTTTGACACTGGATATGACTCAAGTAGGCAATCCCGGAGAACTTGTCTCAATTCTATTTTTGTTCTTTGATTCGAGTGAAATAATGTTATGGCATTATCGTCTAGGACATCCAAGTTTTCATTATTTAAGACACTTGTTTCCGAAACTTTTTTCAATAAAATCCATCTTTATTTCAGTGTGAGATTTGTGAATTTGCGAAACATCGTCGCACTTCTTTTTCTACTCAACCATATAAAGCCACTAAACCCTTTACTATGATTCATAGTGATGTTTGGGGCCCATATCGGATTAAAACAGCAACAGGAAAGAGATGGTTCATTACTTTTATTGATGATCACACATGTGTTACTTGGGTGTTCTTACTTCATGACAAGTCTGAAGCTGAAACTGTGTTTAAAAACTTTTACAACATGATATTAACACAATTTCAAACACAGATTCAGATTTTCAGAAGTGATAATGGTAAGAATATTTTAACCAGATTTTAGGGATTTTTTTACTGAAAAAGGCATAGTTCATCAAAGTTCCTGCACTAACACTCCACAACAGAATGGAGTTGCAGAAAGGAAGAATAAACATCTCTTGGAAGTTGCTCGGTCTTTAATGCTTTCAATCTTAGTTCCAAAATATCTATGGGGTGAGGCAATTCTGACAGCCACATATTAATCAACAGAATGCCTACAAAAATTTTAAAATTTCAAACCCCGCTGGAGCAACTTAAGAGTTGGTTTCCTTCTTCACGTCTCACTTATGATATTCCCTTAAAGTTTTTGGATGTACAACGTTTGTTCACATTCATGGAACAACAAGGGCAAATTAGATTCCCGGGCAAGAAAATGTGTTTTTGTTGGGTATCCTTCCACTCAAAAGGGATACAAATGTTTTGATCCACTCACAAGGAAGTTTTTTGTGTCCATGGATGTTACTTTTTTTTAAAACAAACCTTTTTTCTCAAACACTCATCTTCAGGGGGAGACATTAAGGGAAGATTCGAACGATGACTTGTTAATTTATGATATTGTTCATGTGCATTCTATGAGTCAAAATGATACATCTAATAAAGGTAAAGAATCTGAAACCATTTTTGAAATGAGAGGGCCGAACATTGTGATAATACTGAAATAGATGGAACAATTAAGGATGTCTTAAATAGTGAAAATAGGGATAATGGTCCTTTAACCATGCCATTACAGAGTGAAGCTCAGAAAGAGAACGAGATGTGTGCGAGGCAAGGTGGAATTGAGTTTAAGGGAAAGTCTATAAGAGAAAGTATCCAAGACAGGAAGATAGAGTTCCCGATCCGAAGCAGAGCCAAGAGCCTGAACCGATGACAAATCTGGAAAATGAAGCTCAGTCAGGTAATTCTCTGTCCGAACCACAAAAAATTGTGTCCAATCTAGAGTCTCTTGTCGAGTCAAATACATCTGTTGATTTACCCATTGCCCTTAGGAAAGGTACTAGATCATGCACTAAACATCCTATTTATAACTTCCTATCATATAAGAGCCTGTCTCCTTCATTTCAAGCATTTACTTCAAAGTTGTCCTGTGTCACTATTCCAAAAGATATACAGAAAGCTCTAGGTGTTCTAGAATGGAGGGAAGCAGTCCTTGAAGAGATGAGAGCTCTGGAAAAGAACAAAACTTGGGAAATCACAGAGCTACCTAAAGGAAAAACCTTGGTTGGTTGCAAATGGGTGTTTACGGTGAAATATAAGGCTGATGGCTCTCTTGAAAAGTACAAAGCTCGGTTAGTTGCCAAAGGATTTACCCAGACCTATGGCATAGACTACTCAGAAACTTCTCCCCTGTTGTCAAACTGAATACTGTGAGAGTAATCCTCTCCCTTGCGGTCAACCATGAATGAGGTTTGTTCCAACTGGATGTTAAAAATGCATTCTTAAATGGAGATTTAGAAGAGGAAGTGTACATGGAAGCTCTTCCTGGTTTTTCTCACAGATTTGGTGAAAAGGTCTGTAGGCTTAGGAAATCTTTGTATGGACTCAAGCAGTCTCCTAGGGCTAGTTTAAGAGATTCACGAAGTTTGTGAAGAGTCAAATTTCGTACAAGGACAGTCAGATCATATTATGTTTATAAAGAAATCACGTGATGGGAAGATGGTAGTGTTGATTGTTTATGTCGATGATATTATTCTCACAGGTGATGATGTTGAAGGCATAGTGTGAGAATATTCGGTTTGTTACCGAATTCTTATCTTTCTATATATAGATTAGTTGATTGTTTCCCAATTGTATTTTGGGTAATTGATGTACAGCTGTATAGCTGATTTTAGGGAATTAGTTTCTAGTTTTCTTTTAGCACTAAAAGTTGTGTATAAATATACTTGTATTGTATCATTCGAATATATGAAAATACAATTAGTTTTCCCTAAAACACTTTCATGGTATCAGAGCCTTAGCCTTCTTCCCCGAAAATCATAGCTTTCATCCCGAAATCTGCCCAGTCCCACTTCTCGTCTGCCCAGTCCCGAATCTGCCCAGTCCCACGTCTTATCTGCCAGTCCCGAACCTTCATCCCACTTCTCGCCTGCCTAGTCCCGAAACCTGCCCAGTCCAGAGGAGGAGTTTTCGGCAGACCAGAGAAGGAGTTTTTTTGTTGGCAGATTTTTCGGGCCAGACCAGAGAAGGAGTTTTTCGGCACCAGAGAAGGAGTTTTTTCGGCAGTTTTCTTCCAGATAGTTGCTCTTCCGACAATGAGTTCAGAGAAGGAGATAATGGGCGCTACTAAGGATGGTTCTTCCCTCTCCACACCCAGTCCAGTCATATCGACAGTGGCTGCTCAGTCTTCGGAGAGGGATCATCACTGCAGATTACAAATCACAGGTTAGATGGCAAGAACTTCCTCCAATGGTCCCAGTCGGTTTTGATGGTGATTCGAGGGAGAGGAAAATCGGCTACATCACAGGCGAAGTCCAACGGCCCAATCGACAGATCCGACGTACGGTAATTGGGAACTTACTAATTCTATGTCATGGCATGGCTGATTACTCCATGGAACCCCATATCAGCCGTACCTACCTGTTTCTTCGCACCGCCAAAGCTATTTGGGATGCCGTAAAGGAGAATTATTCGGACCTTGAAAATGCTTCACAGGTTTTCGAGATTAAGAATAAGCTCAAGGATATTCGGCAAGGCAGTTGGATATCACGAATATTACAATGAGTTGCAAACTTTATGGCTGGAATTGGATATGCATTATGAAGCTGACTGGGGTGATCTCGACGGCACATGAAGTTTAAGAAACATTTAGAGAAAGAACGGCTGTATGACTTTCTCGCTGGGCTCAACAAAGATCTTGATGAGGTAAGAGGACGAATCCTAGGCCGGAGACCATTACCCTCCATCGGAGAAGCTTTTGTTGAAGTGCGTCGAGAGGAGAGCGACGTCGGGTGATGCTCGGAGAGAAGAGGGACTCGTCTGTGACTTCTTCCGGTGAAAGACCTACTGAGACCACTGCCCTTGTCACTAAGAGTAATGTTAACCGACCTCATAGTGATCAAAATCAACTCAGCGCCCACGGTGCTCCCACTGTAACAAACTTGGCCATACCCGGGACCGATGTTGGGATATTCATGGACGACCACCGATGCGAGGCCAAAGAAGCAGCCTCAAAGCAAGGGGTTTCAAGCCGCTACAGGTGAAAAAACAGAAGAAACCAGTAATGGGATTTCTCTGAACCAAGATCAACTGGAACAACTCGTCAAACTTCTGAAGCAGCAAACCGTGACCAATCCCACGACAGCAACAAGCAGTTTTGCTCATCAAGGTACTGCCTTTCATGTGACAAATCCAATTCCTTGGATACTTGACTCTGGCGCTTCCGACCACATGACAGGTAACTCATCCCTGTTTCACTCTTATACTCCATGTCACGGGAGCTCAAGAGTGAAAATTGCAGATGGAACATACTCTTGTGTTGCTGGAAAAGGATCTATTCGGCTGTCCGAGAAACTTGTCCTAAACTCCGTACTCCATGTTCCAAAACTAGCATGCAATCTGGTGTCTATAAGCAAACTTACCCATGACCTTAATTGCACTGCTAATTTTTCTGTCACTTCTTGTCACATACAGGAGCAGGGATCGGCGAGGATGATTGGCATTGCTGAGGAGGATGGTGGACTCTACTATTTCAAGAATAATGAGTGTACGAATAAACAGGCTGCAATCGCTGAGAATGTATCTTCTGCTTCCAATAAAGATGTAATGATGTGGCATCGTAGGTTAGGCCATCCCAATTTTCATTACCTTAAACGTTTGTTCCCAGATTTATTCAGTAATAAAAATCCAAGTTCTTTTTACTGTGATATTTGTCAATTAGCCAAACACACACGTACATCATATCCTGCCAAACCTTATATAAAATCACATCCATTCCTCCTAATTCATAGTGATATTTGGGGACCCTCTCGTGTTAAAAATGTTACTGGGACTAGATGGTTTATTACGTTTATTGATGATCACACCAGAGTCTGTTGGGTCTATCTTTTTAAAGAAAAAACCGAGGTCTCACAAATCTTTCAAAATTTTCACTCCATGATAAAAAACCAATTCCACACCAACATTAGCGTCTTAAGAACCGACAATGGAACAGAGTATTACAAAGCCATCTTAGGTGATTATCTAGCAACCAATGGTATAATTCATCAAAGTTCCTGTTCTGATACACCACAACAAAATGGTGTAGCAGAAAGGAAAAACCATCATTTACTAGAGGTTGCTAGAGCCCTTCTGTTTACTATGCATGTTCCAAAGTACCTCTGGGGTGAAGCCATCTTAACTGCTTCACATCTTATAAACAGAATGCCTTCAAAAATACTCCAATTTCAAACCCCTATGTCTGTTCTTCTGCAAACTTACCCAATGTTTCGTTTTTTCTCCTCTGTTCCTTTAAGGGTGTTTGGCTGCACAGCATTTGTCCATGTCCATTCTCACAACCGTTCAAAACTTGATCCGAGAGCAACCAAGTGTGTTTTTGTTGGATACTCTTCCACACAACGTGGGTATATATGCTACTCACCCTCTCTTCGTCGTATGTTTGTGTCAATGGATGTTACCTTTCATGAAACCCAATCATATTTCCCTGGCTCCCATCTTCAGGGGGAGATTCTTGGAGAAGATGGTTCTTGGGATGAATTTGATTCCCCAACACCCTTACCTTCACCACAGCCTATCTTGCCTTACATACCGAAGTTGTCACCACCTTTGCCCAACCCGAACCCAACCGAACCTATTATGCCGCATTATAACAAAATATTGGAAACTGAGGAACAAAACTTAGTGGGGGATAACTCCCAAATACCCCAGTTACTTGTTTATTCGCGCAGGAATCATTCTCGGAATAGCAGCAAGCCTGATGCCCAACAAGGTCAAATGTCTGAACCGGTCCCTCTCCCAGATCCAGAGTCTTCTAGTGGTTCGGGTGATACTGACTTCAACAACAGTTCAGATCTGGATTTGCCTATTGCCCTCAGGAAAGGTACACGGTCATGTACACAGCACCCAATCTCTAATTATGTCTCATATGAGAAATTGTCTCCCAGTTTTTCAGCCTTCACCACTACTCTTACGGGTATTCAGATACCAAGAGATATTAGGGAGGCCCTTGCAGATCCCAAGTGGAGACTAGCAGTTCATGAGGAAATGGGAGCTTTGAAAAAAAATGGCACATGGGAGATTGTGAAGCTGCCTAGCGGGAAGAAAACTGTGGGATGCAAGTGGGTGTTCACGGTCAAGTTTAATACAGATGGTAGTGTCAACCGGTACAAAGCAAGATTAGTTGCCAAGGGTTTCACTCAATCTTATGGTATAGACTACAAAGAGACATTTGCACCAGTAGCCAAACTCAACTCGGTAAGAGTCCTCTTGTCTCTAGCAGCTAATCTTGATTGGCCACTTCAACAGTTAGATGTAAAAAATGCATTCCTAAATGGAGACTTGCATGAAGAGGTGTATATGGATCCGCCTCTAGGATTCACAGAAGAAGGAAAATTGGTGTGTAAGTTGAAAAAATCACTTTATGGCCTTAAGCAGTCCCCGAGGGAGTGGTTCGAGAAGTTTACTCAAGCTGTGAAGGAACGGGGATTTGTACAAGCTCAATCTGATCATACAATCTTCTACAAACACTCTAAGGACGGCAAAAGAGCAATCCTTATAGTATATGTAGATGATATAATTGTTACTGGAGACAATCAATCTGAGTTGGAGTCCTTAAAAGCGTATCTTGCAAGCAAGTTTGAGTTGAAGGATCTAGGTACTCTCAGGTATTTCTTGGGTATGGAAGTCGCCAGGAGTAGCTCTGGAATTGCTGTTTCTCAGAGGAAGTATGTGCTCGATCTTCTCCAAGATACAGGCATGTTAGGGTGTAAACTAGCTGAGACACCTATGGAGCCTAATGCCAAACTTGGGATTGATGGTGGAAAGAATATTGATCAGGAGTCGTATCAACGATTAGTGGGTAGGCTTATCTATTTATCACATACTCGTCCTGATATAGCCTTTGCGGTAAGTGTTGTTAGTCAGTTTATGCACTCACCCAAAGAGAGACATCTTGAGGCAGTTTATAGAATCCTGAGATATCTGAAAAAGACCCCCGGAAGGGGATTGTTCTTCAGAAAGGGTGATCACAAGGCTGTGGAGATTTATACTGATGCAGACTGGGCAGGTTCTTCAGTGGACAGAAGATCGACATCAGGATATTGTACTTATATTTGGGGCAATCTAGTAACATGGAGAAGTAAGAAGCAACCAGTGGTAGCTAGAAGCAGTGCAGAGGCAGAGTTTCGAGCATTAGCACATGGTATGTGTGAGGGGATTTGGCTTGGTAGACTACTGGATGAGTTGAGGATCTCAAGTAATTCTCCTATGAAGCTCTACTGCGACAACAAAGCTGCTGTTAGTATTGCCCACAATCCAGTTCATCACGATCGAACAAAACATGTAGAGGTGGATCGTCATTTTATCAGAGAAAAAATTGACAATGGAAGCTTCTGCATGATATACATTCCGACTAAGGAACAGACTGCCGACATCCTAACGAAGAGTCTCCACAAACCGAATTTCGAAGACATGGTGCACAAACTAGGAATGACAAACATTTACATTCCAGTTTGAGGGGGAGTGTGAGAATATTCGGTTTGTTACCGAATTCTTATCTTTCTATATATAGATTAGTTGATTGTTTCCCAATTGTATTTTGGGTAATTGATGTACAGCTGTATAGCTGATTTTAGGGAATTAGTTTCTAGTTTTCTTTTAGCAACTAAAAGTTGTGTATAAATATACTTGTATTGTATCATTCGAATATATGAAAATACAATTAGTTTTCCCTAAAACACTTTCACATAGAAGAGTTAAAAAAGCAACTGTCCTCTGAGTTTGAAATCAAGGATCTTGGTCAACTCAGATATTTCCTTGGCATGGAGATTGCAAGGTCAAGACAGGGGCTAGTAGTCTCACAACGAAAATATATTTTGGATCTCCTAGAAGAGACTGGGATGACAGGATGCAAGCCTTCAGACACGCCTATAGAGTTCAATTCCAAGCTGGGAGAAATAAAGGAAGGAGTACCAGTAGATGTAGGTCGATATCAGCGCTTGGTAGGGAAGCTGATTTATCTATCCCATACTCGCCCAGACATTTCATTTGTTGTTAGTCTGGTGAGTCAGTTTATGCATGCTCCCTATCAGGAACATCTGGAAGTAGTGTACTGAGGTATTTGAAAGCTACTTCTGGGAAAGGACTTTTTTTCAGGAAGAACAATCAACGTGGGGTTGAAGTTTATACAGATGCAGATTGGGCTGGTTCGGTAACTGATAGAAGATCTACCTCTGGTTATTGTACGTTTGTGTGGGGAAATCTAGTAACCTGGAGAAGCAAAAAACAGAGCGTAGTAGCAAGAAGTAGTGCTGAAGCTGAGTACCGAGCGATGGCTCAAGGTGTATGTGAGATTTTATGGGTGAAAAGACTTCTGAGTGAACTTGGCAGACTAGTTGAACTTCCTATGAAGTTGTTCTGTGACAATAAGGCAGCTATCAGTATTGCGAATAATCCAGTTCAACATGATAGAACTAAACATGTTGAGATCGACAGACACTTTATCAAGGAAAAACTTGAAGAAGGAGTTGTTTGTGTTCCATTCTTGCCTTCCAGTCAGCAGATTGCAGATGTCTTCACCAAAGGGCTCCTAAAGCAAAATTTTGAGCATTTTGTAAGCAAGTTGGGCATGATGAATATCTATGCACCAACTTGAGGGGGAGTGTTGGCAGTAATTTAGGAGTTTTTTATTTTTAGGAAAGTTGTTCTTTTTATTTTTAGGAAAGTTGTTCTTTGGCTATTTTTAGAAAGTAGTTTAGGGTTTTAGTCTTTTCTTCTTCCCTATAAAAAGGTCCTGTACTGATTTAATCAAGGTAGAAAAATAAAGAACTCTTTTCAGCCCTAATACACGCTTACAATAAGAATGATGCTTTGTTCACACGAAAGAAAAATAAGAATACAAGGAAAAGAAGAGGACGAGCCCTAGTCAAGAGCAAGAACACATAACATAGAGACACACACACACACACACACACACACAACTACTAGAAGCTACTCCATGGCACTTTATCTTCAATACCGGCAAACTGCTAACGTCAGAAGCAGTTATCACAATTAAGCCTTTCACAACGTCCTTGCATTGGAAGAAAATCGTAATAATTGTAGATAATCTTACCTGAACTGTTAATATATCCAAATGCACAGCATTGATTTCACTTTTACTTCCGAAACACCATTCAAAAGTATTCTGGACAGTTATATGAACGATGTCCAGCTGCAAGTAGCTGCAATTCAGAAATGCAAAGTACTATCACAACACTGATACAGAAAATTCTCCATGCAACAAGTAGAAAAGGATGATAATATATGGACTTTAAGTTTCTAGCATGAACTTACTCAAGGCTGTCAGTTCTTCTGGGCATTACAATTATGGGCTTTCTAAGGGAAACATCCAACTTCACCGCAGGTGATCCTTCAATTTCACTAGTTGTAAACCACTTCTCTGAATTTGTTTGTTGATCTTTTAGTTTGACTGCTCCTTTCGAATTGTTTGGAACAAGGCCCATAAAGTAAGTAACAACCTACATAGCATTTTGAATGCATTATAACCAACAACCCAACCAACCCGAATATGACTAGTTTAAGAGTATATATATGATAAGAAAATCAACGATTGTTTTACCTCCTGTATAAACCGATTCAGATATACAATGCGTACTTCTGAAAGCTGTCCAAAGAGGCTATAGTCATAACCTTTGTAGTCTTCATCATCAATGCTGAATGAAGTAAAAACCAACTGCAAGAAAATGAATAAATGAAAAACTACCATGAAAAACTGTAAAAACAACCATTAACAAAAATTACAAGAAAACAAAATAAAAGATATGCTAAGAAACACCTTATCTTATATGACACATTTGCTATGCTATGTGTAAAAGTCAAATAACAAGAAATAATAAGAAATGTGTCAAAAGGAGCTTAAAATGAAACAACTACTTGATAAGGTGTTGCTAAGAACACCGTTACAATTGTAGCATACTTTCCAACCTTACCTTTAACCTCCTCTTTCTTTCTCAAAATCAGAGCTCTCAGATCACATCATTTTGAATGGGGTTTGTCAAAAGTACCAATATTTTGAGAAGCCAAGATGTTGGACAACTCATATCTCAAGTAATAAATACACATCTTAAGTTGTGCGCTTCAAAGTACTCTTGCTCACAGGAGAGCAATAACCAGAGTTTATACTTCAAGTTAAACTTTAGTCTTTCAAGTTTAGTCTAACGTCAGCAACTCTGTCACAGAAATGGATAGACTGTGGCGAAAGGATCCTTTTGCACGTACTGAGGTTCATGGGGTGTGATGTGTGTTTGAAGTATGGGGGCAAGGTGAAATAAGTAATGGGGACGTAAAAATTTATCCTTGCAAACTTCAGGACAGTTCCAGAAATTCTTACTTATGTGTGTGTGTGTGTGTGTGTGTGTGTGTGTGTGTGTGTGTGTGTGTGTGAGAGAGAGAGAGAGAGTACCTCAACAAATGAACTGCCCCCAGGATTTCTCATGTCACAAGCCCAAAAATACATATGATTGCTTGGAAGACTGTCATCACTAATTCTAAGATTACCCAGGGCTGCTTTAATACTGAAAGAGGATGGGAACACCTGGAACACAAATAAACGCAATAAAAATCAGCAGAATAAATTCTATAAGAAGAGGAAAATAGTGGAAAATTACAAGAGAACTTTCATTGTGCGTACCTTGATATCCGTGAGCAAACTATCTTGTGAAAGACTTGCAAGTTTGGTTCCATCTTCATTCATCAACAAAATCTGAGCACGCTTCATATTCAGTGTAATATTAAATATAACTCTAGACTTCCCTTTCCCTAGCAAACCTTTAAAAACATCCTCCTGAGTAGTTGTTGACTGAAGATCGTCAACCACATTGTCTTTAGAGATGCCACGTTTCACAACTGCTCCGGAAGAATTGTCACTGAAAGATTCACAGCCTTCATCATCTATGTTAATGGCATTAACAAATTCCATAATGGCAAGAACCATGGGTCTACGACAAAAAAATGACAAGGTAGCTAGGGTGACAGTGACCTGAAATGACAATTGATGAAATAACTAGTCAGACAGCCATGTGTTAAACGAAACACAGAATTAAGCTTTAGCTAAAAATAAGTAAATAAATTAACAGTAAGAAACACGCATACCTGTGTATCTATATTATTATATCTGGGGGAGTTTTGGTTGCAGATGACTATCTGAGCTTTCACAAAACTGTCCAGTGTATCAGTGAGCTCAACATCCTCCTTGGTCGTTTGAAGGACATCTCTCGGGAGTAGACCAGGAATATGGGTAAAGCTAGGGAGCTTAAAAAATAAACTTTCAGATCTGAGCAACTTCTGGTCACTAAGATTCCCTGAAGAGGTTCTTGGTGACTGCATTGAATAATCAACAGAATCAGCCAAATTCTCTGGTGCCTCATAGAACTTATCATCTCCCTCACTTGTCTCTACATCATTGTTGCCAAAACTCTGATTTCTAGTATCATCAAAGGTCGAATAGGCATCTGTATCACCAATAAATGATCTCGCAACATAACATGGTTGAGATGCACCGCTACAGGAAACCAAATCTTCGATCTCCAAAGATTTCAAGACAGTGCCAATGAACATGTCATTTTCTCTTAGTGATACCTCAACCTGTTATTTGAAAAAAAATATTTACAATAATAATAATAAATTAAAAAAAATTAAAACTTCAAGAATAGGAAACATAACACTTAAACAGACACGATAGAAAAATTGGCACCTGACCACCAATAGCTCGAAATTCGAATGAGCGACTCTCTTCAGCTAGGAGCACCTTCAAGAAGCTGCTGTCAGGCTAGAAAAGACCAGTTCATCAGTCAGAACTGTCCACTCCAAAAAAAAAAAAAAAGGGTATCACTATGCTGTTTAGGGTTACCTGATGGCTATAACTGAAGCAGACCTTCAATTCATCAAGAACACCAGTAATAAATATTCTCTCCACCGCGAATAGATCAAGTGCATCATTGCTGTCATTAAGCTCAGTGTCTGAATCATCAGCATCTGATGAAGTTTCAGATAGACTAGTTAACGGAGCAGAACCCTGCAAGTAAACCTTTGTAAGAGCTTTCTTTTCATTTTCCTTGTAGTACTACAAAGTTAAGTCCAGCCATAATTTGCACAAGACTAATATGAAAATGTAATCCATCAAAAACTAGATTTGTTTACAAACTAATCAAAGATTCTTAAAGTCGTCATCTTTTAAGTGGCTTCTACACAATTGAAGAGACTATCACGTTAACTTTATATTGCATTGTAGTTCTTCCAAAGCATTAACAGGTCCTTTTCAAGATTCTTCTAGTTTCCAATAGCTCTCATCTTAATATATAAATACAAAGTGGGTCTCTCATCAATATTAATAATAATAATAATTGCTACAATTTCTGTTGATTGAAACAAATGTTAACATTAGGAATGAGATAGTTTAAAAGTTTCAGAAAGATGGCAACGACTTGTTCTATATCTGCACAAAGCAATAGAAAGGGGGATTGGGCTCGCATGTCCCCTTACTCATGTTCTCATGTCCCTCCACTAATATTATGCCACGTCAATTAAAATAGTTTAACTGACATGACATTTCAATTGATGTAACATGATGTTTTAACATTGACATGGCATTTTAATTCACATGAGATGAAATTATTGGAGATTATTGGAGAGACATGAAAACGGAATGGGAAGAAGGGGACGTAGAAGTAGGATGCAAGAAGGACAAGAGCCTATCCCCTTCCCTACCAATAATCCTCTATCCTTTCTCTTCCACTTCTTTCCCGATATCCAAAATATACTGGTTGAAGAATTATAAAGAAGCCAATTAACAACACAACAGAAGAATCTCTTCACCTGAAACATATGTGTCACTCATTCTCCCATTAAAATTGAAATTTAGAAACCGAAGACACAACTTCATAATTACGGGAAGACAACAAAACTGACAAAAAACACAGAAACCATAAAATGATACAAATCCCAACAACCAACAAAAGTTGCAACCTAATATCAGACTTGGCATTCCCCCCGTTTTCTGTACATGGTCTTTACACATTAATGAGCATAAACCGGCACATGATATAAATTTAAAATTTCAATAAATAAATTTTCACGCAGGGTTACCAGTGCCACTTACCGATGCACGGTAGATGGCCCCTTGCAAACGATTCTGCCAAGTCTTACATGAATCATCCGAATCACATCGCAAAATAAGTGCATTTGCATCCTCAATAACCTATTTGGAAGCGATTAAGTCACATCAAACACTCTCAATGTTCAAAGGACAATTTAGTAGGTAATCTTGGATGATTAAAATGCAGTAAGAACCTTGTTGTCAGAACGTGCACTGTCACAAATAGCCAGTACATTATCTGCATCACCAACAATCTCTGGCGGAACTCGAAATCTATGCTTTCCTCGTAAACTACAATTGCATACCGTAAAAATATTAATTACTTAAAATACGAATTGAATATACATCACATAATTCTGTGAACTTCGATTAAAATCCTTAAAACCACTAAATTATGTGAGATGCACCAAATAAAATACTGTTAGTTTACCAATTCTCCCAAAAGCTTAAGCTGTTAGGAGGTGGGCCAACAATAGTTTTATATTTCAACACTCCCTCTCACATGCAGGCCAGACAATGGGCAAACGTGCAGACAAATATTAATTTTGAAAGTCCAACATAAATTATAAGAAGCCCAAAACATATTAAAAGCCCAACACGCAATGATAATAAAGGGTTAAATAGTGCTATTACAGGGGTTCGAACTCAGGACCTCCTTCTCTGATACCATGTTAGTTTACCAATTCTCCCAAAAGCTTAAACTGTTACGATGTGGGCCAATAATAGTTTTATATTTCAACAAATACTTCACTAACAAAAGTGGCCCTTAAAACCTGATATACTGCTTGTATGATTTAGCGCCAGGGTTCTCAAGTACATAGAGAAAAGGCCCAACTAAGCAAAGATATCGCCGCTGCCACACTGCTTCTCTATTCCCCACACCCTGTCATAGGAATATTTAACCAAAAAAAAAATTTTTAAAACATAACGAAATGGATAAACAGAATAATTCTACGTACTTTCACAAAAACCTAGCATGGGACACAAAAAAGGGTGAAGAGGATGGACAGAAAGAAAGAATGAGACCTTGCGAGTAAGGGTAGACAACCACCCCTCAAAATCAGCTTGATTCCAAGGTCGAAAGGAATCTGAGTCCTCATTATCCTCATCCTGAAATAACTTTGCTATTCGCATCAACCGATGATATCGTGCTGGAGAAAAATGAAACCCAAGCGAAGGTAGTTGTATCGCAAGTCTTGTTGAAGGATAGGATGGATTCTCTAGTCGAATCTGAATAAGATGACATGATAACAGGATATTAGGAGAATAAAGATCCAGAAAAAGAAAAGCACGTGACATTAAAAACTCTAGTTATACCTGTTCAAGCTTTAAGACCACCCCACATTTATCAATAACAGGCAACAAACTAGTATAATTTAAGTGGGCAGGAGGAGTAGATTTATTTGCAGCAACTTGGCTCCAGTGATAGTCTCCATCAACCAGAAAAGCAGATACATCCCTTAAAACACAATTAAACTGCAAATACATGTCCAACTCCTTGGATGATTCAAAGTCATCCTGCAACATTTTACAACATTTAGCAGTTGAGATTTACAATTTTCCCACTTAACTAATAAATATTAAAACGATTGTTTTCTGCAACAACCTCTGTATGAATCAATAAATTTCCCAAGTCAAGCATGAGTTTCATGGAATGCTTATTGTCAGGACAAAAATCTGTTGGAATTGTGATCTTGGGAGCAGCAATATCAAAGTCCAACAGAAACCTAGCAAAAGACAAAAAATGGAAAAAACTCATCATGGAGATTACATGCAAAATCAAAGCAGCATCCATCTCACAACATATTCAGATATTCCAACCCAAATGGAACGTACACAGTGCACTCAAGACAACAAAAATACCTGGATTGGTCTTTCAATGCTCTGTTCACTTGTTGCTGAGCAGTGCGCTTGACTCCATCTATCGTCATCTAGGAAAGAATGTGAAAAATGAAGAAAGTTAGAACACCAAAGTTGAAATCAGTAAATTGCCAAAGCATACATGCTGAATCAGAACAAGAAGCGCCACCAAATCCTATGCCACTAACGTATTAAATTATAAGCCTGAAACATATAGAAGACCAGACATGTTAAAACAATTTGGGCAAGTGCAAAGTTCACTCAAGACCTCCTCTAATAGACTAATACAATATTAGTTTACTAATTCTCCCAAAAGCTTAAGCAATTAGGAGATAGGGCAACATTAGTTTTGTGTTTTAATACAATATTTCCAACCATCTACTAATTAAACCAAAACGTCCTTATACAATCATCTTATTCAATCAAACAGTTGAGACGCTGAATTCCAGCAAAACTTGGCGAGCAGGAAAAGAAACAATGTAATCGTCTTTCAACTACTGCCATAAGGTATGAAAATAAAATAAAGAAAAGAACATAAACCTGCAAAGCTGAAGCAGTTTCCAAAGCAAGGGTCTGACTAACGGCAGTATTACTTTGAAAAAATTTGATAACTTGGTCGACAGTATCCTTCAAATACTGTAAAAGAATGTAATCCGATCAGTGAACTAGCACATATTGAAGTACAACGAAAGGAAATATGAAGTAGAACCATACAATCACGTAACAGGGTGAAGCTTTGGCAACCATGCTCCAATCAACTTTCACATCAAAAGGCTTATAGCAGAAAACCCCAGTTAAAGAATCATACGCTGTTGCACTCTGCATAGGGTGGGACAAAGATGAGCAAATTTAAAGTTACAAAATTTCAAGAGATGTTGTTTCAGATATTAATGCAATAACATTACCTCAGCAAGGAGACCATTTGGTGATGATACCCTATATGACCCCAGTTTCACGTCAAAAACTTTTGTCTCTGGATAAAGCTTTATCAAGCAGTCTAGGCCTTCACATGATAATTCAGCAAGATACTCGTTGGACCCATCAATAAGTTTAGTAGCACTATGTTTCATGTAAACATTTAAGGAAGTCTGAAGAGCATCCGCCTTGTCATTTATTATATCTGATTGATTATCATCACCTTCCTTATACCCAATGATTTTATTTAGCCGTTCCCAATCTTCCTCACTGAAATGAAACGGCTCAGTTTCATCTTTAATGGGCTGATTATCCCTGGAAAGAGTATGCAAAATATTACATGACATTACCTCAAAAAAATAATGATAATAATACATGACATAAACTGTAAGGAATTATCGCATAAAAAGAGAGTTTCAACTGCACTAGCCACAACTAAGGCAGCAAAAGCTTTTACCTTCCAAACGACCACCAGGAACTTTTAGTTTTCTCTTTCCTTGACTGGAGGTCAGATTTTGCTGACTGTGCTACAAACTTGTGAGCCAGCATCCTGCAGAATACCATACTCAATAAAAATACTTCGACAAAAAGGCTAGCATACTAAATCTCACTGTGAAAAACAGAAAACAAAAAATGTAAGTCTAGAAAAGACGTCCATTTCAGTGCCTGTACCAATGCCAAAAGAGTAGAAAATTTACAAGGATAAATACAAACTGCCACTTGGGTGAATTATCTTTATGCATTCATGCCTTCATAAAAGATTGCAAGAGAAAAAATGGTAGGGCACACTAGAAGGAAAAAATTGGTTAAATATATGATGGCGAACCTAAGCTCATAGATGCAGCTAAATGCCAGTGATGAAGTTGTGAATAATATGTAAGACCACCAATTCCAACAGCCAAGTACCATCATTTCTCATGTAGAAGTTTGTCTAGATGAACCAGAAGACACATTGATCAAGGTGGATTACATTTTCTTGTTCATTCCCAAGTGTATTATTGCAGAACAAAGTTAATTCGTACTTCCAAAATTTGACTATAATTTATCTTTCTCAAAGGAGAAGTTTTCAAAAGGTTAGAAGGAACCATGAGTAGGCAAACATTTGAAGAAGAAAAGTAAACAAAGTTCACTACAAACTCTAAAAGAAGATAAAAATAAGTTGAAATTTGCTATCCATGATCTACATCTTAAACAATCGTAAAATATTAGCTTGTCTAAACTAAAGACCACCAACGCATCCCCATATTATATAATGCTAACTCCATAAAATACACGTCCCTGTGCATGTCCCTTTTATATTTTCATTATTGGGGTAATGCATACGTTCCATATGCATGCATGCATCCACATGTATTTGTATAAAGTTTGCGTATTAAAGCTGAAGACGACTTGAGATGTCAAGGTTGGCCCAAAAACTATGCTTTATGTAGTATACTAAATATTCATCACAAATTAATATTAATGCATTTATGATTAAAAAAATACCTCCACTGAAGTATGAGTTCCATAACAAGTTCACGATCCATCTTCTCAATGTCTTTATTTAGTATACTAAATATTCATCACAAATTAATATTAATGCATTTATGATTAAAAAAATACCTCCACTGAAGTATGAGTTCCATAACAAGTTCACGATCCATCTTCTCAATGTCTTCATTGTCATCGACTATTAGCCGACCGGGCTCAGATTTAAGTAGTGAAGCATACAGAGAGATATATTCTTTACGTAATTTTGCATACCTCAAAACTTGCTCCCATGGCAATTTTCCACTGCCACGAAGATGATAATATAAGTAAATATGACCATATACAAAAGCACTCGAAAAAAGTATTGCACAACTCAGAGATTTGGTACATTACCATTTCGAATTTCAAATTAGAATGTAAACAATCCAGGAAAAATATATATATATATATATATAATTAAAAGTAGCTAACAACATAGATCCTTTGCCTTTGTTTTCTTAGTTGGTAAGTTATTTTCTCTGATAATAGCACTCTTAACAAGAGTCATCATGCAAACAAACAGTTAATAGGAAAACCTAATTCTTGTTATTAGGAGAATAGAGAGAGACACACACACACACACAGAGATAAAGTTACCTTCCTGTCTTCACCTCGTCAGAAACAGCTTTGTATGCATACTTCCACCAAGACCGAGGATCAGATTTCACAGGGACATGCGGACGAAAATGAGCATACTTCAAACGTTGATTAAAGGCTGCAAAATTGTCGGCTAATTTCAAAATATCCCTATATCCATCCTGCGATCAGAAGATACCCAAAATTTTCAGGACCAACCAAAACATGCCTCCCAGTTCCACAGCTCAAAGCAGCAGCATAAGAATGAACCTTAGGTAAACAAAGAGTGACATCATCCAAATTCACATCTGCTTTCTGTAAAGGTTGACCGGTATCAGCAAATTCGTTCACCCGTAGTTTTGCATACTTAGCATTTCCTGTCACTGGTTCCAGAATATAAGTGTGTTTCTTGACAAGTCTATTCGCAGGTTTGCCATCTTTAGTACCATTTCTAAAAACCTGAATCAGTAAAAGATATAATTAGAGTTCCATGCAACGAATATGTTGCCTATATGTATATGTGATCAAAGGTATACGTTACAGGAGGTCTACCTGAACCCACTCTGAAGGAAGCAGATCATCCCATGACTTATCGATGTGCCATGGGACGATATCAGAATCCAAATAAAGTGCAAGGCGGTCAAGTTCAACAGACTGAAACAGTAAGGAATCATGATATCAGAAGCAAGACTATAAGGACCAAATTGGTGGGTTTATTCCTAATGAACAAAAAGTGCTAGCTGTTCTCTCTCTCTCTTAAATAATCGGTTTCTGAGTGCTACAGCTGATATTTCTGGAATATACACTAAAGCAACCGTACAGGAAGTAATAAAATAAATAAATAATAAGCATTTAATACTATCTGGCAGTCAAAACTATATCATTTGTGAGTTACAAAACAGGAGTTAGAAGGAGGCAGTCAACAGTTTCTTTTGTAGCAGCAGAAGCAAAAACTATAGATGAAGAATTTTGTTGTTTTGTCTAATAATTTACAAGTGTGTCTTTCAGATTATATGGTTGTGAGTCGATTATATGGTTGTGAGTCTTGTGACCTTCTAAAGTAAACAAAGTGCAAACTCATGCACCAACACGATTGCTACTACATCAAGTCATATTCTACGAGGAACAAAAGTATGACCTTCTGTATACGGTCTAGTGCACCACCAGTAACAAAAGTTTCCTTCCCGCTGTCGTCAACTGTCACAGCACTGAGTTTCTCCAAGGTTATGCCTGCTGCAAAAGGGTGGCCAGGATTGCTAGAAAATAGAAGGTTCAAACAGAGATTAAAAAATGTAAAGTGTAACAATTTAAAAAAATAAAAAAAAAAGGTCCTGCACACCTCTCTGTATCTTCGTATCTGACATGAATGTTTGAAATTGAAAGCTTCAGATTTCCGACTATTGTGCTGATAAGGGAACCCAACCATGATTTATTCTTCAAAAGAAAAAAGACATTTGCATGCATAAGACAAGGTATAATAATGACTTTTCTTCTGATAAGAGAAAATATTTTATTTAAAAAGATAGTCAGGTAGAACCAAATAAAAGCGAACTCATTGCTCCTCTTAGCCAAAAGCAACAAACACAAAGACACATTAAATTATATTTTACAACTGAAGAAGATAATTAAAGAAGGGAAATAAACATCTGAGACTAGTCTTCGAATATTCAAGAATTTGCTTGTAGTACAAAACTGCAAAATAAGTCATATAATTAACAGGGACCACTTCCATAACACCTTGGCTCTAACATCCAGCCAAAAGAGATGCACAACTTTGGCCGAATGAACCAACCAAAAATCATCAATAAGGGAAACCACAAGTTCAAGGTCACCTCATAATAAATCTTCTTTTCCAAACAGAATAAAATGCATACAAATTCACAAGCTTGGATGTACCATGTACATGTACAATTTGGAATGTGTGTTAAATTACGCAGCAGACTAAATAACTTAAAACTTTTTTTTTTTTATGGAATTGGAAAATGAGACCATTGAGTAGAAAACATCAGTACTAGTATGGACAACAAGGCAAGAACAGAACAATTAGTTATTTGTACATCGAATGTATACACTAAAATACACGTCATTTATCTGTGCGTCACAAAGAGTCACCATGAAACATCCAGTCATAGATGCACATTATTCTAGTTTTAGATAGATTGACAAGAGAATTATGACAGATTATACCATTTCAGATTTTAGTTGCTGTGTCCTTTCCAACAGCTTCATTTCCATTTCCTAATTGCAAGAAAAGACATTTAAAGGGTTATTTAAAGGTAAAAAAAAATGTAGAAAACAATGCACACATCAATGGGTCGTCTTACCCGCACTCTGTTTCTCTTAGCTTCCTGGATGGCATCCTCACTAGACCCTTTAACTTGTGTTGCAGGTTCAGCTAATAAAAAAATGCGATCCAGATGAACTAGAACTGGATCTTGACCGAGCCTGCTCCACGGAACCTTTTAAAAAAAAACAAATATCACAAAAATTTTATCAGAAACATGTTATTGTACCTAGTATCACAAAGAAACCCTTTTTTTTTTTTTCCAAAGTCTTACAGAAATGTTGTAAATATTAAAGCCTAAAACTTTTGAAGTAAATTATGAAGTTGATCTCTGCCATAAGAAAATTCTACAAGAGCAAATCTCCTTTCAAACTACTACTCAGGCATTTGCATGTTGTTGTCCATTTTTCCAAGAAACTAATCATAAAGCTAGGTTTTCTTTTTTTTTTAGGTATCATAAAGCTAGTTCTGATTCTCCTGAATAAGCTAGAAAATTAATACACAAACTAATTTCAAGAACGGAAATGTATTAGAAGAGGAAAGAACACGACAAGGAAAACATTTATGTTTTGTCAAAATAAAGAATACAGTTTAAAACCAAACAGGAAGAAACAAACTGAATTATGGACAGTTTCTCCGCTTCATCAAATGATCCAGCATAGGACAGCAGCATAAAGGGCTTAAACTACAAGCACGATGGTTAGAGATGCAACTTCAAAAAAGTATGCAGTCAAATATCTCAACCATCAAGACCAAACAATTTCAACAAAATATAATGCCAACTCATGAACCAAAATAGATGCAAACCCAACATACCTTAAGTTTCACCGAGCCAAGAAATCCAGCCTTAACCTTCACAGGCAACTTTAAGGCATTAAGTGCCTCCGGCTTCAGCTGCATGTTTGTTAGCTCCACATCACCTGTTTCACAGGCAGGCAAAACCACAACTTCATCAACAAAATACATAATAGATGATAAAGACTTAGGCTCACTGCTAAGTTAATGGTTATAAAAATTGCATATTAAGCATTAACCAAAGAAACGGTAGGGTGATCTAAGACCAGAATATCCTTGGAAGTGCGGCTGTATATCTGTCAGGCGATTTGTGTTCACCTCTCGAAACTCATTTGACTGAACTAAGGCTACCCAGCATTGCAAGCAAATAGAGAGCTCCCACCCGTTCAAGTCGTTCTGCCCCAACCTCACTAACTAACATACGATACCACTTCACCAAACGGCCAAAAAAAAATTTTCAAAAAAGCAAGAATTTTTGTTAAAAACCCTGATGGGGCTAGCTCAGCGGGTGGGATGGGAGGAGAGGAGGTTTGGGCAGGAGCTCCCGGGTATGTGTTTCTTTCCATAGAACTACTCTGTAAGAATTTTGACCGTCAAAGTATCAAGTCCAATTACATCCATATTTGTTGTCGCATTTTCACTGGCAAAAGCTAAGTACTAATCCTTAAACCTATGAAAATGCACCCAAGAACTTAAAAATTCCCATCTCAGCCCTCCACTTTTTCTCATCATAGCAGCCACAATCTACTTCTACTTCTCACACCGCACGACAACTCCAAACCTTGTTTCAAACGAGCAACAAGCTCGTTCCACTTTCAAAATCAAATGATTCGACCATGCAAAGAAACATTTTGATTTCGACCAACTACTACTACTTCTCACACTGCAAAACCAACTCCAATCCTTGTTTCAAACAATCAACAAGCTCTTTCCACTTCCAAAATCAAATGTTCCAACTACGTAAATTAACGTTTCGATTTCAAAAGCAAAAAAAAAAAAAAAAAAAATCTATCACACTAACCGAATTCAAACTACTTCAATCGCAAAACAACTGAATTTCAATTCCGAAATCGGAAACATTTCCAACTCAAAATTCCACCACACTAACAAAATCCAGACTGATCCAATCGCGTCAGAAAGATTTCCAGTGCAAAACCCAAACTACTCCAACCGCAAAAAAACAACTGAACTCCACTTTATCCTACTGCGAATTCCAATTCCAAACACACTACCGAAATCCAAACCATTTCAGTCGCAAAAACAACCAAACAACAGGAAAAGAGTGAGAGAAAGAGAACGAGAACCTTGCCAAACGCTGATCTTGAGGGCTTCCTTATTGAGTCCTCTGACGTAGTTCCCAAGGTACCTCTGCAAGAGGTACGCCACCTGATCCTCCAACATTTTTTCCGATCAGCAGCGATCGCTGTCACAACTTCCTCATTTCTGCACTGATTCCCAAACTGCAAAAAAAGCAACACCAAAAAAAAAATTTTGCCAAAACTTCTCAGAGAAATTCCTACACTGTTTTGTTCCTCCGTGGAGTTCCAATTACAAAGGACGTTAGAGAGAGAAAGAGAGGAGAGAGAGAGAGAGAGCGCGGGGGATATTCGCAGCTTTGCGGCACGGCTTTTTAGTCCGAGAACACGCTAGACTCTCTCGGTGCGAGTCTACGGTACAATTCCTCGACGATGATTTTCTGACCAATGGTTGCTCGGCACGTGGAGTTCAAGTTTTGGTTTTAATGAAAGTCAACGAAAGACGGTTGCGTGGCAGGGAAGAAAGGTGTGAGATTTTCTTCGTATGCGCACCGGATTTTAACCGCGAGTTGACATGGCGTTTTGACTATGGGCCCTATCATGGAACAGGGAAATTGCGAAACTGCCATTGTCATCCAAACGGCCGTGAAGGGCTCGCTGACGTGTGAATCTTTGGGGAATGGGATGCGGCTGTTACTTTACAAGAAGACGTGCAAGTCGGGACCTGGTACCCGTGGCCCGTTTAGAGTCCCATTTACATTTTGTCTCCTTATCTTAGTGTTATCTGGAGCGTACACTTCAATTCAACTAGGACGTATTTGGTTTGTAAGTTTGAATTAAGATTTTTAAGTTTAGTTTGAATTAAGTTAAGTTGAGTTTAAAATGTGTGTGTTTGGTAAAAAATTTGAGAGAAAAAGTTTAGTTTGAGTTGATTGTTGGTGAAAAATTTTGAGATGAAAAGTTTAAAAAAACAAGGACCTTGTTTGGATGTTAAGAAATTGAGTCAAATAATTTTTTGGGTTTTTGAGAGGGGAAACTTATCTTAATTCCAACTGAACGGTATTTTTTTTCTCAATTTATGTGTGGTATTTCAAAAAGTTAGCAAATTTGATAACTACAATATTGAAAAATTAACACTATTAGTTAACTGCTTGTTTCCTCTTGATCATATTGTTCAATGCTTACTAGCATAGTACATTTTTTCTAGCAGCCAGTTGATACTCATTAACCACATATTCAGATTAGTACAACAAACAGGAAATTGCCCAGTAGAAAAAAAAACGTAGTGGAATGGAATGCAATTGCCTCTTGTAACATTCTAGCATCATGGCACGATCCCTCATACCCGGCCAACATATATGTGAATTTCATATCGAACGAACAGGCCGCTAATATATTCTGTGAGTGATACCCTTTTCGATTAATCCAGGCATCCGCATTTTCCCGGATCGGCACACATGGGACGTGTGTGCCGTCTATAGCGCCAATACAACCTGCAAAATATAAAGATATTTGAATGTTAATACCATCACAACATCGTTACATAGTGGCTACCAAATCTGTCTCACGATGATATGAAGTAATCGGGATGGATAACGTACATCAAACCATAGTCGGTATTTGTACCCGTGCTCCATAATCAATGGTTGAACTGATGTGTAGTCAGGGAGTTTGATAAATTCGTCTTTCAGCGAACAAATAACCAATAATACCGTATAGAACAACGCGATGTTGTTTCTTTTGAGTGTTGGAATAAATATGAAATTTGTCGGTTTGTAGCGCCTTGTGCACAAATGGATAAAAATATGAACAACTACTCGTCTACAGTCATGTTATACGTTGGCGCTAATAATGACCGACTACTCAATAGGTTACTGAGTGCTCTGAATGTGTCTGCTTTCACACTTATCATTACTTGACATATTTCTGGATGTCCATTTAATATCTCTTCAACCCGCATTCTACCAGTTAGGCTTGAATTATGCATCGGTACTAGATTCTTCGCTGTTACGCCGACCGATAGTCGCGGCAACCACTGCCATTGCAAGCATTGCGTCGATGTCGCGTTTACCGTTTTCAGACTCATGGTCGTCATCGTCATGGTGGGGGCCGGAACCGTGCGCGTTCATGTTGATATTGCCGTTCTCGACTATATTTGCACTATATGTCCTGTAACAGATAAATTTTCCACAAAACAGGTTGCATTAGTTCGAAATCCGTGACATAGTGGTATAAATCTCGACAATGCAACATAACATAACATACATAAACACGTTAAGTGCATACATAATGTTCAAGTAAGTTCCCCTAACAAGACAGCAAGTGTAAATTGTACATTACATTACTAAATAACGCACAACTAAATGCATAAAAACAATAATAGCATAGCGTCGATGTTATCGGAAAGTGAAATGAAAGAAAATACAATAATTTGGAACACATATGTGGACTCAATTAGCTGGGACGGCTGCGGTTGACAACGGAGTGAATATGTTCCTTCTATCATATCGTCGAGCTGGCAGAATGGACCCTATAGATGCTGATGAGAATCAAAGTAGTGCCACATCACGTCCGATGTTCTGGTGGAATACCATCCCTTCATTATGTTCATGCAATGCAGAATGCCATCCTTTTGGACTGATTGTTCGCTATCACCGCCAGAATGTGCTCGCCCTCGGAAATAGTGGACGATCTCCTGCATGGCCGAGAAAGTCATCTCGTCGTCACGTCCCTTTGCTTCCTCTTACCCGCACTTCCACGAGTTTGGGTTGTACCGGCAACGTCGGGCAATTGCCCAGTGTTAGATTGCCGCCCACCTATGAGGGGGGACAGGTCTCCTCTAAGGCCGGATCTGTTCAGAGGTGTCAAAGTTGAAAGCGTAGTCAGCGGATGAAGCATTCTCACCCTCATCGTAACTGATCCATACCCCGATGCGCCTGCGGCATGGGTTTTTTGAAATACGTTGTAATACAATTCCTTATTGCGAAGGCCCTCGTAGCGAAGATGCTTGCATTCCTGATTAAACTGCAAATAGAAAATGATGAACATTGTAATACAATACTCTATATGTTTGGTAAATATAATAAGCAGGTCTTATATTCAAAAATTAGAATTACATTGATGAAGCTCTGCCATGCCTCATCCGAGCAAACAACTCTATCGGTATTCGGATCATATCCTAGCCCGGTGTTGGATTACAAGAGCTTCCAACCCTTATAAACCTTTCTCATCCGCTCTTTTTTTTTGAGATAAAGTACGGCCCAACGCGGGAACGCCACCGAACTCAGCGTTAAACTCCTGGGCCCATATGTCATATATCTGTTTGCTGGGAGTCCTACGGCATTGCATGACAAGAAGTCATCCAATTTCTCGAGTAACCGTTTTTCCTTGACGGGGTTCCAAACATACGTCTCACCCGAAGCTTTACGGGGCATTTCCTTAATATTGCGAATACAAAAAATGAAAGAAGATACAATAATTTAAACGTGTACAATACGCAAACGAAGTTATGGGAACAACAATTGCGAACAACATCGCCGCGTATAAGCATCGAAACTAATTTAGCACAAATTACAAACAAACCGAACTCCCATCACACCAGCCTGCGTGTAAACAATGAATCAATTTTCGAAGCATTTAAGAAAGCCTACCAAGGTATTCGAGTTCGAGGCAGAGGAAGAATAAATGGTGGAGGACGCCGGATCAGGACAGGAAGCAATGGGTCGCACCAATGCTTTCCGAATGCGAAA
>CM046372.1:29682847-29899177 GCA_025413025.1 Ficus hispida
TTTTTATCTTCTTTTAGAGTTTGTAGTGAACTTTGTTTACTTTTCTTCTTCAAATGTTTGCCTACTCATGGTTCCTTCTAACCTTTTGAAAACTTCTCCTTTGAGAAAGATAAATTATAGTCAAATTTTGGAAGTACGAATTAACTTTGTTCTGCAATAATACACTTGGGAATGAACAAGAAAATGTAATCCACCTTGATCAATGTGTCTTCTGGTTCATCTAGACAAACTTCTACATGAGAAATGATGGTACTTGGCTGTTGGAATTGGTGGTCTTACATATTATTCACAACTTCATCACTGGCATTTAGCTGCATCTATGAGCTTAGGTTCGCCATCATATATTTAACCAATTTTTTCCTTCTAGTGTGCCCTACCATTTTTTCTCTTGCAATCTTTTATGAAGGCATGAATGCATAAAGATAATTCACCCAAGTGGCAGTTTGTATTTATCCTTGTAAATTTTCTACTCTTTTGGCATTGGTACAGGCACTGAAATGGACGTCTTTTCTAGACTTACATTTTTTGTTTTCTGTTTTTCACAGTGAGATTTAGTATGCTAGCCTTTTTGTCGAAGTATTTTTATTGAGTATGGTATTCTGCAGGATGCTGGCTCACAAGTTTGTAGCACAGTCAGCAAAATCTGACCTCCAGTCAAGGAAAGAGAAAACTAAAAGTTCCTGGTGGTCGTTTGGAAGGTAAAAGCTTTTGCTGCCTTAGTTGTGGCTAGTGCAGTTGAAACTCTCTTTTTATGCGATAATTCCTTACAGTTTATGTCATGTATTATTATCATTATTTTTTTGAGGTAATGTCATGTAATATTTTGCATACTCTTTCCAGGGATAATCAGCCCATTAAAGATGAAACTGAGCCGTTTCATTTCAGTGAGGAAGATTGGGAACGGCTAAATAAAATCATTGGGTATAAGGAAGGTGATGATAATCAATCAGATATAATAAATGACAAGGCGGATGCTCTTCAGACTTCCTTAAATGTTTACATGAAACATAGTGCTACTAAACTTATTGATGGGTCCAACGAGTATCTTGCTGAATTATCATGTGAAGGCCTAGATTGCTTGATAAAGCTTTATCCAGAGACAAAAGTTTTTGACGTGAAACTGGGGTCATATAGGGTATCATCACCAAATGGTCTCCTTGCTGAGGTAATGTTATTGCATTAATATCTGAAACAACATCTCTTGAAATTTTGTAACTTTAAATTTGCTCATCTTTGTCCCACCCTATGCAGAGTGCAACAGCGTATGATTCTTTAACTGGGGTTTTCTGCTATAAGCCTTTTGATGTGAAAGTTGATTGGAGCATGGTTGCCAAAGCTTCACCCTGTTACGTGATTGTATGGTTCTACTTCATATTTCCTTTCGTTGTACTTCAATATGTGCTAGTTCACTGATCGGATTACATTCTTTTACAGTATTTGAAGGATACTGTCGACCAAGTTATCAAATTTTTTCAAAGTAATACTGCCGTTAGTCAGACCCTTGCTTTGGAAACTGCTTCAGCTTTGCAGGTTTATGTTCTTTTCTTTATTTTATTTTCATACCTTATGGCAGTAGTTGAAAGACGATTACATTGTTTCTTTTCCTGCTCGCCAAGTTTTTGCTGGAATTCAGCGTCTCAACTGTTTGATTGAATAAGATGATTGTATAAGGACGTTTTGGTTTAATTAGTAGATGGTTGGAAATATTGTATTAAAACACAAAACTAATGTTGCCCTATCTCCTAATTGCTTAAGCTTTTGGGAGAATTAGTAAACTAATATTGTATTAGTCTATTAGAGGAGGTCTTGAGTGAACTTTGCACTTGCCCAAATTGTTTTAACATGTCTGGTCTTCTATATGTTTCAGGCTTATAATTTAATACGTTAGTGGCATAGGATTTGGTGGCGCTTCTTGTTCTGATTCAGCATGTATGCTTTGGCAATTTACTGATTTCAACTTTGGTGTTCTAACTTTCTTCATTTTTCACATTCTTTCCTAGATGACGATAGATGGAGTCAAGCGCACTGCTCAGCAACAAGTGAACAGAGCATTGAAAGACCAATCCAGGTATTTTTGTTGTCTTGAGTGCACTGTGTACGTTCCATTTGGGTTGGAATATCTGAATATGTTGTGAGATGGATGCTGCTTTGATTTTGCATGTAATCTCCATGATGAGTTTTTTCCATTTTTTGTCTTTTGCTAGGTTTCTGTTGGACTTTGATATTGCTGCTCCCAAGATCACAATTCCAACAGATTTTTGTCCTGACAATAAGCATTCCATGAAACTCATGCTTGACTTGGGAAATTTATTGATTCATACAGAGGTTGTTGCAGAAAACAATCGTTTTAATATTTATTAGTTAAGTGGGAAAATTGTAAATCTCAACTGCTAAATGTTGTAAAATGTTGCAGGATGACTTTGAATCATCCAAGGAGTTGGACATGTATTTGCAGTTTAATTGTGTTTTAAGGATGTATCTGCTTTTCTGGTTGATGGAGACTATCACTGGAGCCAAGTTGCTGCAAATAAATCTACTCCTCCTGCCCACTTAAATTATACTAGTTTGTTGCCTGTTATTGATAAATGTGGGGTGGTCTTAAAGCTTGAACAGGTATAACTAGAGTTTTTAATGTCACGTGCTTTTCTTTTTCTGGATCTTTATTCTCCTAATATCCTGTTATCATGTCATCTTATTCAGATTCGACTAGAGAATCCATCCTATCCTTCAACAAGACTTGCGATACAACTACCTTCGCTTGGGTTTCATTTTTCTCCAGCACGATATCATCGGTTGATGCGAATAGCAAAGTTATTTCAGGATGAGGATAATGAGGACTCAGATTCCTTTCGACCTTGGAATCAAGCTGATTTTGAGGGGTGGTTGTCTACCCTTACTCGCAAGGTCTCATTCTTTCTTTCTGTCCATCCTCTTCACCCTTTTTTGTGTCCCATGCTAGGTTTTTGTGAAAGTACGTAGAATTATTCTGTTTATCCATTTCGTTATGTTTTAAAAATTTTTTTTTTGGTTAAATATTCCTATGACAGGGTGTGGGGAATAGAGAAGCAGTGTGGCAGCGGCGATATCTTTGCTTAGTTGGGCCTTTTCTCTATGTACTTGAGAACCCTGGCGCTAAATCATACAAGCAGTATATCAGGTTTTAAGGGCCACTTTTGTTAGTGAAGTATTTGTTGAAATATAAAACTATTATTGGCCCACATCGTAACAGTTTAAGCTTTTGGGAGAATTGGTAAACTAACATGGTATCAGAGAAGGAGGTCCTGAGTTCGAACCCCTGTAATAGCACTATTTAACCCCTTTATTATCATTGCGTGTTGGGCTTTTAATATGTTTTGGGCTTCTTATAATTTATGTTGGACTTTCAAAATTAATATTTGTCTGCACGTTTGCCCATTGTCTGGCCTGCATGTGAGAGGGAGTGTTGAAATATAAAACTATTGTTGGCCCACCTCCTAACAGCTTAAGCTTTTGGGAGAATTGGTAAACTAACAGTATTTTATTTGGTGCATCTCACATAATTTAGTGGTTTTAAGGATTTTAATCGAAGTTCACAGAATTATGTGATGTATATTCAATTCGTATTTTAAGTAATTAATATTTTTACGGTATGCAATTGTAGTTTACGAGGAAAGCATAGATTTCGAGTTCCGCCAGAGATTGTTGGTGATGCAGATAATGTACTGGCTATTTGTGACAGTGCACGTTCTGACAACAAGGTTCTTACTGCATTTTAATCATCCAAGATTACCTACTAAATTGTCCTTTGAACATTGAGAGTGTTTGATGTGACTTAATCGCTTCCAAATAGGTTATTGAGGATGCAAATGCACTTATTTTGCGATGTGATTCGGATGATTCATGTAAGACTTGGCAGAATCGTTTGCAAGGGGCCATCTACCGTGCATCGGTAAGTGGCACTGGTAACCCTGCGTGAAAATTTATTTATTGAAATTTTAAATTTATATCATGTGCCGGTTTATGCTCATTAATGTGTAAAGACCATGTACAGAAAACGGGGGGAATGCCAAGTCTGATATTAGGTTGCAACTTTTGTTGATTTGTATCATTTTATGGTTTCTGTGTTTTTTGTCAGTTTTGTTGTCTTCCCGTAATTATGAAGTTGTGTCTTCGGTTTCTAAATTTCAATTTTAATGGGAGAATGAGTGACACATATGTTTCAGGTGAAGAGATTCTTCTGTTGTGTTGTTAATTGGCTTCTTTATAATTCTTCAACCAGTATATTTTGGATATCGGGAAAGAAGTGGAAGAGAAAGGATAGAGGATTATTGGTAGGGAAGGGGATAGGCTCTTGTCCTTCTTGCATCCTACTTCTACGTCCCCTTCTTCCCATTCCGTTTTCATGTCTCTCCAATAATCTCCAATAATTTCATCTCATGTGAATTAAAATGCCATGTCAATGTTAAACATCATGTTACATCAATTGAAATGTCATGTCAGTTAAACTATTTAATTGACGTGGCATATATTAGTGGAGGGACATGAGAACATGAGTAAGGGACATGCGAGCCCAATCCCCCTTTCTATTGCTTTGTGCAGATATAGAACAAGTCGTTGCCATCTTTCTGAACTTTTAAACTATCTCATTCCTAATGTTAACATTTGTTTCAATCAACAGAAATGTAGCAATTATTATTATTATTAATATTGATGAGAGACCCACTTTGTATTTATATATTAAGATGAGAGCTATTGGAAACTAGAAGAATCTTGAAAAGGACCTGTTAATGCTTTGGAAGAACTACAATGCAATATAAAGTAACGTGATAGTCTCTTCAATTGTGTAGAAGCACTTAAAAGATGACGACTTTAAGAATCTTTGATTAGTTTGTAAACAAATCTAGTTTTGATGGATTACATTTTCATATTAGTCTTGTGCAAATTATGGCTGGACTTAACTTTGTAGTACTACAAGGAAAATGAAAAGAAAGCTCTTACAAAGGTTTACTTGCAGGGTTCTGCTCCGTTAACTAGTCTATCTGAAACTTCATCAGATGCTGATGATTCAGACACTGAGCTTAATGACAGCAATGATGCACTTGATCTATTCGCGGTGGAGAGAATATTTATTACTGGTGTTCTTGATGAATTGAAGGTCTGCTTCAGTTATAGCCATCAGGTAACCCTAAACAGCATAGTGATACCCTTTTTTTTTTTTTTTGGAGTGGACAGTTCTGACTGATGAACTGGTCTTTTCTAGCCTGACAGCAGCTTCTTGAAGGTGCTCCTAGCTGAAGAGAGTCGCTCATTCGAATTTCGAGCTATTGGTGGTCAGGTGCCAATTTTTCTATCGTGTCTGTTTAAGTGTTATGTTTCCTATTCTTGAAGTTTTAATTTTTTTTAATTTATTATTATTATTGTAATATTTTTTTTCAAATAACAGGTTGAGGTATCACTAAGAGAAAATGACATGTTCATTGGCACTGTCTTGAAATCTTTGGAGATCGAAGATTTGGTTTCCTGTAGCGGTGCATCTCAACCATGTTATGTTGCGAGATCATTTATTGGTGATACAGATGCCTATTCGACCTTTGATGATACTAGAAATCAGAGTTTGGCAACAATGATGTAGAGACAAGTGAGGGAGATGATAAGTTCTATGAGGCACCAGAGAATTTGGCTGATTCTGTTGATTATTCAATGCAGTCACCAAGAACCTCTTCAGGGAATCTTAGTGACCAGAAGTTGCTCAGATCTGAAAGTTTATTTTTTAAGCTCCCTAGCTTTACCATATTCCTGGTCTACTCCCGAGAGATGTCCTTCAAACGACCAAGGAGGATGTTGAGCTCACTGATACACTGGACAGTTTTGTGAAAGCTCAGATAGTCATCTGCAACCAAAACTCCCCAGATATAATAATATAGATACACAGGTATGCGTGTTTCTTACTGTTAATTTATTTACTTATTTTAGCTAAAGCTTAATTCTGTGTTTCGTTTAACACATGGCTGTCTGACTAGTTATTTCATCAATTGTCATTTCAGGTCACTGTCACCCTAGCTACCTTGTCATTTTTTTGTCGTAGACCCATGGTTCTTGCCATTATGGAATTTGTTAATGCCATTAACATAGATGATGAAGGCTGTGAATCTTTCAGTGACAATTCTTCCGGAGCAGTTGTGAAACGTGGCATCTCTAAAGACAATGTGGTTGACGATCTTCAGTCAACAACTACTCAGGAGGATGTTTTTAAAGGTTTGCTAGGGAAAGGAAGTCTAGAGTTATATTTAATATTACACTGAATATGAAGCGTGCTCAGATTTTGTTGATGAATGAAGATGGAACCAAACTTGCAAGTCTTTCACAAGATAGTTTGCTCACGGATATCAAGGTACGCACAATGAAAGTTCTCTTGTAATTTTCCACTATTTTCCTCTTCTTATAGAATTTATTCTGCTGATTTTTATTGCGTTTATTTGTGTTCCAGGTGTTCCCATCCTCTTTCAGTATTAAAGCAGCCCTGGGTAATCTTAGAATTAGTGATGACAGTCTTCCAAGCAATCATATGTATTTTTGGGCTTGTGACATGAGAAATCCTGGGGCAGTTCATTTGTCGAGGTACTCTCTCCTCTCTCTCTCCTCTCACACACACACACACACACACACACACACACACACACACACACATAAGTAAGAATTTCTGGAACTGTCCTGAAGTTTGCAAGGATAAATTTTTACGTCCCATTACTTATTTCACCTTGCCCCATACTTCAAACACACATCACACCCCATGAACCTCAGTACGTGCAAAAGGATCCTTTCGCCACAGTCTATCCATTTCTGTGACAGAGTTGCTGACGTTAGACTAAACTTGAAAGACTAAAGTTTAACTTGAAGTATAAACTCTGGTTATTGCTCTCCTGTGAGCAAGAGTACTTTGAAGCGCACAACTTAAGATGTGTATTTATTACTTGAGATATGAGTTGTCCAACATCTTGGCTTCTCAAAATATTGGTACTTTTGACAAACCCCATTCAAAATGATGTGATCTGAGAGCTCTGATTTTGAGAAGAAAGAGGAGGTTAAAGGTAAGGTTGGAAAGTATGCTACAATTGTAACGGTGTTCTTAGCAACACCTTATCAAGTAGTTGTTTCATTTTAAGCTCCTTTTGACACATTTCTTATTATTTCTTGTTATTTGACTTTTACACATAGCATAGCAAATGTGTCATATAAGATAAGGTGTTTCTTAGCATATCTTTTATTTTGTTTTCTTGTAATTTTTGTTAATGGTTGTTTTTACAGTTTTTCATGGTAGTTTTTCATTTATTCATTTTCTTGCAGTTGGTTTTTACTTCATTCAGCATTGATGATGAAGACTACAAAGGTTATGACTATAGCCTCTTTGGACAGCTTTCAGAGTACGCATTGTATATCTGAATCGGTTTATACAGGAGGTAAAACAATCGTTGATTTTCTTATCATATATATACTCTTAAACTAGTCATATTCGGGTTGGTTGGGTTGTTGGTTATAATGCATTCAAAATGCTATGTAGGTTGTTACTTACTTTATGGGCCTTGTTCAAACAATTCGAAAGGAGCAGTCAAACTAAAGATCAACAAACAAATTCAGAGAAGTGGTTTACAACTAGTGAAATTGAAGGATCACCTGCGGTGAAGTTGGATGTTTCCCTTAGAAAGCCCATAATTGTAATGCCCAGAAGAACTGACAGCCTTGAGTAAGTTCATGCTAGAAACTTAAAGTCCATATATTATCATCCTTTTCTACTTGTTGCATGGAGAATTTTCTGTATCAGTGTTGTGATAGTACTTTGCATTTCTGAATTGCAGCTACTTGCAGCTGGACATCGTTCATATAACTGTCCAGAATACTTTTGAATGGTGTTTCGGAAGTAAAAGTGAAATCAATGCTGTGCATTTGGATATATTAACAGTTCAGGTAAGATTATCTACAATTATTACGATTTTCTTCCAATGCAAGGACGTTGTGAAAGGCTTAATTGTGATAACTGCTTCTGACGTTAGCGGTTTGCCGGTATTGAAGATAAAGTGCCATGGAGTAGCTTCTAGTAGTTGTGTGTGTGTGTGTGTGTGTGTGTGTCTCTATGTTATGTGTTCTTGCCTTGACTAGGGCTCGTCCTCTTCTTTTCCTTGTATTCTTATTTTTCTTTCGTGTGAACAAAGCATCATTCTTATTGTAAGCGTGTATTAGGGCTGAAAAGAGTTCTTTATTTTTCTACCTTGATTAAATCAGTACAGGACCTTTTTATAGGGAAGAAGAAAAGACTAAAACCCTAAACTACTTTCTAAAATAGCCAAAGAACAACTTTCCTAAAAATAAAAGAACAACTTTCCTAAAAATAAAAAACTCCTAAATTACTGCCAACACTCCCCTCAAGTTGGTGCATAGATATTCATCATGCCCAACTTGCTTACAAAATGCTCAAAATTTTGCTTTAGGAGCCCTTTGGTGAAGACATCTGCAATCTGCTGACTGGAAGGCAAGAATGGAACACAAACAACTCCTTCTTCAAGTTTTCCTTGATAAAGTGTCTGTCGATCTCAACATGTTTAGTTCTATCATGTTGAACTGGATTATTCGCAATACTGATAGCTGCCTTATTGTCACAGAACAACTTCATAGGAAGTTCAACTAGTCTGCCAAGTTCACTCAGAAGTCTTTTCACCCATAAAATCTCACATACACCTTGAGCCATCGCTCGGTACTCAGCTTCAGCACTACTTCTTGCTACTACGCTCTGTTTTTTGCTTCTCCAGGTTACTAGATTTCCCCACACAAACGTACAATAACCAGAGGTAGATCTTCTATCAGTTACCGAACCAGCCCAATCTGCATCTGTATAAACTTCAACCCCACGTTGATTGTTCTTCCTGAAAAAAAGTCCTTTCCCAGAAGTAGCTTTCAAATACCTCAGTACACTACTTCCAGATGTTCCTGATAGGGAGCATGCATAAACTGACTCACCAGACTAACAACAAATGAAATGTCTGGGCGAGTATGGGATAGATAAATCAGCTTCCCTACCAAGCGCTGATATCGACCTACATCTACTGGTACTCCTTCCTTTATTTCTCCCAGCTTGGAATTGAACTCTATAGGCGTGTCTGAAGGCTTGCATCCTGTCATCCCAGTCTCTTCTAGGAGATCCAAAATATATTTTCGTTGTGAGACTACTAGCCCCTGTCTTGACCTTGCAATCTCCATGCCAAGGAAATATCTGAGTTGACCAAGATCCTTGATTTCAAACTCAGAGGACAGTTGCTTTTTTAACTCTTCTATGTGAAAGTGTTTTAGGGAAAACTAATTGTATTTTCATATATTCGAATGATACAATACAAGTATATTTATACACAACTTTTAGTTGCTAAAAGAAAACTAGAAACTAATTCCCTAAAATCAGCTATACAGCTGTACATCAATTACCCAAAATACAATTGGGAAACAATCAACTAATCTATATATAGAAAGATAAGAATTCGGTAACAAACCGAATATTCTCACACTCCCCCTCAAACTGGAATGTAAATGTTTGTCATTCCTAGTTTGTGCACCATGTCTTCGAAATTCGGTTTGTGGAGACTCTTCGTTAGGATGTCGGCAGTCTGTTCCTTAGTCGGAATGTATATCATGCAGAAGCTTCCATTGTCAATTTTTTCTCTGATAAAATGACGATCCACCTCTACATGTTTTGTTCGATCGTGATGAACTGGATTGTGGGCAATACTAACAGCAGCTTTGTTGTCGCAGTAGAGCTTCATAGGAGAATTACTTGAGATCCTCAACTCATCCAGTAGTCTACCAAGCCAAATCCCCTCACACATACCATGTGCTAATGCTCGAAACTCTGCCTCTGCACTGCTTCTAGCTACCACTGGTTGCTTCTTACTTCTCCATGTTACTAGATTGCCCCAAATATAAGTACAATATCCTGATGTCGATCTTCTGTCCACTGAAGAACCTGCCCAGTCTGCATCAGTATAAATCTCCACAGCCTTGTGATCACCCTTTCTGAAGAACAATCCCCTTCCGGGGGTCTTTTTCAGATATCTCAGGATTCTATAAACTGCCTCAAGATGTCTCTCTTTGGGTGAGTGCATAAACTGACTAACAACACTTACCGCAAAGGCTATATCAGGACGAGTATGTGATAAATAGATAAGCCTACCCACTAATCGTTGATACGACTCCTGATCAATATTCTTTCCACCATCAATCCCAAGTTTGGCATTAGGCTCCATAGGTGTCTCAGCTAGTTTACACCCTAACATGCCTGTATCTTGGAGAAGATCGAGCACATACTTCCTCTGAGAAACAGCAATTCCAGAGCTACTCCTGGCGACTTCCATACCCAAGAAATACCTGAGAGTACCTAGATCCTTCAACTCAAACTTGCTTGCAAGATACGCTTTTAAGGACTCCAACTCAGATTGATTGTCTCCAGTAACAATTATATCATCTACATATACTATAAGGATTGCTCTTTTGCCGTCCTTAGAGTGTTTGTAGAAGATTGTATGATCAGATTGAGCTTGTACAAATCCCCGTTCCTTCACAGCTTGAGTAAACTTCTCGAACCACTCCCTCGGGGACTGCTTAAGGCCATAAAGTGATTTTTTCAACTTACACACCAATTTTCCTTCTTCTGTGAATCCTAGAGGCGGATCCATATACACCTCTTCATGCAAGTCTCCATTTAGGAATGCATTTTTTACATCTAACTGTTGAAGTGGCCAATCAAGATTAGCTGCTAGAGACAAGAGGACTCTTACCGAGTTGAGTTTGGCTACTGGTGCAAATGTCTCTTTGTAGTCTATACCATAAGATTGAGTGAAACCCTTGGCAACTAATCTTGCTTTGTACCGGTTGACACTACCATCTGTATTAAACTTGACCGTGAACACCCACTTGCATCCCACAGTTTTCTTCCCGCTAGGCAGCTTCACAATCTCCCATGTGCCATTTTTTTCAAAGCTCCCATTTCCTCATGAACTGCTAGTCTCCACTTGGGATCTGCAAGGGCCTCCCTAATATCTCTTGGTATCTGAATACCCGTAAGAGTAGTGGTGAAGGCTGAAAAACTGGGAGACAATTTCTCATATGAGACATAATTAGAGATTGGGTGCTGTGTACATGACCGTGTACCTTTCCTGAGGGCAATAGGCAAATCCAGATCTGAACTGTTGTTGAAGTCAGTATCACCCGAACCACTAGAAGACTCTGGATCTGGGAGAGGGACCGGTTCAGACATTTGACCTTGTTGGGCATCAGGCTTGCTGCTATTCCGAGAATGATTCCTGCGCGAATAAACAAGTAACTGGGGTATTTGGGAGTTATCCCCCACTAAGTTTTGTTCCTCAGTTTCCAATATTTTGTTATAATGCGGCATAATAGGTTCGGTTGGGTTCGGGTTGGGCAAAGGTGGTGACAACTTCGGTATGTAAGGCAAGATAGGCTGTGGTGAAGGTAAGGGTGTTGGGGAATCAAATTCATCCCAAGAACCATCTTCTCCAAGAATCTCCCCCTGAAGATGGGAGCCAGGGAAATATGATTGGGTTTCATGAAAGGTAACATCCATTGACACAAACATACGACGAAGAGAGGGTGAGTAGCATATATACCCACGTTGTGTGGAAGAGTATCCAACAAAACACACTTGGTTGCTCTCGGATCAAGTTTTGAACGGTTGTGAGAATGGACATGGACAAATGCTGTGCAGCCAAACACCCTTAAAGGAACAGAGGAGAAAAAACGAAACATTGGGTAAGTTTGCAGAAGAACAGACATAGGGGTTTGAAATTGGAGTATTTTTGAAGGCATTCTGTTTATAAGATGTGAAGCAGTTAAGATGGCTTCACCCCAGAGGTACTTTGGAACATGCATAGTAAACAGAAGGGCTCTAGCAACCTCTAGTAAATGATGGTTTTTCCTTTCTGCTACACCATTTTGTTGTGGTGTATCAGAACAGGAACTTTGATGAATTATACCATTGGTTGCTAGATAATCACCTAAGATGGCTTTGTAATACTCTGTTCCATTGTCGGTTCTTAAGACGCTAATGTTGGTGTGGAATTGGTTTTTTATCATGGAGTGAAAATTTTGAAAGATTTGTGAGACCTCGGTTTTTTCTTTAAAAAGATAGACCCAACAGACTCTGGTGTGATCATCAATAAACGTAATAAACCATCTAGTCCCAGTAACATTTTTAACACGAGAGGGTCCCCAAATATCACTATGAATTAGGAGGAATGGATGTGATTTTATATAAGGTTTGGCAGGATATGATGTACGTGTGTGTTTGGCTAATTGACAAATATCACAGTAAAAAGAACTTGGATTTTTATTACTGAATAAATCTGGGAACAAACGTTTAAGGTAATGAAAATTGGGATGGCCTAACCTACGATGCCACATCATTACATCTTTATTGGAAGCAGAAGATACATTCTCAGCGATTGCAGCCTGTTTATTCGTACACTCATTATTCTTGAAATAGTAGAGTCCACCATCCTCCTCAGCAATGCCAATCATCCTCGCCGATCCCTGCTCCTGTATGTGACAAGAAGTGACAGAAAAATTAGCAGTGCAATTAAGGTCATGGGTAAGTTTGCTTATAGACACCAGATTGCATGCTAGTTTTGGAACATGGAGTACGGAGTTTAGGACAAGTTTCTCGGACAGCCGAATAGATCCTTTTCCAGCAACACAAGAGTATGTTCCATCTGCAATTTTCACTCTTGAGCTCCCGTGACATGGAGTATAAGAGTGAAACAGGGATGAGTTACCTGTCATGTGGTCGGAAGCGCCAGAGTCAAGTATCCAAGGAATTGGATTTGTCACATGAAAGGCAGTACCTTGATGAGCAAAACTGCTTGTTGCTGTCGTGGGATTGGTCACGGTTTGCTGCTTCAGAAGTTTGACGAGTTGTTCCAGTTGATCTTGGTTCAGAGAAATCCCATTACTGGTTTCTTCTGTTTTTTCACCTGTAGCGGCTTGAAACCCCTTGCTTTGAGGCTGCTTCTTTGGCCTCGCATCGGTTGGTCGTCCATGAATATCCCAACATCGGTCCCGGGTATGGCCAAGTTTGTTACAGTGGGAGCACCGTGGGCGCTGAGTTGATTTTTGATCACTATGAGGTCGGTTAACATTACTCTTAGTGACAAGGGCAGTGGTCTCAGTAGGTCTTTCACCGGAAGAAGTCACAGACGAGTCCCTCTTCTCTCCGAGCATCACCCGACGTCGGCTCTCCTCTCGACGCACTTCAACAAAAGCTTCTCCGATGGAGGGTAATGGTCTCCGGCCTAGGATTCGTCCTCTTACCTCATCAAGATCTTTGTTGAGCCCAGCGAGAAAGTCATACAGCCGTTCTTTCTCTAAATGTTTCTTAAACTTCATGTTGCCGTCGAGATCACCCCAGTCAGCTTCATAATGCATATCCAATTCCAGCCATAAAGTTTGCAACTCATTGTAATATTCGGTGATATCCAAGCTGCCTTGCCGAATATCCTTGAGCTTATTCTTAATCTCGAAAACCTGTGAAGCATTTTCAAGGTCCGAATAATTCTCCTTTACGGCATCCCAAATAGCTTTGGCGGTGCGAAGAAACAGGTAGGTACGGCTGATATGGGGTTCCATGGAGTTAATCAGCCATGCCATGACAATAGAATTAGTAAGTTCCCAATTACCGTACGTCGGATCTGTCGGATTGGGCCGTTGGACTTCGCCTGTGATGTAGCCGATTTTTCCTCTCCCTCGAATCACCATCAAAACCGACTGGGACCATTGGAGGAAGTTCTTGCCATCTAACCTGTGATTTGTAATCTGCAGTGATGATCCCTCTCCGAAGGACTGAGCAGCCACTGTCGATATGACTGGACTGGGTGTGGAGAGGGAAGAACCATCCTTAGTAGCGCCCATTATCTCCTTCTCTGAACTCATTGTCGGGAAGAGCAACTATCTGGAAGAAAACTGCCGAAAAAACTCCTTCTCTGGTGCCGAAAAACTCCTTCTCTGGTCTGGCCGAAAAATCTGCCAACAAAAAAACTCCTTCTCTGGTCTGGCCGAAAACTCCTCCTCTGGACTGGGCAGGTTTCGGGACTAGGCAGGCGAGAAGTGGGATGAAGGTTCGGGACTGGGCAGATAAGACGTGGGACTGGGCAGATTTCGGGACTGGGCAGACGAGAAGTGGGACTGGGCAGATTTCGGGATGAAAGCTATGATTTTCGGGGAAGAAGGCTAAGGCTCTGATACCATGAAAGTGTTTTAGGGAAAACTAATTGTATTTTCATATATTCGAATGATACAATACAAGTATATTTATACACAACTTTTAGTTGCTAAAAGAAAACTAGAAACTAATTCCCTAAAATCAGCTATACAGCTGTACATCAATTACCCAAAATACAATTGGGAAACAATCAACTAATCTATATATAGAAAGATAAGAATTCGGTAACAAACCGAATATTCTCACACTATGCCTTCAACATCATCACCTGTGAGAATAATATCATCGACATAAACAATCAACACTACCATCTTCCCATCACGTGATTTCTTTATAAACATAATATGATCTGACTGTCCTTGTACGAAATTTTGACTCTTCACAAACTTCGTGAATCTCTTAAACTAGGCCCTAGGAGACTGCTTGAGTCCATACAAAGATTTCCTAAGCCTACAGACCTTTTCACCAAATCTGTGAGAAAAACCAGGAAGAGCTTCCATGTACACTTCCTCTTCTAAATCTCCATTTAAGAATGCATTTTTAACATCCAGTTGGAACAAACCTCATTCATGGTTGACCGCAAGGGAGAGGATTACTCTCACAGTATTCAGTTTGACAACAGGGGAGAAGGTTTCTGAGTAGTCTATGCCATAGGTCTGGGTAAATCCTTTGGCAACTAACCGAGCTTTGTACTTTTCAAGAGAGCCATCAGCCTTATATTTCACCGTAAACACCCATTTGCAACCAACCAAGGTTTTTCCTTTAGGTAGCTCTGTGATTTCCCAAGTTTTGTTCTTTTCCAGAGCTCTCATCTCTTCAAGGACTGCTTCCCTCCATTCTGGAACACCTAGAGCTTTCTGTATATCTTTTGGAATAGTGACACAGGACAACTTTGAAGTAAATGCTTGAAATGAAGGAGACAGGCTCTTATATGATAGGAAGTTATAAATAGGATGTTTAGTGCATGATCTAGTACCTTTCCTAAGGGCAATGGGTAAATCAACAGATGTATTTGACTCGACAAGAGACTCTAGATTGGACACAATTTTTTGTGGTTCGGACAGAGAATTACCTGACTGAGCTTCATTTTCCAGATTTGTCATCGGTTCAGGCTCTTGGCTCTGCTTCGGATCGGGAACTCTATCTTCCTGTCTTGGATACTTTCTCTTATAGACTTTCCCTTTAAACTCAATTCCACCTTGCCTCGCACACATCTCGTTCTCTTTCTGAGCTTCACTCTGTAATGGCATGGTTAAAGGACCATTATCCCTATTTTCACTATTTAAGACATCCTTAATTGTTCCATCTATTTCAGTATTATCACAATGTTCGGGCCCTCTCATTTCAAAAATGGTTTCAGATTCTTTACCTTTATTAGATGTATCATTTTGACTCATAGAATGCACATGAACAATATCATAAATTAACAAGTCATCGTTCGAATCTTCCCTTAATGTCTCCCCCTGAAGATGAGTGTTTGAGAAAAAAGGTTTGTTTTAAAAAAAAGTAACATCCATGGACACAAAAAACTTCCTTGTGAGTGGATCAAAACATTTGTATCCCTTTTGAGTGGAAGGATACCCAACAAAAACACATTTTCTTGCCCGGGAATCTAATTTGCCCTTGTTGTGTCCATGAATGTGAACAAACGTTGTACATCCAAAAACTTTAAGGGGAATATCATAAGTGAGACGTGAAGAAGGAAACCAACTCTTAAGTTGCTCCAGCGGGGTTTGAAATTTTAAAATTTTTGTAGGCATTCTGTTGATTAAATATGTGGCTGTCAGAATTGCCTCACCCCATAGATATTTTGGAACTAAGATTGAAAGCATTAAAGACCGAGCAACTTCCAAGAGATGTTTATTCTTCCTTTCTGCAACTCCATTCTGTTGTGGAGTGTTAGTGCAGGAACTTTGATGAACTATGCCTTTTTCAGTAAAAAAAATCCCTAAAATCTGGTTAAAATATTCTTACCATTATCACTTCTGAAAATCTGAATCTGTGTTTGAAATTGTGTTAATATCATGTTGTAAAAGTTTTTAAACACAGTTTCAGCTTCAGACTTGTCATGAAGTAAGAACACCCAAGTAACACATGTGTGATCATCAATAAAAGTAATGAACCATCTCTTTCCTGTTGCTGTTTTAATCCGATATGGGCCCCAAACATCACTATGAATCATAGTAAAGGGTTTAGTGGCTTTATATGGTTGAGTAGAAAAAGAAGTGCGACGATGTTTCGCAAATTCACAAATCTCACACTGAAATAAAGATGGATTTTTATTGATAAAAAGTTTCGGAAACAAGTGTCTTAAATAATGAAAACTTGGATGTCCTAGACGATAATGCCATAACATTATTTCACTCGAATCAAGAACAAAAATAGAATTGAGACAAGTTCTCCGGGATTGCCTACTTGAGTCATATCCAGTGTCAAAAAAATAGAGTCCACCAACTTCCTTAGCATTGCCAATCGTCCTCCCCGAAGTCAAATCCTGAAACAGACAGCCAGATGACGAGAAATTAGCTTGACACTTTTGATCATAAATAAATTTACTGACTGAAAGAAGATTACAGGACAATTTAGGAACGTGAAGAACATCATGAAGTGTAATATTGGATGAGATAACAATAGACCTTTTCTCGGCCACTGCCGAAAAAGTTCCATCTGCTATCTTGACTCTTTGATTCCCTGAACATGGACTATAGGAACAGAAATATTTAGAGCAGCCAGTCATGTGATCTGTAGCACCAGAATCGACTATCCAAGAGACACTTGACTCAACATTAAGACATGAGGACAAAAAATGGTTACCCTTTTTTGACACGTAACCAGAAGGATGAGGACAAAAAATGGTTACCCTTTTTTGCCACGTAACCAGAAGGATTAGGATTGACAAGGTTTTGGGATTGAAGGATTTTACAGATCTGCTCTAGCTGTTCCTTCGTGAATGGTTGCACTCCTGAAGAAGACTCCTTCCCTGAATTAGTAACATTAGCTTGGGAATTCCAGTTGTCTCCTGGTTGTTTTTTCTTCCAATTAGCAGGCTTGCCATGGATCTTCCAACATGTCTCGCGTGTATGCCATGGTTTCTTGCAGTAATCACACCACGGTTTCTTGCTACTTTTTCCCTCACCATCACTACTTCTTGACACAAGAGCCGACCCTTCAGATTCATGGGCAGTCTTCCCAATCATTACTTTTCTTCGAGCCTCTTCTCTACGCACTTTAGAAAACACTTCTCTAAGTGAGGGTAGTGGCTTCCTTCCAAGAATGCGACCACGGACTTCATCTAACTCCTGGTTAAGACCAACAAGAAAACTGTACACGCGCTCATTCTCTTCTCTTTTCTTGTGCTTAACACTATCAGCCGAGCACTCCCAATCATTGTCATAACACAAATCCAATTCTTGCCACAAAGTAACAATATCGTTGTAGTAAGTAATAACATCACGGCTGTCCTGCTTGGAACTCCATAGCCTTGTTTTCAACTCAAATATTTGAGATGAATTCTCTAGGTCAGAATACATCTCTCTAACTGCTTCCCAAACATCCTTAGCGGTTGGTAAAAACATGTGTGGTTTGGCGATAGATGGTTCCATAGAATTGATCAGCCAAGCGATGACTAATGAATTTTCAGATTTCCATGTCGCCAACACAGGATCTCCAGTGGCTGGTCTCTCACGTTCTCCCGTTAAATAGCCAAGTTTTCCCCTTCCATCAATGGCTAGCTTTATGGATTGAGCCCATTCTAAAAAATTCTGGCCATTAAGTTTCTGCCCTGTCAATTGGAAGGATGAAACAGAGCCAAAAAAATCACGGCTACTGCCACTAGTGCCGCTGCTGACACAGGGGATCAGGCCACCGCCGCCGCTGCTAGGATTTCCTCCTCTTGCTGCCGATTCCGCACCGCCCTTAGATGCAGCCGACCCATCTCCAGCAGTCGTGGAAGGCCTCTTTTGGCCAGTCATGGCCTGGCGGTAACTCATCTATGCCCAGCCGTTTTCTGACCACAGCTCTGATACCATGTAAGCGTGTATTAGGGCTGAAAAGAATTCTTTATTTTTCTACCTTGATTAAATCAGTACAGGACCTTTTTATAGGAAAGAAGAAAAGACTAAAATCCTAAACTACTTTCTAAAAATAGCCAAAGAACAACTTTCCTAAAAATAAAAAGAACAACTTTCCTAAAAATAAAAAACTCCTAAATTACTGCCAACACTTATAGAAGAAAAAAAAAAGAGTAGTATGTTTGCTATGTAGTGTTTTATTCTTCGTTTGAAGTATTCGATATTTTTGTATATAAATTCTCTATATCCTTGGCATGCTGCAACTGACTGGCTTCTGCTGCAACTATACGAATCTTCTAGTCTTTGTCTGTATGCTTGTTAATCTCCTTCGTTTCGGGGATGTAGGTTGAAGACATCCATCTGAATGTTGGCACTGGTACAGATTTAGGTGAAAGCATAATTCAAGACGTGAAGGGGGTCTCTATTGTGATTCAGAGGTCACTCCGAGATTTGTTTCATCAAATACCAAGCACTGAAATTAAAATCCAGGTAGTTCATTGTACTTTTCACATTCATTGAGCTGATTTGTGAGGCAAAGGAAAGCGCTTTGTTCCTTCTCTATGATTTTCTTTATTAGAGATAATTACGTCTGACAAATAAAGTATCCCAAAGTAGAACAACTAATTCTTCGTAGTAAGCTCTACGAAGATATTTAAAAAAGAAAGAAAAAAAAGGGGGAAAAATGATGACGTAAAATCATTAGGAAAACAACCCTAACTGATAAGCTTAAAAAAAAAAAAAAAAAATTTTCAAACCTCAAAACATGTACATACTACAGTCCGAATCTATAAAAGAGAGAACAGAATTTAGTTTATATTAAATCCTTCCGATAATGCAATGATGGATTTTGCTCTTTTGTTGAGCCTATGCTTCCCAGATAGTAGAACTGAAAGCAGCTCTATCAAACAAAGAATATCAGATTATCACTGAATGTGCAGTGACCAATATCTCTGAGACTCCACGTGCTATTCCTAAATTGAATCATGGTTCTACGAATACTTCTGCTGACGTAGTAGAATCAGAAGGTAACATTTCTCAGGATGTGGATGGTCTTGAATCTCAAATTGCAAATGGAGAAGCTTGGATCGTGACAAAAGTATCTGTAATCATCGGCTTGGTTGAATTGCGGTTATATACAACACTGGCAAGAGATGCATCTCTTGCCACTGTGCAGGTATTGTTTTTCCAAAAATTATAAGATTTTGATTAGAACGTTGTTTTCATTATTTGTTTTTATTAAAGTTATGGAATTGATCAGATCTACGATTTGACACGCAGAATTTCTTTTTGGCGTTTAATATTTCATTGGTTTTTGAGCACTATATCTAAGGAACATGATCTTTGATTTTTATGATTTATCAATTGAAATCTCTTTCTGCTTTTTCTGAAATCGACTATTTTTTTTCCTTTTAGGAACAATGTCTATTTTGTCTAAAGCATTATCAGCCCTTTTATTTTTTGGCGTACATTGTTGTCTGCATTATACAAATAGAAAAGAAAGTAAATAGATGGATACCAATTGATTGGTCGCTATTGACCTGAAATAATGTTATTCTTGAAGTAAAATTTGTTTCCTTTTTCACTTATGTCCTACTTCAGTAGAAAATTTTTTCCTGTCTTTTATTTTTTCTCTGATACAAGAGAACAAGGTTTGATTTTAAGTTGAGCATGTTTGAAAGTGTGCTCTATTATCTTTAACCAGATGGCTCCTGTAGATTATTCTTGAGCTTCTCTAATCTTCAATTCTCCAAGCTAAAATCTAAAAAAAGTAACTTTTCATTTTTTTCTTCTTCTGAAGTATGATGCAATGATCAATATTTCAGCTTATAAATTTACCGCTCTATCATTCAGGTTACTGGTGCATGGCTACTCTACAAGTCTACTTCACTTGAAGAAGGTTTTCTCTCAGCAACATTAAAGGGTTTCACCGTGTGTGATGATCGTGAAGGAACTGAACAAGAATTCAGGTTGGCAATAGGAGGTCCAGAGAACATTGGTTCTAGTCCTTTACATTCTGCAGCTGTTGATGATGAGCCACAGCAAAACAATCATCAGAATATTGTGAGAGACAATGATGCCAAACCAGTTCCTACAATGCTTATTCTTGATGTGAAATTTAGTCAGCTTTCGACTTTTGTTTCATTATGCATCCAAAGGCCAAGACTGCTTGTTGCACTTGATTTCCTGCTTGCCGTGGCTGAGTTTTTTGTTCCAACAGTTGGCAATGTGTTGTCAAATGACGAAGACACAAAATCTTTTCAAGTAATTGATGCATTGATTCTAGATGAGCCCATTTATAAACAACCATCTGCTGAAGTCTCACTCTCTCCACAAAGACCTTTAATAGCTGATGATGAGAGATATGACCATTTTGTTTACGATGGTGGTGGTGGAATGATATATTTGAAAGATAGGAATGGAGTTAATCTTACATCACCCAGTGCAGAGGCTATAATATTTGTAGGCAGTGGGAAGAAGTTGCAATTCAAGAATGTTGTTATCAAGGTATTTATCAGTACAAGATTTTTTCTGCCCCTTTATTTTTCATGGTCTGTTTCACTGAGTTTTATTTCATCTCTAAAATTTTTGTTAGTGTAGAATGGATTGTATTTGGATTCATGTATATCTCTTGGAAGCAACAGTAGCTATTCGGCTTCAAGAGATGATCATGTCTACTTGGAAGGTGGTGATGAAGGTTCTTCTCATGACTCGTCAAGGGAACGCATCAATCATGTACCGTCCCGGAGTGCTTCACTTCAGAGATCGGCAGAGCTTATACTTGAGTTGCAGGTTCAGTGTTGATTAAATTAGGCTTTATATTCTTTTGTTAGAATCTGTGCGTGCATTCTGTGCTTGATTCTAGAGTCCAGGGTTAAGGAGAGTTCCTTAGTTCCTTAGTTACAGCTGTTATTTGCTTTTAGTTGTTTGAGATATGTATATTATTTACGATATATTAGTGAGAGTGAGGTGACTGGTTGTACCAGATTGTTAGAAGAAACACTGACTTCTAGAATGAACCAGAGCACGTCTTAGAATGTTACAATATAGGTATAAGTCCTATTTTTATCTTTCAAGATAGTGAGGTTCTCTTTTAGTATTTGCACTTCAGAGAAGTTATAGCCACCAATCGGTTTCCTCTTGAATTATTTGTTTAGTGTTTACATGGATGATAGGTCATAAGATATTAGTACTTGTAATGAGATTTAAAAGACAACACAAATTACACTACATTTTTCCAGCTCAAAGAGAAGAGGAGAAAAATGGTGAAGCAAGGAAGATTTGAGTTCGAGCTGATGCCAACTTGACTCGGGTTTTCTTTGCTTGGCACCTCCTTTTTTGTGTCCTCCCTCCCTCCCTCCTACGGTCCTAAACCAGCTTAAGCTTTTGGAACAGGGGGCAAACTAACTTGGTATTATAATTACACTCTCTTGGCATCATGTGTTGGGCCTTCAAATATTGTTTCAAGATTATAACTAAATATTCACGTGTTGAGCCTGACTTTTATGTTAGTTTACTATTTCTCCCAAAAGTTTAAGGCTTTAAGCAGTTAAAAAATTAATTGTGGGCTGGATAATGGGCGATTAAAATATTAATTGGAAGGCCTAAATGTGAAATTTTAATTACAAGACTGGAATATATTGACGGTAGATAAGATTTTGAACTTGGGACCTACCATATTAGGTTACTATTTATCCCAAGAGCTTAAGCTATTAGAAGGTGGGCCGAGGTTAGTTTTATGTTCTCAAACATTTATTTCTTGCCTAAATGGTCTCCCATTGTCTAGCCCTCATGCGAGGAGGAGTGTTAAGAGTATAAAAAGTAATGTTGGCCCTTGTACTAAAGGCTTGAGCTTTTAGGAGAAATGGTAAACTAGAAGCATTTTTTTTCTCTGGTTGATTGCTGGCAAGGGGGAAGATCAAGAAGCGACATATAGGCATACTTGAACAAGGATGAAACCCACATAAGTTATTGTATTCTCGTGATAGTTTAGTTGGCATCCAATTCTAGTCTCCTATGAAGTCATTCTTTAACAATAAGTTCATTGTCTTCTTGATGGTTTAACAAATATTTATTTGTCTATTGAATTCCGTCTTTGGTTTCATACTTCAATGTATGTTTTTTTTTCAAAACAGTGTTTTGATTTCGGATTGCAAATTATCTTGTGACTAATTGTTTCTTTGCAGGCTATTGGCCCGGAGCTGACTTTTTATAACACGTCAAAAGATGTTGGGAAATCACTTCTTCTCACTAACCAACTCCTGCATGCAAATCTGGATGCATTCTGCAGGTCAATCTTTCAATTGTTTTGTTTTCCTTGATTTATATTTATTACTAGTTGACCTTGGTATTCATGTTTACAGCTTTGCACCTATATTGGGATAAAGAATCAATCCACATAACTAAATTTGTTAATTGTGCTTCTCCTATGTAAATACAGCTTTCCATTTCTGGTTGGAGCAAAACTGCACTTTAAACTTGCAGATGCGTGAATTATATTCATGAACGCTCCCATAAATATTGCTTCCTTTTTATGTGTGCAATAACTCTTTTGATCAATGACAGAAAAGGTGAAAAAGAATAATTCTTTCTTGATTAATTCGTGTGTATTACAAGGGTATAAATAACTGATTCTAGCCTAGTTAAAACAGGAAACAACACGAAATAAGGAAACAATCCTAAAATCAGGGATTCTAATTACTACCCTAACAATTAGCTATGATTTACATGATTTCCTAATTGGCTAGCTGTACAAATATCAACAGATACTAGTTTCCTAAAGTAGAAAACCGTGTATTTTCTAACAATCAATAAAGTTTGTATATAAGCGGAATTCTCCTAACAAAAATGTGCTTTCTATTATTAAACTGAATATGACCTTTAACTTTTTTTATGCTGTTGCAGACTTGTTTTGAAGGGTGAGACCATTGAGATGAATGCAAATGCACTTGGTTTGACCATGGAGAGTGGTGGAATCAGAATTTTGGAGCCTTTTGACACCTCTATGAGCTATTCAAATGCTTCGGGAAAGACCAATATACATTTATCTATTTCAGATATATTCATGAATTTTTCTTTCAGCATTTTGAAACTGTTTTTAGCTGTCGAAGAGGACATTTTGGCATTTTTAAGGATGACGGGAAAGAAAATGACAGTGATCTGCTCCCAGTTCGACAAAGTTGGAACGATAAAAAGTATGTAAGCATAATTTATTACTCTCTTTGTATTAGAGCAGAAAATACCATATGTATTTGCATTCTGATGGGTTTTTTGTTTTTTAAATGTCTCAGATCCAAATACTGACCAAATATATGCGTTTTGGAGACCTCATTCACCTCCTGGTTTTGCAAGTCTTGGCGACTATCTGACGCCATTGTCAGTAAACTTTTAACAATGTTCTTCCTCTAGTTCTTGGTATCTTGTTTCACAATTTTTTAATTGATATATCGGTCTCCATGTAACAGGGATAAGCCACCTAAAAAAGGAGTTATTGTTGTTAATTCAACCTATACAAGAATTAAGAGACCTGTATCTTTTAAATTGATCTGGCCACGTCTAGATTCTGGGAGCGTTTCTGATCATGACATAAAGAGTGTTGATTCGTTGCCAAATGGTGCTTTTGTTGGAGAAAGTTGTTCAATTTGGTTTCCTGAAGCTCCCAAAGGCTATGTTGCATTAGGCTGTGTGGTTTCTGCTGGAAGAACACAACCACCACTGTCTTCTGCCTTCTGTATCTCAGCTTCATTAGTTTGCTCATGTTCCTTGAGAGACCTCATTGCCATCAACACTACCAATTTGTATGTGTTACTGTACTTTTTTCACGCACAAATACATGTTAAAGATTTGTGGTACTAGATCTGTCAGTAGCTTAAGCTCATCCAAATTTGAATTACTGTCAGATCCTTTACTGTTACTAAAATACAAAATTGGGTAGGTTTGTTCAAGTAAGGTAGGAATCTCATTACCCGTGATCAATCTTGATGGATCTTTTGAGATCTGATTTAGGTTTTACACATTCTATCATGTGTCTTTAGTAATTGGAACTATGGTCAATCCTGACTGCCTTAATATACGCATGTTTTGCTCTAGTGTCATTTTCTTGATTAAATAGCCTCTTAATCGGAGTATTCAGTCGTCAGTTGTACAAAACTTTTGCTTGCCAGATTCAATGTGTAATGGCTTCATTAGCTTTAAAAATTCGTAAATTTTGAGAGTTCTATTTACCAGATACATGCTTTGCTGCTGTTGACCTCGTTTATCTTCTTCCTGTCCTGTTGGTAAGGACATTTTTTTGAGTATCATTAATGTTGCATTTCAGGAACATGCCAAGTTTGGCATTTTGGCGTGTTGATAATGCTCTTGGAACTTTCCTGCCGGCAGATCCAACTTCTTTCAACTTAGCTGGTAGAGCATATGATTTGCGTCACATAATGTTTGGCTCTTCAGAAAGCTCTTCAAAATCATCGAAGGGTTCAAACGTCCAAGCTTCCCCATCTAGCCACGGTCACAACCTCCAATCAGAAGGATCACTCTTGAACTCTGCTTTGCGCGTTCAAACTATTACTAGTTTTCGATTGATATGGTGCAATCAGGGTTCAAACTCAAGGAAAAAACTGTCTATTTGGCGTCCAGAAGTCCCACAGGGCACACTATATTTTGGTGATATTGCTGTCAAAGGGTATATGATGCTTGTGATATATTTTTTTTTAATCTTCTTCTACTCCTTTTGTTTTGTTTTGTTTCTTTGTTCTATTTTGCAAATGTAATAATTTTCTGACCTCTTAACTTAGATCTATCTGGAAAAAATTGTCTATTTACTTGCATCTATTTTTCATCGTTCCAGAATTCTAATATTTGGACATTAATTGACATAGGTATGAGCCTCCAAATAGTTGTATTGTTCTTCGTGATACTGAAGATGATGAGCTTTTCAGAACCCCTCTGGACTTCCAGCTTGTTGGGAAAATCAAGAAACAGAGAGGAATGGAAAGTATTTCTTTCTGGCTACCTCAAGCTCCTCCTGGCTTTTTTTCCTTGGGCTGTATTGCATGTATGGGAAAGCCTAAACAAGATGAGTTCAACACGTTGAGATGCATACGCAGTGATTTGGTCACTGGTGATCAATTTTCGGATGAGAGTCTTTGGGATTCATCCGATTCTAAGGTTGAGACAGAGACATTTAGTATTTGGGCAGTTGGTAATGACTTGGGGACCTTTATTATACGCAGCGGCATTAAGAAACCTCCAAGAAGATTTGCTTTAAAGCTTGTGGATACCAGTTTACCCAGTGGTTCAGATGACACTGTGATTGATGCAGAAATTAGGACTTTCTCTGCTGCACTTTTCGATGACTATGGTGGCTTGGTAAGAATTTTTATTCTGAAAACATTTTGTGACATCATTGAGAAATTTTTTGAAACACATCCCTCGCGTGGGAATGTTCTGTCTTTAGCATCCAAGTCACAATGATAAATTTGTTTTATATTAATTAAACAAGTACCACTTCTCTGACATGGATTGCTGTGATTGCGAGGAATAGTGGGCAGAAAGGTGACTCTAGAATAGATCAAAATTGTGCCTTTAGCTCCTTGTTTGCTTGACTTTGGGTTCATTCTACTCTTGTATCTTATGTTCTTTTGGAAACTTCCATTTTCCCTATTGGGATTCAAGCTCTAATTCTCGTGTATGAAACTTTTTAATGCTGCAACTCTGAAAGCTAATGAAATGATACAATCAAGCACATGAACATGCCTAAGATAAATATCAAATAATATATATGCATGTGTATGAGATATATCTTTATACCGGTGCTACAGAATGTTTATGAGATATATCTTTATACCGGTGCTGCATTTGTGAACCATGTGACAAGTTGTTTCCCTAATCTTTGCATCCTTGAGTTTGGCAGATGGTTCCCTTGTTCAATGTGTCTTTAAGTGGAGTACGTTTCAGTTTACACGGACGACGGGACACTATGAATTCTACTGTCGACTTTTCTTTGGCAGCTAGATCATTCAATGATAAGTATGAAGCCTGGGAGCCTCTTGTTGAGCCAGTGGATGGAGTCTTAAGGTAATTTCTCCTTTAGAACCTAACACATGTAGGCAGCATTTATTTCCAATTCAACCTAAAGAAGGTCATCTACTTGGGGATTTGATACACACAAATTCTATGTTCAAACTTGCTTTCCTCATTTATTAGCATATGGCATTATTTCTGTTTATTCACATGTTTATTCTATTTCATCAAGCATGAATTAAATTTAGTACTTTTTAGCAACTTCCTTAAATGATGCAGCTTATACTTGGTGAACTTTGTTGAAAATAGTTTCATTGTACCAGTTTCTAGTAATCAAGTCTTTTAATATCTTGATTGACAAACGTTATGTTGAAGTATAAAACTATTGTTGGCCCACCTCCTAACAGCTTAAGCTTTTGGGAGAATTGGTAAACTAACATGGTATCAGAGCAGGAGGTCCTGAGTTCAAACTCCTGTAATTGCACTATTTAACCCTCATTTATTATCATTGCGTGTTGGGCCTTTAATATGTTTCGGGCTTCTTATAATTTGTGTTGGACTTTCAAATTAATATTTCGGGCTTCTTATAATTTGTGTTGGACTTTCAAATTAATATTTGTCCGCACGTTTGTCCATTATCTGGCCTGCACGTGAGGGGGAGTGTTGAAATATAAAACTATTGTTGTCCCACCTCCTAACAGCTTAAGCTTTTGGGAGAATTGGTAAACTAACACGTTATATCACATTGTTGCACCTTTTGCAGAAGTCTGAGCATTACCAAAGGATTTTATACTTTCACCTTTGGTCTTGCCGCAATTATATTATTTAGTTGTGTAAAACTTGATTGTAAATTGCATCTTTAACTTGATGGATGAAAATTTCTGAGAGAAGGAAATAATTTCTCATACTTTGGAATGAAACTTACAAGCCAATATATAGGCCATGGTTGCAATCTGCAGACCATAAAGCCCGGATACAATCAAGCCAAGAAAGGGAAAGAAATCTTCCCCAAAAAATCAGGAAAGACAACTGTGGGATCTGGTCAAATAAACCAGATTCTCCTTATTAAAAAACATACCAAAAATAACTTATGCAATCCCTAAAATTACTAACTAACTTTGAGTGCAATTTCAACAGATTTCAACTAATTTCGTTGTGTACCTCTGCGTTTATGTTTAGTACTTTGCTGATTTATTGTTACTTTCAGGTATCGGTATGATCTAAGTGCTCCACGTGCAGCTTCTCAGATACGTCTGACGTCTACAAGGGATCTTAACTTGAATGTTTCCGTTTCAAATGCTAATATGCTAATTCAGGCTTATGCAAGCTGGAACAATCTTAGTTATGTCCATGAATATGATGCAACAAGAGTAAGTTTCTTTTTATCCTTCTCAATAAATTGTTTAATTCCAGTTATTTTTCTACGTTTGACTTATCCTCTTTCCTCAGTCCTCTAGTTTGCTTATAACTTATATTTAACATTTCTCTTTACTTTGAATATATACCGTTGAACAGGAGAAGTTTTCTCCAGCAGTCGGTGGAAGATCTATAATCGGCATTCATCATAAGAGGAACTATGATATTATCCCTACAAACAAACTTGGGCAGGATATATATATAAGAGCTACTGAATTAACAGGACTCACAAATATTATCAGAATGCCATCTGGGGATATGAAGCCTGTGAAAGTTCCTGTTTCTAAGAACATGTTAGACTCTCACTTGAAAGGCAAACTTTTCAAGAAAGTTAGAAGAATGATGATTGTTATGATAGCTGATGGAGAGGTATTTCCATTGGAGAGCTGATTATAATTTCCGTGTTCTTTTTTTGTTTTAACCTTGTGAGAATGGCTTTTCTTGCCTACTTTACTTGAATATTTCTGTAATGCAGTTCCCAAGAGTTGGAGGGTTGAGTTTCCGGCAGTATAGTGTAGCAATCCGTCTCGCTCCAGACAGAAGTTTACCTAATGATTCTGTGCTTCCTCAACAGAGTGCACGCACTTGTGGAAACTGTTCGGATCACTCTTCCTCTGAGCTTGAGTTGGTTAATTGGAATGAAGTATTCTTCTTTAAAGTTGATTCTCCGGTACGTAATTTTGGACCTTTTCTTTTTATATCTCAATATTTTCTACATTAAGGTCACACCTTTTACTACCTTGTTTTGACAAATTCGTCCTTATGAGTTCACTTCCATAAGTAAAGGGGTTTGGATATCAATACAATTGGATAAATATATTACCAGGAAAATTTCTTTAGTCCTAGTGCAGATTCTGCTATTTTTGTTTACAGTTATTATAGTCTATTCAGCATTTTTAATTATAAAAACTTATAAAGAAACGATAAGCTGTCCTCAGTAAAGAAAAGAAGGAAAAATACACACCTTGGTAATTAAGTTTCTACTTGTCACACTTATTCCTTAAACATGAAAGGATGCTCTTCTCAAGTTTTGGAAAAACAACAATAGTTACAATGAAAGCTAACGTGTTTTTGTGTTGTTGGCATGAGTCCTTTAGCAGCCACTGTAGTGTTTAGCGCATTTGACTGCTGTCTCTGCTTCCGTGTTTCCATTATAAATTGATATTTACACTTTATTTGTTGGTTAACACTTTCTTAGTTTCCTTGTCTGTTGGTACTTGTGCATTTATTTTGTCCTGGCGATTAGTGCTGCAACTGATATGATGTTTGATACAATGTTTACTTCAACTTTGGCATAATCTTTGTGAATCAGCCTTTTTTAGTGATAATTTCAAATTTCCTTTATTCCTTGTCTACTCATGTACCCTTTGTAACCACCTAAAATTCTTCCTTTGCAATTTTGCACAGGAGCAGTACATGGTGGAATTAGTCGTGACAGACATGGGGAAAGGTCTATCTTTCTTTCACTCAGTTTCTTCTTTTCCTTTTTGGTCTTTATTCTATCTTTTTCTGAGAAGGGTGAGGAGGCTGTAGGGCACTTGTTTCTAAGATAACATTCAATGAATAACATTCTTTTCGTTATAAAATGCTGCTCCTCCCCTGCCTACAAAAGAAATTGACCTGCACAAATATTGCAGCTTACCATTTCATGTTTATGCATATGAATGATGCCAGGATACGTATGTAGCTTGCACTAATATAGATACTGCACGGTTCTACCAAAAGTGAATATTGGAAGAGCAGTAGAAGTAGTTTCCCCTTCATTTTAATTGGTTTTTGTAGTCACTCCAACATAATACATGGATTAGATGGGCTTAGGGTTTGGGTTACTTTCTCCATAATCAACTATATTTGAAACATTTAATAACCATGCTGTAAGTCACAAGTTGATGCTTGTATAGTTTTTCTCAAATCCTTCATTACCTTTGTGAAGGTTGGCCCAAGAGGGAAAAAAAAAACAGATACTAGGCTTTGATTTTTTTTTTTTATTTTTTAGGGCGGGCAAGATGGTTCCATTTCTGCAATCCGTGTCTTTTTTTTCTTTTTTTTTTTTTTTTTTTTTTGTGATAAAAAAGAGAATTAGCTATAAAATCCATCACAAAGAGATGAGGTACACGAGTAAGATGATTTCAAATGGCAATATGTAGATAATTGTTTTTCAATTTTAGGCTGGAAATCTGAGTATCCAGTAACAACATTTCACCAATTTTTTTTTTTTTTTTAAATGGTGAAATATATCTCAATAATAACATAAACCCAGCATAATATCAAGATAAACTTACCAAGTCCTAAATAGCAGATAACTATAAATTCCTAATTATCTATATCTCGTTCCCCATCACTTTTAGCTTGCAGCTTTTGCTCCATTGTACTCTTGAATTCATGTGTTCTGCTCTTATAAACTCTTTGATATAATTGTTTCTCCTCAAGTTATTAATTTCATCATTTTGGTTAGTTTGAATCAACTTTAGGTCAGAAGTACTGAGAGCTTATGTTTCGTTTTTAGGTTCTGCTGTTGGATATTTTTCAGCCCCTCTAAATGAGATTGCAGGGAACTTTGAAGTGAATCCACATACATCTGACCTGGCAAATAAATGGACCTGGATAGAATTATCCTCGGCAGAAACTACGGTAAACTCCATATTTTAGTACTTCATTTTTAGATCATGTCTGCTTTATAGGATAAAATGTTTAGCCTTTACTTGGCGATATTTGTGCAGAAAACAATTCAGGGAAATGACAGTAAAAAGTCGAGTGGAAGAGTGAGGTGCTGCATACTTTTGTCACCAAGATCTGAAATTGAGAACAGTGATCAATTGTCTATTAGCAACAGAAGATCTGGATTTATTCAGATAAGTCCAAGCAGGGAAGGGCCTTGGACGACTGTAAGGCTGAACTATGCTGCACATGCTGCTTGTTGGCGATTGGGGAATTATGTCGTTGCCAGTGAAGTTAGTGTCAAAGATGGAAACAAAAACGTGAATATTAGATCTTTGGTCTCGGTACATAACGCTACAGAGTTCATACTTGAATTGTGTCTTGTATCCCAAATATCGAGGGAAAGCATGGAGTCACTGGATGTGGCAAGTGACCCTGAAGGTTTACAAATTGATCAGAGGAAAGAAATTTACGTTGGAACTTTGAGACCTGGCGAAACTGTACCCCTTCCTTTATTTGCTTTGACACAAACTGGAGTGTTCGTGTTGCAATTAAGGCCCTCTAACCTCAGTGATCCTGTACAATATTCTTGGAGTTCTGTGGTAGATAGACTTGATCAGTCAGAGGATTCGAGTAAACTATCCCTGCCTTCTGGAATAAGTGTATCATCTCTCACCGAGTCTGAGGAACTTTTGTCCTGTACCGAGATAAGTGGGATATCTTCGAGCAATTGCACAAAAATGTGGTTTTCTGTAAGCATACAAGCAACAGAGATAGCAAAAGACATTTGTTCTGACCCAATACAGGATTGGAACCTTGTGGTCAAGTCCCCGTTATCTATCACCAATTTTCTTCCTCTTATGGCTGAATATTCTGTGATGGAGATGCACACAAGTGGAAATTTTGTTTCCCGCTCAAGAAGTGTATTCTATCCTGGAGAGACTGTGAATATTTATAATGCTGATATTCGAAATCCTTTATTCTTTTCTTTGCTTCCAAATAGAGGATGGCTCCCTGTGAATGTGAGATTTCGACACTAATATATTTATATGGAAATTTTCTTTTGCTACTAAATGTTTATGCATTTGACCCCTTTAACCTTTTGATTATGCAGGAAGTTGTTCTTTTATCCCATCCTCATGAAGTTCCATCGAGCACAATAAGTTTGAGAAGCTCTATAACTGGAAGGTTCTAACTCATCACTCACAAAAATTTTCAAATCTTTTATGCTCTTAGCTTAATTTATGGTGTTATTCAACTTTATTTCTTGTGTTGTTTTGATGTGTGCAAACTATTATGGTTTTTGCAGGATTGCTCAAATTATTCTTGAACAAACTTTTGATAAAGAGCGACCCCTGCAGGCCAAGACTGTTAGAGTTTATGCTCCCTATTGGTTTACAATTGCTCGGTGCCCCCCGCTCACTTGTAGACTTGTAGATGTTACTGGAAAAGGACAGAAGCGGAAGTTCAGTGTTTTTCGTTCTGAAAAGCATAATGAAGTTGTTGTAGGGGAAATAACTGAAGAGGAATTGTATGAAGGCCATACAATTGCTTCGGCTTTGAATTTTAAATCGTTGGGTCTTGCAGTTTCTATTGCTCAATCTGGAAAGGAGCAGTTTGGACCTGTTAAAGATCTTTCTCCCTTGGGTGATATGGTAGATGTCAAATATGCATTTATGTTCCCGTTCTACCATTGAATAAAAAGAGGATAATTTGTTTAAGAAATTGTTCTCTTGTTCGCAGGATGGAGCGGTGGATCTCTATGCTTATGATGAAGGAGAAAATTGCATGCAGCTTTCTGTTACCACAAAATCATGCTCTTTTCCATCTGTACCCACAAAGGTAGTTCTTCAATAATTAAATTCCTGTGAATTTCAACCAAAGGTGCTTGACTTGCCCTTTTGTTTAGGTTATATCCATCCGGCCATATATGACTTTTACCAACAGAATTGGTCGAGACATGCTGATTAAATTAAGTAGTGAAGATGAACCAAAGGTTCTTCGTGCATCAGATTCAAGAGTCTCCTTTGTATATCGTCAATCAGATGGACCTGATAAACTTCAGGTTAGCAAACTACTTCTTGTTCATTTTCTGCCGTGCTAGTTTAGCATGTGTTCATTTTCCAAAGGAAAGCGTTAGTTACTTGGCTTGTTATGTAATTAAGTTTGATGCTTATTTTTTGTCGTTACTTTTTTCCATCTTATCTTATCTTGTCATGACATCTTTATTGATTATTGTGTTACTGTAATGTTGGTATTATAGTCCTGTTTTTCAGGTTCCTTTTCATTTCATACTGAAACGAATTCTCTCTTACATATGAAGAGATGCATTAAGTACCAAATTATCAAAGTATACTGCTGTATATCGCATGATCATAACATATGCAACATATCGCATTCTGCCATGTGTAATGTTTAGTTATAATGTCCTCTTTTTTTTTTTTTTTTGGTGAATCGAATTAAATTGTCTTAGTTGGTAGATATGATCCATATCTTCAACTTGGAACATACGGATTCCCAAGTTAGTTTTAAAAAAAAAAATGTTCGAGTGGCTCACATGCACAATCATTTTTAATACCTTTAATTTATTAATTGTGAGTTGAACCATAACCAAGCATGTGTTTGGATTGCAGGTTCAAACCTAAGTTTTTCATATCAATTTTGTCTTTTTCTGAAAAGTCAACAAAAAATAATAACTTGTTTTTGAAATGTCAACCAACTTCAACCTAAAAATTTCATCTCAAATCCGTGTTCCAAACGACCCCTGATTCTGGAGGATGCCATGTACTTCTTAACTTGTTGGTGTTGTATAATAATCTTACATGTTTTCCTTTTTTCTATCTTAAGGTATTAAGGTAAAGAGTCATCAAATTCTTCTATTAATTCTCGTAGATCTTCTTTCTTTTTCATATTGTGAAAAAGTTTGTAAGAGATTTGAGGTGCCTGAAAACTAACAAGTTGCAGCAAGAAGTATAGCTACTTAAAAAATAAGCATGTCTGTACAAGTTTATGAAGTATGCTCGTTGAGAATGGTGAACGTGTCAATCACCAAATTTTTATCAACATATGAAGTTGAAAATAACATTATCCATCCTCTGTTTGGAATCATGGCTGATTAAACGTTTTCCTTGAATTTTATATCAAGTAAAAGTCCGTTTTCCTTTTCTACCCAAAAAAAAAAAAAGAAAAAAGAAAAAAGAAAAAAAAAGGGTCTGTTTTCCTTCCAACCAAATGAGGCCTCCTTCTGTTTGTGAAATTAGCCTCTTTCTCTATAACGACTTGAAAAGATCTGGAGTTCTGGTTGAATATTGAAGAAACCATTTGTTTTGTTTCCAGGTCCGGTTGGAAGGGACCAGTTGGTCATATCCTGTTCAAATTGTAAAACAGGATACAACTTTTCTTGTTTTAAGGAGGCATGATGGTTCTAGGATTTTCGTTAGGACAGAAATTCGGGGTTATGAGGAAGGATCTCGCTTCATTGTTGTATTCCGCCTGGGATCAACCACTGGTCCCATCAGGTACCTTTATGCTAAAATAAAATTATGTTGTGTGTGTGCAGATTTTCATATGTTGTTAAATTCACGTTCGTCAAACATTGCCTTTTCTTAAAGTAGATTGCATGACATGGATGTTCATTGTTAGTAACTTATCAAAGCTTTGCTTGAGCAGAATTGAGAACAGAACAGCCAACAGAAAAATCAGTTTTCGGCAGTCTGGTTTTGATGAAGATTCCTGGATTCACCTAGAACCTCATTCAACAACAAATTTTGCGTGGGAGGATCCGTATGGCCAAAAATATTTGGATGCTAAGGTTGATGACGGATCTGATACTGGTGTTTGGAAACTTGATTTGGAGAGGGCTGGATTTCATGCTTCAAAGAATGCAGAAATACGATTGCAGTTCCATGTTATGGAAATTGGTGATGCCAAGGTTGCTTGGTTCACGGATGAGAAGACCTCTGCGTCAAATTCAGCTGAAGAAATCAGGTGTTTTCCGCTTGATATTAATTGGGAACATGCTTTTACACAGACAAAGATACAGAACGATGCTTTGCCTTTTGAAGTCATAGTTGAGTTGGGAGTAATAGGAGTTTCTATGATAGACCACAGACCGAAAGAGCTCTCTTACTTCTATTTGGAGAGAGTCTTCGCATCTTATTCAACTGGTTCCGATGATGGGACAACAAGCAGGCAAGGCATAATATTCTTATAGTCTATGAACCTTTGTTCTATTGTATGTTTAGTTCTCGTTTAAATGCATTGTAAATAAAATTACGAATAAAATAATGGATGTGCTTTGAAACTAAATATGAAATCAATTTATGACATGTTTTCGAAGTTGCGTGTCCTAGTGGAAGATACCACCGCCCAACAGCTTTAGCCTTTTAGGAGAATTCATAATCTAGCATGCTCTAACGTTAGTCCCTCATTTTCTTTTCTCTTACTATTATTACTATATACAATGCTTTTATAAAAACAACTCCTGGATGTTTTCATTTGCTTCAGATTCAAGCTCATATTGGGCCACTTGCAGCTGGACAACCAGCTTCCTCTGACTTTGATGCCTGTGATGTTGGCACCTGAAGCCACTTCTCGCATGCACCAACAAGTTTTCAAGATGACCATCACAATGCGTAATGAGAATACCGATGGGATCCAAGTCTTCCCACGTGTGTATATAAGGGTAATGCTATATAAATACATTATTTTTACAATTTTTATTGAAATTGTAAGGGTTTAAAAGTATGTATTTACAGAAAAGATGCACCTTCTTAGGGTAACTCGCATCGAAAGGATTTAAAAGCTATGTTTGACATCATAGGTGACCGAGAATACTTGGAGGCTCAACATTCACGAACCAATAATTTGGGCTTTTGTGGATTTCTACAATAATCTCCATTTAGACCGTCTTCCCAAAAGTTCTAGTGTCAAAGAAGTTGATCCAGAAATACATATTGGGTAAGTATCTTGCCCCTTCTTTGTCAGTTGAAAGTCATCTAGGAAAATAATTTTGGAAGTATAATTTTTATTTTGCAAATTAATCTGAATAGAAGTATAATGTGTCCCTAGATTTATGCAAATAATTTTTGAGCATTTTCCATCTTTGAATTCCTTTTGTTTTAATTTTTCTGACAGCAATCATGTAGTCATATTTGTTACACCATCAAGTTCTAGTTAAATCATTCCTTCTTGACATTGATTTCATCAAAAGCTTTTGGTGCTTTGGTTAGTATATGCTAAAGCCTAAGTTGCCAGCTACGTGCACAGATAGGATGTTTATAAAATAGGGGAGGAAAAATAGGCGTTTCGATTTATAGATGTCCTATGCAGTTTGTTATATTGCTGACTACCGCCAATGTGATATTTTACTTTTTAGTGAAATAATTTGTGGACTGATGATAGTATGTTACCTTTTCATTCAGCTTAGTAGACATTTCGGAATTAAGGATGAAGTTGTCACTGGAGACAGCACCAGCCCAGAGGCCCCATGGAGTTCTAGGAGTGTGGAGCCCTATACTGTCAGCTGTTGGAAATGCATTCAAGATCCAGGTCGGTCTCAATTTTACATTTCTAGAGCTAGGTTTGTCATCTGATGATATATTTGTACAAATTCAAGTAGTTCCCTCTATATGCAGACAGCCTGGAAAGTTGTAAAAGTCATTATCGTACAATTGCAACTTGTTTAAAAACTTGGGTGTGGAGCGATTTGAACTCTACAGCTTGTGACGGAGTCAGGTGTAATTGCAACATTTCATGTTACCAAAAGACATGTAGAATATAGCAACATTTTCTGTCGCCAAAGGCATGTAGAACAGAATCTAGGAAATAGATAGGACTGAACAAACAATCAAACAGGGATACTCTGTATTCCTTATTACCGACACTGATACAAGTATACGTTAGAACTAAGATTCAGCTCCCTCTTGTTTCAAGTGCTTGCTATTCATTCAAGCTTACTACCACAAATGACACTCCAATCCCTCTATTTCAGGTGCATCTGAGAAGGGTGATGCATAAAGACAGATTTATGCGGAGAAGTTCTATTGCTTCTGCTATTGTTAACCGTGTTTCGAGGGATCTGATCCATAATCCTCTGCATTTAATATTTTCAGTTGATGTACTTGGTATGACAAGTTCAACGTTAGCTTCTCTTAGTAAAGGTTTTGCAGAGCTTTCAACTGATGGACAATTTTTGAAGTTACGTTCAAAGCAGGTACGTTTTGCTCTTGATCTCTACTACAGTATTGTCAACATAAGTAGTTTGAATCCCGAATCTAAGTTCAAGTTGAAATCAGGTGTGGTCAAGGAGAATTACTGGAGTGGGAGACGGGATTATTCAAGGAACGGAGGCTCTTGCACAAGGTGTTGCTTTTGGGGTGACTGGAGTAGTAAAAAAGCCCGTCGAGAGCCTCAAACAGAATGGTTTGATAGGACTTGCTCATGGACTCGGGCAAGCTTTTTTGGGAGTTATTGCACAACCAATGAGTGGGGCTTTGGATTTCTTCTCATTGACTGTTGATGGGATTGGCGCGAGTTGTTCCAAATGCTTGGAGGTTTTGAGTAGCAAGACCACGTTTGAAAGAGTCAGAAACCCTAGGGCTATTCATGCTGATGGTATACTCAGAGAATATTCTGAGAGGGAAGCTCTTGGCCAGGTACTTTTACATCATACGCAGTACATTTTGGAGGAAATGCTGGATCTTAGCAAAAAGAAACTAAAAAGGGGAATTAAAAAAAAAAAAAAAAGGAATGGGAATGCTATAATCAAACTAACAGTAAAAGGAATGCGCTTTGTTATGTTAACTTTAGAGCAGTTGTGTCTAACTGCTGTAACGTAGAGTTAGTTTTCACCATGGCAGGTAGGGGAATCTTTTTTTCTTTTTAAGAGCTTTGGGGGATTAAAATAATTATTCCCATGGTATTTAGTATGAGCATGCTCTTATCATGCTGCAAGATCTACTACGATTCCTAGAGTGCGTTCCTAACTTCTCTACATCTCTCATTTTTGTTTCTTTGTTTGTGTACTGTGTTCCTAGATGGTACTTTACCTAGCAGAAGCAAGTCGACACTTTGGCTGTACGGAGATATTCAAAGAGCCCTCAAAATTTGCATGGTCTGATTATTATGAAGAGCACTTTATTGTGCCATACCAAAAGATTGTTCTGGTGACAAACAAACGAGTCATGCTGCTTCAGGTTTGTCAGGGAGTCTGACCATTGATGTTTAATCAAGTTTTTGTGTTGGAAATTCACTCTTCACTCTTGTACGTTTTTCTTCTTAGTGCCAAGCTCCAGACAAGATGGCTAAGAAACCTTGCAAAATTTTGTGGGACGTGCCTTGGGAAGATCTTATGGCTTTGGAGTTGACAAAAGCAGGCCACAATCAGCCATCAAGCTTGATCCTCCATCTTAAAAATTTTAGGAGATCGGAAAATTTTGTCCGAATTATGAAGTGCAATGGTGAAGAATCAGAAGGAAGTGAACCCCAAGCTGTTAGGATCTGTTTGGTTGTCCGTAAGATGTGGAAAGCATATCAGGCTGACATGAAAAGCCTAACTTTGAAGGTAAACTTTGTACGGATGCTAGTTTCATATTTAATAAATCATTTTCTTTGAAACTATAATTGTGGCATGATTTTCCTTCCTCAGGTTCCGTCAAGCCAGAGATATGTGCATTTTGCTTGGAATGAAGCTGATGGAAGAGAACTGCGGAGATCAAATAAGTCTATTGTTAGGTCGAGAGAACTCTCCTCACCCAGCACTTCATCTGATGAGAGAAGATTTGTTAAACACAGTATTAACTTCACAAAGATTTGGAGCAGCGAACAAGAGTTGAGAGGCCGATGCACGTTATCTAAAAGAAAGGTGCTTCAATTACCTCAGTTAAGTTCTTCTTGCGTTTATACTTCTGCTGTGGTAATAATTTTGAAATTATTTTACGTTTAGGTTTTGGAAGACGATGCAATGTGTAGCATTTGGAGACCAATTTGTCCAGAGGGGTAATTTCAAAGTTTTATATCTTTTACTTCTTTAAGATTGTACAGAACTTTATTATTTTCTTGTTAGTTGCCATGCTAGAGTAATTACCTTGCACTTATCAAATGATTTTTTGGTTGACTTATTTTTGTGAGCTGAATTACCTTAAAATTTAGTGTCAGGTTCTTTATATGAAAATTTTTGACTTTTGATATCTGTATCAAACTCTTCCTCTATCTTACTTTACTCACCATACGTAATAACCAACTCAACGGCTGGCTTGAACTAAACCTATCTATTGATTAAGGTATGGAAGGTGGGTTTATATTGCCTTGTATATGCATTATAACTTGAATGATATTGATAATATCTTCTTCAAGTAGTAGCTTTTCGGTGCATGAATGTCAAGTTATAAAAGCTCATAATGACCTTTTGTTTACTGAGAGGGAGTTGGCTCTTGGTTTTACTTCAACCCTCCTCTCCCACAAAGAATAGGAGAAAAACAAAGAAAGAACTTGTTGATTTCCCTTTTTCCCTCTTATTTTTTTTTTTTTAAACTGCTACATGTATATATCCCACGTCTAAACAAATATGAAATTTGTTGTAGTGCTGTTTTTCCTGTAACGCTAGTCCAATACAGTAATACACAACTTGTTTTTCCTCTGCAGCATCTTTGTACGGCTTATAAATGAATTTTACCATTTTTGAACTTCTGTTTTATGCCAAGATACTGCTATGAGAACATCATTTTTAACACTTAACGTGGTTTCTTTACTTTCAGATATGTCTCTATAGGGGATATTGCTCGTGTTGGCAGCCATCCTCCAAATGTGTCTGCTGTTTATCACAACGTTGACAGATTGTTCGCACTTCCTGTAGGTTACGACCTGGTAAGAAAAATCTCATCACTTGGAGAAACACGAAGTCCCGAGTCGTATTATATTTGGTTGCTTCCCTAATGTACCCCTGAAATGCAAAGGAACTTAGGAAATAAATAGTATAGTTTCTAAGTGGTATCCAAATTCAGGAAAGGATACACGCACCCACAGATCAGTTCTCTCTCTTTTGGGTCTTTCTTCTATTCTCGACCATTATTTTCGACACTACCTTTATGTTGTAACAGCTTCAAATTGAAGCCTTAGGACTACAGTAGTAAAACAAAACCTCGACAGACCATCCTGCTAATTAGATTTCATTTGTCCACACAGTTACAGGGTTAACACATTGAGTTCATTTTTTGCTCACCATAGTTGTCTAGGATGCGCAGAGAGTGCTTATGCCATCATTTCATCCCATCAAACAAACTACGTATCTTTCTATGATATGATCTACATACATATATATATGTATATTATTTGGTATGTGGCCCTCTGGCAGCCCACTTAAATGATTTGAAAGAAAACCGCTCAGGTTCTGAACTTGGGACTTAAGACCCTGAATTTCTCTTTGTTGAGCTAGCCGCAACGGGGTTCTGACATGATGATGTTAACGAACGAGTATGATCATATTGAGCATAATGGAAGTGTCCTTTAAGTTTTAAATAGCCATTCTTTTCTGTTACAAAATTGGATACTAAACATTGGGAATGAGCAGGTGTGGCGAAACTGCTTGGATGACTACATTACCCCCGTATCGATATGGTATCCTCGGGCTCCAGAGGGATACGTGTCTCCTGGTTGCGTTGCTATGGCAAGTTTTGAAGAGCCGGAACGCGATGCAGTCCACTGTGTAGCTGAATCACTTGCAGAGGTAACTGAATTTGAGGAGCAAAAGATCTGGTCTGCTCCGGAATCTTATCCATGGGCATGCCATATCTATCAAGTTAAAAGCGATGCTCTTCACTTTGTTGCTCTAAGGCAAAGCAAGGAAGATTCCAACTGGAAACCTACGAGGGTTCTTGATGACTCTCAGCCTCTCTTGGAATCATTGAAAGCTCAATGAATGAACACCCCATTTCTTTTCCGCCGACTTTATCTTCTATTTTTTGCAAGGACCAACCCGTTCGCTTTGATTGATGATGAAAGACCTTTGCCAAATGTGTTGTCTGATACTTTCTTTAATTTGTACAGTGCCTATAGGACCTCTTTTGTTGTTTTCAGATATGGTTTGGAGTATAAAATCTTTGGACCTCAACCATGGCTTATGAGCTACGAGCCACATAGATAACTTGCAGTTCTTCTGAGAGTACCATCTTTAGATTTTGCACAGAGGAATGTATAGACAATATTTTGAGCAGAGTAAAAGTGATTTTTTTTTTCCTCTCTCTCTCTCTCTTCTTTTTTTTTTTTTTTTTTTTTTTTTTTTTTTTTTTGGGCGCTGCAAAATGTTTTTCTGTAATTCCGACTTTTTTGGTTTCCTTTGATGAAATGAACAAGAAAAGGGCTACAATTTGGTAAACATGCATACTTTTCTTGCTTCCTTTGGAGGAAGGGAATAATGGTGTTTTTTGTTTATTTTCAAAGCGTTTTGAGAAAAGTAAATTGAATTCTTTGGTGGTTTCAACTCGAACCCCCAGTAGCTGTTGTATTCTATATGCATTATCTAGTCAGTAACGGCTTCTCTTCCTCGTCGAGTCTTTCCAACCATTTTAGTCCCAGATCACATCCAGCTTTGGCTGCAATCTCGAACTGTTCTTTTGCCATCTCTACTCGACCCATCGGATGGCTTTCTTCGTCCTTCATAATCGCTCTTTTGGATAAAGGTATCCTCTTTGAGCTTAATTTTGTTAGACACCCTGGGAGTTCCACACCTGAGAATTACTAAGTAGTTCATGTTCTGATAGAAACAGCATGGAAAAACAAAAAAATTCAATGCTGATGAGTAAGATGTGGACATCCATAGCTAATTTCTTTTTTTTTTTTAAAGGGACCATAGCTAATAATCTTGAAAACTCGAGTTGAGTATCATAATTTAATATAACGCATATATATGTGTGTATATATATATATGAGCACAAAGAACTAACCTTTAAGAAGAAGAGATCCGCATGCTATAGCTGCGCCAGCGTGTCCCTGCATATATTTGAAGTGACAATAAATAATTTGTTCTAGTTTTCTTGTGTCTTTTTTTTTTTCAATTAAGGAAAGAAAAATTAGCGTTGAACCAAATGTTAAAGCTTAATTCCTTTTTATAACTTGTGGTTTGAGAATTAGAATTATTCTCCGCGATATGAATTTACAACTATGCAACTTATAGCTAGCAGTTACAAAGATGGGTCAGAAACATTGCGGAAAACTTTCATTTCATTTTGTACCCAATTCACAACCCCGTCCAGGTCATTTCAAAGACCAGTTTCGAGAAGATGTCCTTAAAACAGTACTCCATTTCACGTTCGATAAGTTCTCTCTCTCTCTCTTTTCTTTTTTCTTTTTTTTTTTTGGGGAAAGAAACACTCTCTCTTAATGACTAATACAAAGTTACCATTCACATCTATATCCAATCTATTGCCCTTTGTAAATGAAATTGAAGTGATCTACCTTTTCAGATGCCTTGTGAAAACACCATAGTGCTGAGTTTATATCTCTCCTCACGCAATCTCCGGTCAAGTATACGGCACCCAGAAGGTAAAGGGCACCTGGATGAAACTAAACAGAGCGAGCTCTAGTCAGTTTTTAGCACGTTTTCAAAGTATCATTACTTTGAAGAGAGAGAGAGAGAGAGAGAGAGCACCCTTGATAAATAAATAAGAAGAAGAACGAAGGATTCCAGCAAAATAAAATAAAATAAAAAGAACGAAGGAAAAATCACAATATATTGCCATTGGTGAAACATACCTGGTCAGCAGCCTTCTCCAGATAATAGAAAGCTTGTTGATCAGATTGGACATATGGATTCTATTCCGAAAACCAAGTGAGCAAGCATTACAAACCATCTTTAAGACATAAGTTTTAAAATTGACCAAAAAAAGAGATGATCAAATTGTGGAAATCATAAGCATTAAACCATAATGACTCAAAAGCAGAAGTATGAGAACATTTGTCGAACCTTTCTTGATTCGAACAGAAAATGGTAAATTGATTTTTGGAAAACTTTGTTGAACGGTTAGATAAAGAACTGATGCTTACAACAAAGTGCATGGTCCGACAGTCTGAAGTGGTGTTCAATGAAGTTAATTATGTTCTAACTATCATTGCTACTGCATGAAAACAGCTAACAACTTTTAACGGGCCAAAAAGGAATACAATTACTTCATATGCACCAACAAAATATGACAAGAAGGAGGAACCCCACCTCAACTCTCATTCGGCAACCTAGTTCATATTGTGCCTCTTTATCGCCCATATTTGCAGCCTCTACTAGCAATGCAGCTCCCCTGGAACACCGAAGAAGACAAACAATTAGAAGCATATGGACGAAAGAAGTCTGACAAAGAATGCTCATACAAAGATCGCTCATCTGCAACAATAAGCATGTACTCAACCACAAATCAGAATACACCGGTACACTTTCGGGATCATCTAAATAACCAACTGTGGCTCACAACAAACTAAAAACAGAACTCCAAATTTTGTTTTATTGATCAGGCTAAACATTGCAAACAAGAAGCCATGATCCAGCAAATATGAACCGTTTTCCCCCCTTGGATTTCATGGACTCGGAACAATGATTTAACCTCTAAACTGGTATTTGTCATCAACGGCTTTTCTAATCCATTTGATCAGATCCCATTAAAACCAAACTAAATTACCACTCATCGTTCTTTTTCCTCCTAATGTAACATAAAGAGAATCCCTGTAATCCCTCCCCCCCCCCCCCCCCTTTTTTTCCTTCCCCTCTCTCTCTTTTGGTGGTGGTGGGGGGATTTATTGGGCTGATCCAGGCAAATGATCATCACCAGTGTCAGAGAAAAACCAGAGCTACACAAATTTTATAAAAAATATTAATAATAATCATAATAAACACTTGTAAGTACTAAGTACTACTACTTACACTGCTTTACAAGCCCCGGGGACATGATATTTCAAATGCAATCTCGACAACCAATATCTGGCATGTGTATTCGAGTTGTCTGCCTCAAGAGCCAACTCAAAATTCTCCTTCGCTGCCTGATACTCAGTCAAAAAAATACGAAATCGCAGCGTTAAACTATTATAATACATTCAAATCAGTTCTTTTCATCAATACCAGATCAATCAGCAATCACACGAATTGAAAGCCAGTTTCTTTTTGAAGATTTTAAAACTTAAACTGAATCAAGTTCTGCAACGATTCTAAGAAAACAATGCCTGTTAATTCTATCGTAGACAGCGGCTACGGTCCTTCGAGGATCATAATATACAGAAGAAAAAACATATCATGAAATTTATTCAGTATAACAATGACATTGAAGAAATAAATAGTATAACATTTCAATGCCATTTTTACATAGAATAAATATCGTGTTGCACATTTCATTTCTACACACACACACACACACACACACACACACACACACACATACTTGTTCTAAAAATTAAAAAATTAAAAAATAAAAACTTAATATAAATGCTTAAATAATTAATCATACTCTGAGAAGAGGAATAAGGCGTTTATCATGGAGCTCGGCGTAGTCAATGACTCGATCAACTTCCTTGAGAGCGCTCCATCCTTTAGCTATAAACTCCATGGCCTTCTTGTTCCTGCTATGGATTTCTCTCTGCCAAAAAAAAAAAAAAAAAGTGAAATATGATTTCAAGATAAAGGTGTCTGATGGGAAAGTGGGATTTCTGGGAAATAACCCTTTGGTTGAATAGAAGAAGAGGGACAGTAAGTGGGCTCTGATTGGCCCTGGTGAAGAGCTTCTTCATCTTTTTTTCTTTTCTTTTTTTTTTTTCTGCCTTTTTTTTTTTTTTTTGTTCCTCTGTGACTGACTGACAAAGCCACCGGCGACGATGAGGAAGACGAAGTTCCAAAGTGTGAGGGTGGAAAATGGGCTTTGGGCCGACTGAGTTTTAAAATGGATAGATGGGCCGTCTCTAAGCCCAGTTTCAGATTCAGGCCGTTTGCAATAAAAAAATTACCTAAATAACCATATTTTTTTTTATTCTATTGATTAACATGACACAAATTTCCTCTTTTAATCAACATGACACAAATTTTCTCTTTTAATCAACATGACACAAATTTTAGTTAACTTTAGTTTAATTTGACATTATATCAGCTTATTGTTAATTTTTTATATCATATTAATGTAATAGTCTTTGCATTTGTATCATTCAAGTGATACTACACACTTCCACACTGAAACAAACTACTTTAGAATCGAAAATCTTTCAAGAGAGAAAAATCCTACCTAAAAGTTTTATAATCTCTTATTAGCAAAATGACTTAAACACTTTCTTTTAAAAAAAATATTTAAATAGTCTTTCAAAACTTTCTATTAGTAAAATAATTTTCGAAAGAGTAGAAATGATCATGAACGGCTAAGTTTTTAGACCGTTCTTCCTATATTATAATAAAAGAAGGGTAGTTTGCTAATTTCAATACTTAAGATTGTCATTTTGACGAATACTCACGTTGAAGAAAACCAAGAATTTTTTTTAGTATTACTCTTTTAATTCTATTTTGAAATGTTCTCGAGTTATTTAGGGTATTTTAATCTTGTTAGTACATGATGAAAATCCTAAGATGATCATCTCATGGCTATTGAGAACGAATCAAATCAGATGGTTGTATTTCTCAATCTTTCTGACTTGCTCCTACGGAACCAAGGTCGAAAAGATTGAAGATTTTATTTCTTTTATTTATTTTTTTTTTAATCTATATGTGGAAATTCATTCAAACAAACCACACGGGCCACAAAGGGCTACTGACCAAACACAGAGACACCGGCACAATACAACCAAAAAAGAAGACAAACGGCCAAACAAAAACTAAAAAAAGCAATGACCACCCAAAAACACAAAGAATCCCATCACAAAGAAGGGAAACCATTCAACACAATCAACAAACACCGAGCTAGGAATATATAGCAAGCACTCCAAAAGAGGAAGGAAAACGAGACCAACAACTAGCTATAAATTATGAGCAGCAAAATTAAAAACTTTCTAGAGATCCAGCTCAAGTCCAAACCTGCAAAACTAAGAGACGAACACAGAGCAATCGCGAATCAGAAACTGACAACTCCAATGAGAACTTTGGAAATTGGGTGCTTCAAACAGAAAATGGCAGCCGCATTGTCACTCTCATAAATAACAAAGTTCCAACAACAACATCCCTTTTTTTTTAGATGTCCTTTAACAAAAAGGATGTTTTGCTTCTTTTTTTACGATTTTGAGGACCTTTAAAAAAAAAAAAAAGGTTTAGGGGTCAATGGGCATACTCAATAAAGAGTTCAAGACCATCTTAGCAATTTATCCAAAATTATATATGCACATTTCTTATTGCTAAACTAAAGTTGAAAGTTGCAAGGCACAAAAAATAAATGTTTTATTAAAAATATTAAAAATTTAGATCCTCTGTAATTTAGATCCTCTGTTCCGGTTAGTTTCAAAAGTAATATATATATATATATATATATAATATATATATATAACACCCCAATTCAATGTACAATTATCAGATTCCAAGGATTCAATTTATTATCTTTAGAAATTAAAATAAACATATTAAAATATTAAAGAATTCAACAAATAAAAACTGTCATAACACAATTAAATTCGAGTTTTCAACAATAAATTAGATTATAACACCACAATCCATTTCAGAAACAAATATCAACTACAAACTCAAAAATAAAGTGTTCATGTTCATCAACATCACGATATTGAAAATTTACATTCATGTATGAATGTTTCAAATCGCAAATTTCACAAATTGAAAACTCATCAATCCAATTTACAAAATCATAATGAAAAAAACTTGATTACTTAGTATGCGTTTGGTGCACAGGTTGAAACAGAATTTTTTAGATCGGAATTGAGTTGAATTGAATGTACATTTGATGAAGTGTTTGAACTATCGAAACTAAAAAGTGAAAAACTTGAAATGTATTCAGAAAAAAAAATATCACTATGAAACTTATTTCGTTTGTTTTAAAATTCTATACAATTTATTAAAAAAATCATTTTATTTAAACTTATATATACAAATTTATGAACTTTTAAAATTTGAGTTATAAAAACCGTAAATGATAAAATAGACGTTGATTTTTCATAAAAAAAAATAAAAATAAATTGAATTTTTTGAGTTTAGATTGAATTAAACCTTAAGTCCACAGTCCAAACACATGTATTTTGCAATATCTACCATCATCCCTTAATTAAACAAGTATTTAATACATTTGTCCCAAAAAAATCAAGATCAAGATTATAAAAAAAGAAAAGAAAAGAAAAGAAAATACAAATTGTGATGTGGAGATTGGAGCAATCATGCCACCTCAGACAAAAAAAAAATCTCGAAGGCAATAAAGGTCAAAACACGTACGGGCCAACGGGATTTCATTTGTCAACGGACACGTGCCGAAACATGATTCGTCCAAACATGTCGGCATTCATAATTTTTGTAATTTACGAAACTGCCACTTACCCGCCATTGCCTCCATCCACTCTCTCCCTTTTATATTCATTCAACCACTTTCATCTTCCATCAATAATTGCGATCTTCACTTTCTCTCTCTCTCTGTGTCTCTCTCTTTCTCTTTCTAGAACCAGAGAAAATGGACGGTCTGATCAAGGGCTTGATCGACGTCGCGCTCGGTCATGGCGATGATCAGCACAATGAACCGGGGCCACAGTCTCGTGATGAAAGGTCCAGATCCAGTTGGGCGGAGGTTGGTCTCCTTTGGTCTCTGATTTTGTGATTTTCTTGCTCTTTCTTCTCTTCTCCGATTTTTGTAGCTTTGATTGTGTGCTGATCGGCGGTCGTGTGCGCAGGTGGTGTCCGGTGAGCAGGACAATGATGAGCAGAGCAGTGACAGTCACTCGCACGGCCATGGCCGGAACCGGTGGAATGCCGAGGTCTGGTCTGGTTTTGGTTTGATTTGATTAATTTTGAGTAAAATGGTTAGATTTTATCGGAATCTAAGCGAATCGTGGTTGTTTTTTGGTTTGCAGGAAGAGAGTCGTTTCGGGCGCGACGAGTGGAATGTAGATTCGAGACCGTCAAGGAGAGATCAAAGGGTTAGAAATTGTGTATTGTGCTCCTGGCTTTTTTTTTTTTTTTTCTGTGTAATTAGATTGGTCTTTTTTAATTATCGGATTCGTGATTTTTAGTTAATTGTACCAATTTCTTGAATTTTGGATTCTATTTGCTATAGTGTATTTCTGAAGAATTTCGCAAAGGAAAAGAAGCGTTTATAAAAATGAAAGCTTTTGGGGAGGAGATATACAGAAAAACCGAAAAGAGCCATGAGGACAAAATAGTTGTTAGAATTCTTATGACAAAATAGAATGTCGTGATCATAATTTTCTGAGATTCTTATGATCAGAACAGACAGGGTGCCATGAGGAGAATTCATTTGATATGTCAATTATCTGACGTTGGAGTTTTAATATCAGTCATGGAAACTCTTGTTATCCTAAGAGATATTTTGGAACTAAAAGAAAATTGAATTTGTGGTTTTACATCACAGGAGCTATTATGTTTCTCAATGGTTTCATAGTCACAAAAAGATGGATTGTCGTGATTGTCTTGACAAGAATTCCGATGTTTTTTTCTATGTTGTTTAATTGTTTTCTGTTTTTTTTTTTTTTTGGGTTCTCACTGTGCAGATTCAACATGAGGAGTACCAACAGGGTGGAGATAGTTATGAGCAAAGCCAATGGAGTAGAAAGGTTTATTTTTCACCAGTGACTGATGTAGATTGATTTAGTGGAGTCCATTTTGAACTGTGTAATCATTCTTTTATTCTCTCAATGATTCATTTAGGAGGATGGGGAAAACAACAATGATGGTTGGGAGACTGTTGGCCAAAAGCCCCCAAGGCGACAACACAAGGTTGGTTCTTCCACAATGTCATAAATTGAAAAGCCTATGTAAATGCATCCAGTCATATGATTTGTGATGGGATGATCTCTACCTTAATCATTCTGGTTGGATATTTTCTTGAAGCTACGTTTCTTGTTATTGGATAATGAATCACGCAACCTAGTTGCAGGTCTTAGTTGGGTTGATAATTGGCCATATTGCCTATCAAAATAGAGGAAATATATGTGTGTATGTACGTATATATAATTGGCCAAATAAACTCTATCCCTCATTCAATTAGTAGATCCACCAGTACACAGTTACGTCAATACCCATTCTCTGTATCCACAGCCTTTTAAGGAAATAACTTTCTTGCTAATAGTTTTGAATTGGATGGATGAAATCGGCATAGATGGTTATATGCATTGCTTTGTTTTGTTTTTTTTTTTCCCCTTTTCCCGAGGATATCTCATCCTCTTTCCTATAATTGATTTCAGGATCAATAATAAGGGTTTTTCTTATTTAAAAAAAAAATGCGTTACTTATATTGAGCATGCACTGTAAATGACAAATCAGCAGGTTCAGAAGGATAACTGGAATGGATACAAACGGCCAGCTAGTGAGCAAGAATACTCTGATGAGGTTGATGTTGGTTCTAGTGTAGAGCCAACAGAAGAAGAGCTTGGCGACCTCTCACAAGCATGCAACAAACTATGGGAACTTGATACAAACCGTCTGGTACCTGGCAAGCACTATGAAATAGACTGTGGTGAAGGAAAGAAGGTCTTCCAGAAGGAAGACATGGCGGGGGGGAGCTTATTTAGCTGGGTGAATGAAGACGTATTCAGGAAGCCTACATTTGCTCGTTTTTGTTCTCTTCTAGATAATTACAATCCAAATGCAGGTTGCAAAGAAGTTGTCACTTCTGAAGAGAAGCAAGAGCAAGCTGCATTTATGGAAGAAATCAGCAGAACTGCACCGATTAAATATCTTCACAAGTACCTCTCATCAAAAGGCATTGTGTCTAATAACTTTCAAGATTTTAAGCGAACGCTGACAAGACTTTGGTTTGACCTCTATGGCCGTGGTGGTACATCCGGTTCTTCGTCTGCTTTTGAACATGTTTTCGTTGGAGAAGTCAAGCAACGTGACGAACAAGAGATTTCCGGCTTCCATAATTGGCTTCAAGTATATCTTTTCACTTCCTAACAATTATGCATGCAGTTTTCTGAAGCATGAAGTTTGCTCCCCATCCCCGTACCCAAAACAAATAGACACGCGTGCAAAGAGCCCAAAAATATAACATTATTGGGATCAAATCTTGTAGTGTCATTACTAATCATCTGTTAACATCTGATTGGATGCTTAATTATCAGTTCATTTTTGGTTCTTTAGAAACTTCTTGGTTGTTTGGCCATGCAGTTTAGGAGCTTTATTTCAAATTAATCAAAGGGAAAGATGTGTCATTTCTTTTCTTTCGGAGGCAATTGGAAATTTATATTCTTCTTATTTCTTAATGACATGAGACTAATTGTATGTGTTCTTGTTACTATTTTTCCCAGTTTTACCTTGAAGAAGCTAAAGGAAGAGTCGACTATCAAGGTTATATTTTCCCTCGACGACGTGGGCAAACTGTAAGTGACTTTTGACTTGTCCTTCAGCTTATGCATTTTGTATGACAACATAGATCCCTGTACGCACGCATGTGTATGATTCTAACAGGAGTGTAATTTGTTTTCCTCTTACTTATTTTTCCTATTGAGCTTGAGAATGGTTATTTGCAGATTTCCTAATATTGATTTCTTCACTAATCTGCAGCCAGACTCCGAAACCCAGTTGCTCACTATCCAGTTTGAATGGAATGGTATCCTGAAATCCGTGTCCAGCACCTTGGTTGGAGTAAGCCCGGAATTTGAAGTTGCATTGTACACCCTGTGTTTCTATGTTGGTGGAGAGGACAACTATGTTCAGTTGGGTCCATACACTGTAAATATCAAATGCTATCGCCTCGGGGACAATATTGGGTCCGTATTTCCTGTATCAGAGTGTTAACCTCAGGTAATCCAGATTTGTCCTATGAGAACTCTGCTGACAGCGCCGGGGTGCCCAATTGTTTAACGTAAATGTAGAAACCCGAAATAATACTTTTGGGAGTGTGATATATTTATCAAATCACAATGTGTTTAAAACTTTTCCTTATGTAACTGAACTCCATAAACTTATCCCAACATAGAACTGTTTCTCTCTATGCTCTTTTTTTTTCATATTTCTTTATTAATCTTGCTGGCTTATCTGCTTCTTATTGCCTTATCCCACAAAATATTCGTTGTCGTTTATCCTTTTCATTCTTCCTTATCACTAGTGTCGTTTGTAGGATATGCACGCGGGAATTAGCCTTTCCTTGTGTCAATTAAAGTAGTAAAAGTTATAGGGAAGTTTTCAAATGTCAGAGTTATTTTTTTAGTTTGCATATGCATGAGATTTCCAATTTTTCTCTCTGAAAAAAAAAAAAAAATAGATGTGAAAAGGACGGGTACACAAGCCTTGTAAAATATCAAGTGCCGGAAAGGCAACCAGACTGCTGGCCGGGCAATATTTGAACTTTGAATCCTACCAAGCAAACAAACGACTACCAGTTTTTTTTTTGTTTTTTTTTTTTTTTTTGGTGGGGAGTGAAAATATCTAATTTTTGAAGAAGATAGTTTCTCTTATTGTTTTTCCTAAAAATCGGCTTCCCTAAAATATGTGTTAGATATTTCCGAGAGAAGAGGTCGGCACGTACATCTATATCTCTTGAGATGTGTTAGATTTTTGAGAAATTAGGATAGGTAGCAGTTTTTTAACACCTACTTTAAAAAAAAAAAAGGTCAATTTTTTTTTTAAAGAAAATGGCCGATGAACATAGAATGATTGATGTACTGATTAATTAAATATGGTCAATCAATAATTGACTATTAGATTATTTCTTGACATTAGTTAAACATAATTGATAATAGTCATTTTTTTTAATTTAACAAAACTTAAAACATGTATTAAAATACTTGTAAAAAAAAAAGCCATTTTCCACATATAAGAATGTATAACTCGGGTTTTTTTGAAGGCTTACAAATAACTCCTTATACTTTTTTTCTTTTCTTTTCTTTTCTTTTTTTTATTTTTTATTTTTATTACGCAACATCTCAACTTTATGAAAATGGTTGCAAGTACTATTGGCCATTGTTACTTTGCTATGAATTTTCGAACAAAATTTTCTCAAGCACCGCATCAAAGGGATTTTTTTTTTTTGGCTGAATCCCAGTAAGCAACATGTTTCTTATTTGCCAAGGAAGGAGGAATATCCCCATTTGAAAAAGAAAAGGAAAAAGAAAAAGAGAAGAAAAGAAAAAAGTGGTGAAGTAGATTTGTGTAGGTGGGGCTTCGAAAAGAACAAGTACGAGCAATGGAGAGCCACAAGCAAAATAGATGACGGAAAATGCTTGTATACTAGTGAGGGGACCTCAGCATTTCACAGCCAGAAGACAGTAACACCTTTATTCATTTGTTATTTTTATTTATTATTTATTTTTGGTGTTGCAATGTTGCAACTTGCAAGTCCAAAAATGTAGATAGCAAATGGAGCCTAGTGCCTCCCCACCTTGCATTTGTCCACATGCTACTTCCCCAAACACCTTCCCATATCTGCTACAATTTTGAAGATGATTTTCAAATTTATGAAACTGAGATTCTCTACCACAAGAGATAGAAATAGGGACCAATTTCTACGAAAGAAAGTTGATCCCACCTTATTCACATTTTGAAATTAAATATGTATCTTCTTTGGTGAGAGTGGGGCTATGTTTGGATCACACTGTCACTGTATATCCTCTTGCAATACAATATAATAATATACATTTGGTTCCTCATATATTGTATTTGAATACCTCTTAATTAATTTGAAAAGTAAATCAATTCATTTTATTATTTATCTATTTACGTTTTCCATTTATTTTTATCAATCATATCACATACTCTCTTTCTCATCAATACACATTGTAATATATGCAAATGCAAACAATTCACAATAGACATTACATTTGAAATACAGTATACAAAGGAGATATCCCAGGCATATATTGTATTTCATATATTACATTCGAATACAATATTAAAAAAAATGACGTATGATCTAAATGAACAATAAACATTTTGCTAGTGATTCCACCTTTATTTTTTGAGAGTGAATGGTCCCCTCCTATGATTTTATTATTTTTTAAGTTCAAGTTACTTGGAACTATTTTTCTTCTTTACTTTCTAACCGCATGTCATTAAATGTAACTATGTTAAATGTCGCTATTACGTGGATAATATCAGAAAATTCCTAAGTTTTTGTTTAAAAGGGAAATCTCACGGCACTCTTAAAACCCTAACGAAACATATTTTTGAGATTCTTTTGATTGACCACCTCATTTATGAATAGAGCACTTCTGTAATACTTTCTAAGAGGCGGAATGCCTTCTACTGGTGAAGTTCCTGAGCTCTTCCACCGGAACGATAGCTAAGGATCATGGGCGATGGCGGAACAAGCAGAGGAACGTTAATGTTGAATGAATATCACATCAAATGAGGCTCATATCATTAATGAAAAGAAAACTAACACAATCATATCAAACAAGGAACGTTGATGTTGAGAAATCTACTCCTACACTATTTTGATTTTTGTTCGATCTTGTAGGGAATTATTAGTAATGCCATATCATTTGCCATTTCTATGCATGTCCCTTTTTCACTTTTATTTTTTCTTTCCTTTTCTTGTGTAGATTTCTTTTGTTGTTTCTTTATAGAGAGATTGAATAGATAAGGTCAGATAACCACCACAAAAAAAATTTAATGGTAGGGCTTACAATTACATGGCACAGATAAGTTGAACAACTCTCTCATGAATAAAAACCAAAGCATCACCATCAACCAGCCAGAGATTCGGAATTATCTTTTCATACACCAACGACCCCCATCTTTGATTAACTCTCTTTAGAAACTCCGAATAACTACATATTTTCACAACTTTTTTTATGCATATTAAGAACTACCTAGACCCCGAACCAGAAGTTTCGTGGTCACGAAAAGTGAAAACCGGCACGAGTATTTCAATGGATCACCATACGTTGCATGTATGTATGGAAGGTGTATATACATACGTAGATTTAGGAACTGACGAACAATTTAGACGTGACACTCGCGATTGTCCTTAGTATGACCGGACTTAAAATACAAAGTTTCTTGAATAGTAAAGACCAAATGATAATTTGTTTATTTTTAATGGAGGAGTTTATATGCTCCAAAGGCCAATGAGAAGGCGATTTACGACGAAAGAACAAAGATTCCACATTTGTTACGAGTTCTTCCACTTATAGCGTCTAAACAAAGGGAAAACTGGTAGCAATCAAGTTAAGTGACGCAAAAAGATTGCGAAGCGATGCTAATTTAGGGAACTATATAAAATCTTGACTTCTGACTTTGGCATACATGTAATCTAGTATATGAAACTTACTTGCGCTACAATTTCAAGGGGAAGAAAATTAGTTGCGCGCTAATTGTGCATTTGACACAAAGATAAGCTACAAAGACTTTGTTGTGAGGGAATTTCGTTCAACAAAGACTTCTAAAGCAATCGGATCACATGCTTCCAAAACAATTACAGACGATATAGGTAGGAAAATTTAGGCCGCTCAATGTGTGAAAATTATGGCGTATTTGGTCCTAGAGCAGACTGAATAATGGCATTTGTCTAGATCAATACAATTCAGATCGCCGAATAGCAACGCGCGATTGATGCAGAAGACTAGCGATATGCTGAATCGGCATGCAAGTGTTAAGTTGATCAAGTCATAGAGAAAGTGAAATCCGAGAAAATTGAAAGCAAAGACTTGGTTACAACCACATGATTTTCCCAAAAGGAGAAGACCCTCCAGTCTTTCTTATCCTAAAAGAACCGAAACCAAGAAAATTTTCGAAAAATTCCGGGATTTTAATCGTCCACATAAATACAACGAGCAAGAAAGAGCATATTCCAAAGAGAATCAAGATTACCTTGGTGGGGTTTGGTGGAAAAACAAAACCACCCGTTAGTTATCACACCACAAGTGGTCTAGTTTTTACAGTTTTGTAAATTTCATTTCATCATCTTGAATTGCTCCAAATTAATGTTTTATTTTAGTTGAAATCTTTGAAAATTTTCACCTATAGAAGTTGTAGAACTCACACATAGTTTAGAACAGATTATTCAGATTCTCGATTAAATTTTGTTTGAGCAAATATTTCCATATTCATCCAAAAAGAAAAGAAAAGAAAAGAAAAGAAAAAAACCAAATTAACGAACTCGACTTTTACGCATTAAAATAACACAAACTTAAAACCTTTGATTAGGACAGGTTCAGTTAACATGAAACGCACATTCAAAATATCAGAAGGGTATGCATCAGCTCAAGATATTTATTATTTTTTTATGATTAAATTATGACAATCATCAATCTCAAGTGTTACAAAAGATGCCTAATAGGCTCGAGTTACATGAATCGTGAAAATTTACTAAATTGATTAAGATGTTAGGTTCTTATCTCACAAACTCTGTTAAGATTCTTCAATTTATTTTTTTCTCAACCAAGAATAAATATCTAAAAATTATAAAGGAAAAAATTATGAGTTAGAAAATTATGATAAGAAGAAAGAACGGTAAAGGTCTAATAACGACAACGAAAAGGTGAGATGACTATGTTTGATCTTTTGCACTTTTTCTCTTTTAGACCAGAGCCCACCTATCTTGTCTCCTTCAAAAACCTGAAGTAGAGCTTCTTTCTATAAATAAACACATTGCACCTTCATCCATTTCCCAATTATCATCTCTTTTTTTTCCCCTCCGGTCTCCGAAAACAAAGAAAAGAAATGACTTTAAGGTTACGCTCGTCTACTTCTTTCCTCAATCTCAAGGACATCAAGGGCCTGAAAACTCCTGATGACTTATCAGGAACGGTTTGCTTCGCGCAAATCAAGCCTTCATGTCGTCTCAGAGCAACGAAGAGTTCGATGCAAGAAGCGCAGATCTTCCATGAGAAGAACGTCGCGTCTGAAGGAGTGAGAGGAAGTGAGTGGAGAGAGAAACTCCATGCACTTCCTAGTGCTCACGGTCCGAAAAATGACTCGAGAGTGCCTGTTTTTGTGATGCTGCCACTTGACACGGTGACTCTCGGGGGCAACTTGAACAAGCCAAGAGCCATGAATGCTAGTTTGATGGCCCTGAAAAGCGCCGGAGTCGAGGGAGTTATGGTTGACGCTTGGTGGGGTTTGGTGGAGAAAGACGGACCTCTAAAGTACAACTGGGAAGGCTACGCCGAGCTTGTTCAGATGGTTGAAAAGCACGGCTTGAAGCTCCAAGTTGTCATGTCCTTCCATCAGTGTGGAGGGAATGTTGGAGACACTTGCAGGTAATCTCAAACAGTTTGCAAAATTCGCAATTTCGATTTCTTATATGTGAGTAGACAATTAGATTCAACGCGGAATTTGGTTAAAAGGGCAGCACGGTTAGATAACCGTGTGTTTGGATTAGGAAGTGTTTAGCACAAATGGTGATTTTTTTGCTTAACAAACTTTGCAGTGTTTATCACTTTTTTCGCAGTCAATTAACTTAAACATGAAAATTAGTTAAAAGGGTACGATGGTGTTAAAATATTTTATTGAAACATATTTGTATTCCAAATTTTCAGCATTCCTCTACCTCCATGGGTGCTCGAAGAAATCAGCAAGAACCCAGACCTTGTGTACACCGACAGGTCGGGAAGGAGGAACCCGGAATACATCTCCTTGGGATGTGATTCATTGCCTGTTCTAAGAGGAAGAACTCCGATTCAGGTCTACACCGATTACATGAGTAGCTTCCGTGAGAGATTCAGAGATTACTTGGGAGATGTTATTGTGGTAAGTGCTTTCTTAATCCATGCTAACACCTGTTTGATACTGTTCTACATTTCTTGTTTAGTAGGGAACTATTTACAAGGATCCACCTTAACTAGCGAAATTTCAATAAAAGTCAAAAAAATGCCAGTGTCATGCGTGTAGGGTTCGGATGTTGTTTTCTTCTTTCAAAAGAGATAAGTGTAGAAAGAAAAGGGAGTTTTGACAGATGGACGTTGAGATATGTTACCCCAAAATTGTGTTTATTGGAAATTTGAGGGACCCGAAATGCGTCTTTTTTTACTTTTTGTGCTTGCCAAGTAGAGAATCATGAATCCGGTATAGGACTTTGAAAATCAAATGAATTACTTTTTAAGGACGTATTCGAATTTGCTAGGAGACAAAACGAATAAAGATAAAAAGGATATTCAAAAAATGAGAAATTTGAATCCAGCATTAGTATACCAATACATAATCATGTAAACCAACTTATCACGTTTTAATTGGTAGTGAATCCCTGCACTTATCTTATACAAAAGAGTCAGGTGTTGGAAAGACTTGGATAAACCAGCTAAAATAATAGGTGTACAAATTAGAAAAAAAAAAAACAAAACAAAACAAAAAATGTTTCTCCTAATCGTAAAAGGCTAAAAATTCAACTTCTACAGGAAATTCAAGTAGGAATGGGTCCTTGTGGGGAGCTTAGATATCCATCTTACCCCCAGAGCAACGGAACTTGGAAGTTTCCTGGGATTGGAGAATTCCAATGCTATGACAAGGTAATTGTTTACAACCAAAGAATCTTTCCGTACTTAGAAAGTCACTAGTTTGCACAATTCCGGAGCCAAATAATCCTGTGTTTCGTGCTATTCTTAAACAAGCTGTTTGTGTTGTGCAGTACATGAGAGCTTCGTTGGAAGCATCGGCTGAAGCGATCGGAAAGAGAGACTGGGGACAAAGTGGACCTCATGATGCTGGCCAATACAAACAATTTCCTAAAGAAACCAGGTTTTTCCAAAATGATGGAACTTGGAAGACGGAGTATGGACGGTTCTTCCTTGAGTGGTACTCCATGAAGCTATTGGCACATGGTGATAGAATTCTGGCAGCCGCAAAAGGAGTTTTCCATGGAAGTGGAGCAAAACTATCCGGAAAAATTGCTGGGATTCATTGGCATTACAGAACAAGATCTCATGCAGCTGAATTAACCGCAGGGTACTACAACACGAGAGATCGGAACGGTTACCTTCCACTGGCACAGATGTTTGCCAAACACGATGTTGTATTCAACTTCACCTGCATGGAAATGAAAGACGGCGAACAGCCTGAACATTCCTCACCGGAGGGGTTAGTGCAGCAAGTAAAGATGACAACTAGATCGGCTAGAATTGAGCTTGCAGGAGAGAATGCATTGGAAAGGTATGATGCAAGTGCGTATGGACAAGTTTTGGCAACAAGTCGGTCAGATTCAGGCAACGGGTTGTGTGCATTTACATACCTAAGGATGAACAAGAGGCTGTTTGAAGGGGATAACTGGAGGAACTTGGTGGAGTTTGTTAAGAGCATGTCAGAAGGTGGCCGGAACAGAAGACTTTCAGAGCGTGACTCTACCCGGACTGACCTTTATGTCGGATTTATCAGAGAGAAGAATCTGAAGAAAACAAAGGAAGCAGCTCCTGTGTAGAGAAATTGTACATGTAAACGTCCAACTATAAAAGAGCATACTTTAGTGCATAGTGTATTATTTCACAAAGGGGAAAAATGTAAGAAAAATAGAGAGAAAAAATACCAAGTAAAACAGACACAGCAATTTGGCAAATATGCAAAAAGCTATAGACAGTTGAAGAAAGGAATTAGAACTTTCTATCTATAATTCTATATAACCATTACATGAATGGACATTATTAAGCTCATTCAGCCTTGTCATAACTCTCTGATTATGTTCTTTTCGTGACTTTGTACATTGATCATTTAAAAATAGATGTCGGATATATGGTGTTTGTTCCAACTGTCTAATGACCAACATGGAAGACGAAATGTTTCTGATATATTACTAGTTGAAAACTCCCCTGCTACGTCTCCGTGATCATATCCGAAAGACAGTTTAGGAGGAAAGATTTGCCCTGTTTAACTTGATTGTGCATTAAAAACACAAGAAACCGCCATCTTGAGCATATTCGCTGCACTTCATTTATGATATAACTAATTCGAAGAAGTTTATACAAAACCCTTAGAGAAGAAAATTTAATAAACAAAAGATGAAGCTTGCCAGAAACTCGATAAGAACACTACAAGAAAATTCAAGTAAGGTCGTTCACAAAATATATGGCCGGCCAACGGAGCCATGAGTCAGCAGCAGCCAAATAATTTGTTATTTGGACAGGGATGCACATATTTCTATTTAAAATTTCTCGATCAAATTAGTCTTATGAACAATCGATACCGAAAGAACTGTCTCATGAATCATGTAATGATAGATCTCAATCCTCAAATCAAGGTCAGCTTGGAAAAATTAAGTAATTATCTAGGAGAGCATATCGATGGTCAAGGACAGTGTAAGAAGACATAAAGGCACCGCTAAAGATAGGCCAGGGACTGCTTTCAATGAGGGTCTGAACACCACTTTCTCATGACTTAATCTCAAAGCTTTAAAATATGAAGTCCGTTTATTGCCACTTGATTTCTACGGGCCTCAAATGCATCCAACCACCTGAATACGCTGCATTCTAAGACAAAATCCATATCAGCAAGACACGCAAGAAGATTTAGGACAAACATGAATAGTCTTCTGCAACCGTGTGCATTTTGACCATTTCTCAAGAACAAACACATACCGAAAATCATGAAACAGAACCAAAATAACCAATTTACATCCGTTTGCAAAAGTGGTACAACATGATTACTATGTTCAGAACTATAAATGAGGAGCTAAAAGAAAATTAAGCGCGAAGCAGTTGTGCACTACCAACAAGAAGCCTTTCCTACAGGTGAGCGAGAAAAACTTTATCTTTGCAACTAATCCAGCAAGATTTTTGTAGCAACTACATTAAATAGTCGTTAATCAACGGTTCAGGCCATGACAGCCGACTCAAAGTTGTTCACGTGTGAATAATCAGGTAAAGCCATACAACTAGTAACCATCAAAAGGGCTTAGATAAGAAACCCAAGATAACAAGAATTGAAAATCCATCGTACTGTTGAGCATGCAGAGCCTGTAATTTTACCCCAACGCAAAGTCAGCACACGAATGATTTTCAGTTGCACTAATTTGAAAATATGTTGGAGGCGCACATAGTTCCGATTTTGGATTAGAGAGGCTTAGAGGGGAAAAAAAAAAATTCAAGTGAGTCTGGAATGTGTGAGGTGTGTGATTCTCTTGAAATCTTCTTTCTCACTGTAGTGAAATTCTTTCATGCTCTTGTTAAATACAAGTGAACGTTTTTTATGTGTTATTGTTTCCTTGTTCTTTCATGCTCTTGTTAAAGGTTAGGGCTTTAATCTGTAAAACATGGCCTCTCATTTGGGAAACCTAGAACACAAATTTCAGAGCGTGAATTCATCTTCAACACTACAACCTTAATTGATTCCCCACCAGAATTCATCCAGTACGATAAAGTTAAATAAATAACTTAAAGAAAACAAAAAAACAAACTTTACTATAAAAACAAATGAGCTAATTTCAGAACACTTAGAATTCCAAATCAAAAAGCGAGAGAAAGTCGTTACCTTCGAATTCAAGAAAGAGATGATGGAGGATCGGAATCGGGATTCGCATGGCGAAGATCTTCAATTAAGTCGCCGAGCTCTTTCCGAGCAGATTCTCTTCCGAACATGAATCCGTACCTGGGAAGGTTAGAGGTTATGATACGAGAATTTAACTTGGGATTTAACGAAGGACCCAGATTCCCGAGAAAATGACAGAAAGGTAGAGAGAGAAGGGAAGTAGAACCAGAAGGAAACGGCAGAGAAAACACCAGCAGTAACAACAGTGTGAAGCAGAGTGAAGCTCTTCTCCATTTTTTCTTCTGACAGAAAGCTCAGAGATCCTTCAGCTCTTAGGAGGGGAAGAATTTGCAAAGGTTTATGATTTAGGGTTTTTTCACAGATGACCCCTGTACTTTAGCATTTGTCTTAGTTTAGCCCCTTGAGTTTCACTTTTTTGCATTAGGTTATGAACTATAATAATATTACACAAATGGCCATTTTAGTAAAATTCCATTGATTTTTGGACCGAAATGATCATGTAACAAGTGACCATAGTTAAAACAAAAAAACAAACAAAAATATATATACCTCGCGTCCTTAAACTCATTGTCGTTTATTTTTTGAAAATTGAGGCTGAAAAGTTGACAATGATGTCGTTTCAAATTGAAATTTGTTGCTCGTACAACACAAGTGCACATTACAAGGGGATTTGAAAAGTTCAAAGATGAAAACAATATATATACACATACAAACACATCATAAACGTCACCTTCACAAATGCCTTTCACAACTCCATAAAAAAACTCACTCGGTTGCCAAAAATTGATTTTTTTTTTTTTTTTCTTTCACATTTCCATATCATAACGAAAATCTAACTCAAACCGACTCTACTTAGATTTTCCCTTAACTAATTTCGGTCGAGGAGACGGAGACTTTCCATTCCCAGGAGAGGATTTGCCTTCTGATTCTTGTATAGCCTCCTTCAAGCTCTCCACAATTAGGCTCATTGTTGGCCTGTCTTTTGCATTCTTGTTCAAGCAGCTATCTGCCAACTTGGCAACTCTCCGTGCCGCGCTAGGTGAAAACTCGCCTCGTAGGTGGGGATCCATGATCATGCTGAACCTTTTGCTGTCAGCTGGGAACTGTCTCACCCAGTCTAGAAGCTTCTGCTCCGCGGTAGGGCGGCTTCTCTCCAAGGCGCGCCTTCCTGTGAGGATCTCATAGAGGACAACCCCAAAGCTCCATATGTCACTATGCACCGAGAGATGGCCGGTCTCAACGTATTCTGGTGCAGCATATCCGTATGTTCCAACCACCTATTAGGGAAAAAAAAAAAAAAACACACCCATTAGTTTAGGCATTGCAGAAGATATACATAAACACAATGTGATGAACAAAAGTTGGTGTTTTGGATGAATGAAAATTGATGATAATAGTGAGAAATCAACACATAGGGGTCCAATAGGGAGCCTAGGTCCATGGCGGTCTAGGGCCATCTTGAAGAACATACAAGCCAGCCCGGCCCGGCATAATCCCATAGACAGACCAGCATGGTCAGCCTGATAAACGTCATGGGCCAGCCGTCCAAATCTATTGTCCTCATTTTTCTGTCCCTTGGCTATCCATCTATTCTTTATTTTTCATGTCATCTATATTTAATAATCTGATCACATAAATAGGAGTTAAATACTCAAAATACTTAAGCTATTTAGTTAGATGTCAAAATTTAATCGGAGGGACAACTAATAGGATAGAAAAATGAGATAGCAGATCTGAACTCAGGCTAGTCTAGCACATCCTGCATCTTTATCTATGTAGGTGGAACCAAGAGGAGCTAGACCCTCCATAAGCTAACAAATGTACTAAGAAAGCTAGATAATCTGCAGAAATGTTGCTAAAATCATGGCTAGTTTTATGCTCGGAAAAAATGGCTTGCTGTTCGTGGGGCAGTTAAGTGCTTCAATAAACCGTATTCCTAGGTAAGGTGTGTAATTAGCAATAATTTTGTGCATGTTTTTGGTAAGCAAAATCGAAGAATTTTCTGCTTATAATCTTATGCAAACTCTAAAATGCCACTACAGTTTTCATATTGTCGCCTACTTACCGCAGTGGATACATGAGTCCGGTCACCGGTTGGCCCTTCTCTAGCGAGTCCAAAATCTGAGAGCTTTGGCTTGAACTCCTCATCCAGTAGTACATTTGAGGATTTGAAATCTCTATATATTACCTTCAAAGAAAATGAAATAACAAAATGGTTAACTTATCTATACAAAAAGTGAATTTGTTCTTCGAACAAATTACTAGTTTTTGCTCAACTGAGACTAAAGGGTGTTTCAATTTTATACCTGGAGTTCAAGTCCCTCATGTAAATAAGCCAACCCTTCAGCAGCACCGAGGATAATCTGCAACCTTTTGATCCAAGGTAGAGTAGGCAAAGCCCTACTGAATAGGTGATCTTCCAAACTCCGATTCGGCATGAATTCGTATACCAATAGCCGCTGGATGCCCCTTTCCCCATCTACCGAGCAATATCCTATAAGTTTTACTAGGTTTGGATGGCTGAGAACGCCGAGGAATTGAACCTCCGCAAGCCATTCTTTATGACCCTAAGGAGAGGGGAAAAAAAATGAAATTTTTAAACTTAATCATGCGAAAAAAATTCCAAATTGTAATGTTTAAAGTACTAATTGCATTCCATAAATATGAAACATTTGGTCCTACTATTTTTTTTTTTTTTTTAAATTATGGTACCATTTTGCAGCAATAATTGGATTGCAACAACCAAAAGATTCTGCCATTGGAAATATAAAATAAATAAAAACAGAAAACACATAGTTTTAAGATTAAATTTGGTTCCATCAAAAAATGTTTTGATATAAGCATAAATTGTAGTTTAATAGATGAAACTTCCTAAGCATGGTTTATCTAAGAAAACATGTGATTAAAAAAAAAAAAATTTAAGCAGCATTTTTTACTCAGAAAAAACCTAATATTCATAACCAACGAAAAAAAAATTAACAGAAATCACAACAAGCAGGAAAAAAAAAAATTCAAGTCCTAATGATAGTGAAAGCAAAATTAAAAAAAAAAAAATTTAAGCAGCATTTTTTACTCAGAAAAACCTAATATTCATAACCAACGAAAAAAAAATTAACAGAAATCACAACAAGCAGGAAAAAAAAAATTCAAGTCCTAATGATAGTGAAAGCAAAATCTAGTCAAGTGGTTAATCCTTGGTCCCAAAAAAAATTCAAAATGAAAATGAAAATAAAAAGAAAAAGAAAATGAAAGAAATGAAATGGACCATTTTACAGAAAGGATTAATTCTTCTCAGTTCTTGGTCAATTTTGGTTAACAGTTTGGTCATTTACAATTTCTAGACAACCAAATTTTATTATGTGACTTTTTTTTTTTTTTTTTAAACCAAGTTTTCCTCTGTGGCCAATTAAGTCGTAAAAAATGTGCCTAGTCCACAATGACTTCCGATTAACCAAACAAAAACAACGAAAATTCTTTCGCCCCCTCGATCTCGTGATCTATTCCAAATTCATGTCTATCATACATCATATGAACCCAAAATTAGAATTTGTCGTCAATTATTGATCAAGTTTTTTTTACTCTTTTTCCCACAAAAAAAAAATTGTATCTTTCAAGTCCTTCTAAATGATCAAGCAATAAAAATTCAACTTCTATATAAAATTCTAATAATGACAAAGATAAACGAATCAGTGAAACTAACCTGTAAACTGTGCTGGTTTAGCCTTTTAATGGCGACCAAAGAAGGATTGGCAAGACCATTTGCAGGCTGAATTGTGCCCTTATAAACGCTCCCGAACCCGCCTTCGCCGATCTTAAGCAACCGGTTGAAGCCATTTGTGGCCTCTTTCAGCTCGTGGAAGGAGAAGACTCTCAAATTGTGCTCTTTTTCTTTGTACAATTCCGGAATGCTTCTCGGAGATGGTAATGACCTTGAAGATTTTGTTTCCCGATCTAATTTGCTATTTTGGGACCTGTTTTTCTTTCTCAATTCCGGGGCAGATTCTGCTTTTGGTTTGCTCTTGGATTTCTCCTTAAAGGGAAAAAAGCACTTCATATTTTCCTTTTCTTCAGCACTAAACAAACAAGGCTAGAGAGAAAACTGGCTTTGAAGAAAAATAAGGCAAATATAAAAGGAGACCAAACAGAGAGATAGGCTCAAAAAGACCTCAAGACCCAGTGGAAAAATGAAGAAGAACCAAGGAACCTGGAAAGAAGTTTAAGAAGAGAAGGAAAAGCAGGTGAGGAGATGATTAATGAGATGGAAAATTGGGAATAAGAGGACAAAATCCCAGATGGTATTTGAGTCGAAGGATTGAGGAAAAGATTCAAAAAACCGTGTTCAGAATGGGAGGACAAAAGAAGAAGAAAAACAAGAAAATTTTCCAAGTGAGAAAAGAGGACAAGATGTGGAAAGCCAACAGAAATCCATGTCTAGAGAGAGAAACAGATAGATATAGAGATAGAGAGAGAGAGAGAGAGAGAGAGAGGATGAGGTGGTTTGGTTTGATGATAGCGTGTATGAAACGAAAATTGTGTAGGAGATGAGAGAGACAGGATAGAAGAGAAGAGGAGAGAGAGATGACGACTGTGCATTTAGTGTACGAGAGGCAAAGACCAAGACTATTTTCAATGTCCTGTTCGATATATGAGCTTAATTTAAATTGATATAAAATTTTTAAATTTAAATTAAATTAATTTTTAAAAAAATAAATATAAATTTTATTAATTATTAAAAATAAATAAAAATTGAGATAAAAAATATAATTAAAATTAAACTTTGTTATTAAATAAAATAAAAGATTTTTTTTTTTCAAAAAGAGTTTTTAATTAGTTTTATTGAATTTTCAGCACTTTTGGTTTTATTTTTTTTGTTATGCTTTGATTAGTATTTGAGCTTAAAATTAATTAAATTATATTTTTTTATCTTAATTTTTAATTTTTTTAATCAATAAAATTTATAATTAATTTTTAAAAAATTAATTAATTTTAAATTTTAACTAGCAAACTAAATGGAAATTAATGTTTGGTCTTTGGTCTTCACATGGGTTCGGAGAGGACGAGGAGTCAAAAAAATATTAATAAATATATAGATCCGTTCATCAAAACGTTGACGCATGCATGCAGTTAAAATGCAGTCTTTTCCTTCAGCCGCGTTAGGAAAACAACCTCAAATTTTCAAAAAAGATTATATTCGATAAGTTTAGTGACAAAAAGTTCGTCTAAAAAGATCTGTAATTGTCTCCTTTCTGGATTTTTCTTTATCTCAAAAGGGGGAAAAAGGGGAGGGGGGGGGGGGGGGTGGAGGTCTCAAAATCTAGTTCTTAATAAGGTTTTTTACTTTTTAAAAATGTTGTCCCCGTCTCTATCCTCGTTTATCATTCCAATTAATAACTTGAATAGTAACTAAACATTAATATGTAAGCAATTTGTTGAGTTGTAAAATTTAATTTGAGAAATAGCTTATAAGACAAGAAAATAAGATCGTGGATCTTTTTTGTTTTCTAAAGAACAATATATCAAATTCATAGGTAAAGCTAATTTTTAATATTGGATAGAAAAATTAATTACAATACTAATTTTGTCAATTATCGACTATTGTATATGATGGCAAATTTTTCCATAGTGATTATCAAATTTCTGTTTGTTGATATAATAATTTTTTTTCATTTAATTATTAAAATGTTTTTATTTTTAAAGTATCTTTAATTAGCATCCGTTTAGTGCACGAGTTGAAATTGAATTTTTTTTTTTATTGGAATTGAGTTGAATTGAATGAATGTTTGATGAGGCGTTTGAACTATCGAAACTAAAAAGTGAAAAAATTAGAAATGTGTTCAAAAAATATATATATCATTATATAGCTTATTTTGTTCGTATCGAAATTCTGTGTAATTTATTAAAAAAAATTCATCTCATTTAGACTTATACATATAAAGTTATAAACTTTTAAAGTTTGAATTACAAAAATTATGAATAATAAAACCGAACCTGACTTTTCAGAAAAAAAAAATGAATTGAATTTTTTGATTTTGGATTGAATTGGAACTTAGATCTCTTTTACAAGTTTCAAAACTTAATAATTATGATAAAAAAATAAATATAACATTTGAAATAGCATATACATTAGATCATAAATTATGATAATAGCATATTTAATATGTCATTTGGAATAGATATAGTTTTAGCATTGACACTTTCAAATCCATTAGATGTGTGTCGTGCATTCAAGATGAGAAATATCGAAGGGCTCCGACCAAAACACTTTTTTTTTCTTTTTCTCTCTCACTTCTCTAGAATATTCCCTTTTTTTTCCATTAAGTTCTATAATATTTATTTACTTTCTTAGTATAAAATAGGACGTATACACATTACAAATAAGAATACGCAATCATAAAAGTCCTCTATTAATTACGTAACAATTGGTTAACAATTAACCAGTAAACTTGTGTTTATAATATTGTAGGAACCATATTATGAAAACTTCCTAATGTGTACGACTTACATCTTGTAACTTAAAGAACAAGTAGCTAAATGGTGAAAAGGTAGTACAGAAAAAAAATATATATATATATACATATATATATATATTGAAAAGGTAAAATATTTGACTGCATGATCAATAGAAATAAATTTTGACACCAAATATTGTTGTGCATGTCCAGGAGTAATGTCGACGTCGTCACGCAGTATCACTAATCTAGATTTGGAAACATTTTGGTAGAAAATTTTCACTTGGTACAATTATCAACTAAGGTAGTGCACATTTCCCTTAGTCCCGATAAATATATATAAATATAACATATATATATATATATGTATGTATATATATCGTATGCATGTGTAAGTACAGAGATCCATTTCATACCCCCTAAAAAGAGAAAAAGGAAAAAAAAAAAAAAAAAAACCCCGAGAGAGAGAGACTCGCTATAGAGAACGTATGAGTTACTTTGTAAGGCACAGCAACCATTATTTTGTGTTAGTGTGTGTATGCAAGCTAACAGAATCCCCCCCAAAAAAATTTGTTTCAAAAAAAAAAAAAGGCCACACATATGCTCTTGTACTTAAAAGGATCGGCAATTTCGGAGTTTTTTTATTAGGTTTTTTTTTTTATTTTTATAATGGCAAAGCTGGTGTTTTTACATTCAGTTATATATTTAGTAACAGTGTTTGTACATAAAATATTTATGTACTAAACTAGCAATACTTTTTTTTTTTTTTTTTACTTTTAATCTCATATTATAAAGTCCAAGTTGAAATTATCATTTAATTATATCTACAATTATACAAAATTAACAATATTTAATAGAAAGTAATTTTTTTTTCATTAAACTACATATAATTCTCATTTTTCACAAAGCAAAATGCACATAAAGTTTCCATTTAAAAAAAAAAAAAAAAAAGCGCACATAAGATGAGAATACACTTTGCTGATGCCCTTTTTGGTGGCTCCAAAGTAATGATTATAAAATAGAAAAATGAAGGTGACAAGTTGCCGACCTCTTTATCTCTCTCAGTTTAGGCTCTCTCGCTTTCTCCTTTCTGTCCTTTAACACTTTCCATTGGTTCCTTACGATTTTTTTTTGTAAAATAAAACTTTTTTTTTTTTTATAATGATAATCATTATAACGAAAAAAATTTCTAAAAATACTTGTTTCTTTCTCGTCTCACATGCCTAATATTTTATCCCAACAACTCCCACTCGTACTTTACATACAGTAAGCCACTTTACAGACAGTTGGTCTCCAAAACAAAGTTGCATGCGTCATGTTTAACTTTCACTTTATTGACATTTAAATTTGAATATAATTAAATTATTTTTTTATTTTTTTTAATTAATAATATTTATAATTAATTTTTAAAAAATCAACTAATTTTAACTTAAAATTTTACTTTTAACTAACTAATCAAATACAAATTTAATTAATTAAGAAAAAAAAACGTTTGCTATTTGTTTGGAAGTATAATAATTTATATAATTACTTAAGCAAGAAGAATATTGTTTTGTTAATTCACTCCGGTTGCTTTCAGTGAATATTTTATAGAAGATGACAAAGGGCAAGTTTTCAAGGGGTTCAAACTTCAAACACTATCCCCAATAGACGATCAAAACAATATAATATAATAAAATACAATATAATGTGATGTAATATGAAATATTAAATTGTTGCATTGAAGACTAACTAAGAACAGATTGACACGGCCTGTTGTCATTTTTTTTTGGGGGGTCTATTTGACCTGTAGGACTCTTGATCTAAGGAAAGGTCAACATGGAATTCAATTTGGCTTAATACTATGTAGTCGTTTGTCCCCTTTCCCTTTTCACAAGCAATTGTATGTGGTTTGTATTCGATGCTTCATTGCTTCTTGATAAATGTGATTGTAGACACGACAGATAATTTTATATCTGATTTTACTTAAAATTTGAATTTATTTATCTTTCAAATTCAAAATATATATATATTTATCTTGATAAGTTATAATTAAAAAAATATCAAGAATGTTAATTTTACTCTCAATTTTTCAAGTATCAACTTATGTAATATATGAGTTGTCACTTCTTTTATTGATATGTATTTAAAGAATTGTCATATTAATTTATTGCATCTATCAATAAAAAGATGACAACTCACCGCCATGTGAATTAATACTCAAAAGTTGAAATTAAAATTAATATCTCTAGCATTACTTATTATAATTTATTCGGAGGAGAAGTATGTAAATTATTATGTTTAAGGGGTTGATTTTGGTGTAAAACATCATAACATAAAAAGAATGAAGTTTTGGAAAACAATTCTAATTCAAATACCAATCTATGCGATATATGAGGTTTTATTTTTCAATTGATAGGTCACATAGACTAAGGCTTCGTTTGGGGACGTCTTTTCAAAAGTTTTTTCTAAATATATTTTTGTCTTTTTCCTCCAATTTTACTATTTATTTTTAAAAAATTTAAATTTTAAAAGTCCATAATTTTATTATTTTAAATCTAAATAAGATGATTTTTTTTTTCAAATTACATAAAATTTCGAAACGAACGAAACAATATCTATATTGATAATTTTTTTCCGAATATATTTTAAGTTTTTACACTTTTTCACTCCAAACAGTTTATTTTCACCGAACCATATTTTCAAAACTCAAATCATCTCCAATTCCAAAACACGCTTCAAATATATCCCCAAACAGAGCCTAAAACTAAAGATTGTATCTACTAGTGAAAAATGATAACTCACCGCAATAAAAATTTATACTTAAAAATTGGAATTAAATTGATATTTCTAGTACTATTCTTTTAAAAGAAGAAGAAGAAGATATAAAGAATGAGAATTTTATGATAAGGCATGATTTATAAAAACATTAAATTAGGTTTCTATTTTGAACTACAAGTTTTATGTTAAATTTTGTTAACCTTGTATAATTTACATATATATATATATATATTTACGTTTTATATTTTTTAAGAGGAAACTGTTGTGAACAGGAGAAATAGATTTGACCAAGTAAGGAAGCAACAAGGTCCAGTAAGCTGTAAGCTGGACGTCAGTTCTAAGCATAAAAAAGGCGGTCCCACTTTTTTTTTTTTTTTTTTTCCGACTACCTTATTCAGACTACCACAAATGATGATGCAAGGCTTTCGTTTTACTTACGTTGTACCATAAAGCTTAACATAATGCTTTCACATGGTATAATAATAGACAGAGAAAGAAAGACTCTTTGATTTTTCTTGAGAAATCTTCTTTTTTTCTGTCTTTCTTTCTTTTTTTTTTTTTTTTTTTTCCTTCTTCACATGTGGCCAATCTCTCTGACCAACGCCAGCTTAGGGATACTCATTATTATTGGTCCCCTTTATGCCTTTTTCTCCGTCTTTTACTCCGTCTTTTAACTTAACCCAATTGTATATCCTTTCCTATCTCCGGGGGAAAAAAAAATTGTATATCCTTTCCTTCTATACTAAAAACACATAAATATACGTACGATAACTATTACACGTAAATTTATTATAAAATATTTATGAATTGTTTTTAAAAAAATTTAAATCCTTGTTATTGATTTATCTATTTATTTGTGTTTTTTATTATTATAAAGGGTAACATCCACAATCTCATTAAATTAAGGTTAATGACTAAAATAGTACAACTAACGAATCGATGGTGAGTCATTCATGAGTTTTAACAATAAAATAAAATATAATAAAAATAAATAGAGACAGAGACACGTAATTTTCACAAAGGTTTACATGTAATTTATAGACTACATCTAGTGTAGGGCTTTCGAGAGCTTACACTGTAAAATGAACATTACAACGTTTTTTTTTTTTTTTTTAGATAGGAGAGATGGAAGAGGGGAATTAATGGTAATACAAAGAGAGTAAGGGAACATAGTATATGTACAAAGTAGATTGCAGAAATTGGATGATAAACCAGGCTCGTGGAACAAGTCTCTATTTGTAGAGGTTGATCGGCTTATTTTATTTGCCTGATTTTGATAAAATATGCCTTCGATACTGATTACTAATTGCCTTTTTCTTGCATTGTTGATTTTCCAATTCATGATTGATAGAAAGATATTGGGAAACTATCTATTTCAGTGAGATACGTTGTAATTAACTGAGATTCTTCTTTGATATGCTAGATATGGTCTCTTTTTTGTTGGTCTTGGAGTCAACTTTCCTTATTTGGCATCAAGTGACTCATTGATTGCTCGTCAGTCATTCTCCTATCGATTGATGACTCATTTTTAGGTCCTGGAGGCTATTCACTTGTAAGTTATTTTGTACTCTCCGATGATATATCTATTGATACGTGTTTGACGAGAAATGAGTTATGAAATATGACCTTAACATTTGTAGAGATTGTAGATGCTCCTATTCCCAATCATATGAATCCATATGATATCCTGAAAAGAAGAGGAAACGAATCATTACCACCAAGTAATTCAAGTGGAAAGGTAAAGTAATTAATTAGCATCGATTTTACTATAATTAAAAAGAGATTAAAGACAATAAAAAAAAAGTTTTACTTTTCAATTCCAGGTCTAATAATTATTGTCAACCTTTTATATTATTATTTAGTATGTATTTGGCTAACCGGTTTAGATCTAAATTTTTCATCTCAGTTTTAATATTTTTTTTTTAATTTAACAAAAATTACAACTAATTTTTGAAAATCAACCAGCTCCAATCTAAAATTTCATTTCAAATCGATACATCAAACTTAGTTTCTTGATATTTTATTCCAAGTAAGTAAAAAAATTTGAAACTTTATGTGATTGCAGATATAATCTAATAATAATATCATGATATTAAAAAATTATAGAATTCAAATCCCCAATTCAAAATAATAAAAAAAAAAATTGAAACTTTATTACTAAAGATTTTATGTTCCTTATTAAGAATCCCGGTGCACCAATGTTTCTTTCTTGCCATCCAGACTGCTAATCCACGTAATTTCACAATTTACAAATTTATTTCTTAAAAGTACTTTTCAATTTTGAGAGCCACTCAAAAAAAAAAAAAAAAAAAGAAAAGGTAAAAAGATTGGAAAGTGATTTTTCACCTTTGTCACTGCTGACCAGACCATGTATTCTAATAATTAGTTGTCTTCACTTTTCAACCTCTATTTGAAACTCACCGTCTCAATGCCCCTTCGACCCCTTTTATTACACCTATCTTTAATATATATATATATATATATATATATATATATCATGAAAAACTTAGTGCAAGAATTGTATTTTTTATGTTATCCGATGATGTTATTGTAATAATTTTAACAGTATAATCAGCGATTAAAAATAGTTCTGCAATTGACAATCACAAATCAAACATTTACAAAAGTTGATTTTTATTAAAATAATACTAGCTATCGATATAATAAAATTACCGTAACTTTTTCCTTTTTTTCGTTCAACTCCTTCTATTTATCTCTCTCTTACCATATTTGTGGATATAAAACAATGTTAGTGGAGGTAGAAATTATAGCGCTCTTAAAAAACTTGGAAAAATCTCATTTGAGAGAATAAAGTAGTTGGACTGATTAATCATTTTCCTGTTACCGTTTGACTAATCACAAGCTTGTCTCCAAATCTTTTACTTTTAATCTTTTGTTTGTTCGGGACACGAGCATAAGAGAGTGAATAAATAATGCCTTCAAAAAAAAAAAAAAAAAAGAGAGAAATTAGGGCCACATTTTTTAGAAGATGACCGAATTTTTTTTTTTTTTTTTTTATAGAAATATATGCAATGATCATTAAAATATAATTGATATGTTGGTTCTATCAATTCAATTAATATTCGACTAACAAATAGTTGATTAACGTTAATTAAATACTACTTGATGATTATTGTTAAATGATCAATCTAGATTATTATCAAATGATCAATTTACGGTTGACTAAAGAATTAATGAACAATTATCTTATTTTTATTTTTATTTTTTAAAGGAGGAGATCCGAGAAATAGCTTGTTAAATCCATCATTCTTCGAACTTTGGAAGATAGGTAAAAATATTTTGATAAAGACGTTTTTCAATAATATCATCATGATTCTCGAAATCATGTGCAGTAGTAATACCAAACCAAATATGATAAATAGTGGGGTTCTGAGCTAAACCTTAGGTAAATCTTGAAAATCTTAATAGGAAGGGAAGATCAAGTTTTGCTAGATTTGGAACCACATGAGCCAATTGCATTTGGAAATCCTTCCTTGATCCCATTTGTACGTCACCAACCACTTCTTTATTGCATCATGCAAATAGAAACATAAAGTGGTCAAGTTGTGGAATATATTGAGAGTTGGGGATGAGAAAACCACTTTGAATAAACCTTTTGACAACAACGATACTGTTTTTCTTCTCCCTTTTTAAATTTCTTTATCCTTTTAAATGTTGTTTTACTTCCTAAAGAAGCTAGTCTAGAACCGGAGAAATACTTCCTTGTAGTTTCTTTGTTTCCTTCTTAGAGCTGCCGTACTTTCCTTTTCTTGAAAAAGGAAAAACAAAACCGAATAAGACGACCGACTGAAATTAAAAAAAAAACCGACACGAAATTAGAAAACGACACAAAATGAAGAACAGCGAATAGAAAACGACAAAATGAAGAAGGTCGGAGAAAAGAAAACAAACGACGTGTAGAAGACAGGAAAAATAAAACGACAATCAACAGATTGAACGACAAAAAGAAGAGAAAAACGATGCGGAAAGGAAACAAGAAAGTAAAAAAAACAACGACGCCGCCAAGAAGATTATTGAAACGGGTAGGAAGTGCACAATTGCAACAGAAAACGACAAGACATGTTGAACGGTTAAAGAAAAAAATGGAAAAAGAGTGAATTATCGCAATCGAAAAAATAAGTTCACAACTCAAAAACGACACATCTAAAAAATACAACAAAATGAAAAACCACATCGGAAAAAATGAAAAGATCCCGATGGAGAAAATAACAACTCTGTCTAAAGGCAAAACGACGATCGTTTATGTAATAAGGGACACCCAAAAAAATAGCGAAAAAACAAGTGAAAAACGACAGAATGAGAGCCATGGGCGGTGAAAACGACAACAACGTAGAAAAATATAAGAAAAAGAACACTCGATGCGGTGAAAGACAGGAGTAACGACATCCGAAAAAACAACAGTGATGTTAACGACCAAAAAAAATAGATAACGACAACAAAACAACAAATCTACAAGGAATGGTATATGACACAAAAAATGAAGAAATGACAAACGATACAGAATGAACTGAAACGACACAAAATGTATGACCAAAATGAAAAAAAAGACAACTCCACAAAACCAGCAAGTTCAAATGACATACCAAAGGAAAAAACAATAAATATCTTAACTCAATGAAAACAAAAACGACATGCCTAAAAATTTGAAACCGACAACATCCTCAAGGAAGTGAAAACGACACTTAATGAGGAACAAGAAAATTGGAAACGATGTGTTTACCATTATTAGGGGCACAAGCATGGCAATTGCTTGCAATGATTATTTCTAACGTTTCTGATTTGATTTGGAATCCCTTGCATATGCACGCAAACATAAACAAATACATACACACACTTGTAAATTTTCTCATTTAATATATACTTTTTCTACTTCACATGCCAACTAAATTTTCTCGATTAAAAAAAAAAAAAAACAGAAAGAGAAGCAAAAACAGAAGTGATATAAAAGCTACTCAGCTACGTGAAGTGATTTAGATGGCAAAGATGTTGGTAGTGAACAAATACAGTTTTCAAAACAATAATAAACTTAAATAAGTAAACAACAAAAATGATTCCAGCAAAAAAAAAAAAGAATTAACAAAAATAAATGAAGCAACTGCTATTTTACAAATACAAGATTTGAAACAATACAACCTCAAGGAGACATCATAGTTGTCCCTTAAATAGAGATTTAGCTTTATCAGTCCCGGAAGAAAAAAATAAAAATATGACCATACAGATCTCACCCAATTGAAGCTGATCAGCTAGGATCAATAACAGTAAGAGACAAGCATTTCGGCACGTCAGCCAGTCTCTAAATCACAACCTACCAAGAAACAATTCCATTACCCCAACTTGTATCCCTGCTATAAAACCGAGGGCTCGAAACATCATCGAAACTCGGTGCACATTGTTCTCAGAACAGCATGAAATGGACCGTTTTTCTTGCTCTCCTAAATAGGGTCCCAAAGTAACTTACGGCTCATTGCAGGAGGAGCCAATCCAGGGATATCCCGGATGGCCTTGTTGTTCGGATTCACAAGCTGCAAAATTGAAAAGAAGAATGAGTAAGCACACATCCACTCCACTAACAATGATAATATCCATAAGAGTGGTACTACGTTACTCGTACAGGATAAACTATAAACATGAAGTAGTCGAAAAGCAAATTTTCCGAAAGGCAAAAGAGGTCCTCTATCACAAGAAAAGGCACACATTGTCGGATAGGTGACAGGATTTTTGGTATAATTTCACTTGGAGCAACCCAAAAAATATGGAAAAAAACCTGCATTAAGAAAGAGAACACAGAAGACGCTTTCCAAAAAGTTTGTTCAGCTAAAGATGGTGTTCTTAATATTATTGACTCTAAATTCCACTCAAGGAAGTAAGGAAAGGGTGTGGGCATCAAGGAAAGGCCTGTAAGCAAATGCCATGAAAGATTAGACCTTTTGTTCCACCAATTTGAATGAAACGAAAATTCACAATCATAGTGCCTAACTTCTTGCCATTCAGATACCAGTTTAGGGCTTTTGAAAAGATATTAACAGATCAAAGACGATTTACATCTTTCGACAATAATTTTACCCTCAAAAACAACAAAACATATGTGATGGAGATAAGAATCCGTTTTGGACTTAAGATTGTGTTTATCTGCCGGCATTGTTTAAATTAGGTCAAGTTTATCTAATTATATTGTTTTTTTTTTTTTTCTCTATAAATGGGTTGGTGAATGATGATTGGTGACCTAGTTGATAAGTGGAGATTGAGATTTCAGATTCCCTTCTCATGTTCGAGTTCTCTCTAGAATTCTCTCTTGCTCATTGTTCGTCTCTCTAGTTTCTAATGCTTTTATTGCTCTATCTAAATTATAACAGGAGAAAAAATGCACCATAAAGAGAATAGAAAACAAAAAACAAGTGGGTTTTCAGTTACCTGAGATTCTAATGCTAAATTTACATAGAAAAAGAAAAGTATCAGAGATTCGTAGTATTATTTTAAGCAGGCATATGTGATAATACCTTCACGATAATGATGGCTACGACTCCAACGACAATTAGGAAAAGTAAAGCCATAATACACTTGTCAGTTGCAACCTAATTGGAAAAAAAAAATGATAAAATAATAAGAGTCCACCATGTACAAAGGAAGTAACAAACAATAGATATACGACAACAAAAAAGAGTGGATATTTCAGAAATCGACCTGCCTGCCAATTTCCTTGACCAGTTGAGATGCCTTCTTTATTGAGAAGTGGATAGAGTCCAGCTCATTAACAATCCTACTCATTTGCTCAGTCTAAACGAGTAATGCAAGTAAGAGTTCAGTACGACATACCGATTTAAAATTTTGAAAAACCAGAGAAAGACAACGGTCAGATGTTTAGACATCATAAATTAATATCTAGTTACATACTTGAGCCTTGAGAGCTGCTGCTGTCTCTGTTCCGACATTGACAGTGTCTTGAACAACCTATAAGACAAATTCTTGTTAATAGTTAAGGCTTATAAACTTAAACAGGAAACGAATTCGCCCATGGTGTTCTTTCCTTTTTAGTCTTTGGACAGCGGAGAGAAGCATACATGTTTTCAGGTCAACAAGTAAATAGAAATTACTCAATCAAATCTGTCTGTTAGAACTAAATCACCCTGAAGTTGCAGACTGCAAAAGGTGACCAAAGAAGACCACATAAACGATAAACTCAATCACCTCCTACCCCAGTCATTTTGCGTGCCATTATAAATTTTTGAAACACGGGAAAGAGAAGTAGGCATTATTCCGCCTTTTTTTCTGGGAAATGATAGAAGCTTGAAGCTGAAATTAAAGGACCAACCTTTTTGGACCTCTCAATTGCTTGGTCTGTCTCATCCATCATTCGGTGTCCATTATCCATAAGCTGTTGGTTTGTCATATCTGCAATACATAACCTCTTAGAACAACTCAATATTGCTGCATATAAGCTCTGCAGCTAACACCATTTTCATGGGTTACAGTGGCGAAAATGCTTACAAAAAAAGAAGGCCCACTTCCCAATAACATATGAATAAATCTCATCATTCTATGTTTCACAATCAACTAAAATTTGAATTACAAGTTTAATTTACGGAACAAAAGGAAGAGTCTTGACTGTTAAATATGACATTTATATTCAAACTTATACCCATCTTAATTCTCGTAGTACTACCAAGCATGTTTCAAAATATCAGTAAAAACTGTAAATTAACACTTACTCGAGGCTAGCAAGACATTTTCTTCTCCGTGTTCTTCTGCTGGCCCATCAAAAAGGTCAATTCTTTTGTTATCTAGATTTGCTGTGTATCTGTAACAATCAACAATAATATGACGATGGATAAATACATGTTAGTGGAGACAAAATTTTGCAGATAGCTTTTCTTGCGATTGAAAAAGTTCTATTTTAAGTCGTATTAATCATAATATTGCGATCATGGGTCACGATAGAATTGAGCTTCAAACTGTAATTTGAAAAATAATTTACTATAGATGGATTAACTTACTGTTTCTTTAAAGCCACGTATGAATTCAACTCCTTGATCTGCATAGGAAAGACAAATACCGTTCAATATATTTGGAACACATGAAACAAAATTAATGTAATAAAAAGAAAAGCCCCGAAAAAGAAAAATCAGAATGTGGGATGTCATATAAGAAAGAATTGACAACAGACCATAGACTGCTTTTTCTCATTAAGCATCTTGTTGGTGTTCGGATCATTTCTACTTTCCATGTCCTTGACCTCTCTATCAAACTCCTTAATAAGCCTGAAAGACAACATAATCTTATCAGTTTTTGGCAAAGTCAAAACAGGGTTGAAAGAGAACAACAGGAAGCAATATTTAAGACTTTATTGCAGGTTTTCTAATGCTAATACATTATGCGTTAACTTGGATATTATAACCATCTATAATATCTGTCCTCAAACCATAAAAATGGTCAGAGAAGAAATGAAAAAGAAAGTAGTAATAAATAATAACGCCTAATTCCATGGAAGGCAAAACTCTCCATATTTTGAGGTACTTTCAGCTAATCCATGACTCCTGGTAGATCTAGTACCTGCATATTTCTACTGCAGCAGGTATCGTAATTAATATGTCTCCCACTAGATTAAATAACAGCATATCTCTATTCCAATCTTATTAACTATAGCTTTCAATCTTTATTCTAAGGTAACACTGCAGGGACTGATTTTCACACTATTCAAGCTATCTCCTAGAGTAGTATGGTAGTCAGAGTTCCACTAGAGCCTTCGGATATGGTAAGAATCGGCTTGGCAAGAGGAACAAGGGGACTATAAAAGCAGGAAGGCAGTGAAGCAAGTGGATATGTAGGGGTAAAGGGACAGGCCCTGAAGCGAAGAAGGGAACTGAGCAGGAGTAAATCAGATGAAGATTCCTTGTGAGTCAAACGGCAAAAAAGTAACATATTTAGGCTACCATGAGTTCTGAAATCAAGATAAAGGCATGGCCAGTCAATGGGCAATTCATATGGATTGCGATAATGACCGAGATGGATCTATTAAGGTATGAAACGAAAAGTCAAACACCGAAGATCCTTTCCATAAACCTATATCTTATACTCTAAATCACAAATATAGCTGAAGTTATGATAAACCATTCAATTTTCTCTGCCTATAAAAAAATTAATTGATTGGTTAAGCTAATTACACTTCCTCGTATCAGTAACCAATCCATGATTCAAATGTTATATAAGCACAAAATTAACATGCATATATACATATGTGTATATGTACATGTGTTTGTGTGTGTGTATATGAAACTCAGATCTATACGAGATCAAAACTGTTGCTAATACCTCTTACATTCCGCATCTTCCCCGTGAGCTCCTCCAGCTGCCTACTTTGCCTATTGGAGTCCTTAATCTTCTCCAACTTCTGAAATCCATTTCTGCAACAAATTCACACATTAAGATTCGTATTATCACAAAAATTAAACTGAGTTTCAGCAGATTAAATCAAAACCAGGCGAACCAAATGCCATAAATTCTTACGATAAAGCCCGGAAAATGTCGCTAATTTGACCGTCAATCTCCGCAAGCTCTTCGCTAATCGACGATAACGGATCCATATCTAAACTCAAACAAATTCAACAATGCCTTTCAAACGAGTTATCGAATCCGATTTGTCTCGAAAATTCGAATCTTTCCAGGTAAATTCCCGATCAGATCCACGCAATGCAGATCGATTACGGGAAAAATCAAAGAATCATAACAATGCGAAACCGAAATCGCCCACGAAACAGCTCCAATGCCCAGATTAATCGCTGAAGAAAATGAAAAAAACTGTTCGAATTCGGGATCCAAATCAATGAACCCCCAAAATCGAGTGTTTGCAATGTTCCCTCCGATCCAGAAAAACCCAGAAAAAAAAAAAAGTAATAATCCGCAAGATAACAAAAACAAGAACTAACTATCTCCTCGTGATTTACATAGAACTATTGTTTTTTTTTATTATTTTTTTTATTTCCTTTTTTATGTTTTTTTTTTTTTCTTTTCTTTCTTTCCGTTTTTTGGTTGGGCCGTTTTGGAGGGGAATTCGGCTCTTGGGTTTAAAATTTTCGGCGATAATTTTGGCCCTTTTTTTAATCAGGGAAGGAAAATAAACTGACCAAAAAAATAAAAATAAAAAAAAATTGAGGGAAGCTGTGGGGCCTACCACAGGCACGTCGCCTGAGTTTCATTTGGGGTTTTACTGTTTTCGGTTGTTGGGTTGGCACGTGACAGCTGGCACAGACTGAGAGATTGTTGGACCGTTTTAGGGACTCTAATGTGGCCTTCCTCGTTGCGTACGTTAGAGTGCGTCTGCTTTTAAGGTGTATACGACAGAAATACGTCTGCGTTTTTTTGGCAACAGAATATTCTGCTTGCTGTACGACGTGAAAATAAAATAAAAAAGGAAAGAAAAAGAAAAAACGACATACTAATGGCGGTAGTACATTCTTGTGAAGGAAAGTTCTCCTCATTTGGTATATATAGGGATTAAAGATCTAGTCTACGATCAAAGTCAAATATGTGAGTCAACAAACAATTCTAGAGGATGTACAATTTTAAAAAAAAAATTTAGAGAGATCAAGGCTCCTCCGTTTAGATCACGTGTCCATTTTTGAAACGATAAAATTTCTTATTTTAAATAAATTTTTTTTTATTTTGATAATAAGATTCTGTTTTGATGGTTAAAAAATTTTTTCTTAAAAACAAAAAGTTGTTTAAAATAAGAAAAAATGATATTGAGAATTATACATTATGAGTACTTTGAATGACGTAGAAAATGCCGACGTGTTTGGGTATCTTTGAAACAAAGATAATACTCCATCAAAATAAGCAGAGCAACTTTGCTCATCGAGTTGAGCTCGAATGTCATGAAACAATAGTTGCATAATGTTGTTTGGCTGAAAAATTTTTAGTGCAGTACAATTTTTAGGACTAGATCCTTCTATTTCTTTGATATTTTCTTTTCAACTTTAATGATGCGCTAGGAAAACCTATTAAAGCTTACTCGTGTTTTACTAAATATCCGAGCTCCATCTCTAGTAGTAAAGTGAAATTGAATTTAATCGCTCCTACTCGTCATCTTATTCTCCTATTGTCACAAAAAAAAAAAAAAAAAAAAAAAAAAAAAAAAACCACCCTCAAGATTTTTTTTGCCCTAGAGTCATGATGAAATAGAAGGTCTTTGAGAAAGTAACAAGGATCGCGTAAACCAAATGCTGAGAAATATTTCTAAAAGACTAAGAGTTGTTCGGAAACCAAGCTCAAACTTGGTTTTTCAAGCTCAAGTTTTGTCTTTTTTCTCAAAAGTTTTGTCTTTTTCCTCAAAAATTTTTGTCTTTTTCTCAAAAAGTCAACAAAATTTACTATTTCAACTTCAAAAACTCAACTCAAATTTATTTACCAAACGGACCCTAAAACAAAGTAAAAGGAACAACAAAGAAAACCAAAAAAAAAAGGGAAAAAAAAAAAGGAAAAGGAGAAAGCAGATTTATGAAAGAGATGTCATTTTGCAAATAGTCATCACTAAATTTGTTATACAAAAAAAAAAAAAAAAAAAAATTCCCTCATACAATAGATAGCAGAAGCATGGACCTCATCTACTTGATACATTTACGAGAAAATTATAAAAACAACCTCTCAAATAAATGCATTCATGTTTCTACCCTTTTTTTTTTGTCTTGTTTTCTAACCCTCTATAATTAAAAAAATAAAATAAAATAAAATAGTTATAAATGCGATAATATTTTGTAGATGTCTTTCTTAGGAGGCAATCCTACAAATTATCCTCCATTTACAGTTTTACTGAGCCTATAAGTATATAATAAAATACTATTAAACTTTGAACAATACAGAAATGGAATTTGATTTGAGCAATCTTGAGACGTGGAATTTAAGTAAACATTATAGAATTACATGTAAAAGGAAACAAAAATTTAGCGGAATTGTTCTTAAAGAGATAAGTGGATTGTATACTTTTCCTAAACCCTTTCCTATCATAAATCAAGCAGTACATAATGGACTAGACAAAAACTAGGCATTGTTTCCTCATTAGGCTCTTGTTTATTTTCAGCTATATATATATATATATCGTCTACCATGCTTATCATGTGCACACGCAATATTATCCTCTACAGCCAACTTCTCTTTGCATTAATAAAGCTATATTCGAGCAAAAAAAAGAAAAAAGAAAAAAGAAAAAAAAAACTATATGGAAACAAAAGTCTTATTAAACTTGCCGTTGATTTTGGGTTTATTTCAAATTTGATTCGAAGAATATTATTGTCTTACTTTATCTTTTAATGCTATCTTTGATAGAAAGGAAGTGGGAGAGAACAATAACAGGAAACATGAATGAGATTAAACTTCACAAATAAATAAAAGAAAAATCAATTTATTTTCTCTCTTTCGCATTTTTCTCTCTCTAATATGTTTTTTCTTCTTCTTCTTCTTTTCCTATTTTCAAACGGAGTGGAAGGATAGAGAAGAAGATTAAAATATAAAAATATATAAAAAAAAAACTTTAAGAAAAATCTTTACTAAAAAGAAGAGGGGGGGGGGTTTAAACACATGTCTCTCACCTAGAGTTCATATTTGCTATCATATTTTCTTGTTTTGAAGAATTATTCTTAATAGGTTTTTAACAACTTATCAAATTTTAATAATTTTTAATATAAATATTTTTTATGATGTTAAATTCTAAAATTCAGATAATATGATATGAACTATCGAAGATAACTAATGAAACAAAAATCTTGACTCTCAATTCAGATCTGTTATCCTATTTTTTATGTCAAAGACTATTATTTTAATATGTTTTTGATAACTCATTAATTATTTAATAATTTTTAATATTTAATATTTTTATAAAGTTAAATTTTAAAATTAAGATAATTAATATGATAGGATTAAAAAGACAGCCAAATCAAATAAAAAATCGGAAATAACGACATAACTCCATTCCTCTCCCCAATACTTGGTGGGTGTTGCTTGCTCTCTTGCGTTTCCATAATCATTGCTAATGCAAAGTTCCATCAATAGTCATGTCCATTTATGCCACGCTGTTTAATCATTTCAAATCCATCCCCGCAGACCTTAATTATGAAAACAGAATTGTAAATAAATGGCCTTTGCTTAACCATTTTCTACCACAAGATAATGTTAATATAAAAAGATAGGGTTTTGCAATTTCCTTTCTTTAAAGATAGCCGTTCTTTAGAAAAATAAAAAAAAAAAAAAAAAAAAAAAAAAATCTAACTCTATCCCCATACTCTTCTCATGCGCATCCGATTATCACTATCGCTAGCAAGGCGTCCTTGGGAGCTAGCCGCCAATGAGAGCTCAATTGTTGCCTCCATTGCGAAAACCAATTCAATAAGAATCGTGATGAAAACCATCATCGTATGTCATCCCCATTGCTCATGTGACTATCGTTCTCGCTAGTCGCGGTGGCTATAGGTAAAGGGGCAAGGGCAGAGGCACGAGCCCTTGTTGACGTGAAAGGGGGTTAGGGGCACGAGTCGAGGGAAGGAGGTTGGTTAGTAGCTAGGGCTAGGGTTTTCTTAGCTTGTATGTGGACATCAAGTTTAAATATAAAAATTTTAACTTGATTTTTATCTTTTTCTGAAAAATCAACAAAAATTTTAATTAGTTTTTAAAAAATAAAAAACCGCTGTATCAAATATACCCTTAATTTTGGGACGAAAAAGTCATTATCATTGTCATTGACATTGTCATTGTGCGAATCGTCGTTGTTTCTCATCATTCCTGCAACGTCATTGTTACTAGTTGAAAATGTGGAAATAAGAAAACAGCGAAAGCCGGGAGATGACTAGTAGTTACAGTTAGGGTTTTCTTTATTTTGGGATCATGGTTTTTTATTTGGGGGAGCCTTTTAAGAATAGAAGAAGAAGAAAAATTAAATAAATAAATTTTATGATAAAAACTATACCAATTTTTATTATCCGTAATGCTGTGAGCGGTGTGGGCATAAAAATTTTCAAAAAAAAGGGACTGTTGCAAAAATAATAAGCAAAATTTCTTCTTATATTTTTATTTTTTTTAAAAAAAGGACTGTTACAACCAATTATCTTATTCCCAAAATCGCGGTTTCTAGTAGCATTAACGGCCAAGACTTCCCTTTTTGCCCCTATCTTTCTTCTTATATTTTTATTTGTATTTTTTTTTCATTCCTTTTTTCTGAAATGCAAAGATATGGATGGATTCGGTGCTCTTCTTATGCAAATTGCATCGAGTAGGTTTTCCATCGAATCCAAGTAGTTACTCTCGTTGATCACAAAGCTAATGTTTGTTCTTTTTTTTTTTTTTAGCTTAAAATCATAAAGCTAAAGTTGCTTAATCATTTTTTGAAATTATAGATGTTTCTTAAAATCATATATATATATATATATATATGTTTGTACGTTTAATATATATGTAATTACATACATGGTTTAGTAATAAGTTTATATCTTACTTTATCTTGTGATAAATTGTAAAGTTTAAATATTTTTAATCAGAATTCTCATTTATATAATGACTTTTTGAAATTAATGTTTTTATAAAATGATTTTGATTCACAGTATGCGTCTAGCAACACGTTCAGTATAAAAATTAAAAAAAAGATCATTAAGTTAATTTCACTCTCATTCTAACAAATTTTTCGTTTTTCGTTTTGTTAGGAATACTCTCGCTTCTGTTTCATGAATTCCAAAAAAAAAAAAAAAACGTGTTTGCACTTTATAGGACGAGGGAGAGCAAGGCTATCAAGTTTTCTTTTCTAAAGTTTGTGTTCTCAAAGGATATCAAGGTTCGAACCCTGGTATCAATAATCTCCGGGTGTGAGCATCCGCACCCCCCGAGACGGGTTGGGGAGCTTGGACTGCAGTCCTGTTGACCGGCCCAGCGCCACCTGTGCCCTTCGGGGAGAGGCTACGGGTTGAAAGGGTTGAGCCCGAGAGCCTCAACATTAGACATCAAAATTTCCATTCAAAAGACTAAAATATCAATTGAGTTAACTTCAATTGGCTAAATAAATGCCTATTAACGAAATTTAGTGATAAATTCAGACTTTATTTATATTTAAAATTCAAATTCTATCATTAATTTGAAAAACTCAAGTGATTATTTGAATTCATCTTTCTGAAAAGCCCGAACTAAATTAAAAAAAAAAAAAAAAAACCTCTATAGACTGAAAAAATAACTTAACAATATGATACCATTTTACTATTTATTACTAGTTATAGGCACATACCATGTACGTGTTTAATAATTTTATTAAATGAAAAATTAATTATGAGATATTATGAGGAAATAGTTGTTCATATAATATTGAGAAAAAAATAATTAAGTAGTAATAAATTGAAAATAAATTAGTAAATCACGTAGAAAATTAATTAGGTAATGTTATGAAAAAATAATAGTTGAGATAATTAAAAAAATATATGAGTAAGATACATTTACGAAAAATTTACTTCATATAGACAAAAAAGAATGAAAAATAAAAAATAAAAATAATAAAAGAAAGCAAATAAAAAAGAGATCAGCACATAAATAAAAGTGAACAATAATTTTAAAGAGTAAAAAAAAAAATGTTTACATTTATCAAAATTTTCACATAATTTGAATCGGTATTCATTTAAGGGCCAACAATTAAGAAAAATAGGAGTTTAGAATCTAAGCCGATCACAGAAAAAATAATAATAAATATGCTTTATTTAAGAGAATTTTTTAAATAAAAAAGAGAATTTTAGCAATAAAAAGAATGAAGAAAGAAGAAAGAGAGGGAAAAAAATAAAAAAGAATGAAAGAGAATTAAAAAAAAGGAAAAAAAAAAAGAGACAACGACATGTGTAAAAAAAAAAAAAAAAGGAAGGAGGAGGAGCTTTGCTCCTTTTATACATATATATATATATATATGTTGTTGTCGTTGCTGTTGTTGTTTTTATTATTAAGATTATAAAAATGTTTTGTTAGTATTTGAATTTCGGTTTTTTTTTTTTTTATTTTGGAGAAAATTGAATTGCGGATTAATCCTACCCAAAATTGTAACTCACATAATTTTCCTTAAAAAACCACGCAATGCCAATTTTTTAGGAAGGAGTCGTACTCACACTTCCAGAGAGAGAGAGAGAGATATGGACTAGGAATGGCGATTCACTTTCAGAGCCCAAAAAAAAAAAAAAAGTTAAAAAAAAGAAAAGCAATTTTTGGGTATTTCTTTCTTTCGTCTTACGCTAAAGCAGAAGACAAAACGTCAAAAAAAAAAAACCAGGCCCCTTCTCTCTCTTCACTCTCTCTCTCCCTCTCTTCATGCAGTACTAGCGTTCTACCCTTTTCCTTCTTCCTCTGTCTCCGAGATACTCCATTGTTTCCGGTGACCTTCTCATTCGTCAAAACTCTTTTTCTTTCTCTCCACGTTTCCGCTTCTCTCTCTAAAACTGCCAGCGTTTATGTATTAACTTTTCTTTGTCTGGTTTTCCTTTTTTGGGTTCGCTTGAATGTAAAGCTTGCGTTCTTTTTCTCTCTCCTTTTGTACTTACGTCTTTGGGCTCTTTTTCACTGTAAAGATGCGAACTTTCCATTGCTTTATAATCTTTTCTGGGTTTTTCTTTTTTTGTTCGCCTGTGAATGAAGTTGCGTTTTTTGGGTTTTATTTTGGCTGAAAAGTTGCTAACTTTGCGTTGTTTTTTACTTTTATTTTTCTGGGGTTATTTTTTTTTTGGGTTTCCTTTTTTGACAAAGTTAGACTTTTTTTTTTTGGCTACAGTGATGAATCGTCATTTGCCTGTGGCGAGAAGAACCCGTTTTCAGCAAGATGAAGGTTTTAGAGAGATACTTAAAAAGAAGGAAGATGAGAAACAGACGACGAGTCATGTTCATAATGTTAGTGAAGAAGGTACGTCGGAGAAACGACAGGATTTACGTAGTAGAAATAGTGGTCGTTTTGTTGTTGGGAGACAGAAAAGCGTCTCTGAAGTACCTGTGAAGAACTGTTGTATTGCTGATTCTACTGTTGAAAAAGGGAGAAAACAGAGAGATGTTTGCTTTTCTGTTGAAAAAGAAAATGTCGAATGTGGAACGGAAGAGAGCCCGTTTTGTATTGATGATGATGATGATGATGATCCTAGTGTTTGTGATGATCGTGATTTTGATGAGGGTATTGATGATGATAAGAGTGATGGTTTCGAAGAAATTCATGGCGATGATAATGATGTTGATGATGATGATGATGATGAGGAGGAGGAGGAGGAGGAGGAGGAGGAGTGGATACCGTCATCCGGCGACAGTGAAAGCAATACCGACGAAGATCGCAGAACTGAAAAGAAAATGAAAACTGAAGGCCCTTCTGGCTTTGAAACAAGTGACGATGATAGTGAAGATGATGGTTTTTGGATGATAAGCAAGGATGAATACGGAAACGGTCAACAAGTAGGCGAGAGTATTGAGAGGGAAAATGAAAGAGAAAAGACTAATGAGGCTACTTCTCTTGAAGAGGAAGTAGAGGAGGTATTTTCATCAGATGGCGATGAGGGTCGGGAGATGGGAAATCATCGGGAAAGGCGAGGACGGTCTGGTTTTGGAAGAAGTGACGACGATGACGATGTTGGGAGCGATGAGGATGATGGATTTTGGATGGTAAGTGAGGAAGGAGTTGATCATGAAGAAAACAGACCAGAAGTTAGTGTGAAGGAGATGGAGAAAAAGAATGAAAAAGAAAATAGCAACTTAAGTACTGCTGACATTGAGATTTCCAGTGGTACTAGTGATGAGGGGTTATCAGTTGGGGTTGAAGAGGAGGATGAGGACGAATCTGAGCAGGATCATTCAGTTAGCTCTGCTGAGAATACTGATTACGTGGCCCAAAGAACCCGCTCGTGCAGCCAAAGGCCAAAGAAGGAAACTAAAAGTGCGAGTAGGCCGCTTCATTTCGATGCGGATGAGGAAACAGAATGTGCTGAAATAAGTGACAGCAGTGCGGAGGAGGAGGAATTGGAGAAGCCTACAACGAGGAAGCGGAAATGTGCAGACGCTCACGATAAGAAGGAGAAAGAGTTGATGAGGAGGAGCACAAAGAGGAAGCTCAAACGTGGAGAACACGGTTATGATGTTTTCCAAATTCTTGTGAATTCCATCTGTGACAAGGGAGAAGTTCGTGTCGAAGATTTGGTGTCCAATGAGGATACAAAAACCCCCGCGGACGATGGTGATCAGCCGATTCTTCCTTTGATATTCACATTTGGAGTGGAGGAGCCAGACCCTCTGGAGAAATCAGAATTTGACATGGAGATGGATGAGCTTTGGGCTGAAATGGACTTTGCCCAAACATATGATGGGATTGGTTCCTCGATTGATAATAAGGTAAGTTATCATTTCACTCATTAATTCTTGCCCGGTAATAAATAGAGTTTTTTTTTTTTTTTTGGACACTTTGTTATAAGAAAATAGTTTATAACAGACTTACTTATTTTTTTGCACCTTACTTAAACTCTTGTTTAGTTGGTAAGAAAGTTTTCCCTCTAACTTGAGCTATTGGCAATAGTTTTATTGAAGGACTGGTTCTTCTGTTCGATTTTGGAGTTAAAATTGTTTTGTGGTGGGGCACTTTTGTTTGTTGGCAGATGTCTTTTTGATGCGTCACTTGAATACAATATTTTTTAAGTATTGAGATCTCTTTTATTATTATTATTTTTTTCTATTACCGATTTGATTTCAAAATGTGATTGTCTTAATCCTTTATATTTTTGTCTATCTTCAGGTTGGAAAGGAAGGCACTCTTCCTTCCGAGAGTTGCAGCCAAGGCCCTGAAGGGAAGCACTCTCCAAAACTCGAGGAAGAAATCGGTCTTATTTGCTTGTACTGTGGAATAGTACTATTGGAGATCAATTACATTGTACCATCATTTGTACGTTAAGCCATTCCTTCTTATTTGTGTTCATTTGGACTGATTCTGTTAGTGGTAACCTTCTGAAAATTTTCATGCCCGTGAAAATTGAACTTTCCACTTGAAGATTGATTATCTTATTTGGAATTGATTCCTCAACTGTATGAGCTGGATAATAGTATTGTTGTATGAATAAGCTCTGCATTGCTAAGAGCCTTTCTATTCGGCCGTGTTAACATGAGTCTTTAATGAGATAACGCTTTCTTGAATTGGTTGACGATAGATGCAGCTTGAACACTAGAGTTCTAAACCCTCCAGGACATGAATGTGAATATTTTTTCATTGAATAGTGAATAAACTTTTGCTTTCTCTTGAAAGCCATGAATGTAGTTTATTGAATGACTAGAAAGAATTTTCGTAGCTTATCCAAAGCTAAAGGCTCTTTTTTTTAAAAAAAAATACTATTATCAAGTTGAATGGTTTGAGCATGGCCTGTAGCTGTACATGGTTTCCATTTATTTCTCTGTGGATCTTCAAATGCCGGAAACATTTAATACTGTTTATTTTATTTTATTTTATTTTTTTCACACTGCAGGAACAAAATCGTGGTGGAAGATATGATTTAAGAGGCCTCCGCACAAGCAGTTGCTCTTTCTTTGATGATCTCGGGTATCAAGATTCAGATTGTGAGTCACATTCTGACGAAGACTTCTGTGCTCGTGCTGAGACTGTTTGGGACATCATTCCCGGTGTTAAAAACAGCATGTATCCTCATCAGCGTGAAGGTTTCGAGTTTATCTGGAAGCATATAGCTGGAGGAATTCATCGTAAGAATTTTGAGAACATAGAAAACTACACCGGTGGGAACGGTTGTATTATTTCCCATGCTCCTGGCACGGGGAAATCCCGCCTCACGATCGTGTTTCTTCAAACTTACATGAAACTTCACCCGAAATGCCTGCCACTAATTATTGCTCCTCGCAGCATGCTGTTGACTTGGGAGGAGGAGTTCAGAAAGTGGAAGGTGGACATTCCATTTCACAATCTCAACATTGACGACTTGTCTGGCAAGGAAGATAAGAACGTTCTCAAATTGTTAAGACATTCCGGTCGTGAAGACATTGACACAATCCGCCTTGTGAAGCTGTATTCCTGGAAAAAAGGTGGTAGCATCTTGGCGATCAGTTATACACTGTTTGAGAAGCTTGTTACAGGGCAGAAAGATGCCAAAGGCGAGGCTTTTGGGAAAATCCTTGTTGACCTTCCTGATCTGATGGTTCTTGACGAAGGCCACCGGCCAAGGAACAACCAAAGTCTTATCTGGCAGGCCTTGTCGAAAGTCAGGACGCACAAGCGCATTATACTTTCAGGAACTCCATTCCAGAACAATTTCAACGAGCTTTATAACACAATGTGTATGGTGCAACCAAAGTTTCCAGAAACGTGTGGTATGAAGCGTGGCAGAAAAGGAAAGGAGAGGAAGGAGTGGGCAGATTTAACGAAGTTCATTGGAAAAACTGATGATTCTCAAATGGTTAGATTGAAGCAAATCAAGTCGTTCATTGATCCGTTGGTCCATATACATAGAGGTGATGTGCTTGAGGAAAGTCTTCCTGGGTTGAGGGAATCGATTGTCGTATTGAAGCCATTCGAGTTGCAGAAGAGCCTCCTTCGGGAAATTGAAGTGACAAAAAGGCAGCAGTTCGTTTTTGAGAACGCAGTGTCTTTGATCTCTGTCCATCCTTCACTGCTGCTCGAGTCTAAGGTGGAGATGAGTAGTGTCAAAAGAGATGAGTTGAAAAGACTTGGATCCAATCCCGATGCTGGTGTTAAAACAAAGTTTCTGATGGAACTCATTAAGCTTAGCACGGCTATGAATGAGAGAGTACTTGTTTTCAGTGAATACCTTTCTTCGTTATTCTTGGTGAGGGAATTTCTCGTATTTAAGTTCGGCTGGACGGAGAAGAAGGAGGTTTTATACATTGATGGACAATGCGATATCAAGGAGCGTCAGTGCTCGATCAATAAACTCAATGATCCATCAAGCAAAGCAAAGGTGGTACTCGCGTCAATTAAAGCCTGTGGAGAAGGGATAAACTTAGTAGGGGCATCAAGAGTCGTGTTGCTTGACGTTGTTTGGAACCCTTCTCTTGAGAGGCAAGCCACAAGACGTGCATATAGGCTCGGACAGAAAAAAGTTGTGTACGTCTACCACCTAATTGCATCTGGGACAATGGAAGAAGATAAATACAGTCGCCAAGCCGAGAAGGACAGGCTTTCTAAGTTGGTGTTTTCTTCTTCAGACTCAACCGGGCATAAGCAGAAAACCCATCCGAGAGTCCCGGAGGATAAGATCTTGGAACTGATGGTCCAACATGAAAATCTTAAGCCCATTTTTGAAAGGATATCATTCAAACAAAAAGATAACCAACCAATGTCATCCTCGGAACCTGATATTTGATCGTAGATCAGTTTACCCGTCTTTGAAGATTCTTTTGCATAAGGTATGTTATTTTCATGCAGCTAGTCATTAATTCTATGTTTTAGTTCTTTTACTAATAATCAATATTATCGCATTATTAATTTCGTATCATATTTGTCTTGCAAAAGTGATGGAACCACCGCTGGTTCAGTTGGTCGGTACATCGTTTTTCTGTGTTAAGGATTCAATCAGTAGGTCAAAATTGACAGACTAACCGAGTAAAATCCCATATGATTTTTTCTCTGCTCTTTTTTCTCCTTAAGCTTCTAATCCACCATCGTGATATGCTGTTCTTTAACGTTGTCCTTACCGTCCTTTTGAAGGCGGTCATAAAATGTTCCTGTCGCTAAGCAAGTTTGAATCATTGTGTATTGCTTTTACACAAACCTGGTTCTGCCAGGACGTAAGAACAAAAGAAAGGAACATCCTTAAACCGCTGAATCTACGTTCTTAAATGTTTCGACTTAGTTTGTCAAAATCTTGGTTTTACTAAATCTTTCCTCTTCATTTGTTGTATTTCAGATTGTTTGCTGCAAATATCTATTATTTTGATTGAAGACGACGCATTCACACGGATTGTTTTTTGGAAAAGGTGGAGGCTCATTTTTGGGTGATCAAATTGTGGATAGTGGATACTGATACAGGCTTTGACTTTGAGCAAGTAAATATTTAGAAGCATAGCTCCTAGAAACGTTAACAAATATTATGTATAGGAAGTTGAAAGAAAAGGTGAAATATTGAGGGGGTGGGGGGGAAAAAATATGATGAGTAAATTTCAGTCCCTTGTGAGTTTGAGCTAAAGACTCGATCACGAAAGTTTTGCAGACATATGGCTTATATTTAGGATGACATATATATATTACACTCAAGTGTAAATTTGCAGTTGTTTGGGAAATTTTTTTTTTTACTTTTCTTTGCTTTTGTATTATGCTTCTCTGTTTTCATGTCAACGTGATTGATAATGTGTCGGAGACGATTTTAATCCAAGCAATGTCAATGACCATTATATTTAGTACGTCCTCGCAGCAAACATATCCAAATTATCTGTGGCTTGACTTGAAATGAGAGTAGGTTTGAAAAAAAAATCTCAAGGATGTTCGGTGTAAATATTTGAATCATATATTATAATTCAATTTTTATCTTTTTCTAAAAAATTATTCTCAATTTTACTATTCATATAATTTTTAATTTTATGAATACTTTTATAATTCAAATTTAAAAATTCATAATTTATATAACAAGTTCAAATAAGATAATTTTTTTTAATTATATAAAATTTTGAGATAAATAAAACAAGTTTTATATTCATATATGTATTTTTTTTTCTCTCACACATTTTAAGTTTTACACTTTTTAACTTCAATAATTCAAGTACCTCACCAAGCAGACAATTCAATTCAAACTCAAATACTACAATCCCAATCCAAATCTTAACGCCAAACGCATGCTTGTTTAGTATTGGAGCAGGATCTCTTAATGCCTTCTTTTTTCTTTCATCCGGATTACTTCACGAAGACTTGAGTATTGTCAGAAACACAAACTTCAATTTCAACTTTTTATATATCAACTTTTTATATATCAACTCACATGTTATATTTATATTAATATATATAATCAATTGATATAATAATAACACTTATCAATAAAAAAACAATTCACATATTATGTAAATTTATACTGCAAAGTTAAAATTTAAATTGATATTCCTAACATTTTTCCAAAGACTTATCATGGCAAGGAAAACGGTCTTTGGCAAGTTGCACAGAGATACGCAATGAATGCAATTAAAATGCATTTTCAAACCTAGAATTGATCCGTATATAAAAAGAATGCTTTTATTAAAATGACCCAATGAACCTTCCAAAATTTATTTTGAAAAATAAATTGTCCGGCGTCTAGAATTTACACTACTGTGTAAAAGTTAATTAAAGAAAAAAAAAAGAAGCAATTCTGCTAATTTCCCTCTCCAACATTGCTACTCCAGCAAATAAGTTACCATGTCGGGGTATGAAAATCCATGGAGACAGACAAAATAATGCGACTTTTTTTTATGAAATTGGAAAACACTACTTAAATTGTTCAAACATTAAAGTGAAAATAATATCTCAATTAAAAGATACTAGAAAACCATAACAAATTGTCATCCATCGACTTCTGCAACATGAAAATTTAAGTAGGAAAGCTCAACATCCTCAAAATTTCAACTAAATTTTCTATCCATAACCAAACAAAGTAAAATTTCCCAAACAAAGTAGAGCGGTAAGGCCGGTGGCAGCTCTAACTCTCAGTCTGTTCCCTCAACCTCCTAATGGTGCTTCTCACCGTCACAGCACTTGCAGTGCTGTTAAAAAAAACAAATCACAATTAGTACCGTACCTTCAAATGGTAATATAAGGGAAAAACTTGGATTGAAATTTCAAGAAACGAGATAATTACTTCAAGGTGTAGGCACCGCCGGCCTTCACTTTGCCACAATCCTTGCACCCCCAAATTCCGACCACCTTCCTCTTCACGGCATACTGTAACAACGAAATAAACCAAATCAATAAGGGAAACTATGATTCTCAAATCTCCAGCTCCACTTCGAGGCTAGAGCAAGAGAAAATGGAAACTAAATCAATGAAAAGAATCATAAACGTCATTTAATTACCTTTCCGCAGAACTCGCAGAAGAATTTGCTATGCTGACTGACTTCCATTTTCTTAATCTGCTTACGCAGACTGGCACCATAACGGGTACCTGCAATTCAAGTGCAAATCAAACTACAGAAGCTAGTTTACAGTACAAGCACAATAATGCGAAAGAAAAAATACTCTAAACTAGCAGAATCAAAGAGGGCGATTAAAAAAACCAACACTGGTCCAGCATTACGTATATGAAGCCATAAGCAAAAACCCTAAAGATTATACATTAATATTGAAAATCATGATATAATAGCTAATCAAATCATAAATCTTGAGAAAAAATCACATGATTTTCACATCTAACAAGCAATTTCAATGCAGAATTTCGAAATCAAAACAGAGAACATAATAATCATGAGCAAAAAAATTAAAATCATAAACACTAAAGCTAAAATTTCATGACACTAACCATATTTGCCAACGATACCCGCCTTCTTTGTTCTCTTCGTCTGTGACAAAATCAATCAAATTAAAAAAAAATTAAAAAAAAAAAAGAGGAAAAGATGAAAAACAAATCGCAGAAGAAATAGTCCTTTTAGAGAAATAAAAGAACAAAAAAAAAAATCAAATATCCATCGCAAAACCTGAACTACTTGAACAAATACCTAAATCATTTTCACAGATTCTGAAGAGACATAAGGTTTCATATAAGGACCAGTTTTCGGATAAACTAAAGGATGATTTTCCCACCAAACAAACAGATCTTAAACGCGGTAACAAAATCCCAAAACAGGTAATAACTCATGTTTCCGATACCAAATGGACAAAGCTCATTTTTTGTATATCCAAACAACATACTAAAGAAAAATTCCTGAGATACAGACACAGAAATGCAGAGAGATAGAGAGAGAGGAGAGAGAGAGTACCATTGGAGCTAGGGTTTGGAAGGTCTCCGGCTGCGAAGGGAGGTAATAGCGGCTTCTGGTCCGAGAACGATGGCAGAAACCCTAGATTACGTGATTTGGTTCTTATATAGGCTTCCAATCCAAACTCGGCCTGATGGGCCAGACACAGGTATTGTGGCCCAAAACTTGTATAAAGCCCAAGCTTTACGCATTTATTCTATAGTTTAATAAATTAAGTTAAATAAGCATGAAAACATCGAGCCAACAACTCCGTTGTAGTCTAGTTGGTTAGGATACTCGGCTCTCACCCGAGAGACCCGGGTTCAAGTCCCGGCAACGGAATATGTACTTTTTAATCAACTTTATTTATTTATTTTTTTGGTGTGGCAGCCTATGAAAACCTCTCCATAACAACATAAGATTCAAACGTTGTATATTATGTCATGTAGTACTTTGTCACTATACATCCAGTTATGTGTGTGACCAATAGCAACGCTCCTTTACAAAAAAAGGGAAAGTATTATCACTTACTCAAACAAGAGAAGGGAGACGAGGAGAAACGACGAGATGAGATCCTGAATAAACAGACTCTAACCTAGACACATGCCCCAAAGTTCCACCAGATAGCAACATACTCCTTCCATGCACAAAAGCTGCCGTAATCAAGCCACCGGGATTTCAGGCATGTCAGACGAGAAGCTAATGTGTTTGTAAGTGGCATTTTCCGCATGGCGCAAACTTTATGGAAAAACGCTAGAAAATCCATTGTCCAAGAGGCCGCTTAAGCTCGTCATCTCTAAGGCTATGTTTGGTAGGAAAGATGGAGATGAGGAAGGATGGAGAGAGTTGCAAGGATAGAGAGAATAAAAGATATAGATGATTGTAATGAATCCTTTATGTTATTTGTCTTTTAAAAAAATTATTTTTACGAGGTAAATAGTGTTTTAGACAATTGCTTTTATGGATTTGGTGGATCCTTCCATCATTGGAAGAAGTAATTTATGTGGGCCCGGGTGGATAGCTCATCCCTCCTACTCTCCCCTCCCTCCTCTTGTTCCTTCAACCAAACAAAAGGGATAAAGCACCTCCCTCAAGTCTCTCCCTCCACCCCTCTCCCTCCCTCCATCTCTCCCTCCAACCAAACTGACCCTAAGAAGAAGCCTCTGTGCTTCAATCTAATGCTAGTGGTTGTAATAAGATCAGAAGATGCACTTGTGCTACTTCGATTCGGAAAAATTGTCGTGGTAATGGTAACAATCTATCATAATACAACTTTTAAATTGAAAAAAGATTTGGGATAAGCTAGCTTCATGAAATGAGTCTTGCCCTACCAAAATCCACTCAGAAACGTGGAAACCGTGCAAAATACTCTTCAATGAATAAGAATTCAAAATGTTAAGTTGATAACAATACACATACTTTTCAAACATACCAAAGAGAGAACAGAAGAGTTTTCGGATTTGACCTCTTTCTTCCTTTCCCTTTTAATCTAATGGCTATCAACACTGCCTGGAAGAAATTGTATTTTTCCAATACATGACCAATAAAATTTACATGAAAAAGATACAAAACACCAACATCAAACTATTGGGGCTAGGTTAACTCAGGCACTTGGTGCCAAACTTCGGTCATAACTAACGTTAACTGTCGCTCATCCTATGTACATATTGTTGATGTCAGAAGGAGAAAAAAAAAGAGAGAAAAAAAAAGAAAAAAAAAAGAGAAAAAAAAAAAAAAAAGAAAAACAGAAAAACATAATAGAGAGAAACCAATCTGCTCCTCAATCGGTCATCCTCGAAAAATGACCAAATGGGGTTCCAGGCAGGTATCTCGCATTTGCAACCCCAATTGCAAATGAAGGAAAGGAAAAATAAAAGAATCCATTAACGTTGGCATTCTTCGTGCTTCCTTGGCTTCCTGTGAAAGTGCAAAATGATGCATTGTATCCGCTTCATCATGAAAGCATGATCGTGATGCCGAGTCGTGACCTGAAGTCAAACAAATTGAGCTGCTAACTCTTCCCCGTTATTTTGGTGCATTTGATCTTGGACAGCTTTCACAGCTGCTACTCTGGCTGCTGTAGCCGCTTTATTAGCCGCAGCTACAGCTTTGTTCACCCTTTCATCCATCAGCGCGATGTTTTGTGCTCTCTCAGCTGCTTGCCGTGCTTCCTGCTCATGAGATATAAGTTGGTTAAAAGATGTTGTCGAGTATAGTGACTAATTCTGACCTAGAAAAGTAGAGACTCGGCAAATTTTGTGACTTAGTAAGGTCAGAAAGAGAGCAACAAAAGGCAGCAAAATTCATAATGATTGATGATGATAAAGTAGTACTAACTTCGCCATTCAACACATTTCGGACAAGATGACAAGATATAACAAACCCCTTTGACCAGTCTAACCAAACTCCAAATTCCCGTGTTGCAAGCCGTTTTACAAGCTCAAACCAGCAATTAAGGAAATCAAAGTACAGATTCCAGGCGTCTGGGATAATTTCATAAGCCGCATCAAGGAAAAATAAATAAAAAAGGATGGTACGTTTTGCATGCTAAAGGTAAATGGTAGTTATTCGAAAACATTTAGCAGGTTGACATGGTGTTTGGCGATGCTGAAATCAACTTCATAAGCAAGGCAAAAACTTATAGGATGTTCATGATAATCGTCAACTCAGGTCTATCATCTATAAGTCATGCATTGAAAATATTCCATCAAACACAAAGGTACAAAATATAGCTACCTGAACTGCATTAAGGACTCTAGCGTGATTCACAGCACGAGGAGATTCGGGATGTGGATTTTGCATGCTAGGACCGTTGAGGAACCCATTTTGCCAGTGGCCAGATTGCGTTTCGCCATTTCTGAAAGTGTACATACCAAGCCCCTGCCTCCTTCCTTCGTGCCAGGCACCTTCATAACGATGTCCATTTGCAAACCGATAGACCCCAAAACCATGCATCTTGTCTGCAAAATATTCCCCAGCATAGGTGTCCCCATTTCTGGAAAAAAAAAAAAAAAAAAAAACCGAACGGCCAGCAACTAGAATTAGTGGTCACTTACAGAAATTAAAAAAAGAAAAAAAGATCGCTATTGGCATTTCTTAATTTTGCACTATGATCCGAACTCGCATTTAATATCTACTTTTTAAATTGATTAGCACTAAAAAAGCTATACTAAAATAGAAATAGAAGATCAACTTTTAAGATATTATAGTTCAACACTGACCAACAAAGACAATGCTTTACAAAAAGTGTCCTTTTCTTCTAAGCTCATAAAGGCGATGCTAAAGATGAATGGAATCCTTAATATTTAAGTTACACAAGGCACACCAATACAAACTTGAGAGTGCTTTTTTTAAGGATAACAATGAAAAAGTTCACACCATAAACATGCACACAATTGTGGACAACATTGCTGATTGCTACAATATGTGTTGTTTATGCCAATATTATAAGCACATCGCGGTTAGGAATATACAGTTCTTATACACAGAGACATACACCTATATAAATAGATAAAGTGTGTAAAATACACTGTTTATGAAAAGTCTAAAGGTTCATCCTGATCCATACTCTGAAGATTTGGTAATGACCTTTGATTTTGAAACTGCTACATATATGAAATAAGGGGCGGATTCCAATTTTACAGGAAAGTATCTTAAAAGCAAACATGCCATTAAGGTCTAATTTCTAATAGACGGTATGATGTAATCGTAATACGTGATTAGTATCGATCAGCAGACCTGGAAATTAATAAACTGAACTCATGATCAAAAGAAACGAATTCTCAAAAGAATATAATGTCTCTAGTTCAATGCAATAAAAGATGGAACTTTGTTCCCCACATTTTATAATCAAATTGAACAAAGTCACAAGTATAGAACTCAAAAAGGAAACACAAAAATGACCAATGATAGGCCAAAACCATACAAATCCATTAAAAAAAATTGTAATATACATAATGACTCAGTTCAATGCCATTAAGATGGGAACTCTGTTTCCCCACATTTAAAGCAGTACGGCCACTAGAAAGACAAAAACCCACCACTAGATCAAATTGAACAAAGTCACAAACCAAGAACTCAGAGAGGAAAGACAATAATCATTAATGATCATCCATCACAAATTAATGCAAACAGGCCAAAAACCACACAACTTCATTAAACAGCAAGAACATTTTAAGCAAAAGGCAAAACACAAACATTTGTCAAAAAGTCTTAGAACAAGGAATTGATCTATCGTACGATGGTTATATAGAACAAATATACATGTGTGTGTGTGTGTGTGTGTGTGTGTATTACCTGAAATGATAATGCCCAAGTCCATGTTTAACACCAAAATTGAACTCTCCAACATACTTACTCCCATCCTCACAAGTGTGAACTCCACACCCATGGCACTGCCCACTAGACCACTCCCCAGCATAAACATCGCCAGTGTAGAACCTGTAGACCCCGATTCCGTGCCGCAATCCCCGGCGATACTGCCCGCGATACCGGCTTCCCCGCGCCCACGTCTCGACGCCATAGCCGTCATACTTCTCATCAACCCAATCCCCCTCGTACCGCCCACTCATGCGGTAGTAATAAACCCCACTTCCCGAGCACTTCCCCTTGTGAAACTCGCCCTCATAGACATCCCCATTGGAATAAACCTTCACCGAAGAACCCGAATTCGTCTTCCGCTTCTCCGAGCTGGGCTTTGACCCGATCGACCAGAGGACGGGGCTGGACGAAGAGGCGGGTTCGGAGCAGGGTTTGATGGCGGGCCAGGAGCGGGTGATGAAGAGGCGGAAGGAGAGGAGGCGAGGGAGGGCGAGGTTGAGGGAAATCAAGAGGGCCGAGAAGAAGAAGAGAAGAGAGAGAAAGTCTAGAAGGAAAGAGCGACGAGGGTTAGAGAGAGAAAAGTAGAGGGAAGGGAGAGAGAGGAGGATTAGGAGGCGGAAGTGGAGTCTAAGCAACTGGGCACACCGGAGATGGCGGAGGAGCTTCAGAGCCAGCGGCGTCGTCGTCGTCGTCTGGGCCATCAGGAGAGGTCGTCGTCTCCTGGGCTCGTCATGGAAGTGGGTTTTGATTTGGCTATGACGGTGGTGGTGATGGTGATGGGGTTGTCGATGTTGATGATGACCGTGATGATGATGATGATTGTGTTGTTGTTGTTGTTGGGGCTGTTTGGTGGGCGAGAAAAGGGGAGAAAATTCTTGGTGTTGTGGGGTGAGGTGGGTTTGGTGCTGGTGTAGGGTGGTAGAGTTGTGGAGTCGGAGGTGGTGGAGATTATGTGGGGTTGGGTTGAAACCGGAGGAGACGCCTCTGCTTTCTTTGATGATCTGAATTTCGGACTTCTTCTGATGCATTTACATAAAGGAATCAACTAACTAACTGCTTCTTTTTTTTTTTTTTTTTCAGTTTCTCTGTGTAGAATTATAAGTGTGTATATGTGTGTAAAGTGAGTGTGGGAAGGTGTTTGTGGTGATGATGAGGTTTACGGAAGGAGGGAAGTAATTCCTGTGTGTGAGTATGTGGTGTTCTTGTCTTCTTCGTCTGGTATTTAATGTCTGGTTTTGTTACAGACAAAAAACCAGGTGATAATTCAAAGTCGGTTTCCGCTTTCCACTATCACCCGTACTTTGGTCATTATTACAATGTTGCCACTTTATTTTTTATATATTTTTTTCCTAAAGCCACTTTTTTTTTTTTGGAAGGATTTTCTGAAGCCACTTTAATTATTAGTGTATTTGTGAAAGATAGAACATAAAAAATAAAAAAAATAAAAAAGCATTCTTTTTTTGGATAACTCAAATTATATATATAATTTTAATTATTTTTTAATAAAAAATTAAAAAATTAAGAAAAAGTCCATCTTTTCAAAAAGAAGTTGTCAATTATTGACTTTTATTTTAGTTTTCTTAATTCAAGGATTGAAATTTACAAAATAGTGATGATAATTCTTAAATAGACAACTTTTAGAGGCAAAAGGGGAATCCGCATAACATTTTTTTTTTTTTAAGAACCTTCGGCATAACACTTGATCAAATCAAATCTGGTAAATTTCATAACGAAAAAAAAAAAAATGGTATGTAAGGAATAAAATTTGAAAAAAAAAACAAATTATGGTAGGAACTATATGTTTATATTGCTTGTAGTGTTTTTTTTTTTTTTTTTGAAGGATCTGATACTTATATGACTGTTTTAATCATTTAAAAATTTATAGATTGACACATAAAAACTGTTTTTAATCGTGAATTATCGTATCTTAAGGATAACATTAAATACAGTTTCTATCATTAAAAAATAAAAAAATCATTTTGAGTTTTGATGCTTGAGAAGGGTAGCATAATTGTAAATCTGACAAGAGAGTAGGGGTAATGATGAGAGGGTGTTGACAAACTTGTGTTAATCAGAAAGGATGCTTTGGCTCTTCGCAAACTCCGCCAGTTTGCCAAGTCACAACTTAAATAAAATAAAATAAAAATAAAAAAAGTGACCGCTCCTAATAACGGAACCTCCAATTAAACGGTAACCGTTCACTTTTGTCCACGTGGCGTCCTCTGAGCTGGCCTTTTGGCAAAAGTTCCTCGCTTCAGTGCTCAGTCGTCTACTTTACTAACGGTCAACCGGTTCCAAAAGCTCAGCTCTCCAACAACCCAAAAATTCCTCCCAGGCAAAATAATATTTTTTTTAAGTAAAAGCAAATAATTATCCCATTTATATTTTGGTGATGAATTTATCTTAAATTAAATTATATTTTTTTATATTAATTTTTATTTTTAAAAAAAATTAATAAAATTTATAATTAATTTTTAAAAAATAAATAACTCCAATTTAAAAATTTCATATCAAACTATTTATTAAAAGATATTTAATCCTTTCTAACTTACTAATGATGATGACAAAAAATAAAAATAATATTATACATTAAAATAAAACACTTTTTTTTGGGAGAATAATACAAATAACATAATCAAATATTAAGATTTAATTTTCCTAAAAAAGTTAAAAATAACAAATTTGAAAAAGAAAATGAAATTATAGCATACGTATATTTCAAATTTTTATAAAATTTGAAAATGCCCCCAACCATCATTCTCTCCCAGATCTCACTCTCGTTGCCTCATCGTCACTACACAAACTCTGGCATCATCTTAGGCGAAATCATGGTGCAGAGGATGGAGCCTTATGATGGCGACAATCGCGACCGGGCCTCGGGCAATGGCTGAAAGATCGCCAGAAACGAGCAGAATCTCATGATTCCTCAGGCAACATCCCCAGATCACGAGAATCTCCAGTGACAAACTCAATAATCTCCATCGGAAACTTTCCTCGTCATCGTTGTTAGTCGAAGTGTGTATGGACCTATCTCTGTCGAGATCAGATCGCGATTTTGTGAAACGTAGTGCTGCATCGATGACCAACAAGTAGCCACCTCCCCACGGTAACGACTTCATCTTGGCTACGACATTGCTACAGTGACGATGCCGAATTGGGTGGGGGTTTTTTAAGAAAATATTAATTAAATGTGTTATCAAAAAATATTGACCCATAAAATTAAAAGGCAAAAAAAAAAAATCTTATTATTTACTGTAAATAGAGAATTTATTAGTAAATAGAGTATTTTGGTTGTTCTAAAAATTAGCAATTTATCAAATAAATCACATGTTTTTAAGTAAATCTTAATATTTATTTATAAATCTAATATTTATTGGTAACTCCAGTATCTTTTAATAAATATAGTAAATCTAAAATTTATTAATAAATTAAGTATTACTATAAAATCAAGTACACATTTCTAAAATAGATTTACTAAGTAAATATTATATAATCAGCAAAAAAAAAAGAGTAAATATTATATGAAATAGATAAATTTAATTATTTACAATGAATAATAAATTTACATGAATTTTATAACTTTATATTTACCAATTAATTAGTTATTTTTTTAGTATGTTCTTTATTTACCTAATTTTTTTAGAATTCTAGTTTGCAATTATTTACTATGATTTGAAGAATATGCTATTATGTGCACTAGTTTTTTTTTTTTTTTTTTACCGAATATACTACTAACATTTTAAATATGCTATTTAGTATGATTTTTTATTTTTTTTAAATAATAAATGTAGTAATAACATTGGCATAACATTGAAAATCGTATTGGTGTTTTGTATTAAAAAAAGATATGGTATTCAGACTTGACCCACATTTAAAACTTGGAAAATAGATTTATAATTGCGCTAGTAGAATTTTTAGCTCGAACGGGTTACTTTGCTTTTCATAGTATTGTTCCAAAATATATATATATATATATATATATATTGATTTCTTTATCCTATAGTCCTGTCAGTTTATTTTAAAGGGAATTAGGGAGGAAAAGTCCTCCAGAGGAGCATACGCATGATTCTATTTTTTTTTCTCTGTCTCTCTCTCTCCTTTTTTTTTTTTTTAATAACAAAAAGAAGTCTTCATGAACACTTATAAATGACAAGTACTTCAGACTGTTAATTAGTACAGGTCTCTATTAGCTATATTATTATAAACACTGACAAATCGATCCAATGACCTTAAAAGGAGGTAAGATCTTTGGTCACAAAATATAAAAGAACAATGCAAAAATTATTAATGATATTCAAACATCATATATAAATGAAGGATGAATTCAATAATATAAGACTTATTAGAGAAAGGAACCTTGTACCAATCATGGCATTTAGCACCACCTGACACTTCAAGCCAAATGACTTTAAAAAGAGGTAACATCATGGTCATAAAAACCTCAATGAACATTGAAAACATCGACAATATTTAATAACATATATAATAAGGATGAGTAAATAAATAAGCTATTGTCAAATGCATCTTTTACTAATCATGTGTTTAACAACATTGATACTCCATTGCATTTTTCAACCTCATAAAGTCATTTTGATATTCACACAAATAAGTGACACACATAATCTCACGAGACAGATCGACTATAAGGCTTTTAGGGGATAAAAATAGTGTATTTATAAGTAGATCAACTAAATTATAACTTTCAGACAATTACTAACTGTAAGAGAACTTATGATACTTATAAAATCACTTAAAGTCTTCACTCTCCGTCGACAATGGACTTGCCGTAGTGACTACCCTTTTCAAGCTCAAAAAAGTTACTGGGTTAGTAATTGGACTAACAGGGGATGGGATTCCAATGAAATGTGGTGAGATGACAATTGGGATATGGATGTCGGACATCATAGCGGGAAGTGAATCCCACTTGTGTGTCTAAAACGTGCTTTTTTCTCAGACATTCACTTTGCCAGCCATGCCCGTGGACCATGGTGGTGGTGGGGGTGGGCTAATCGAGAAGATTTTGTGCTCTGGACTTACACCCTTTCTTGTAGATGCTCTTTTCCACTTCAACTGCTCTGCAAAAAAAAAAAAAAAAAAAAAAAAAAAAAGGAAAGGAAAAAGAAAAAAAGAAAAGGTTTGTGTGTACGTGAGGTACTAAGTTGACAAAATGCTTAAAAGCTGCCATTTTCTGTTATTATGTAGACTCTTACATTTAAGTACTAGTTCTAATTATGCTACATACCATTAGTAGTTTTTCAACTAGTGCGATAGAGCGGAGAGAGGCCCTTCGGCTCCACGTTGGACCCACTTCCTAATTATTTTTGCGGGGTTGAGGAATCGTGGAGCTTTATATATATTTCTTTTTGAGTCAGATATTGACAAATCGCATGTGAAAAATGTCAATTATTATCATTGATGATACTATCACTACTACTAGATGTAGTAGCATATTAGAATTACCAAATGGTAGCATGAGATTCAACTTTTATGCTTTTCGTCGTATGATGTTTTCTTTGTTGTGATTTTAAATGCGTGATGAGGTATTTATCAATTACGATAAATTGTGATGCTCGAAATTAATAATTAAAACTATAAGAATTGATTTGCGAAACGAATTGTTTTTTTTTTCCATCAATGGACAAGTGGTTTACACTTAATCTTTCACTAAGTTTTGTTGATTAAGTACTAAAAGAAAATTATTGCTAGTTTTAGTTTTACTTTAGGTGATAAAAGTGCCAAAACCTGATAAAGTATACACAAAGGTACAAAAAGGCAATTCCTCCTGTTGGAAATGCTCTATATGGCACAGTCACTGCAAGAGAAGAGAATCAACAGCCAAAAAATCAAAAGGACACACTGGACAGTCCTTTTTGGTAAAAAAAAAAAAAATTTTTTTTTTTTTTGCTGACAAGGTGAAAACAAATTTTTTTCCTACCAAAATTGTGTACTCTACACCAAACAGTCTTTGTATGGTCAACACGTACATGCTACAAGTCATTCAACCAATAGTTTTCTAACCAAAAAACAAAAGCAAAAGAAAAGGACAAAAAAAATTAAATGTATTTTTTGTGTGTGCTCTAAATAGAAAAAGCTATTCAACTAGTCTCCAAATGTTAGCTTATAATATTTCGAGTATGATAAGATTATCTCATGAAGGATGAGCCTAATAGATGAGACCCCTTATAATGGTTCCTTAATTGTGAGTGAACTCAATTCAATCCCGATGTATTGAACATGTTTTCCTTAAAATTTTAATGTAAAATTTAAAGTTAGAAATTATAGATTAGATGGGTTTATCCAATGAGCATACCATATACTTGTAGTTTAAACTATTTCCAATATAAGTTGCGAACATTATTGTTATACTTTCTTCTTCTTCTTCAATTTTTTTTTCAAATATTTTGTTGGATAAGATTTCTCTTTTCAATCATGGACTTAACGGGTGGTGGGGTACTCTGAAGCACGTGCAAATCTCGTTGCTGTTGGTTGAGGTGAAGAAGACACTATTTAAATTTTAAGATTTGAAAAGCATACGATCTATTATACCTATATATATATATATAGATATATATGTATGCATGAAGAATGTAATTTTTATAGGAAGCTTACTTCCAATTTTTAGAATTCGTTTGGTGTTTGGATTGAGTTTGAGATTATATAAAATTTTTAAATTTAAGTTGGTTGATTTTTTAAAAATAAGTTATAAAATTTGTTAACTTTTCAAAAAAACATAAAAATTAATATGAAAAAGTACAGTTTAGTTTTGAGTTAAACATGTATATCAAACATAAGCTTATTCTTATCAAGATAGCCTTTTGCACTCAAGGCAATCAATTAAGGCTTCAAAAAGCACATCAATGGAAAACCATATATTTTATATATTAACATACAAAACAGATATTTTAGATTTATCGGATATTATATTACATTTAGGAGATCTCCTAATAAGAAAGACCGTAGAAAAATCACACGCACACACACATATATATATATATACATACATATTTAATTCCTAAGAGAATCACATTTGTTTATTTTGGAAGTGATAACCATCACCTTACCTTATCAAACTCCAAACTAATTATCTGCTTCCACTTGAAATATGAGCAAACTACATTTAACTATCAAGATCAACCCTTTTTAATTTGCCTTCGGGACAGCTCCTATACAGATAATGTGTGCCCTTTAATGTTAAAATGCAAAGAAATTTAAAGGGAAATCCTAAACCCCAAAAGTAAAGCGATTGATTTAAGTCATGATTCCCTTACTGTGAAGCGACCCCTACAAGTATTACATTATAACAATAAATAACCTTCTTTTTTATTTTTATTTTATTTTATTTATTTTATTTTATTTTTGTTTTTGCCATCACTATAAGCTTATGAAAAACATTTGAATCTAATGTAGGTCATAAGTTAACATCACCAGCCCTCAACCTTGAATCACGTATTATTGGCATTGTTCATATGAATTTAATTTGTCTCCTTTTTAGGTTAGGGGTCCAGACCAACCTAAGTATTGCTGACTCATTCTCTTTTATAATTATCCAATCTCTCATGTGGTAATTAGTACCTGTCCAAACAGGACTGATGGATACCCAATTCCATCTTATTTTCTCATATAATATATATATATATATATATATATATATAATACATATGTCAAGGAACGTCCTTCACCATAACATATAAAAATAAAAAATGTAATATGATTAAAAAGGTTTCATAATAATCTGTCATAACTAAATTTCTTTATAAAACACTTAACATTATTGTTACATTAAATAAAAATGTTATATTACACTTCTTATATATAGATATATATTTATATTTGTCTAATAATCTTGTGTATGGTCGTGAAAAACATAAGACGCTGAATTCTCCACATATGTGATTGTGAAATTTGGATGGATAAGTGTGCAATATTGTTCTTATCCCATAATGTTTTGATTTTCTCTTTTTTATGGCCTCACATGACACCCCATTCCCTTGTCGTTGTCATGTACGTATATATATATATGTGTGTGTGTGGTGTGTGTGTCCTAATTTCCCACGTCCCCCTAATCCCTTAAAACGACCTCCCCATCTTTGTAACTTTGTTGGCCCTATTCGCTTGGTTCCCCTTATCAAATGAAAAAACAAAAACTAATGAATTCGTCCAAAAAAAAAAAAAAAAAAACGCATCTCTCGAAAGTACTGTTAATTAATTGTACATATCCATATTTTGGATTGTGCCTAAGATGGTGAAAGGAGTATTTTCTTGACCGGAAAGCGATGGAGATATATATATATATATATATATATATATATCTTTTTTCCAACAGAGAAAGCGAATGTGGTGATTGAAGTGCTTGAGAATATAAAAGGTAAATATTATTGAATTTTAAGTGAATTCAAGGAGGAAATTAATATCAATTCGATCATTTCATTTGAAAATTAGGATTTATGGCGGCTTAGGATCATACCGGTGTTGTCCAATTCTGCTGACGGGATTTTGTGCATAGGGGATAAAGATGAGAATTAGAATTTATAGAAAAACGTTGCTTAATGAATATAATGCAATGATGAGAACCGAAGAATAATACATGCATCACACTTTATTCGGTAACAATAATTTTAGGCTCGATATTATTAGAAGATATAGAATTTAAATCTTTCAATTTAATTAAAAAAATTCAACTATTTCAAGTTATTCAATATCTATGTTACTCTAGTTATCACTTGTTTTATTTTCGAAGCCTTTCCATTCATGTGCAAGTGGAATAGGGGTTTTGGTGATGATGTTGGTTTTTTTTTTTTTAATTTAATTAATTTTTATTTAAGGCTGCTGTTGCTAAAGAATAATAATGAGAACTAAATAATAATACATACGTCAAACTTAATTTTATTAATAGATATAATCATAGAGTAACAATAATTTTATACTAATACTATTATAAGATATAGAGTTTAAATCTTTATGCCCAATTAAAAGAAAAATCCAACTTCTAGTTATTAAACATCCATGTTACACTAGGTTTTTCCCATTGCTGTATTTTAAAAGCCTTCTATTCATGTGCAAGTGGAATCGGTGTTTTGGTGACAATGTTTGGTTTTGTGCAATATAGATACCAATTACAAATAGAAATTTTTAATTTTAAGAATAAGATATTTAAATTTTACACCTTATAATAATAAAGTTTAGTGTGCGGTTACTTTTTGATTATAACATCAATTATGATAAACCAATACATTTGGTTGAATATTAGCTTGCTGCCAATAATAATTATTAAAGTTTAGCTTAATTACTTAGCATAACCACACACATGCATAATTCAGTACAAGCGGAAAAAAAAAAAAAAAAAGAAAACACACACAAATGACAAATTATATATTAATGCTAATAATATTGGAAAAATTAGATTGAGTGCTATTTAGTAATACCTTATTTAATAGATGGATGATTTTTTTTTTAATTTCTTAAAATTATTATTTTATTATTTTTTGAAATTTAGTCAATCACACTAAATCTAAAAAAATGACTAATAACTACATAATAAATTGTCCTTCATTTTTTATAGACAGACGAACTGGTTCGATAAGTAATATTCCCCTTTTAATCAATTCTATAATATTTTACTAAATAAAAAAATTTAATCATCTACTAATTAAATTAGGTGGCTAAAAAAATGACTCTAAGCTTAATTTTCCATGACATTATGACTTGATAAATTGCAATTATTGTAACGATACATGGCAGCTGAAAAAATCGAGACATTCTGACGTTTTTTCGTTTTGTAATAATGAATGAACCATATTGATCAGTCTTCTTCGTCTGACTCTTTCCATTATTTGGCTGCAGGTGATTAGACAATTATTGAAAAATGGTTTTCATTCGCTAGAAAAAAAGCCCAAAATCTTTTCTCTACTATCAGCCAAGGTTTTTCTTTTTTCTTTTTTACATAAAATTATTCTTATCTGATCTTTCCAAGGGGCTAAGGTATTCCTCACCGATTGTGATGACTTACAATTCGGGTGTTGGTTGGTTCTGTTAAAGATTTTGAATGTAAAAGGTTTTTTATTTTTTATTTTTTTATTTTTAAAATCAAATTCAGTATTTGATTTAAACATATAAATAATTCTACTCTCATCTCTTAAAATATTAGGTGAGGTTAAGATAATATACTCCTTGTTCGAAGCAAAAACCATCATTAAAGGCTCATTTGGGACGGTTTTGGATTGAAAATGGGACTTGGTTTTAGAAATATGCATTTGGTGGAAAAAAAATTGTTTACAGTTGAAATATGTAAAATTTTAAAATATATTTAGAAAAAAATATCAATATGGATCTTGTTTAATTTATTTCGAAATTTCATATAATTTAAAAAAAAAACATCTGATTTGAACTTAAAATAAGAAAATTACTTTCAAATTTTAAGTTTACTGCAGACATTTAGATATATAAATAGTAAAAAGTAATTTTGAATTGAAGAAAAAAAAAATGCAAATTAGATTCTAAATCTTCCCTACAAACGGACCCTAAGAATATGTAGCTAACACTTCACTCAACATCTGTAAAAGCTTTTGTTTTTATAATGTTACAGAGGATATACTAATATCGATTAACCCTTTTTGAAAATTTTTTAGCTAAGAAAAGTGTACGTATATTATATATATTATATATATAGTGTATAACCAAATTTGTATGTATAGTGGTGTAGCATCATAACTTTGGTATGGCTCCCACACTCGTTAGATTTATTGCTCTTGCTACGGCTCCACCTTTTTGGATTTATTGTTCTAACTTTATTTCCGGGAAAACCGTCCCAAATTTAATGATAGAAGTAACACTGAGATTCAAATAAAATAATAAATAAAATAGCGAAATAATAAATTAAAACAAAAAAAGGTTTTAGCCATCAAAATATGCATCAGCTTTCAGCAGCACCATCTAGTGATTTTGGGTGTTTGCCCTCTCAACTGCTCCACCATTTTTATGACACCATCACGTGATAGGACACGTGCTTCCACGTAATCCAAACATTCATAATTTGATCAACTTGACAAGAAAAGACACAATATAGATAATATTCTGCCTTGTGGTGCCAAATTACGTATAATTAATCTTTGTTATCACATGCTTTTGTGCTTGATGTACAAAACAACGATAATTAAAAAAAATGTATATTTCAAAATAATTTTAGTATTCCATTAAAGTTTTTTTTTTTTCCTTTGCTTACTCTTCACAAAAGCATAAAACAACTTTATTTTATCTTGCTAAGACGCAAACCATGATGAAAGCATAATATTATTTGATAAGATGGAAAGAAAATCAGATGGTGTAAGGTATGTCATGCCATTTTTTAATGTGAACACCAATGTTTTTAGTTAAAAAAAGAAAAAAAAAAGGATGTATACAGATGTCGTATTTGATAGGTTATTACTATTTTGTACTCTCTAATTTTCTATGCTAATGAAGAATATTTTACCAATTTAGAGGTCACATTTGTTGTGACGATAATGGGATGCAACTCTTAAGGATGTGTGTGGTAGGAAGTTGAGAAAATAAAGAGGGAATGATATATCACTCTAGGTGACGGAAATAAGACAGGAGAAAGAGGTATTTTCTCTTATAATTTAGTATGCAATCTCTTTAACAATCTATCTAATTTAAAAAAGATCAAAATTAGGATGTTTTGAAAGATTTGGAGTCTTTTCTCTATTTCTTTCTCTTTTCTCTTCTACAAAACAACAATGAATGACAAATTCCTTCCATTAATCCTTTCACCGCTCTACTTCCATCCATTTTTCTTTTCTACCAAACACACTGTTGGCGTCTCTAGCATCACTCTGTCAATTTTTTACAATCGAGTGGCAAAATGGTAAATTCGGCCGAAGCTCATTGAATGGATAGCCACTCATGCAATTCTTAATTAGATACTTGAAAATGACTGTGAAAAAATAAAAATAAAAATCATAATCTGCATATTGTGGGAGAATAATTTACAATCCCACATGATGAGTGAAGTAAAGAAATCGCAAGTGGAAACTGGAAAAGAAAAAAATCAAGATGGATGTAAAAGAGACTGTTCAGTTTTATCCACCGAAATTCTGCTCAGTGCCTCCTGGTTGGCACTTCAAAGAGAAGGCACAATTTTTACAAGGAAAAAGGCTCCACATTTGACCCAAATCGTTAGAAAGGCCTTACATTGAAGTAGACTAGTCCCTCATAATCTCATTGAGTGGCCACCAAAATCCCATACCACTTTCTTTTGTAGATTTGACTAAGTTGCTAAAAGGCTATACATGACCATGCAAAAAGGATTTTCAAAATGAAAAAAAAAAAAAAAAAAAAATCTTAAGTTTGTATAATTTTTTTTTTAAAACTTGAATGGTTATAAGTTATTAATATGATGTTATAATAATCATTTACGTTAATTTTAAACAAAATTTGATAGTAATTCGATGAAAAAATAATACTAAATGAAAATAAATATTATAATAATATTTTCAATAATTTAGCATCACTTCAACCGTAAAAAAAGTAAAAAATAAGACATTAACCAAATTTATGCAAACTTTCAAGACCAACCTCATAATTTACCTAAATAAAAAATAAATATAAAAAAAAGAACAGAATTTTGGGTCCATGCAAACATGCTTCAGGCATGTGACAACACCATATCTCCAAATTCTTACAAAATAGGTCCCATCTTATTAGGATAGTGAAAAGTAATGCTGTATTCCAGCATTTCAGCACTTGAATCTACCATTAGATATTAAAGCAATCATTCACTTGAGCAACCATTTAAAAAAAAAAAAAAAAAAAAAAACTAAAAGATACATTCTCATCAAAGAAGAGAATAGTAGAATTTTGAAATGGCTACCTAAAGAAAACAAAAAGACGAAAATAAGGCACTACAAGAGTAAAAAGATTAAACCGGAAAGGAAAATGCCATGACCGATAAAATTAGATAGATGCTGACTGTAAATCTGAGGATATACCATTTTTCCAGAACATATTAAAAGAAAATTTCATATCGTGATGATACAAGGGACTTCGGAACTTTACTGGATTCTCAAAACATCAACTGCTGGATCTCATCATATTCGTCCTTGCGTAAACTCCCGACTGGAAGAAGCTCGAAACCTTCAGGCATCATGGCTTGTGAAGCTTGAAACCAAATACACGCGGGACATAACTCTGTGATGCCTTTGTGGGCTTAAGTTGGCCGTATGTCATCAAGAACAGGTGTGGAAATGTAGTTCCAAAATAAGCTCCATCGATGTCTAGACAGGGTTAAAGTAACATTATAAATCACTGCCAAACAAAGCCAGGTGAACACCGTGTTGCACCATGTGTCAACAAAAACCATGGGAAGCTAAAGTATCGAGTGTTGATCAATAAGAAAACCAGAGCGTATTAGACATGCTACTTCAAACATATGAATAAGCTGGTTCAAAGCTGATAAATTAGGTGTATAAATCAAGGAAAGATCAAAAATATCTTACACTTAAACCTGATAATCTTAATCTTTCTTTCCAGTAACTGTCACCTTGCGGATCTAGTTTTCTACTTTCATGAACATTAGTAAATGCACAAGGAAGCAATTTACAACCAATAGTTAAACCCCACCCTTCAAACCGAACCTCAAGCATCTAAATGTTTATTCCCACGGAGATAAGGCGTAACTACATACACCCTCTAGATCGTCATATTTATAAATGCAACTAGAAGTTGCAGCAAAAAGTTGAAAGGTAAAAAAAAAAAAAAAGGACTATCAATGAAGATTCATGTTCACGAACTGCTTAAATGAAGCTAGAAGCACTAGGTTCAACAAGAAACAAAAGGATACTGCCTTGATACTTGGATCGGGGATAGTAGACGTCTTCGCATCTGGGGCAGTATATCTTTACAGTGGTTGATCGTGGAATGTCTGCTTGGCCAACTGGAAGGCAGGGTTGTCCGCAGCAGTAGACTCTTGGGCATCTTCCGAAGTCAATGTTCTTGTACTTGTCTAACTGTAGAATTTCAATATTGTCATTCCAACGACTACAAAAAAATTTTAAAAACCTGAAGCATGAAATATGAGTAGGGAGTCAAGAACGAAACCTCACCATGGCAGCCATGCCTTTGCTGGTCAAAATATACCGAGCATGAATAAGACCATAAAGCATCTCTGCTGCTGACTCGATTAATTCATTTTGTTCCTCGGTAAACACATCACCTGAATATAAAGCAAGACATCCAAATGAAATATCTATACATAACCAATTAACCCCCATACGTAATATTAGGCAGAAAGAAAAGACTTCTCGGGAAATTTCTAAGAAGAGTTGAGACCTCAGAAAATATGTTTCAGAATAACAGCTTAAATCAAATTAGCCACCTGTCAATGCCTAGAGTCCATGTATAGAATCCAAAAGATTAAATTTGCATACTTCTCAATACATGGCAAAAATAAGAAAATCAACTGACAAATATATGCCTACCATTAGAAGACTCGACATCCAATATCAAATCAAGTGCATAATCATAGTAAGGAACTTGGCTGCTTAATCCACAGAGATTAAAATCATCTTGAATGTAATCATCGTCAACTTCACAAAAGAATTCATTCCCTCGAAGATTGCAAAACCATGAAATCCAAGATGTGTCGTCCCCATCAGAGCCACTGACATCAGACTCTTCGCTGTCTGTCTCAGATTCCTCTACAGTAGGTTAAATAAAAATCCATTAGTAAATGATGAGAATGGAACATGTGGCTATGAGAAAGTAAAGAACTGTAAATAGTAAGAAGAAACTTCTAAACTGAACAAAGGTCCAACTGTTCTATCTTGCACCGGAGAAGATACAACAAATTATCAACTACGCAAGGATCAAGCAGACATCAAATTCAGGCTATAAAATGAATGTATTATATCCGTTAAGGAGCAGCTGAGCATGTCCATGTGAAGTTTTCTCATGCATAAAGTGTCTTTCAAGATCAATCACTTAAGTAAAAAAGGAAGAGTAAAGTTTCTGTTGAAAATTACAAAAAATTATAAAAATAAAAAGTGAGAAGAAGTCTCCTTCATGGAATGAGAGAAACACAGCCACATACACCAGCGACTCCAATATCACTTGGGCACATAATTCTGATGAACTTACCAAATAACATTACACACATTTGAAGTTATAAACATGAAGCTCCGCAATAGTCATCTATCGTGCTATTATGTCCTACGAGAAAGCTTTTATACAAGTTTGAACATCCTCTAGAAAGTCATATTTCATGAATTATAATCCTGATAGCCTGTTGTTCTCCATATCATAAATGTAAAGACACGAATAACACTAGACATGGAACACAAGCAGACTGTATTGTGCCAAGCTAGAATAATGAAGATTTGCCTCTTCAACATAATACAATTTAACACCCTCAAATTTTGTCTTCTCTCTGGGCTTGATTTTATTGGGACTACAAATGAGAAATCAGAAAGACACAGACCCAAATTTCACTACCACTAGTAGGTGACGCTGACACAAATCACATGCTTATTCCATTACTAAGACTTTCAATAAGATACTTAAGAAACGAGTGTTCCTCTTACAAATACTCAAGATGCTCTTTCCAAGAAAATGTATTCATTTAGCACCTCTTACATGGTATCCAGTTAAATTTGCCAATATAACTCCAATTTATATCAGTGGCACTCATCGATTAGAAGACAATTGAACTGATTAACTCTAACAAGTGATGCTCAAATTTAATATTCTCAGACACTATGAATAAGAAGATGACAAAATCATGAAAAAGTTTGGTTGTTTGTTTTTATTTTTTATTTTCTATTATTATTATTATTATTATTATTATTATTCCAAGGAAACATGCCAACATACTAAAATAAAGCAAAAACTCATAAACTTCCTCTAAACCCCGAACCCACTGATCATCTAAGCATGATAACGGACACACCCCTTAATTTGGTTTTTTGAAAAAGGATATATAATTGAATCAATAACTGATATTTGTTAGAATTACAAAGAGATTATCATGCAAAAACCTACTCAAAAAAGGATTTTGGGAGGTTTTTGAGAGGAAAAAATTTTCTAGAACGATTGGTCACTAACAAGGGAAATCCCGAAATATATATAATTTTTAACACTTTCCTCTTTACTTCCCTATATTTTCCCTTCTGTTCTTCACTCTAACTTGAATTCATATGGAAGTTTGGAACTTTCAACCAAAGAACGGAGCTTTGCATTCCATTAAACATAACGTTTTACCTCAAAAAACCGCCAAGAAGAAACTACTCTTAAAAACGAGAATGATAGTCGAAAACGAAACAGAATTAATTTAACCCTAACCATAATATCAACCAAACACACAAATTTCTACTTAAGATCACAAACTTTCGGATTTCAATGTGTTTTCAAGCTAATCAGAAAACTAATCGAAAAATCACAACAATCTAAAACTGATGACTTTAGAACACTAGGGTTACGTAAGAGGTCATAAAAATGGGAGAAAGAGGGCAAACCGTCGGAGCAGTTGGTTTTAGAGAGAGAGGCGGAGCGAGAGTCCCTCTGATCAGGTGGAGTCTTCCCCATGAGAACCGCCTGCGCCTGCTTGCTGTCCCTGCCGTTGATCCCCGCCGACCTAGACGTCGACGGCGACGATCTCTCCAGCTGCTTGTCCAACGCCTCGTTGATCCGCTTCCGATCAACCGGTCCCACCTCCGACTTGGGCCCGCCCACTCCTCTCTCTCTGTACATTCTCCCTCCGCACCACCGACTTCTATTCCTCTTCCTCCTCTTCTTCTTTCCTTGAAATTCTCAACCAAACATTATTCGCCGAAAACAAAAATATTTTCAAAAATAGAAACTTCGGAAAATCGAAAACCAGGAACGAAAACGAAAACGCCTTAGGGTTTTAAGAGAGGGATGAACAGAACAGAACAGAACAGCTCAAAGCAAATAGCTTATTGACTCATTTTCTCTCTCTATATCTATCTATATATCTCTTTCTCCGTATAAGGATCGTTTCGAGCGTAAAAAAAAAAAAAAAAAAAAAAAAACCAACAGCGGCGGAGAGAGAGAGAGAGAGCGAGAGAGAGGCAATGGAGTTAAGAAGCCCCTCTAAGCCGCCTAGCGTGTGTTGGCTCTGTCCAAGAACGGTGTGAGCGGACACGTGGCGAGATCACAGCGGAGAGACTGGCGACAATGGTTGTTGCCTTGCACGTGATTAACACCTAGAGACCATCATCATTAGTTTTGGCATCAAATGGTATTTTTAATTTTTTTAATTTGTGAGGGTGACTTTTTTTTGCTGTAGATATTTTTCGCTTTTGTTTTTTGTTTTTTTTTTTATTTAATTTTGTTTGTAATTATCTATTGGGGAATTTTAAAATGGGGTAATGTTTTTTTTACCTTATTGATGATGTAAAAAATTGCCCATCAGAATTGCTTTTTAATAGCTGAGATTTTATGTGCACACCAAATTTACTATAAGCCTAATTACATGTGAGTAAAGATAATAATTATAAAAAAAAAAGATTCACCCTTCGACTTTTTTTTTCCCCAACTCTAATGTCTCCTCTCTCTCTGGCGCCGCCCCAACTCCGATGCCCCACCTCCTTTCTCCTGGGTGCCGCCGACAGACTTCTCACAGGTCGTCAGAATTATGGGTCGCACAGATCCTCGGAGGCGATTGGATTCACCACCCTCCCCAACGACGATCTCCAATCTGAGTTCTTTTTCTTATCCACTACAGCCAATTCTTTCAGCACCTAGTCATTAAATGGGCCCCTTTTTAATCCCCTCATTCTTGACCTTTAGATCTTACACCATCAATAATGTAACGATGTAAAATTATATTATATCACAATATCGTTCTCCTTATTTATTTATAAATTATAATGAACCGTGAGGGGGGAAAAAAAAAATCTAAAAGAGTTTTAGCAAAGTGCGATTTTTTAATAAATAAATGAGAGGGTGGTCATGGGTCCACAGAACAAAAAACAGGAGTTTGACATTCCCCTTGTGGGCCCCCATGTCGACAACTGCCACGTCATCATCATCGAGCAATTAAATCTAACTTGGAAATTTGGGGACCAATTTTCTTTTATTTCGAAGTTAAAATACTGCCACTGGGATTGTCGTATGAATTCTTGTTGAAAAGTTGGTACTATCTTTCATTATAAGACGTAATAAGATAGTCAAAAATTTAATCTTGTTCCCTACCCGTCATTGTAAATAGTTACTAATACAATTTTAAATCATCAGATTTTCATCGAAATTCGTTAATTGCTATATATATATATATATATATTTTGCATATGACATGATTCTATTATGATCGTCGCGGTTGAAAATTATGTATTCTAGTATATTTTTTTCATGCGGTTGTATTACGGCCCTTGGCCGGCAAAAGGGTCACTGCGAGGGGGTAAACCATCCCTGGAGAAACAAAACCAGTAAAGTTGCTACCAAGCTCACAAACTAGGGGTAATTCTATTACAGCATCTAGGCATCCAAAGACAAATATATCCCATTTTTGGTGGTAACTGAAAGGCATAGAAGCAAAAACCGAGCTACGATACCAAATGGCGCAACTTGTGACGATCATAGGAAGAGTACAAGCACAAAAAATAGAGATATGCCGTTTTAATGCCAACAAAATCCGTCTCAATGGTTTCTTGTAAGAATTTGGTCTTGTATTTAGAAGAATGAAACAGGAACAAATACAACTTGCCTGAATATTTTAAAATATGAAGCATAATCCATCGTCATGCTTGTCGGGGATTCTCATATGGGTTGATTTCTCCTCCTTGATGTTCCAAGTTGTTCACTTTCTCACAACTAGTTCTGTTGAATAAAAAGAGCAGAATCCACACCAAAATATGAGTATGAGCTCTTTAACCGGTTCCCAGCAAGCAACTAAAAACGAACCGCTGGTAAGATAACATTTACAGAGAGCTAAAAAAGTGTTTAGTTACAGTAAATTATACTTAAAACTTTGTTAAAACTCCAGTAAACAAAGAGGATTGATTATGAGTTGGTCCATCTAGCTAAGTAGCTTCCGCTCTTCTTAATCTTCGGCAAAGTATTTCTCCTCCGCATCATGGTTCGCTTCCCTCTGCCAGTGATCATCCAAGGTCTCGTCATTGTCTATTTTTGAGTAGTCTAGATACTCATGATCTTCCCCTAACAGAAATTTCTGCTGCATGATGTAGGTAAACTGGTCCATTTGATCTTGCATCTCTGCATCAGATAATAGTGGTCGCTCGCTGCGCTCTGCTGTGGCAGATTGAGCACCATTGCCCATGTCGTGACGATCCAAGGCCATCTGAAGGCAACAAAGTCAAATCATACCATGATTCAATGATACAAAACACACTATGAAGTAGCAATAGAGAGCCACTATGAGAATTTTAAAACAAAAATTTAGCAAAAGTTGATATGAGATACAATTTGACAAGCATACGAGGAGGTCAAGGGATTCTTAAAAACGGACCGGATAAAATTACTATTATAAATTTGATAGAATATTACCTAATTACTAATTCACCAAGTCTTGTTGTTCGAAACACATGATACGATAACAAAAGCCCCAAAGAAAGCTCACTGGTTTTCGAATATACAAACTAAAATCAGAACAAGAGGGCATCGAAAATCCTAGAATACATAGCTAAACATGGGATTCTCAAACATGACGACTTTGTCACTGATAAGTTGCATAGGACTTGGTTCATAGGCAAAAATATGAAATCCACAAACAATATTTGGACAAAAAAAATGACGATAATTTCATCAAACATGATGGGAATGCGTGTGCGTGTGCATTATTTTAGTTTACAATGACAGGGGAATGTTACCTCTGAATGTTTTGATCCTCCATTGACCTCTTTTTCATTTTCCTCTTCCTTTTCTTCTTCTTCTTCTTCTTCTTCCTCCTCCTCCTCCTCCTCCTCTTCCTTTTGGTTTCTCTCATTACCGACCCAGTCACTCTCGGCAACACCCAACCTCTGCTGCTCCCCTCTAATCTTCGCAACCAAAATCGCTTCCTCTGCTCTTCTCAACAAAGTCTCCGACCACCTCTCCCCCGGCCTCGCCATGTTTCTGCCACTCAAATCCTGAAACTTACCTAAAAACTCATGATGCAAGTATGGCTCTCTCTCCCTCATTGCCTCCTCGGAGAAGTACTGTCCATCACATATCAGTTTATCCAGATAGGCGCGCCTTCGGTTCTTCATCACTACCGATTTCGACCGCAACTCATCAGACGTCGGACTCATTATGCTTCTCAGATGATTCAAGTGCCAATTAACCTCGTAATTGCCTCTATGCGCATCAAATTCTTGAAGCTCTTCGGATTTTAATTTCGTTCCATAGCGTTCTGCATCAAGTGAAGGAAAATGGGTGTCCATTAATAATTATCTAAAAACTGCTGGATTAAAATTTTCATTCATAAAGTGAAAACACTGATTTTATAAAATAAGGAAAATTTTTTTTTTTTTTTGATGTTTTTATTCCATTTCTTGAGATTCTGAGAACAATTAACAATACCCAATCAAACAAATATAGCGCTAACGCAGAAATAAATAGCCCTAATGCAGCAGAAAACTTCAAATCAAATTTGAATCTAAGAAATCAAATTGGAATTTGAATCTAGCACAACACGATACATATTATAGAATATATGTACAAGTATATTTCACTTTTCTCTTTATGCTGTCCTCAATTTTCTCGGAAACCAAACAGAACCCGGGGCTAAATACACGAGAGAAAGCTGCTTTCTTTCCCTAGAAATTGGAAAGATAGAGGAGTGGTTGTTACCTAAGAAAACGGCGACGTCGCGGGAGAGGAGGTCGAGGAGGATGAGCTTGCGCTGGGAGGGATTAATGGCGGTGGGTTGGAGAGCTCGAGGAAAGTAAAGGTCCTCCATTAATGAAAGCCTCTCGGCTATGCTTTCCATGGCTTCGATTCGATTGTCGCCGCCGACTTTCCTATTTCCTTCCTCTTTTTTTTTTTTAAGGGAAAAAACACAAACACAAAAGCAAAACTCTCTGCGTGCGTGCGTATGTTTGACCACTTCCCGCTATTTACATCGTAATTCGCACGGAAGAAGATATCTCCGGAGTCGAGTTCGAGTCGGTGACGAGGCAGAGTGATGAAGTTCAATTGTTCCAAGGATGGATGATCACGTGAGTGTCATGTGTTTTCCAATAACACACCTTTTTTTTTTTTTTTTTCTGGTGAATGTCTTCTAATAATGTTTTTTTTTTTTTTTTTTAAAGGAAGATTGTAGACGGGACTTAAAATTTAAAATTTTAGAGGACTTCTCTTAAAAAATTTTTTTTTAGGGGGTTAAAAAAGAAAAAAAGGAGGAAAATAACATTTTTCTAAAAAGAATTTAACGGACTACGGGATATTCAAATAATATCAGAAGAGGAGAGGTTGTACTTTTAGCTATGGTCTATAGCATCTTTGTTTAGTTTAGTTTAGTTTAGTTTAGTTTTTCATTGTTATTTTACATAAAATTACGATGGAACATGGATTTATAGCTAAATAACATTTTTTAAGAAGTCTTTTAATAAATAACCAAAATTTTTAAAAATAAAAGAAAAAACTCGCAAATATGATCTACGAAATTGGGTTATTGAGTTGGATGCAATTAATGTGGCTCAAGCTATCACTTCACGAGCTAGAAAGGGCTTTTGAAGCTTAGATTATTGAAGATATTAGAGAAGCTTTCTTATCTATAGTGGCAATATCTACTACGTTCTTGTGATGGGAATTCAGTAGCCCACTATTTAGTTAATTATGTTTTTTTATTGGATTGTGATGTAACATGGATTCATTCAGTTCCCTATCTTTGGGGACCAATTGTCAAAGCTTATTTATGTTTATAAAGTGATCTAAGCTTTTCCCAAAAAAAAAAAATCTTAAAATAGTCAATCAGTAATTGACTTACATTCAATCACGAATTAGTAATAAAATAAATCACTAAATTTATAGTTAATTACAGATTGATTATTAGTCAATCACCAATTTTCATAGTCAATCAACGATTGACCATTAATCAATCATTGATTGACTAAATCTGAAAAATAATAAATGGTCATTTTTCTAAATAAAAAAAGTTAGACTATTTATTAAATTAGATGATTAAAAAAAACCACTCAACCTAATTTTTCCGATGTAATATTATGTAGAAAACTTTATGAGATAAAATATAAAAAATTACACGAGATTTTCCACATATATTACACTACTAATCTTAGTTCAAAATTTTGAGTTAAATCCGAGCCCCCTCGAAGAAAATTTATGGCTCCTTCCCCGGATGGAATTATATTGTAAATTCTAACCAATGGCATTTACATATAAAGAATTTCGTCGTTGGTTGTATTTGAACTTGCTTTGATTCATTAATAGACGTATTTACGGTGAAATTATTCATGTATTAAATTTACCTTTAGCCCGAAATGTGTTGATAGAGGAAAGAAGAAAAATCGTTCAATAAAAGGAGGAAAAAGAAACAGAGATTTAAACCATACAAAATGGGGAAGATAATTGAGAAGCATTAACTATTCTATCTTGTTTGATATTGTAGAAAAAGAATAAAGAAAGAGGCAATAAATTTTTTCAGTGCCCATTGTATCTGTGATCTTTATCTGCAAACTCAACAATTTTGAAACAAAAAAATTTTGCTCTTCATTTTCCTTTATCTTTTCCTTTTCCTTTCCTTGTCCGAACCAAAAATTGAAAGAACAAGATAACCTTGAAGTTCTCCTCTTTTCTCCGTCAATAAGTTGCAAATAGCAAAATACAAAATTTGCTATAAGTAATGTATAAATATCATCATTATCAACAAAAAATTTATAATTATTAATTGATGAGATCGATCAACTGACCAACTATAACGATAGGATATTCTCGTCAAAACAAAACAGGGGGTTTAAATTATTTAACCCTAACCCCCTCCTATCTGTAACTAATTTGAGTATTCAAATCTCGGGGAGACACTACTTTACAGTTGCTCAACATGGTTGGTTATCTCTTCTGGGCAAGATTGGGCTTGAAGAAGCTCTAGGCGGTTGAAAGGCGGCGCGAACTGCAGTATGTAATCCTCATCTGAAGACACATATTAGTAATTAGCACCTTAATGATAGAAAATTATGTTTGAACAGGTTACCTCTGAAAATAGGAAAGCTAATCACGGTAATACCAAAAATTTGTAAAACTCTTGCAGCAAGCATTTTCTATGGTAAGCTTTTACAAAATCAACTATAGATTGGCAGAGGGAATACAATTTAAGAAACTCACTCTCTTTAACTGTTCCATAAAGCCAGCAAAGTACCTCATCAGCAAATGCTAGGCAAACTCCTCCCTGCAAACCAGTTGATCAAGTCCCGGATCAGTTTCACTTAAAGCAAATAGTTCCATTCGATATATGTGAGAGAGAGAGAGAGAGAGAGAGAGAGATTCTCATCCGGATTAAAACAAAAAGATTTTGGGGTGCATAAAAGTCTTCATAGTAAAGCCAATCACTGATTGTCTTTTCTGTTTTTGTGATCACTTCAGAGAATCAAAGTGACGGGACCCAAATCCAACAAATTTTAAGCAGAGAAGGAAGAAGAAAGAGTAAGGTGGGTGACTTGCCGCTCATACGTTTTGCAATAATTTGTAGAAAAGTACCTGCCAATAGTTCTTCATTTTCACTCTCTGTGTAACATCTTTGGTTCTAAGTCTCTCTGTGCGCACAAGTCGGCCTCTATCATCTCTGCACGCAAGCAAGACTCTTCTTAACTGAATAAAATTCTATGAATAGTAGAATTTAGTCTCAAAAAACTAACGGGTATAATTGAAACTTTCTAATTGAATGCGAAAAGCATTTATGCTCTCTATGAGTTGGCCTAGGGGGTTGGGGGGCTTAATTTAGTAAGATGAGAACCATGATATTGGCCACTGTAAAGATTGTGAAAACTGAAAAGCACTTTTGGACACTAGATAAGAAAAGCGATTATGTTTTATCTTTCTCACCATATACCTCACTGGACCCGTTTTTTATGCAAATGACCAGATTTAATCCCGATAGACGTTCAGTATATATGCCAGTTAATAAATAAATAAATAAATAAAGTACCTAAATCCAATGACAATAAAAGGGAGACCAGCTAAGAACGATTGAATCTGTAGTACCAAAAAAAAAAAAAAAGGCAAGTTAGGAACTGGAAAAGTGAGAGACAGTAACAGTATCATAAGGAAGATACAAAACAGAAAAGCAATTGCACAGCACAATGACTGACTATCGTCTGTATTCAGAAGAAAGTTAAATATACAAAAAAGATAAGAGGGAGAAAGGAGATGGGATTGGGATTGGGAGAGGGAGCATAAAGGAAAAGTTGCGAGACGATATTTGTATCAATAAAGTTATCTCAATCTCAAAATGTAATGATAAGTCAACACTCTCGACTTCCGTGTCTGATTGAGCAAATTATAGGCAGAAAATGTTAAATTAATGAAAAACAAACTTGTTGTAGGAAAAGAATGGAGAAAAAAATGGGAAATGATCCTAATATAGAATATGATCCATAACACTACGGAAAAACAAACATACCCAGACCCTGAGAAGCTTTTCCCTCTCGTATCTTTCTTCAGTTCGATAGTCCAACTGCAAAGAAAGGAACACTTCCAAACTGTCAATTACGATATAGTCAACAGATTGGAAACCAGGACAGAGGAAACGGGGAATGATAAACTGAGATAAACTGTTTAGCAACCTCACGATTTGTCTTTAACTCCACATAAAATCTCCTTCCATCATCAGTTGAATCACAACAATCCATTTCGGCACCCATCAAAATACGATGAGCCCCTAGTTTGGTTTTAATCACAGAACAATATTCAACATTGGCATCAACATGATGAATTCCTTCTCCATCAGCTCTTCTTGGATCTTCGGTGGCAAGGCTCTCAAAACAATATCCCCAATAGCATCTATATTTGAAAGACAACATTATGTAGATCATTATATATTTAATATTCGCAACTAGAAATGAAAGAAGTATGGGAGATGATGCAACAATACACATATAGGAGGCTAGAAATACAGCTGAACAATAGCTACAGATCTAAAATTTTGGTACTCGGATTACTCCCGTTAATATCATTTTGCTAGTCTTTCACTTCGTACTTTCATCTTCCTCCCAAGCTTTCCATATAAATTCAACACCACATTTATTTCAGAGCCTCATTGAAATTCACGTGATAATAACAGTATAACACTAACTTAATAGTTTTATTGAAATTAAAACACCAATAACAAGCATACAACATGGGGCCCTTCTTTTTTTTTTTTAATAAGGGATATGAGAAATTCTAGTACCTTCGTCGTTCCAACTCACTTTGTGGTCTTTCTGGTAGTTTATGAACATCTAGATATACAACTCCATTCCTTTTGTGCACTCCCATCTCCCATGGCTCATGCCGAATATATGCAGTGGCCAGTATCTGCAGATAACAGAGTAATCACTATAAGATGTGTGTAGCAACTAGCAAGTAAAATAAATAGATCATCCAGTTTTAAAGTTATAGGAAAGTTGCTATTTCTCTTCTGCGTTTCTTTTACGGAATCCTCGTCTTCAAATACCATAAAGAAAAAATGATTTTCTTAAATCAAAATCCCTATAACTTCGAAAGGTATGAACGAATAAAAATGTTTTGTCAGCAACTTGCGTACTTCACTACCACAAAAACAAGCCACTCGATGATCCATTACAGAATTGGTTTCTTATTTGAGAAACTTAAAAATCTTTTCTCGTTACATTATTAGAAAAACAGCATGTCAAACAGTTATAAGTTCACGATTCGTGGAAGTTATCCACATGAAATATGAAAGAAAACTGAATATGGTAAAAATTAAATAAAGGAACTGGCAACTACCTTATTAAGGTTGTTACGGAAAGTCTGTCAACACAAAACCCAGAAAAACTTCGTTAATAACTTGGAGAACTCTTAACAAAATGAAGAAAGAAAATGAAGCTTAATTAGTATCGCACCACAAAATGAATGTTTTGAAGTGGAATATTTTTGTCTCTTATGCAGGCAAGAAGGTCACCAAAACCTTGGGATCCCAATTCTGGTTTAGAGCAAAAAACACAGAGTGTCCTGCAAATATCAGCGCCTCATATGCAAAACCCCTAAGAAATGCATGCACAGAGATAACAACCAATCTTTTTCTGAGTATTAAACCCTTGCACATCTCCTTAACCTAATAGGTCATCACAATACTCCAGGCACGGTACATACCTTTTTTCTCAATAAAAGTATCAAAACCCTGGTTAAGATCGGCTCCAACATCTTCAGTAATAAGCCGCTTGAAAAGCCTCTGAAATTAGGAAGGATCCATGTGAAAAAGCTTGTACTCAGCATCAGATTGTAATACACGCAATGAACTTAGATTGTCACACTCAAACAGAAGCAGCAAGTCAAGAAAGGATACGCTTACCAAGCTGCGATCATCAAAGAAGACATCTCCACCTTCTACCCGACTATAGCAAGCAACTTCACATGGCTATTGGATAAAATTACCATGTCAGCAAAATATTCTGGTAAATAAGAAGGAGAGAATAATTTACAAGGTCGGCACCAAGGTCACAAATCACGATTATTAACTACCAAAAGCTAGCTAACAAACATGTAGGATTTTATTGCAGTTTGACAAACAAACTGCCATGTAAAGGAGACCTAATTCATGTAAAAAATACTATACCACTAATCACACAGAATAATCAATCTACCTTGCATCACCCATTCAATTAAAGACAATAGCAAAAAGTAATCAGTCGAAAACCTTGGATTGCATAAGCGAAAACTAAAAAAAAAATGATAAAACTATGTGGTATTCTGTCCACATAATTGGCAAACCACACACAGTTATACTAAAAGCAAAAACAGAAAATGGAATAAGGGGATCAACAAAACAAAAGAAGGATGGGAATAAGGAAAACACTTGACTTACCTCCTGAAAAGCAATACATTTTCTCGATAGCGTTTCTTCACTTTTTGAAAGCTTTAATTCCGAAACAAAGCGTTCATCACGGACATTGGCAAACTTTGAGCCATAACCAAAGTTCTGCCTCTGAGGATAAGGCCCGGGTCGGGGAAGGAGGCCTGCTCCTCCTCTATCATTTTGATGCCAACGACCCCGGCCAAAATTCCCTCTACCCGGGTTGTTATTATTAATGCGTATCACAGGCAAAACTGTATTATGAAAACAAAATTAAACTTACAGAAGGGAAAAAAAAAAACAAGAAAAACATTTTTCAGTGAAGTGCAACTAAAGTACTCCACTTCGAAATATTATCAGTTCATGGAGAGTTTGTAGACAAACAGTACATGCTTAATTATGCAAGTTCGTCATAATATAAATATTACAAGCCAAATTAAGCTTAATACCTAAAATTAACAATAAATTCATCAACAGAAACGGAAAATTAAACTTTTTTTTAGCTTACAATAACCAAAGACAATAAAAAATGAAAATTCAGCTAAAAAATTGCGTACAAGTCCACTGATTCAGAGTTTTTTAAATAAAATTAAAAGAAACCAGAAAAATTAACAAAATCATGTAGAAAAATCAACAATTTACTAAACCCTAAATTTGGAGACACAGAAATAAACCATAAATCGAGACCTACTAGAGCAACATCAGCAAGAAGCGAGGAAAAAAAAAATTACCAGGAATCGGATAAGGACTGGTGGCTAGGGTTTTGCAGTAATCTTCGTTATCGGAGCCAAACAGATCCTTCTCTTCTTCGTAGCCAGCCCTATTACTGTTGCTGTTGTCGACCTCTTCTTCGCCGTTCTCCTCCTCTCCTTCGCTGGCGCTTCCGCCGCCGCCTCCGCCTCCGCTGCTCTGATCGCCGCCTTCGCTGCCGTTGGACGACGAAGAAGCCGCCGATGAAGAGGACGAAGAAGAGGCGGCGGATGAAGACGATGGTGACGACGGCGAGGAGGAGCGGTTGCCGTGATGGGTATCGTCCCTGTCCTGGCCGTCATCGTCCTCTTCGCCGAAGATGTCGACGTCCTGTTCGGAGAAATCCATGGTCGGAAGTGAAGTGTCTCCGTCAAGATTTCCTCCGCAGGTCGAGAAAAACAGGGTGTTTTGCTTCAATTTTGCGGCTACTGATTTTGTCTGTGAAGTGAACTAAAGGTTTGGTGGGCTTCCCCCAGTGGACTGTTGCTTGGGCCGCACAATGGCCCAATAACTAAGATCGCGTTTTATTACAATAATTTTAGTGAGCAAAAACGATGATAAAACGACCGTGGATAGTTGACTTTATTTTGGGTAAATCAATAAAAAAACTCTACTTGATTCTCTGGATCTTTTCCTCGCTATTTTTGGATCAAACAAAAAGTGTTACGAGGAATGCAGCCTAAAATCTTCACAGGTTGTTCTTAAAATGAAAAAGTAATAATAATAATAATAATAACAACAAAATAAAATCGAGAGCTGACTGAGGAAAAAAGAAAAAAGAACACCAACAACAAATTCTGTTTGACAAATTTATTATCATTATAGCCAAAGAGGAAATACATATACATCACATATGAGTTGAGCAACAATACAACAAGCGAAATCATAATATCTATAACATTAAAACTATCTAAAACTAACACTTTCCATAAAAATTTATTAAAAAAAATTTATTAAAACTATCTAACAGTATCATTTTCACATGTAGAAATTTAACTTTTTAGGTCCGCTTTATAAATTTAAGAATAATGTTAGGAGATATCGCTAATAGAGGATCAGTCTCATAACACGGGACTCGTCTTTCTTTCTATTAGTGTGACGTAAACATCGATGATATTCCGAGAACATTTTTCTAAATTTAAATGCCCGACCGCTTCTGGTCGGGACTCGGGACCATTTTAAAGTATGTTTACCCATCATAGTGGCTTCCGGTGACGCTGGCAGTGGTCAAAGCCTTCATATTCTCGTCATTAGCTTCGGGATGAGAGTCGCCATCGCCGTCGTCAGGGGAGATATGATGTACTGCACCCAGTGGGACTGGGTGCACAGGAGCTTGAGCCTCTATATCTATGTCATCCTCGTGGCGATCATAGGTGAGAGTAGAACTGACACGGAGATTCCAATTAGGTAAAGCCAAGAGCCTCACGTTGACCAGGCCAAGAAGGTGGTTCAGAATCAGAATAGAAGGATACAGGAACCAAAACAGAGTTTGGGGAAAGAAAAGCGAGGCGAGTAGTGAAACAGCGATATGAGGAGAGAAGTTTTGTAGTCTGAAGCGAATAAAGGCTGAATTGGGCGGACGACGAGTCGGGGAGACAGTGATGGAAGTGAACGAGAAGAAGAGAAGCATGAAAACGAGGAAGGAGATTTTTGTCAAAGAGGTTCGGTTTGGATCTACAACATGGAAAGCATCAAAACCCCAGGGACGAGCTTCTGATATGAATTTGAGAGAGTTTATGAAGACGGGGATGATGGGACGGATATCAAAGTAGCTCATTCTCTCTCAAATTTGGAAATTTCAGGTGAGATTTGGACGGTTGGGAGGTGAAGAGTGGTGGGAAAAGGAAGAGGATGAGAGATAGGGAGGGATTCCAAACAATTCAGGGGCAAGTTTGGTTTGTTGGAGATGAGGCTTGAGGGGGATGGTTGTGGTGGATGTGGAGGACGGAAGTACTCTATTACTGCCTGTTCGTCTTGTATATATAGACGGGTCGATTTGAGCTAAACATGCAAAGTGGGTTGTTTGAATAAATTTAGACGCAAGTGGATTATTTAAATAAATTTAGAACAAAAGTCAAATAGGAGGAAGCAACTTTGAAACATGGGAATTTTCGTCGGACGGATAGAGGTATCGACCAACACACACACACACCAGCTAAAAGGGTGAGATAAGAGGAGAGAGAGTGTGGTAGAGAGATGAAATTCAAGAGGGGGATAAACTGAAATACATTATTTATTTAAAAAGAAAATTAAAAATATACTATAATTTATTATCTTTTAATAAATGTATTACAAACTTCAATAATACCTATAAAATATGCTATAGGTTACATTTTTTTTCTACTAAATTTATATCTACTAATCCATGTATTTAAAAATTGTTTGAATTCTTTTTATTTGTAGAATATCTGAAACAATACCTATAAAAACACTGCTAGCCTTTCATAATTAATTGAAATAAAACAAATAAATAAATGTTAAAAAGGGAAACAATAATCTTTAAAAAAGGTCAAATGAATTTCAATTGTTACAAATATAGAAAACTTGACCCAAAATATTGCAAGTGTTTTAAAGAAGTTACAAATCCTTTAAAAATCATTTAATGAAAATTGATTGATTATTAAAATAAAAAATAAAAAGGCACTCGTTAAAGAAAATAATGATCCTATATTATATATCAAGTATGCGCTTGATGTACAGGTCGAAATTAAATTGGAGTGTTGAGTACAAGGTTAGATTCGAGTGTTGTTTTTTCATTTTTTATTTCTGTTTTCAGAGAGTTCCATGTTTTCAACACGGTTCTATTATCCAATGCGTTTTCTGGAGAATTTGGCTTGGCTCAAAGATTGAAGCTAAAAAGCTTCAACTTTTAAAATGAATAATTTATATTTTTATATTATATACTGTATTTTTTATTCAGAGTAGACACTTATATTTTTAAAGTTTTATATATTTATATTATCAGATTAATTTAATTTACAAACATCCATTAACCCTCAATTTTGACATAAAATATCCAAAATTCCCTTATATTCAGTTTTTTATACCACATATTATTGTGTTTTTATTCATAAAGTATATCCTATATTATACAATCCTATTTTTTAATCATTCTATTATATTTAATATATAATTATATGTATTTTCTTAATCAACATTTTATTTTGACTATAAATTGTCCAAAATACTTTCAAATTTGAATTTCTTCAATTAATTTTCAATTTCAATTTTAACGATATTTTCGATATTTTTATGTCAAAATTAAGTATTCATTGAGAAAAAAAAAAAGATATATGCATTAGATATAATGTAATGTTATAACTTCAAAATTTCAAGTATACTTTTTGATTAAAAACAAATACATGATATGCAAATAACACTTACTTTTATTTTTTCTTTTTAAGAGTATCTTGGACAATTATTAGTTTAAATTATGTGTTGACTAAAAAATAATATAAATTTATATATTAAGCTTAACATGATGGTATAAAAATGTAAATATTGGAAGGCATTATATATATTTTTGAATAAGAATAAAATATAACATATAAAAATGTAAATAATCCTTTCATAGATGATTTTGCATGTATCGCTTTGTTTCGTGTTTTACAATGCGCTTGTGATTGTGACTGCCTATGTGGAGCTGCTGGCTTGACTCGAAGCTTTTAGCATTCCTCTGACGGAGCTTCGGCTTGGCTTCACATTTTTGTATTGCAGCCTTTGTGACTGCTATTAACCATGTGGAGATTTGGCTTGGCTCAAAGCTAAAAAGCTAAAAGCTTTTCAAAATGAATTCACATATGTGGCTTGTCTCTGGCTTCACTTGTATGTGTCATAAAAAATGCGTTTTTTGACTCTCTACGTCGATCATTTGGATTTGGCTTGGCTCAAAGCTTAAGGCTGAAGGCGACGGGGATAAGGCCTGGGTTTTGAACAAACGATTTGATATGTTGTCTCATTTTTTTATTTTAAAATTTATTATCTCAATAATATTTTAACAACTCAATAATTTATTTAAAAATTTTTAATATCTAATATTTTTTATGTGGTTAAATTTCTGAATTCAAATGATATAATATGACATTATTAGAAAGACAGTTAATGAAATAGAAAATCTGAGATAATAGATCTCCACTCAAAAGAAAATGAATCATTTTGATGCCAGCAACCACCGGCCAAAATTACCTCTACGCAAGTTGTTATTTATTACCTATCACTGGCAACACTGTGTTGGAAAACAAGCCAGTTTGGATTGCATATTCACGTTGAAAATGAAAAATTTAAAGAGAGATGCTCTTCCGACTCCCGACTAAATGTGTATTAGAGTCGAAGCTTTGTTTGAATGGAATAGTGATTTTAATTTTGTTTGTTTTGCACAAATGGGCCCACTTGATATTGTTACTTTTTCTTTCAATATGTAAATGGAGGGATTATGAAAAAGATCTACGTTAGGATTGGTGAGCACAAGCACTTTTCAAGTAAATTTTTTTTTCCTTTTCATTTTTTATATATTTTTTGGACGAAATGGTATTATAAGAAGAGGTGCTCTTCCTACCCCGACTAAGCACGGGTTAGAGTCGAAGAGTTGTTTGAATAGACACGGGCCCCTTTAATATTGTTACTTTTCTTTTAAGAAAGATGCTAATGGATTATTTAAATAAATTTCTATCTGGAAATCCATATTTAAAAAATTGTTTAAAATTTTCTTGGCTGTCTATAGACCCCCACTATTTTCTGGGGGTCCTGCCCAACAGCACGTGGACATGAACTGGGGAAGGCCCATTGAGGATGTAACCTGCTGTTGCCTGTTTCTTTGTTATGGGAAAAGTTAAATCTTTTTTTTTTTTTTTTTTTTTTTTAAGATACTAAGTGTAAGTTTGTAAAATCATTTCATAAAGATGATGAAAAATTGTTAGAATGAATGCAGTTAATGGATATAATGGTACTTTTATATTTTGTCGACATTTGACATTAGGGATAGAAATCATAAAAGTTTATTTAAAACTCATAATAGAAAGACATGCGGTAAAAATTTATTAGAAAGTACAAGGGGAGTGTTTTGGTGTCGTTTTAGGCTTTGAAGTGCAGTTTTCCTAGTATTGTTTAGTCCCACGAAATTGCAAATTGCAAGCTAAATTTAGCTCCAACAATGGAAGGAAGAAGCAATTGGACCAAAACTCCAACCATGGAGACGGAGGTTGATTCTAAAGTTGCAATAAGGTGCAAATGCGATCTTGTAGCTATTGTGATAGAGGACGACAATTCCTTGGTGGCAGTAGATACAAGGTAAGTTTAGATTTTAGTTCATTTGTATTCTTTTATGGGATGTTTAAAATATGTATTTGGGAACTATAATGAGGATTATACGTTATGGGTGTGGGCTTGATCGATGGCTAGATGAGGTTCATTATCAATTGTCAGCGATTTGACTGATAAGGCGTTGTAGTCCTTCAAATTTGCAAGATAAATTAAAAAAAAAAAAAAATCCTTGTATGCCTCAATTGGTTATGTTACTCATTTTTGGTATATTTCTTGCTTATATAGTCACTAAATTGTAAACTAATTTTTTTGTTCCGAATTTTTTAATTTTAATTTTATAGTTATTTAAATATTTTTTTTAAAAAAAATTTAATGAATACTTGCGTATCAGACTTGTATTCATGCTCTGTTAGATGGGCAAGCCTTTTGTTTGGTAGTGGAAAAGAAGGAGGAAGGAAATTAGAGGAGAAATTTTGGAGAGAAAAATGGAATTTTGATTGTTTAATAGAGAGGAAAAAAAAAGGAAATTAAAAATTCACGGACCCACCACCTTTTAATTATTTGAGCTTTGGGAAGAAAAGCAAATAGAAAATTTTTAACAAAGCAAATGTAGGAAGCGAAGCTATATGTCATCCTAATACCAAAAGGAAATGAGGAGAGAATTTAAATACAAAAAACCAAAGCAACAAAACGACGAGTATTGGGTGTATGTGGAATAAAGAAAGAAAAAAAAATTGAATATAGCTAAAATAAAAGAGATTAATCAGCAAATAAATAAAAGAGTTATTATTCCTAACATGCAGTCCAATACGTGAAACATGCGCCACTTATTCCACAGATCATGCTAAACTCACATAGCGATTTTCTTTATTCTTGACTTTTTTCCACCACCTTCTACATCGTTATTGGTGATTTGTGACGGCTGTCAGCATGTAACTTTAACAACCTTGTAACTTTAGACAAACATTTTTTGTTTTTTGTTTTTTGTTTTTGTTTTTTTTGTTTTTGTTTTTTTGTTTTTTTTTTTTTTTAACAAACAGGTTATATAACAAACACCCTTTGTTTCATTCAAAAAGACAAGTACATTGGCCCTTCGGACAACCTTGTACTTTTACTTTTCACATTGATCACAGACGTCACAACCGTGTCACTAGGGCAAGCATATATAAGGTAATTGGTGTGTCCCGAGCCTGCAAGCTCGTGCCATGAGCCGTCTTGTCTTAACTTATAGGACAAACAATGATATAAAATAATTGGTTCGGTGTCCCGAGCCTACAGGTTCGTGTCGTACGCCGTCTTGTGTCCCGGAGTGGATGCCACCACCTTCCGAGCTTCTCTTTTAATTATGGTCCCCTTAATTAATTAATCAATTTCGATATTTGTGTTTGTGAAACTTCCATATGAATAGAAAGCTCTTCCCTATAGTTTTAAATTCCATTTAATTGGGAATCTTCTTCTTTATGCAATAGATATTCCACCACGTGGCTGCTTCGTTGACCGAACTGATACTCCACGTGTACATATACGACAATAAGGGCAGACCTAGAAAACAGTTTCAGTGAGGACGCTATAAGAAAATTAGAGATACTTTTTTTTTCTAGAAGAAAGATGTAATTGTATAATATAATAAAATTCAATTTTTAAAAATACGAGAGCCCCCATTAATGTCTATGTGGCTCCGCCAATGACTGCAATTGCATCAATATTTTTCAACTTGATTATATGTCCCGTTACGACTTATAAGTACTTCCAAAGGGCAGTGTTTTGGTCCTAAAGATTTGGCTTGTGGTGAAAGGAAAATGAGATGAAGTTCATAAATTGTGGGAGGATATACCTCAAGTCTACGACGCAAAACCTTTTTTATTTTTTATTTTTGGGCTGAATGTGTAAAGATTATTTTCTGAGTATTCATTACTTATGAAGACAATATATAGCTGATACTTTTGTGGTGTGTGTGTGTGTATATATATATGTATATATATATATATATGTATAGATGGAGACACATCACATACAAGACAGGATGGGAGATTTTTACCCAAAACTAAAAGGCTCTAATATTGGCCGGACACATATACAATATATATATGTATTGATAAATACATGTGTGTGTGCTTGTATAACTCTATATATGCATAGATAAATCATACATGTTTGACACGATGATAAAAGTCTCTAATGTCGGCGAGTGAAAACCAAAAGGTCTTTTTTGAGCTGAAGATGGTTGATTCGTGTGCCGGACGATATCAATTACGAGTCTCAAACTCATGTTGTGACTACTAGGGATTCAAGACCTTTTTTTTTTTTTTTTTTTTTTCTCAGTAGTCAACAACAAATCCCTTAAACTTACTTATAATTGGTTAATATTTCGTTCTTTAGCACATAAACTTTTTGAACGCATGATCGACGATCTAAATTTTACTAAAGTACATAAGAATTCCAATTAACCTGAAATTAGATGTGTAATCTTTTTGGATTAAAAAAAACACGTGAGACAGTAATTGCCACATGGCTTTTTTTATTTTTGATTTTTTTTTCATTTTTAATACGTAGAATATTGATGCACTTTTCAACCATCTTCAAAGAGATAATACCAAAAAATTATTTCACGACCGAGGCACTAAAGGGGCGACATGATGGAGTTAAAAGGAAAATTGAAAATATCCCTAGCACTATTTACCATGACACGAAATTAACTATTGCCTTTTGTATCCTGCAAGCATAAGGTAAGCTTAGCCTACAAATATATATGAAACAACTTAACAAATAATGATAATATAAATTAGAAAAGGGTCGCATTTTGCGGGGCAAAATATAAGAAAGTCTATGGAATTAGAGTAATTAATAGTCATTTTATATATGTCTATATGAGTGGGACTGTTCGTGCAAGTACGTAATATTTTCTTTCCCGGGAAATTTCTCATTGCAAACTTCTCAGATATTTCTTCAAGTAAACCTGTCCGCAGTCACGTCAGGTCCATAAAATTAGAAGGTTTTTTCTCTCCTCCATTCTATTTCCAATTTAAATTGATAATGGAGAACAAAAATGAGAGTATATGAGTAGCCCTGGTAAACTCGTGGAGCTAACATCAACTAGAGAAAAGGGAATTCATAGTCTTATGCTTTGTTTAGTATTTAAGTTTAACTCCAATTAAACTGTATTTTTTCATCTCAATTTTTATCTTTTTCTGAAAAGTCAACAAAATTGATTACTAATTTTTGAAAAGTCAATCAACTTTAACTTAAAAATTTCATCTCCAACCGATGACAAACGCAAGTTTAGGTTTTAAATTTAAAACCTAGTAGGATTTCTTTTAAATTAATATAATAGGTGATCATAGACACTGTCGATCCACCACTGCAAAAAGATTTATGTTCGATTTTACTTAAAAGAAACGTAGCTTGGTCAAATGGATGCTTCTCGATTTGCTCCGCTAGCTACATCTTACTTCCTCTGGTAAAGAAACAAAGTGGATGAATGCCTCGTTAAAAATTCTACGAGAAAACATTCAAACAATAATAATAAAAAAAAAAAAAGATTTATACTTTTGGGTATTTATTCTGGTAAAGAAGGAAGAATCGCTCGCTTGAGACGTTAAAATCCTGCTGCGCGGAAATCGAGCAATAACTCGTAGTAGCAAGCTCTATTTAAATTTTTGTCAGGATAAGAAATTCTGAACAGGAGTGCCAAATTGATTGTTGGCACTATAATCTTTTTTTTTCCAAAAAAATTCATATAATGTCATTCCATGTGCATAGATTAATTTTATTTTTAGTCCCAAATTATAGGTCAAATCTCATTTTAGTTTCCAATTTTTAAAAAGTTCCAGAATAAATACTCAAATCTATCAAGTTATCTCATATTAGTTTGTTTTATCCATTTGATTATCGAAATCTCAAAAGAAAATTATGTTTTGTTTTCTTAACAAGCGTGCCTTAAAATGCAAAAATGCAAAATTAATCCTTCACTATATTGCATATGGTCATGATCCCAAATTATTTTCGATCGGGATTTTAACATTCGAATGGATATAATAGTTGATTTGAGACATTTCATTATGAGACATTTTAATAATTAATATCAAAATAAGATTTGATATAATGTAAATTGAAACTCTATTAAGTTAATGGAATTTGATGCGTGAGGAGATCACAGTCCATCTGACTTTTCTCACAGTTTTGAAAGACTACATCCTATTTCATTATTACTACGTACTCATGTGTAAGATCGTGGTGTTTCAGAGAATTTTCTCTTTCTCTCTCTGTTTAAAAATTAAAAAAATAAAAAGAAAAAGAAGAGAGAAGAAATACGAACATCAAAAAAAAATTTAACACATGTTTATGTTGACACGTAAATAGGGACAGAGCCACCCATGATCAAGTGTGGACTTCTGCTCTTAATGAATTTTTTTTTTACTTTACTTTTAAAACTTTATATATTTTCTTATATTTTCCCATTACATGCTAATTCATCCTTATGTAAGTCCTTTGAAAACTATCTTCAGTGTATGCCCTCTTTGAAATAACACATTGTCTCCGCTGTACGTCAAGCTATCCGCTATAATTGCATCAATTCTTTAATTATTATGGACTTAAGATCTTAATTTGGTCGGCTTTCGAAAGCCCGCTCATTACCGAGATGAATTGGGATCTTTTCCCCCCCTTTACTGGTTATATTAAATTTGGTCAATATTGGCGGCTCCTTTGGGTTACCTAAGATAGCTGATCGTGGGAGATTCTTAGGAATGTTGTGGATTCTGATCTAAACTCTCTGTTAGAAAAAAAAAAAAAAGAAAGAACAAAGAAAAACCTGAATTCCTTTTTCCACTTTTGTTAACAACAAAATAAAATTAAGTTACAAGAATATTAAAGTTTAAGGGATAAAAACAAAATTTATCATCATTGAATTATACTTTAATTGTTGTTAATGTCAATAATTTTCATTAAGTTAACTGATGAAATGAGCAAATATGATAATATTTTATAATTGATGGAGCATTTATATCAATTTCAAAGTTCATGGAGTAAAGTTAAAATAGCACAAAAGTTTAGGAAACAAATATGAAATTTAGAGTTTAATATGGGATATATATATATATATATATTTTCAGTATTAAATTCTTAAAATTGCAGTAGATCTGGAGGCTGAGGGTACAGCATTGTGAAGGAGAGAACCATGATGCGTTAACTCAGTCTCAAATCCCCTTCTGAAGTCTCTCTAGATCTGATTGTGTGTGTGGTTTTTATTTTTTATTTTATTTTTATTTTTTTTATTTTTTAATTTACTAATTCAATAAAATTGACAACGTTAATTCTCCTTTTAACTCTCTATTAAAGTCCTGTGACGTGGCCTTTTATCATTTGTTAGACAGGGAATTGGGGTAGAAACTTTGGACAAAGGATATTAAAAAAAAAACTAAAAATTGATCATCAGATCATCAAATCTAGCTAAGTTAAAGGAAAAAAAAAAAAAAAGAACGCATAGGGTTATTAATTGCACGTTTGGTGTTCTAGTTGAATTCAAGTGCAATTGTATTTTATTTTTTAGTTTCAATTATTTACAGTTTACTATTATAATTTTGCAATTTAAATTTTAAAAATTCATAACTTTGTATATGTAAATATTTTTTTTTAATTGCATAAAATTTTGAGACGAACGAACCAAGCTTCATATTGATATTTTCTTTCCGAACACATTTCAAGTTTTAATGTTTGTTAGCTCCAATCGTTCAAATCTGTACACCAAATACATAACAATTCAACTTACATCTAACACAAAAAAAACCAACAAGATAACACGCAAGTAATTAACCCACTCGAGAAAAGCCGAAACGATCTCCTATCCTAAATATGGCGAAAAACTCCTACAACGGGTGGCACGAACGCAAGATCCGCCCACCAAATAACACCCAGCCAAACAACGGCTAAAACCTGATCAATGAAAACCAGATCAACACAACAACTTACATGAGAGATCAGAGGGGAAACCTCCGCCTTTATTATAAACAAATACAGAAAATAGACAAAAGAAAAAAGGGGAACCACTGTAACCTTCAGCAAAGCCATGCCCATCAACACCGAAACATCTATCAGTGTGATCAGACCATCGAGGAAAGAAGGCCAGCAACAAGAAGGAAAAATCGGTTGCATGTGAGGGACACTCGCCACCCACGACGGGCAACGCAAGCTCACGCACTGATCCAACCCCTCACCACCGCCCCGCAGCCCAGCTCTCGGAAACCAATACAAAGACTAAAATTAAGCTAAAAATACATAGGAAGCAAAAAGACTACAATTAAACTAAAAAACATAGAAAGCAAAGACGCTTCCCTCTTAAAGCAACAGATTCTCATCATCAGAGTCTTCGACAATATCAACGTTGACTTGAGGAACAGGCACCTGTGGATCCTGGTGTGCGTTTGCTTGGACATGTGGAGGGGTAAGACTGAAACTTAGTTGGAAAGTCCCAACGGGGAAGGCGGAGAGTTGGACATTAACCCAGCCCAGAATTAAGTAGCTGAAAATCAAAATAGCAGCATACACAAACCAGAAGAGAGCCTGGGGAAAGACAAGGGAGCACAAAAGTGAAACGGCAATCTGAGGAGAGAAATTTCCGAATTGGAAGCAAATCAGGGCTGTGTTGGGCGAAGGACGTCGAGTGAAAGTTATGGAAGTGCAAGAGAAGAGGACAAGTAGGGAAATGTGGAAGGAGATCTTGATCCAAGATACTTCACTGGGATTATGTAACAGGCTAAAAGCATCCCAGTCCCCTGTATGAGCTTTTGTCTGCGATTTGACGAGGTTTATGACGACGGGGATGGCGAATCGGATATCAATGCCACTCATTTTTGTCACAAAACCTTTGGCAAATATTTCCTCTCAAAAAAAAAAAAAAAAAAGAAACGCACTTGGAAAAAGTTGTTTGAAGAGTAGAGCGGAGAGTGGAGAGAGCGAAGCTGTGTGAAAAAAGCTTCAAGGTTTGTTTGTGAGGGACGGGAATGTGTGGGAAGAAAGCCAGGAGAAGATTTGGTATTTAAAACTCGTAAGTGCGGAAGCGTGGATTCTAGTTTTTTTCTTGTTTTTATCCAACACGTACGGGAGGGAAAGTGTTGAGACTTTGCCCTAACGCAAGCCCTTGGTTTGACGTGTTCCAGTCAAGAATTTTATGGTACCTCGGGCACCTCGAACGTAGACATTTCTTTGTCGTTTCGCAGTCGTATGGTGGGGAATGAAAGTCGTAAGTAACATTTTTTACAACAAATACATGAAATAAATAATAATAAGTTTTATTTGCCAATGTGAAATGGACCCAGTTCAAGTTGGAAAGCAAATATACATTGGTATAATAAGATTTTATTAGATTTTGTTAAAATTAGTTTTCAAATGACTTTTAATAATATCTGTCCAAACATCATTTTAGAAATTTTACCTTTTTCACAATTACAATAACATCATTCTAAGTTGTTTGAATATGTTTGAAGAGTAGAGAGAAGACTAGAGAGTAGAACCAAGCCACAAGGCGTGTGATGGGCAAGGAAGTGTGAGTAAAAGCCTCATGGAAAATAGGTTTTATAGCGCGAAGTGGAGACTAAATACACCAGAAAATTTAACAAAATTACGAAGAAAAGCAAAAATTTACTAAATCCTAAATCTCCGTTTATTTTGCTCATTTTGGTCTATCTTATTTCAATATTAAAATAAAAATAATCTTTATTTGAATCTAAAACCTCATCTCATCTTAAAAATAAGATGGAAAAAAATCTATTTTTTCATAATTAATCTTTTCACTTATTTTTATTCCAAACTTACTTTACACCATAACATTTTTGTATTAAAAAATATATTCGCTTTTAGTTTCAAAATTTCATAACCTAAGCTAACGAAAATTATTTTCAACAAGACAAAAAGGAATTACATCAAATATTGTATGTCGTAAAGCATAAAAAAGGGAAGCCAGAATATCCTATGACACTGCGCTTTCATTAAAAAAGGAAAAAGAGTTGATTGTTTAAAAAAAAAAAAAAAAAAAAAAAGGGAATCTTTGGTGTTGGCTATTTCGGACAGCGACGCTTAACGGCCTTGTCTTCTTTGTGTTTTTTAAGGTTTGTCGGCCCTTTTTGGCGATCAGGCCCCACACGGGGCACGCAAGATAGACGGATTGGGTTACGTCGTTTAAAAACAAGTTTCTTTTGTGGAAACCGTCAAAAATTGTTTTGTTTTGTTTTTTTTTGTTTTTTTTGTTTTTTTTTTTTTTTATGGGAATGGCTATGACAACCGGTAAAGCCCTTTTTGAATTGTTAAGATTTAATTAAACGGTTCAAACGTTGATGGTGTATGATATTTATCATACACCTAACCTCACATAATCATTCCCACCCAAAGTCTTCTCCGTCACTGGCGATCTTCCTGCCGCCGGTGACAGACGCTGGCGACTTATCCCCGATGCAGGCGACCCAACTCCGGTCACCTTCGGCCCCCAGCCCCGGACGCCGACCGTCGGTCGCCGGCGATCCCATTTTCTCTCTCCCCCTTTCTCTCTCTCTTCCATTTTCTCTCTCTTCTCGTCTCCCGCGGCGACCCACCACCGGCCCCCCCTCACCACAGACCGTAGTCCCTGCCGGCCGGCCGCCGGTGACCTCTGGGACTGGGGGCCGAAGGTGGTCGGAGTTCGGTCGTCGGCGTCGGGGATGGGTCACCGGCGGCAGGAAGATCGCCGGCGACGGAGAAGACTTTGGGTGGGAATAATTATGTGAGGTTAGGTGCATGATAAATATCGTACACCATCAACATTTGAACCGTTCGATTAAATCTTAACAGTCTAAAAAAGGGTTTTACCGGTAGAGACCCTTTGAGGGTCTCTACCACAACCATTCCCTTTTTTTATCACCCAAAATAGAAACCAAACAAAGGGTGCCCAAACAGCCATCTCACGTGCCGGGATTAATTTTTAGTGGGGATGGACACTAATGATTCGATGGGAGAATTCTTCTTATCTCTATCTAGCTCTCTCTTTCTTTCTCTAGTAGGTTATATTGTACTTTTTTTCGAGTTGTGTCAATCTCTTGCACGGATTATACTGCCGGATGGCCGTTCTATCAAACGAGAGAGTATTCTGATAAATATATTAAGAGTAAATTATATCACAATACAATATAATGTGGTTTTAATTCTATTCTAATATAAATATTTAAACAGTACTACACCAACTTATTTTATTATTTCTTCATTTATTTGTATTTGATTCTATTTATAACAACCCATATTTCATGTGGTTAATTAAAAAATAATTCAGATTATTATAACCATTAAAATTCAGATTATTTAAAGTTAATTTTGGTTTGATAAAATTCCAAGACAATTTTTTCTTATTTGTTTTATATTTTCTCATGTATTTTATATCATGATTTGAAATTCTTAGAGAGATTAGTTTTGAATTGAATCTCATTTTAAAAATAAGATGGAAAAAAATATATTTTTCCAAAATTAATTTATTTTCATTTTAAATTTATTTTACATGATAACATTTTATATTCAAAATTATCTTCTCTCCTTTTAGTTTCAAAGTTTCATAACAAAGCTAACGAAAAATATAGAAATCATACACTTTGTATTTAATTAACGTCTGTTTAGTTTGATGGTTGAAATTAAAATTTTTAAATTAGGGTTGATTGACTTTTCAAATACTAATTATAATTTTTATTAATTTTTTTTAAAAAGATAAAAACTGAGATAAAAAATTTAAATTGAAATTACGTATCAAACAAGACTAATAAAATGTGTTTGACAAATTTATTTTCAACGAGGCAAAAAGGAATTACGCAAAATTTCCATGTCATTAAGCATACAGACAAAGGGGAAACCTTGACGGAGTTGGTGGGTAGGATTTGGGGGGACAAAAACGCAACGCGACTGTGAAAACGGTGGCGACCAAAGGTTTTGTATTATTTTTATTAGTTATTAATATTAATATTATGCAACGGGATTGCAAAAATGGGTACCTGTTGGTGGACCATGGTGGGGAGCGAGGGTCTTTTTTTTATTATTATTTTTTATTTTTTATCAATTAAGAGGCGAATACAGCGCAATCAGCGCAATTTTTATCAATTAATAAGAGGCGAACTCATCTTAATATATACTTTTGAAAATTTATCAATTTTTATTTCATGTGGTATGACAGATATTTGGTCACCGTTTCCAAACAAGTTTATCTTGTGGACACCGTCAAAAGTTTTTTATTTTGTAGAACGGAGAGATTTGGTTTATCATAGGAGAAAAAGTAAAACAATCACACACACACACACAAAAAAAAAAAAAAAAAAGAGAGAGAGGAAAAATTAGAACACCAACAAATGTACAAATGTTATGAAACTTTAATATATGGATGTCATCACAAATTTTCACAATACTAACTATTAAATAATACCAAAATTCCTTTAAAAAATAAAATAAAAATTGTCTAGCTAAGATTTTTGTATCCATAAAAAAAATGTTGAGAGGTTTCTTGGAAATTACATGAAGCTTACTTATAAGCTAAAGAATGCCTATAAGTAGCCTTTGTAACTGATCTTGGAAGCAAATGAAATAGAAAGAAAAGAAATGAGAAAGAAGATAGAAACTTTTAAATAGAAAGAATAAATATAGTTTGCTCATTTTTTTTTGTCTCTTATTTTATTATCTGTTTCTCTGCTTCATTATCATTTTTTATAACATCAAAACACATTATTAGTAAGAGTCTCTACCTTTGATATTTTGGTAAGTTAAATTTCTAAAATTAACGATTATAATAGAGTTTGCCTTAATACAATTTTTGATACGTATTTGATCTCTTAAATTATCTTCATATTCGTTAGTTCCCACCATCAAATTATACTCCCACACAACTTCTTCAAATGTCACTTATTATTATTATTTTTTTAATTTTAATAGTTATGTTTGACTTATTGGTACATATGAACATTATTTAAATATATCTATTAAAACAACATGAAAACATTTCGCTTCTATTTGATTCGTTAGTTAAACATGAAAATTTTAAATTAAAGTTGATTAACTTTTTAAAAATTAATTATAATTTTTATTAATTTATAAAAAAATGACAAAAATTAATATAAAAAATTTAAGATCTAATTAAAATACCAGACAAAAAGCTTCGTGAATTCTCCCTCATGTAGCCTTTTTATTTTATAAATAATTGTTAGTACATGACATGTCTAATCTCTGTGTACTTGTAATAATTGTACAAAATTCGACCGCCGAAATAACGCCTTTTTAACTTATTTGGATCTCAAATCTCCCAGTCCCTAGTGTCCCCACACCTAATTTAAAAAAAAACAAAAAACAAAAAACAAAAATAGGCAAAAACAAAAACATGTTTGCGACTATCACATCACAACATGGTACCGCAATTACATATAAAAAAAAAAAAAAAAAATCAATCACAGTACTAGTGGTATAGCATTAGAGATAATACTAAACCATGAGTGTAAAAGAAAAGGTCAACCGGCGACGGTCTCTCATCTTTAGGCTTCGACAACGGAGTCGCCGTCGTCGGGGGAAATGGAGATGCAGACTATACTAGTAAAAAAATAAGATGTGTAATATATGTTTTGTAGTAGTGAGCTAGGGGAACAGGCATATGTGTGACTGCATATTCGTCAGTTTGATATGGAGGGCAAACGGTGCAGCAATTATGTGGAGATTCCAAACAGGAAAAGCGGAGAGCTTGACATTGATCAACCCAGAAAGGTGGGTTCATAATCAGCAGAGCAGGGTACAAAAACCAGAAAAGAGACTGCTGAAATACAAGCGAACACGCAAGCGAAACGGCCATATGAGGAGAGAAGTTGCCGAATTGGAATCTAAACAGAGCTGCGTTTGGCGAAGGGCGTTGGGTGAGGAATATCGAAGTTATGGAAGTGAAAGAGAAGACGACTAGGATTAAAACGTGGAAAGAGGATTTTATTCATGATATTTCATTGGGGTGGTTGTTTAACATGTTAAAAGCATCCCAGTCCCATGGAAGAGCTTCTGATTGGGATTTGAGGAGGTTTATGATGATCAGTATGACGAATCGGAGATTCATTTTCTGAAATTTTGGGAGGTGATTGTCGAAGTCAAAGAAGTATATAGAAGTTGGAGCGGACGGGAAGATCGAACTCGTTTGTTCTTGTTCAGAGAACCACGTTTATCTCATACACACACAATCATATGTGTATATATATTTGATTTTATAGTGCAAAAGATCAAAAGAATACTTACATACGTACGTACGTACATACATACATACATATACATATATTATTAGGGAGGAACGTTCCCCTTGGTAAAAAATAATATCATTAGCCCTTTCGTATAATTTCATTCAAGTTTGCATGCATAGTGTTTTTTAATATATAAGTATAAAATATAAATATGGACAAATGCCATCTTATAATTATTTTATAACTAAAATAATTAAGTAATTTTTTTGAAAATACATTAATATGAATTTAATAAAAAGTTCAGAAATATATATATATATATATATATATGATAGTTTGACAAAAATCAGTAAATGCATCTTTCATTTATACATTGAAAAAATAAATGCATCTTATGTTTTATATGATGATGGTTAAACAAAAAAAATTTTGAAAAATAAATGCATCTTTCATGCTATTTAATTATTGATATACAGTACTATAGGGTACATAAATTCACAGGTTGAAATCATAACTCTAAAGATTCCAATCCAAAAGTAAGTGCATTGCTATTTGAGAAACAAATTATAAGTGGCAATTAATTAGGTAAAAAACTTATTCATTAGGCCTTATTTAAGAATTCAAGTTTTATGGTTAATAATGTTTGAGTAGCGACGTATTTTAGTGGAAATATTTTAAAGGAAACAAAAAATTTTAACCAAAAATACAATATATGAATTTTTTTTAAAAGCATTTTTTTTAAAACAGAAATTTCATTAAATTTAATAAGAGGATACAAAGATACAAAATGACCTAATATTGCATGAAACAAAACTCTTTAATAAAAATGGATCCATCAATAAATTCTGATGACTCTAAAAAAGAAAGACGTATGCTTAGGGCTCGATAATAGATACATATCTCGGCACAATGAAATCGAGCACATTTAAAAATCTTTTTGATAAACCTTGACAATTAATGGAATATCCAGATCGACCAAGACTAAGTAGTACTAGGGTCACCACTAACTCCGCATAGAAACAATTCTAGCGGGACCAAAATAATGCCAAAACTCAGATGTAGTAGACAAACAATCAACGCAGAAGGTGGGGAGACCACCACTACTACAAAACATATATTACACGACGGAGATTACACGACGGTTTCTTGAAACCGTCGTGTAAAGTGAGGTTTACACGACGGTTCTAAGAAACCGTCGTGTAAAGTGGTCTTCGCACCCACTTTACACGACGGTTCATTGAAACCGTCGTGTAAAGTGACCTTCGCCCCCACTTTACACGACGGTTTCTTGAAACCGTCGTGTAAAATATGGACTTTACACGACGGTTCCTTGAAACCGTAGTGTAAAGTGGTCTTTGCACCCACTTTACACGACGGTTCCTTGAAACCGTAGTGTAAAGTGGTCTTTGCACCCACTTTACACGACGGTTTCAAGGAACCGTCGTGTAAAGTGGTCTTCGCACCAACTTTACACGACGGTTTCTTGAAACCGTCGTGTAAAGTATGGACTTTACACGACGGTTCCTTGAAACCGTCGTGTAAAGTGGTCTTCGCAACCACTTTACACGACGGTTTCTTGAAACCGTCGTGTAAAGTATGGACATTACACGACGGTTCCTTGAAACCGTCGTGTAAAGTGATCTTCGCACCCACTTTACACGACGGTTTCAAGGAACCGTCGTGTAATGTGGTCTTCGCACCCACTTTACACGACGGTTCTAAGAAACCGTCGTGTAAAGGGCTCTTGGCTGGGAAACGCGCTGACCTCCTTGGCTGGGGAAGCGCGCGGGCGCGCGCCTGGAGTGGCGCGGGCGCGCGACAGATTCGGCCTGTTGAGCACGCGGACGCATGCCTGGGTCGCTCGGGCGCGCGCCTGGGTCGCGCGGGCGCGCGCCTGGGTCGCGCGGGCGCGCGCCTGGGTCGCGCGGGCGCGCGCCTGCTGGCGTGGCTTACACGACGGTCACCCCAGGGGACCGTCGTGTAAGCTCCAAACACAGGAAGCTTACACGACGGTCACCCCAGGGGACCGTCGTGTAAGCTCCAAACACATGAAGCTTACACGACGGTCCCCGGGCGACCGTCGTGTAATCCACCCCAAATGAGGGCGGCTTTTACGACGGTCCCGGAATGACCGTCGTCTAATCACAAGATTAGACGACAGTTTTTTCCGAACCGTCGTGTAATGCTCAAAAAATTTAAAAATTTTAAATTTTCATTTTTTGAATTCCGCGCGAAAACTAATTACTTAAATACAATTTTCTCTTCATATTCGCTCGCATATCCTTATTTCTCTTCACACTCTCCACTTTTCTCGAGTACCCACACATACTTCACCAACCCGCCGACACCTCGCTTTTAAATTCCGGTCAATCCACCGTTGCCGTCGTTGCCGCCGCCACCTCCTTCTTGCTTTGGCCGTGACTATTCTTTGTCAAAGGAAAGTAAGGTGACTTCATATATAAACTAAACCACATTGACTTGTTTGTATTGTTGTTTGTCACTAAAGATCCATTGTTGTAAATTAGTGTGTTTGTTTTAATATTTCTCTTTGTAGAGGAGAAAGATGATTGTGGATCGTTAATTTTGACATTTTACACACATTTATGAACATGTTTTTTTTACGCACACAACATGCTCGACGGAATGCCACAATGAGTTTTCCTTTTCGAAAAAGATAATAGAGTTTGATCAATATTCAAAGCATAACTAGAGTTTGATCAATAGAGTTTAATATGTTATTTTTTTTAATCTTAATTATTATATGTATCTTAATTAATTAGTTTCAATTTTACCAATTTGCTAGGGCCTATCGGATTGGAAGATTATAGCCGGTCAAGGGATTAGAAGGAGACAAGACTATAAAACCATGATCTCGGACCGTCCTTGTCCTCTCCAAGAGGGAAGTGTTGAATGTGGTTATTTTATTTTAGGTTTTATGAGGGACATAGTGTTGAATGGAATTGACGTACTAGAAAGTAAAGAATTTTATACTTCTGCAGAATTGGATTTGATTATGGGAGAATGGGATAGCCATGTAATGCAATTCATTAATTATGATATGTGAACTTGTAATGTAAAAATTGGTATGTATTTTTAATTTGATAATTGAAGTTACTATCTTGGATCGTGTATTGGATAACATGCAGGTTAGGCTAGCACGGGAAATCACCAAAAAAACCAAAATATATTTTTTAAATAAAATATGACATGACGGATCTTGAACCGTTGTTTAATGTCAGACATTACACGACGGTTCGGAGAGAACCGTCGTGTAATGTATACACATTACACGACGGTTCGGCCAAGAACCGTCGTGTAATGTGCACATTACACGACGGTTCGGCCAAGAACCGTCGTGTAATGTGCACATTACACGACGGTTCGGTTAAGAACCGTCGTGTAATGTGCACATTACACGACGGTTCGGACAAGAACCGTCGTGTAATGTTCACATTACACGACGGTTCGGCCAAGAACCGTCGTGTAATGTGCACATTACACGACGGTTCGGCCAAGAACCGTCGTGTAATGTGATTTTGATGACAACACATCGTGGTGTAATATTGAGATACGACGACGGTAACGGGACCGTCGTGTTATCTACCACGACGCTGGATTACACGACGGTTGGTAAACCGTCGTGTAAACTTTACACGACGGTAAAAAACCGTCGTGTAATCCACAATTTTTACTAGTGCACCTCCATTATTAGAATTAATAAACTGAAATGCAACATCCAGATAAAAGATGGTAAAGACATCGCCATTATTACTTACAAAACTACAAACCAAAAAACAAAAAAAAAATCACCTAATCACATAGAAAGAGTCCTTATTGAAAGCAAAATCCACATTGACGAGAGAAATTGGGTGGCCGAAGCCAATTAGCCGCTATATGACCTCTCCGTCTTGCTCCTTTCTGCAATACCGATCCTCCTTCTATGGGCTTGTCTCTTTCAAAACTCTTGCCATATGTTTCTCACATCCATCCATTGGTTCGAGAAACTAGAGACAGTCTAAAAGCTGTCATTGGAGTCCGACACTAAGAGAAGAAAATGATTGAAAAACCTTAACTCTCACGTGTTAGAGAAAGAAGAGAAGTGAAAGAAGAGGAAAGTCTTTAGACTTTAGTTTTGTTCTTTTAAAAAAATATATTAATTAGGCACATATTTGAAAAACAAATATATTGTTTAAAAAAGGACTACATAAAAATGTTGACGAAAGGATGTATTTGAGAAAATAATTGCTTATAAAGATAAATTAGGGAATAAAAATATTCATAAGAAATATAGCAAAACACAAATTAAAAAAAAATCAAAAGAATTCATGATTAAAAATAGAGACCTATCAATAGGTTACTTTTTTTTCTTTAAATATCTGCTGTAATGTTATTAAAAAATATATATAAGAACCAAATGGAATTGACTTCATTCTCTCTCTCTCTCTCTCTCTCTCTCCCTCTCTCTCTTCCAAACTCATTTTAGTTGTTTTAGATTGTCATTTATTGTCAATTTTCAACTGTTGTCATGCATAAAATGCTTTTCTTTTTTAAAAGTTTATTCTTTTTCAAGCTTTTCGTAGGTTGATGTTGTTAGTGAGTATTGTCGTTTTCCCAATGCTTGACGTTTTCAGTTGATGCAAGACTACTTGATGTCGTTTTTCAAATGCGTGGTTGACATTGTTGAAAGCTTAATTTCTTCACTTGTTGTCCCCTGCTCTTATTGGCATTTGTACTTTTGGTTGAATTACAAAAATTAAAATAAGGAGATATGAGCTGTAATATTTGAAATGTGTAAGAAAAAAAATATGAAATGTGATTAAATCTAAGCCATTGTAAATAAAATAGAACATGAGTCAATAATTTTGAACCATTAGAGTACTTGAAATGGGTGGTGGAAGTACAATACTCATTCACACTTCTATAATAAGTTACAGATTATAGATATAGATGTAACAAAATAAATAAATAACAAAATGGATAATCTTGGGGAAAAAAAAAAGCAAAAAGCAAAAAGGGTTTGATATAAAGTATGGTATAAGGTTTCGAGCAAAAAAAAAGTCTGTTCTAAGGTTTGATGCAATTACTGATTCGGAGATTTGTCTTAATAAAGACACATACAAGGATAAAGTTTTTAAATTAAAACAATAATTTATATGAATAAAAAGTTGAACATAAAATTTTTATTTTTTTTTATTTTTTTTTCACGTTTAATAACATATAATAATAATTATATGTGGTTCTAAGTATAGACTAATGACAATATCACTTGATTCTATTAAAAGGTGTAGAAATTGAATCATCCACTCTATGTTAAAATATATATATATATATATATATATATATTTTGTTACTTATTGTTTTTATATTTAGAAAACATTGTAAAATTTGCTCTTAAACTGTTCTCAAATGTTAGTCTTATAATACAAAACAAAAGTTTTTGACTCATGATCTATTGTAAGTTGTTTGTAAATTTTTGACTAAAAATTAAGTTTCACTTCTATTTATTTTACACAGTAATTTTTTCCTTTAAAGGTGAATCTTTTTGTCAATAAATAAAAAATTACGTGCATCGATATTCTAATTTTGATAATTTTAAACTTAATATATCTCTTAAAAATTACAAACAAAAGATTTAATAAAAAGTTAGCTAGATAGAAAAGTAGATAAAGAAATTGGAGGGGAAAAAAGAATCAAAGGTTTGTTATGGCATAAAGATACAAAAATAATCTAACATTACTTGGGGACGAACTAAAATCATTCAAAAAAATAGTTCCTGGTGTTTTCCAATGCATTGTCGTTTCTTCCATTTTACATTTTAATAACTGTCGTTTGGCGGATTCCCGTTTTCCTAGAAGGGGTGTTAGCTTGTCGTTCATGGTCGTTTATTAATTTGCTGTCGTCTTCAAAGTCCCTGTCGTTTTCGTTAAATTTGTTGGTTCTGAAGTTTGTGTCGTTTACAGACTAGTCAATTTGAGCTTTTAATTGTTGTACTTTTTCCCCCCTTTAACGAATTGTTTTCCGGAGTTTTCTAATGTAGTCTTTTTTTAAGCTTTTGTTGTTTTAGAACTTCTTATCGTTTCTAATTCAATCTGTCGTCAATTTAAATCTGTCTTTCCTTTTGACTTTGCAGTGCTTTGTAAGCATTTTCGTTTATTTGATCTAATGATTATCGTTTTACTAAACTGATGTGTTACACATGGTTGTAACTTGTATGGTCGTCTATTTAAGTAGTCCTCTTTTCAAAAGCTCCTGTCGTATTCCAACTCACTGTCGTTTTTTTGTTAACCTCGTCGCTTTTGTTAAGATTATGTACTCGGTTTATGCATTGTCATGTATTTGCGCTGATGGGACCTTGATCCGATCATGAAATACAAACTAAGCTGAAATGGCTTGCGAAATCATGTTTTTTCAATTCAGTACTGAAAGGGAAAAAAACACAAAGTAAAAAAAATAAAAAATAAAAAATTTCTCGTACAATTTCAAAAGATATCAATATTTTCATATTTTCATCCTATCCAGTTTGCTCATACAATTTTTTATGGAGAGATTTTTTACCGCCAAACTTGGTCGCTCTTCAACCTTGCCTATGGACTTAAAAAATTGGCCCATAAACATTAAATGTTTGTAAAAACATCCCTTAAACTTTAAAACATTAGCAAACAACTCCTATTAAATTCCAACCATTTGAGACTGATATGTCACCGATTTAAAGAATTAAAAGAGAAGTCAACTTAAAAATCTTAGTTATTGGAGAAATCAATAATAAAACAAACAATTAAAAAATAATAAGATTATTTTTGTATTGAACTTCACGAATTAAATTTCATTTTAGAACTTAAGCTAATTTGGTTATAACTCAAACTTGAATATTAATTTGTGTTAATAATAGGGATTTTCATTATTCTTACAACATTTCCTTCAGAGAGATTTAGTTAATAAAGAAAATACAAGAATTAATAAAATTCGTAAGAGAATCTACATACTTACAACATATGTAAATTTTTATACAGGATTACTTTAATGTGAATTATGTCATGCTTCAACCGTTGTATTACTTTACTATAATCAACAAGTTTATAAGACAAATTATACAATCTCTATTTAACATGCACTATCTCTGCATAGGATGTTTTTCATTAAGGATTAATTAGGTTTCGTAACTTCTACAAAGAAACCCATTGGTACTTCTCATCCCAAATATCAAGAGTAGGAGGAGGAGAGAATAAAAGAGAGGTCTCTTAGGTGCTACGCAGTGAGAAGGAGAGCAGAACATCTCTTTTGATTTTCAACGCAGAAAAGTGACAAACAATGTTGGAATGGGGAGGAGGAGGACTTTGCAAACGATGGAGACATAAAACTTAAAAGGTTTTAAGAATTTCACAACATGATATAAATTATTTTTTATCAACATGTTTATCACAAAAAAGAAATAGTTTTTATCAACATATCGGTTTTGAATAATTTGATTTGGACACCACTTCAATCTCAACTTTTTAGTATCAACTCATGTGTTATATTTTCATTAATAAATGCAATCAAATAATATGATAATGTTTTAAATACTTATCGATAAAAATATGACAATTCATATCCTATTTAAGTTGGTACTCAAAAATTAAAATTAGAGTTAATATTCTTAATATTTTATATATTAATTGTTATATTATTTTGATGAGATACAATGATTAGAATTTTACGAGCTATCAATAAAGATATCCTATAGTAGAAAGGTCAAATTTTTGCAAAAGGTCTCTTTGGGTATTTTGACAACGGTGGAGAGAAAAATGTTTGCAAAAAGTCGGTTCATCCATAATTTAAGAATGATCACCACTACTGTTTCCCTTTATTTTTGAAAGGTCTCTTTATATTTTCTTTGACAAATATGGAAACGTGTTATTATTCTTTTCCTGTCGGGTCCCCTATTTTCCCAATTGTATTCTCACATGTCCAAAAAAGAATTATATCACATATCTGATTTTGAGGATTATAAGAACTCTTAAGGCCTGTTCGACAAATGATTTTAAATCTAAAAAGTTTTAGTTCAAACCTTTTGCTACTAAATTTTTCTCACAAATTCTAAAAAAATATCTATAAATTTAAATAAGATAGTTTGTAGTTGAAACTCTATATCCAAAAGTGCCCTTAAAATAACAAAATCATACTATAGGGGAAACATAACATCAACTACCCTAAAACTATTTGAAATTAATATGATCAATTTTCTCAATAAAGGAAAAAAGGGAACATCCATAATCTCAACTATATCCCTTGAAATTTATGGTTATTTATACTTTACCAACTGAATTTTAACAACTCTTATTTTATATCGTAAATTTTGAATTAATTCTAATTTTGATGAAAAACAAACAAGAAAACAGGGAATTAGTCTTAATAAATCCTTATTTTATAATCTTTAATAATAAAAAAAATCATATCATTTCATATAAATTCCTTTTTTTCTGCCTATTTTTAATGGAAATTTTAATGAAAAGAGTTAAGTGAGAGTTATTCAAAATTAAGAGAAAAATATGAAGACGAGAATAATCCACGATGATAATAATAATAATAATAATAATAATAATAGCATCACATAAATTATAACATAGCTACAATAGAAAGGTCCAAAGCTAAAAAACAGAGCTTGTAAGCAAGTACAAAAGCAGGTCAAAGCACCACAATCTCGCCATGAGCTTCAACATCGGAGTCAGCCGACTTGAGGCAGAGGAGCTTGAAGCTCGATATCTGTATCTGCTTCAAATCGACGGCCATCATGTTCATGAGTAAGAGTGGAACTTATGTGAATGTTCCAAACAGGTAAAGCAGAGAGCTTGGTGTTGAGCCAACCAAAGAAGCGCCTGAGCAACAAGAGCATTGAAGAAAAGCAAAAGGAAGAGATTAAGATAGCAGGATACGCATACCAGAACAGAGCTCCGGGGAGGACGAGAGAGGCGACGAGTGAAAGAGTAAGGTGGGGCGAGAAGTTGCCGAACTGGAAGCGAATGAGAGTGGTGTTACCTGGCGAAGGAAGAGTTATGGGGATGTTCATGGAAGTGGTAGAGAATAGGAGAAGCATGACAAAGATGAAACAGAGTCTGGTCCAGTTAGGTGTTGGGTCGTGGGGAGTGTTGGTATGAAAAGGATTTGATAATATTAAATCCGAAAACAGGGGAAGAGGTTCGGAGGATTGGGAATTGAGAAAGTTAATGAGAAGAGGGAGAGCGTATCTCAGATCGAAGTAGCCCATTGCAACGACGACGGCAATGAAAAAAGATGAGGTCTCTTTTTGTGTGAAGAGAACAGAAATATGGCTTCATTTATAATGCGGAGGTTAAACGGGGCCTCATCGGTGCCTTGAGAGTGATGGAGTGACAATTTTAACGTCATCGTGCCAACTTGATGACGTTTTTAATTAATTTATTACAGAAGTTCCCATGGAAATTTTGATGACGTTTGAAAGTGGAATTTCTGCAAATGTCTTGCCTGCTGGGGGTGGCTTCATTTGAAGAAATTTTCGTATTTATTTTTTCCCATATGTCCTCACTTACTTGCTTATGACAGTCATCTAAATTTAACAACCTCACTATTATTTTTAATACTCAAATTCTTTTTATCTGATTTTTTATATTTCAAGTGATTTTTTTTAAAGTGATATTTCAAGTGATTTCTAATTAATTAAATTGTTTAAAAATTTCCAAATGCTTTTAACCGACTTATTTCATTCTTTAATATTTGAGTGCCTTGGATTAAAGGTAAAACATTGTTTTTGCTTTTGCTTTTAATTAGTAGATTAAAAAAAATAAAACTATAGTTTTTTAATAATTATTTGGGAAACACATTTAAAGAAAGAAAAAAAAAATTTCAAAATGATTTCAAATTTCAAATTTTTCTAACAATTAACGAAAAAGTTAGAATATAGTTTCAAATGTCTAACTTAAATTATGAAACCAGTTTTAAAATCTTTTCTAAAGAATATTTTTCGGAAGCCATTATTTATGGCTTTGACAAGAAACTATTCTGACAGATTATTCGAACACTTTTAGAAGTAATTTTTGGATTTAGAAAGTCAAAAGCAGTTTCTATAAAGTTATGCCAAACATATCTTAAGTAGCATGACATTTAAGAAATCAAAACTTAAAGATCTCGATTCTTAATAATACTTAAAAAAAAAAAAAAAAACATTGGCTTCAATTTTTGATAGAGCTTTTACTTTTATGACTATCTATGCTTTTTATTTTTGGATAAAACAAAAGTGCTCTTGTAAGGAATGTAACCAAAAGACTAAGCTTCCATATGGATCATATGTCTAAAATTTATAATTAAAATAATAAATTTAAAATTTTCTAATAAAATAACATTCTAAAAAATTTGAATTGCGAATTTAGTGATCAAGACGGAGGTTAAATTTAAATTCGTTATCTAAACAAAATCTCATATTTGGTTCATCCAATAGTCTGGCTGAGGGGGGAAAAAAAAAAAAGGACCGACAAAATACAAATATATTCTTACACGCGGAAAAGGGAATTACATCACATCCAACTTTTTGATCCTATAATTATTCGTATAACATAACAAAACAATTCTATAGGACGACCTATAATATCCACGTCCTGAATATGGCCAATACCATAGCATACCCGCTCAACACCATTTATATATTCCACATGGATCCAGTCTTTAGGAGAAGGCAACCGTCTCAATAGCCTTAATCAAGTTCCGGTAATTGATTAAGGTCAACTATAATTTTTTAAATATAATTTTATCATTTTAGCCAACAAATTTAGGACCATAATCAAGGGTGTAAGCCCAAAGGTAATTTCGTCAATAGCCTGAGTCGTCACCCTACCTTGAGTCAACGTCGATATTTTATTGACATAAACAAGATAAATAAAAATTTTTAATTCTTTAAATTGACCACTTCTTTGTCTATAAGACTAAAGATGTTAAACTTTACAGGTATGAAATGGATGAAAAAAGATGTCACAAATCTTGTCGAACTTTATTAAAGTATTGGAAACAAATTTAATCAAATCGCCAAAATTGTAAAGTCGTTTTCACTTTTCGCTAAGCTGTAATTTTGCCAACCATGAATTACAGGAGGGAAAAATTAATGAGTTATACATGTATTAAACACAAACACATATAGCATTCACACTTGATTATCAGTTCATTAGTGGTATTCCATAGCTTTTTGATAGTTAAAAATGAGTTATAAGGGTAGAGGTTAGAATGTCCAGATAACCTCGGGGAGATGACGTGGTATTCCATAGTTTATTAGGGACAAAAACACATATTGTATTCTTTTGTATCTTCAAATCTCTCTTAAAAACTCTCAAACTTTACAAATCCAAAATTTTTGCTATATCAAATCGAAATGAGATGATTAAATTGTATATAATGATAAGAAGAATGAAATAAGATCCATAGTATTATTTTTTCTAAACACATTTTAAGTTTTTATAATTTTTAATTATCACAGTTCATTTTTAACCAACGTACAACTCCAAATATTCACTTGTTTTCAATTAAAAGATTTTCAAAACTCCAATTAGAGTATATACTACAAACGCCATCTTACAAATGTTTCGCAGCCAAAGTTGGCTTGGTTAGCTTACTATAATGTAAAATTAAAATAGAATTTTCTTGAAGGATATTTAAATAGTATAGGAACAAAGAAACCATGCATGCTCACGTAGCATACAAAGAAGTTCCATACATTAGTAAATAGAATATTAATTACATAACGCCATATATTTAATTAAAAAAAACATTTGTATTTTTTAAAGGGGAAAAAAAATAGCATATATATTTTCTCTCAGTTTAGTTCGCAAGCAAATATAATATAATTGAAAGTTTTGACTTATATTAATTACATGTTTTGTGTTTTCGGTTTATCCATTTAATGTTATTTCCCTTTTGTTGTCGTTTTGACGTTTTCCATATTCGTGTTGTTTATTTTCTTGTGATGTTCGTTATTGAGATTGCTCTGGTTTTTATGTGATTTCTTTTTGTCGTCATCTTTGTTTTCTTTGGTTGCCGTCGTTTATGCTGTTGTCGTTTTCCTGTTACCTTTTAGGTTACCAAAGTTACTGAACATTATTTAATATATATATATATATATTGAATTCGAAGATAGAGAATTCTAACACTAGACTAATTATTGAAGGTAGGGGCGGAGCCATTTACGGACTAGTGGGGGTTTCCACCTCAATGAACTTTTTTTTTAATTCAATTTTATTTTTAAAAACTTCATATTTTATCATTTTTGTTTCATTAAAAATTGATTTCATAGTTAAATCCTCCTAACAACTTACCAGTAGACCTCATTATTTATATTTCCTCTTCGGATCCTTTACATCTCTTCACAAATGTGGAAATCTTGTCAATTAATTAATCAAGAATCCCTGAAAGCCACTTTAAAATTTGTCAGACATCTCTTTGCACTGTCGTGAAGTCAAGTATAGATTTTCTTAATTAAATAGATGTATGGTGATTGATTTAATAAAAAATAAAATGGACTCATTCTTGTAAAGCCAAAATCCACTCTCTCTTAGTAAGAAAGAATTTCTCCAGATAGCCGTATCGTAGCCGTATCGCGCAGAAGTCGATTCTAGTTGCGTTATGTATGATTTTTGATTTCGATCTATTATTATTTATAGATTTTTTTTTGGGATAAATTTGTTGGTAGGTTTAGTACTTCATAAGTTCATATAATTTTTAATTTTTCCTTAAATAGATGAACGCCGACCTGATGATTAGAATAGAAACGATAACACTTAAGACTCGACTCATGAAGAACGATAAGACATTTCCTCTTGAATTAGTTTGCCGATCATATCTTAAAATATTTGAATCTTCTTGGGAAAGTTTATTTCATTCGACAAGCAAAAGTTTGGGGCCAATTTAGTGTACTTAGATTTGTTTTGCAAAAAAGCAGCTGAAATAGCATGTACATCAACTTATAATATATATGTGTATATATATTATATAACAGAACACACATGATATGAAACCCATAGCTAGCTAGCTGGAGAAAGAAATATTAAACGAAATTAAGGGCAAATTAGAAAATCATAACGAGTTTCGCGTCCAATTTTGGCTAGCATATTACACTTTCTAATTCTATACAATAAGCATAATGGAATAGAATTTTCTTTCAGGATTTTGCGGAAGGAAGAAAAGAACTAGTTAGTAGTAGAAACAAAAGAAAGACAGTACTGCTAAAAACAAAATTCATCAGATCGCCATATTAAAAGATTTATTTAAAAAAAAAAAGACAATATATTTGATTTCATATATTTGATATGCTTTTTTTCTTGATTGGTTTATAGATCATTAACAAAACACCTTATACATGCATGCATGCATACATACGTACATACATACATATATATACACACACACGCAAAATTCTGATGATCATGTTGAATAAAATAAAGGGAAAGCGGTCAGTTCCATAAAATGTCCGAGGCTCCAAGAGATCACGTTGCGATTGACGTTGGTTATCATGAGCATGATCCATCTGTAACTGACTTAGAAGCTATGATGTCTGATCTGAACCTGAACTCATCAGCATCATCATCTTCCCGGCACTGCATCTTCCGAATCTCGAACAACTTATCGAGCCACAACGAAAATGCCTATCTCCCTGAGGCGTTTTCCATCGGGCCATACCACTACGCCAAACAACACCACAAAAGTACCACACATAAAATCAAGCTGAGATATCTGCACGGCCTCATCTCCCGACTATCTTCTGCAGGCATCGCGCTAAGGGACATCGCCGACACCATTCGGGGCATCGAGGAAGAGGCTCGAGCATGCTATGCCGAACCCTTAGACATGTGCGTCGACCAGTTTGTGAAGGTTTTGGTACTCGACGGGTGATTTATCGTCGAGCTCTTTCGCAAGAACGCTTACGAGGATCTTCGAGGAGACAACGACCACGACCCCGTGTTTTCCACCAGTTGTGTTCTCCAATTTCTGTACCATGATTTGATTCTGCTGGAGAACCAAATCCCTTGGCTGGTGCTTGACGTCTGTTCGACATGACAAACGTGATAAACCGTAATAAGTAATACAAGTCACTCACTCGACTCGCCATCGATTTCTTCAACAACATATTCCATTTCTCGCCGCCTTCAATTTTACCCCTTCTCACTAACAAAGAATTTGAGAGCAAGCATATTCTGAGTCTGCTGAGGAACTCACTGGTTTTGTCTTCGGAGAAGGCGAAAGACAAGAATTGGGGGTGGCAGAGACTGCCTCCGGTCACCGCTCTCGACGAGATGGGGATGAAATTCAAGAAGGGCAGAGAAGGAGTCTCCATATTGGATATCGAGTTCAAAGACGGCGTTCTCGTAATCCCGTTGCTGTTCTTTCAGGACATGACCACGGAATGCCTGTTCCGAAACCTCATCGGATTAGAGCAGTGTCTCCCCAACTGTGCCTCTGTGATCACCTGCTACGTTACTCTAATGGCCGACCTAATTAAGACCACCAAGGACGTGGAGATACTTTGCAACAATGGCGTGGTCGATTCCTGGTTGAACATCGAGGAGACAACGGCTATCTTCTACCGACTCTACCAGGGAACTTTTCTTAAAGACAACTATTATCTGGGACTTACAAATACAACTACTGGAAGAGGAATCATTTTCAGCGCCGTTGGCCGACTTACCGGAGAGAGCTTAAGCGTGAGTACTTCTCTAATCCCTGGGCACTGATTTCGTCTATTGCTGGTGTTGTGCTTCTCGTTCTTACCTTCTTACAGACGGTTTTTACCATTACTAGTAGTAAATAAATGAAGCACGTCTGAATGTTCGTTGTAAAATTGTTGCTCGTTGAAGACAGCTGTAACATGGTCAAAATCCCTAACTTTAATATTTCTCTTTATTCATATATATATATATATGCATTTAGATTTGAGTTTGAATTGAGTTTTTGGTATTAGATGTGAGTTGAATTATTGTGTATTTGGTATACGGATTTGAACGGCAGGAGCTAAACAATGTAAAAACTCGAAATGTGTTCGGAAAGAAATATCAATATTAAGCTTGTTTCATTCGTCTCAAAATTCTATATAATTAAAAAAAAATCTACATATGTAAAATTATAGACTTTTAAAATTTGAGTTGCAAAATTGTAATAATATACTATAAATAGTTGAAACTAGAAAAAAAAAAAAAAACTATAACGGCGACGATCTTCGAGAACGACGACGACTGTGAGGGCTGCTGGCGAAGGGGTATTTTCAAGATTTTTTACATTTTTATTTATACACGTGCTATAAAATAATTTACTAATCTCTAAAATTTATGCTATAACTTACTATAATCACCCTAAATTATATTCAGTTATTTCTCCATTGATCCCCAAAGTCTTCCCTCTTTCACCAAAATTACAACAACATATTTTAGGGAAATAAAAATAGCGAAAATAAAAGATAGAAAAATAAATAAAATTAATCTCTTTTATTTATTTCTCTATCTTTTATTCTAGCTATATTCATTTTCTTTTGAAATTTTTTTTCTTTGTTTATTCCACATACACCCAATACTCGTCGTTTTGTTGATTTGGTTTTTTGAATTTAAATTCTCTCCTCATTTCCTCTTGTGTTTTTTTTCCCCCCGAGTGTTATGGTAATTTTGGTTTCCCCCAGTCTTAAGAGATCATACTTGATACTATCATTTTTTATTAATCTAATGTCAATTTTGTTGGGACTTGGGTTGCTATTTTCTTACCTCGATGTTGGTTCATACCTGAGGTTTTTTTTTTTTTTTTTTTTGAGGGTTACGACCTGAGTTACTTTAAAAGGTAAAAATAAAAATTATAAGCGTTTGATTTTTTTTTTTTGGTATAAATTGTGTAGTAAGTAACAATTAATTTTATAACGTTAAAAACTCAACAAAATAAAGAACTGGCTATATTACAATTCATGATCTCGCATTTCTTCTTTCTAGAATCTTTAACAGAAGAGAACATCACTCAAAAGTAAAAACCCTCAGATTTCGTCATTTTCCTGTAATAATTCTAATAAAAGTGTCTATAATTAACTTAATGACAAAAAATTACTACAATCAACAATACGCCACCTGTAATTCATTAATCACACAAAGAAAATTCCTACTCAGGGTGAAATCCAGTATTTATTTTAGCAAAATATTGGAGCATCGCTGCGGTCAACGAAACAGCCATGTCGGCGGAATATCCATTGCATCAAGAAGAAGATTTCCAATTAAATGGAATATATATATATATATATATATATATATATGCATGCCCTTTAACTTATAAGGCAACAGGCGCACGGCACGAACCTGTAGGCTCGGGACATCGAACCAACGACCTTACTTGTATGTGCAAGGGTGAAAATATCGGTACCATAAAAATATAAATAATCTAATTTTATAAATATTTCAGCGAATTAATCGTTATCGATGAAAATTCAGAAAAAATTTCAGAAGTTACAGAATTAGATTTAAAGTATAGTTCTAATATTTTAAGATAGCACAAACATTAAAATATACATAAATATACAAGTTTAATGCAAAAAATATTTTATGTTTCTTAATGTCAAAGGAAGTTTCTTTGAGGTTCAAACATATTCTATGTAAGTTCGTTGATCTCTTACAAGTGTATTTTCATAAATAGGAAATTGTACAAAATTTGCATAAGTCTAGGATAATATATTATCTCAGTTTTTATGTGCTGCCTTTTATCTTATTTTATTTTATCTCTTTTTTTATTTATAAAATTATTATAACATGCTAGTTGCTAATTGTTATTTCTCACTATTTATTTTTAAAAATAAAGGATAATTATAGCATGCTCAAAAAAATAGTAAATTAATATAGAAATGCAAAATTTCAAAAATTTCAAACCGGAATTTTCACCGGAATTTTCAATTTTTTTCGATATTTCTGATATTTAATAAAAATTGTATTATATCTAGTGCAAATTTTTTCATTTTTTTTTTATTATAGAAGATCCCATGGAACTTTGATGACGTTTGAAAGTGGAATTCTGCAAGTGTCTTGGCTGCTTGGGGTGGCTTCTTTTGAAGAAGTTTAAATTTTCGTCCTATTTATTCTTTCCCATAGGTCCCCTCAGTTACTTGCTTATGACAGTCATCTAAATTTAACAGCCTCACCATTATTTTTAATACTCAATTCTTTTTATCTGATTTTTGATATTTCAAGAACAATACAATATAGGTCTCTTGTTGTGAAGGCTAGCAAAACATCATGTATTTTATAACTTGGAGACGTAACAATCAAAGCAGGACATATTTGCCATTGGTCATACATGGTTTTTTTTTTTTTTTTTTTTTTTTGACCTCCTCCGAGAGAGAAATGTTTGCAATAGGCCATCAGAGAAATTTATTTAGTAGCTTTTTTTTTGAGCCATCAGATCCAATCCAAAAAATCTATCAATATTACATGCATTTGTTTTAACATGATTTTGATAAAATCTATTGGTTAAAACATAGACTGTCCAGAATAATATCCTTAATGTAGAGACATGTTGAATTTTTGCTTTTTTTGAAAAAGTTGCTGTTGGAACTTTGACATATAATTATTTTTTGTTTATCTTGTTTCAAAGGGTCTGAAACAAATAATTAGATTAACATTATTGTTATATGTTTAGATACTAAAAAAATTGAAATTATTATAATAGAGATAATAACTCAAAGAAATGCTTTTTAAGTGGCATCCTACAATTTTTTTTTTTTCCTGGGGTAATATTGTAGAAGAAATTTCAGCACAAAAAAAAACCTGTAGAGATTTGTGTATTGGGTAATCAAATAATTTCTCATGTGGAAAGTATTTACTAGATTTCGACTTGTTCTCTCTCCACTTTTGGATTGAACAATAGAAACATATACCAAAAAGGGAAGAAGCAAAAAGCCCCCAAAAGAAAACACCAACATATATTTATGACGGAATTACACCTCATGTGTTATTTGGGACTACCACAGCATGTTATACTTAATTATTATAACTAACGTGGTATCTATAGTGTAATACAAAGATCCTGTTTCCACCCACAAAAACAGAAAGGTCTAACTGTATCACAACAAAAAAAAAAAAAAAAACAGAGTAAAGTGAAAACAATAAATAAAGAAAGAAGAGCACAAAACAGAGGAAGGAGTGGCAGGCAAAAGCGACGGTCTCATGATTAGCCTTCTGCAACGGAGTCATCGTCTCCTGGGGAAATGGATATGCTGACTTGAGCCACGGGCACTTCCGACTCTACAATATTCTCTGCATCTGTTTCTTCATGACTGGTAAAAGTGGAGCTTATGTGGAGATTCCAAACAGGTAAAGCTGAGAGCTTGACACGTTTGAACCAGCCCAGAAAGTGGTTCACTACCAGTATAGCAGGATACATACACCAGAAGAGAGCCTGCGGGAACACAAGCGAACACACATGCGAAAAGGCGATGTGAGGAGAGAAGTCGCCGAATCGGAAGCGAATGAGGGCTGAGTTGGGCCAAGGACGAAAGAGGAGGATGAAAGTTATGGAAGTGGAAGAGAAGAAGAGAAGTAGGAGAACGTGGAAAGAGACCTTGGTCCAAGAGGTTTGGTTGGGATATTTCAACAGGCCGAAAGCGTCCCAGTCCCAGGGAAGAGCTTCTGAGAAGGATTTGAGGAGGTTTATGAAGATCGGGATAACGAATCGGAGATCAAAGCCGCCACTCATTTTCTGAGAAACTTGGAATATCTAATACAAGTAGTTATAACTAGAAAGGGGAGGTTAGACTATGGTGTCAGACCAGGTGTATGCAAAGCTGAAAAGAGAAGATAAAAGAGAGTGGTCAAAGAACTATGAACTGGGTTTGTAATTTGTTCGGTTCAGAAAGAGCAGTGGCAGGATGGGTATTTATTGGGGGGCGAGAAGCCTGAAAGAGAAATGTTGGGTTGGGTAGAAGGCGAGAAGCCTGAAAGAGAAATGTTGAGTTGGGTAGAAGGCGAGAAGCCTGAAAGAGACATGTTGAGCCTGAAAGAGACATGTTGAGCCTGAAAGAGAAATGTTAAGTTGGGTAAGGCGAGAAGCCTGAAAGAGAAATGTTGAGTTGGGTAAGGCAAGAAGCCTGAAAGAGACATGTTGAGCCTGAAAGAGACATGTTGCGCTAGTCTCGCCTGAAAGAGACATGTCGTGCGAGTTTCCTAAGAAGGGTGTTAAGGGGAGGTGGTGTATTTAATACTTCCATTTATGATATTATGTGCCAGTTTCCCTTCTGGGTGGTTGAGTAGTCTATTTTCACTTTGTTCTGGCTCTACGGAAAAATCAGGTATTTCAGCAATCAATATATTAATGTGTAAAAGAAGGGAGTGCAATCAACACTAATTAAACTCTTAGCCAAAAAAAAAAAAAAAAAATTCTCGATACTTATAGTGTGAGAGCGCTCTTCTGAACATCATATTCTTTTTATTAGTTTTTTGTATTTTTGAATGGTGTTTTCATTTTAATGTTATTTTTCCCAAATCAAAAACTGACATGACATGTAGAAATCGAGAGCTTTAAAAAGGAAAAAAAAATTTCAAGTTTTTTAGTTTTGAAACTTGTATACAATATGAATGATTTTCGGAAAGAGCAGTGGCGGGAGGGGTATTTATGGGTGTGGAGCGGCCGAGAAGCCTGAAAGCTTAAGCTCACAACACAGTTAAAAAGCTTAAGCGTGGCTTGGCTTGGCTTGGCTACACACATTTGTGTTGACAATACCCTTGTGACTACTTATTATCCATGTGCAGATTTGGCGTGGCTCAATTAAGCTCAGAGCTAAAAGCTTAAGCTTTTAAAAATGACCACTTGGTGTGGTTTGGCTTCAGACGTTTGACTTCACTTACGACATCGATTGTATCGAACGTACACATGGGAGTTGATGATTTGTCAAAGTATCAAATGGGCAATGCCGTGGAAATGGGTAAGATGTAATAGGAAAGCTCCTTTTTAAAGTTTTTGGTGGAACTTTTACAAGACCGGAAGGAAATGGGTAATGCAGCAGCAAAACTACTTGAATTTTGGATTGATTTCAAATTTGGTCCTTAAAAAGTAGAGATTGTCTAACTTTGGACCCAATAATTTAAAATATAACAATACTTGTCATTCATCTTATCATTTATTGCAATTTTGATATTTTCTTCTTTTAAAGTCAATTTTTAACGATGTTAATATGTCATATGTTTGGTTAGTAATCGATAATTTTTTTTAATGATTTTAATCACGTGTTGGTAAACTGACAAATAAGTGTGACAAAAACTATTTGAAAATCAATTTTATAATGACGAAAGTATCAAAGTTGCAATTTATGATAAGTTTAAGAGGGATTTTTATTACATTGTATATTGTATGTAGCAAAATGAGACGAATCTTATTATTTGGAATCAAATTGAAAATTAACCCTGAATTTTTTGCCAAAGGATGCTGATGGAACTTCAAGAACAGAAAAAATGTTGATTAAGGAAAATCATGGATTTTCTGTGGTGGATTCTGCCTTATACTTTTATTGATAAAGGTCATATGTGATATGAATTCTACTCGTGATAATATTAGTACAGATATTAGGACCCAGCCAAACACATATATTTTTTTCATTTAAAGAATCATTTTTCCTACATAGTTAAGAAAAACATATCACTATATATATACACACACACACAGGAAGTCAGACATAAATGTCAGTGTAACATATGTTTATTTTAATAAATAAAAATAATTTCCAAGTATAAAAATTAAACGGTATACGTAAAAATTTTTAATTTTTAGTGAGGATAGAGCAGAAAACCGTAAAATGTTTGGATTAGAATTAGCTTAATGAAGATTATATGAGAACTTTAATTTTGGATGGGTGCAAAATAAATTAAAAAAAAAAATAAATAAAAACAAAACTATAAAATTTTTGAGATAAAATTAAAAGAAAAAAAAAAGTAATAAAGACTACAGCGGGGTGGAACTTCGACAACGATGGGTGTAAAGCTCCTTGAATTTTTTTACAAAAGGACAACTACAAAGAGTGTATGTTTGCAAATTAAGGTCGGTACTCTGTACATCCAAAATTTAAGAATCGACCTTGTCTTATTGGTTAAATACATAGTTAATGGCTTAACGCTAATATTTCTTCTTTTTTTATTTTATTTATTTTTTTCCTTTCAATTGAGGGAAGGGAGAAGAGAAATCAATTATGATACTTTTCATATTGTCATTAACATTCCGTTTAATAAGAATGAATTGAAAAAAAGGGGGAAAAAAAAGAAGAGGGATTAAAAATATGAAAGAGGTTATTTTTTGTTTATCTTGTTTCAAAGGGTCTGAAACAAATAATTAATAGATTTCTGAATCTTTTCTATTCCTCTGTCTTCTATTCTTTTTTCTTATTCTTTTTCTTTTAATTTTTTTTTTCAATTCATGTTGTCAAGCTTATTACTTGATATTGTTTACCTTTACACTTTAATTCCTCACATGGGATGGATCTAGGTATTGCGTGGACTGTTGGATCTTTGAAGTGTTTAATACGACACAGTGACATAAATATCAAAAAAATAACGACACAACAACTAAACAAAAATTAGAAAAATGAACGAAACATGAAATCATATTGGTAAAATATAATGACAAATTAAAATAAATAAGAACATAAACTATAATAAATCATCGTGACACCATAAATTATAATAAGAAAAAAAAAATATATAACACACACTTTGTGAATGCTATATGTTTTTCAATTTTGCTCTATGATCTTGACACAATTTAATACATTGTACACAATTTGATCGAGATATTGGCAAACCGCTGGGCTTGTCAATGGTACAATTGAATCAAGATTTGGAACACCATCTAACGTGCAATGACTTGGATTAGCGGAAACATCTTGTTCTTTTCAAAAAAAAAAAAAAAAAAAAAGCGTTCTAGGATCTTGCTACAAGCTATCTGACTGTAAACCAAGTGACATAATTATGGCATTAATACTTTAAATGGATAGTTTATGTTTCTTTTATATCTTCCTTAAAACTGTCTTTAATTTTTGCCCAATCATATTTAGAGCATCTACAATGCAATATTAAATTAGTGTTCAATGATAAATTTTGACATTTGAATGATAAGAGTGTTTTTAAATGTAGTGATATTTTTCATGTCAAATTTATTATTGCTAAATTTTATTGTAAATTTATCAATATATAACATATCAATTTCACTTTTAATTCTTATTATGGTTGTTCATATAATTATTATCATAATTTTACTTTTCATTTATATAAATACTAAAAGTTCACTTTTGCAACTTGTAAAGTACGATAATAATGACAAAAATAAAAATAGAAATAGAAATAATATAATGCATTAAAAATAAAGTAAGATGATGCTATTTTAATATAATTTAGAGTAAATATAACATGACATATATAAATGCATTAGAAATAATCTTATATAATACATACAAAAAAATTGAAGCTATTATAATACAGATAATAAGATGTGCTTTTAAGTAGCATCCTACAATCACTCTCTCTCTCTTTTTTTTTTTTTTTTTTTTTTGGGGTAACATTGTAAAATAAATTTCAGCACATAAAAGAACCTGTATCGACTTGGTATTGGGTGATCAGATAATTTCTACGAGGGAAGTATATATCAGATTCCAAATTTTTCTATAGAAACATGTATATCAGAAAGGGAATTAGCAAAGTCCCCGAGAGTAAACACTATGACGGAGCTTGCATAACCATCCAAACTCCCAATTCAAACTTTTTTTATCTTTTCTCAAAAGTTTTGTCTTTTCCAAAAGTTTTTATCTTTCTGAAAATTCAAAAAATTACTATTTAAACTTAAAATCTCAACTCAAACTACTCCACCAAACACCTTGTCCACACAACAAGCCGTCGGAATGACAGCACGTCTTATTTGCGACTACCGTAACACGGTATACTTTTTTTTTTTTTTTTAAGCTAGAACACAACATGATTTACTTGTTTTAACTTACATGGTATCTATACTGTAATTCAGAGATTCTATATCCACCAACAAAAACATAAACGCTAACTGTACAAAAAAAAAAAAAAAAAAAAAACAGAGTATACTGAAAGCAACAAAGAAAGGAGCACAAAACAGAGGAAAGAGTGGCAGGCGAAAGCGACGGTCTCATGATTAGCCTTACGCAAGAGAATCGCCGTCCTCTGGGGAAACAGATATGCTGACTTGGGGCACAGGCACTTCCGACTCTGCAATATTATGTGCGTCTGTTTCTTCATGACGGGTAAGAGTGGAGCGTATGAGGAGATTCCAAACGGGTAAAGCAGAGAGCTTGACATTGAACGAGCCCAGAAAGTGGTTCCCTATCAGTATAGCGGGGTACATATACCAGAAGAGAGCCTGCGGAAATACAAGCGAAACCGACGACATGAGGAGAGAAACTGCCGAATTGGAAGCGAATGAGGGCTGTGTTGAGTGAAGTACGATTGGGGGACATTATGGAAGTGAAGGAGAAGAAGAGAAGTAGGAAAACATGGAAAGAGGCCTTGGTCCAAGAGGTTTGGTTGGGATATTTCAACAGGCTGAAAGCATTCCAGTCCCGTGGAAGAGCTTCTGAGAGGGATTTGAGGAGGTTCATGACGACCGGGATGACGAATCGGAGATCAAATCCGCGACTCATTTTCTGAAAAACTTGGAATTTCCAATACTGCTAGTGATAACTGGCAAGGCAAGTTGAGACTATGGTGTCAGACTCGGTGTCTGCATAGTAGAGAAGAGAAGACCAAGACAGTGGTTAAAGAACTATGAACTGGGTTTGTAATTCGTTTGTCCGAAAAGATCAGTGGCAGGAGGGGTATTTTATGGTATATGATTGAAGTTTTTAAAATTAATTAAAATATATATTTTTTAAAATGAACAATCAAATTTGGTCCATCGATGATTAATGTATAATAATCAATTACGATCAATTATTGATTAACCATAAGTTAATCATTAAATTTTATAGTCAATCACTGATCGATCATTAATCGATCACCAATTATCATAGTCAATCAGATCATTAATCAATCACTGATTGACCGAATCTGAAAAATGACAAATGGTATTTTTCTAAATAAAAATAAATTGAACCATCTATTAGATTATGTGATAAAAAATAGTTATCTAGCCTAATTTTTCAATAACACACATATTAAACTAAAGGAAACATATGATCCCGCGAGGTCAGTAGAATGACTAAACTTACTACGTAATTTCAATCACAAGTATAATGACTCTGCAAAGATATTGTGGTTTTCTTATGTGTGTGCTTTTTTTTTTTTGGACAAATTACACTTTTTCCTTGAACTTTAGGCATTCTCATAAAATTCTCCCGAATTTTAATTTGTAACATTCTTTCTCCTGAATTTCGAAAAAGTTTATGAATTTTGCCCCTCAATTAAATTTTTGACGAAAAATACATTAACACTCGTTTGAAGTATGAATTGCATAATTAAATGTGAAACACTTATAATAAAGTTAAAAAAAATATTTAGGGTTGATTGTCATTTTTTTCTCATATTTCCCTCTCATAATAACTTCATTATTTTACATTTAATAAGGATAACAGGTGCGAGGAGTACTATCAATATATGTCATTTCATAATTCTATACTTAATACCCCCAATTGATACTTCCAATGAGTGTTAGAAGCATTTTTTGTCAAAAATTTAATTGAAGAGAAATTCGCAAACTTTTTTAAAATTTAGGGGGAAAGAATATTATAAATTGAAATTCGGGGGTATCTTGTTAAGTTAAATATTGCAAGTGAAGGAGGCCAGAAGGCCATTCAAGGATCAGATGAATATTATATTATAGTGTTTAGTTTGTACATAAATAATTTTAATAAGATTCTTAAGAATGTTAGATTACTGCATTTGGTTGTAAACGATAAATGTTGTTTATTTATAATAAAATGGACAAAATTATCTACTTTATTAAAGTAATGTAAATTTCAATAGAATTTAGTTACAAATATAAGGACAATAATAAAATAAAATATCAGTCAAATCAAATTACAAACAACGTAAATAAATATTGAAAGAACTAGCTAGTGAATTAAAATACTCATCATAAAATTAAATTCGTTGATTTTTTAAAAATACCTGAAAATATGTACATAATTGAGAAATAGATTTTACTAACAAAATAACAAAAAAAAAAACCCATTTAAATAACAATCCCTAGATTCTAATCTTAATTCTATTGAAATTTAAATTGTAAAAGTTATAATAAATAAACTATGAACAAGATTATTACAGCTGTGACAGTGGCTGGCCACTTCGGGAAAATGATAATATATTATGTGTGTGTATATATATTAGGTTATATCCACGGATACAACACTTACATGGACGATGCTATAAAAGTGGAAGGCCAGAATGATCATCGTTTTCATATGAAGATAGATTCACAAATGGATCAGTGACCACTCTTTCTTTATTAATTATAGTATTTAATACCATTAATATCCTAAAGAAATTTTAATATAAATTTGTCTTTTTCTTTATTATGTCGGTCATGAATTCTCGATTTTCTTAGTTGTCAATTTGATTCCAACATCCTCGTGATCCTTTTGTTAATATTGTCGTTTTTGAAGCTCGTATCGTTCTAATGCAGTACGTTTATTTGAGCTAGAGCTAGTGATTCTTGTTTTCTTATACTCATGACTCCTGCAACTGTTTTCCAATGTATTGACGTGTTTTCGGTCGTTGATTTAAAAGTTCCTGTTGTTATTGAATACGTTGTCGTTTCTCTGAAGTTTGTCTATTTCATTGATAGTTTGAGCTATTGACGTTCATATTTTCTTGAATCGATGTGTTTCCAGAGTTACTAATGTATTGTCTATTTCTAAGCCCTTATTATTGTAAAAGTTCTTGTCGTTTCTTATTCAATCGATTCTCATTTTCATTAACTGTCGTTTTTAATTTCAGAGTTTATGTTGCTTCGTAGGCACGGTGTTGAGCCATTGATTGTCCTTTTATTTAACTGATGTCTGTAGGTTGCACTTCGCCTGGTTGTCATTCAAAGGATCCCGTCTTTTTTCAACTTATTGTCGTTTTTATTAAGATTGTGTCGTTTTAGACAGTTTCGTGAATTTGAGCTAATGGGATCTTGATTCGATCATGAAAAGAACTATAAACTCAGCCGAAGTGGGTTCAGATCTCGTCCCTTAAATTCAGATTCCAGAAGTAACAGAAAAATTAAGGTCAAACACCCAAACCGCGGATATGTTTGTTAATGTAATTCTAATATACATGCATGCATGAGTGAAAAGAAAGCAACTGTATCACAGACATAATAACAACATAACATAACTGAAAACACCCATGAAATAATTTTACAAACCCCTATACAAACTCCTAGACCACCAATATCCCACTACATAACATTAATTTTTTTCCCGTTATATGGGAACTTATGACTCCTACTTATTAAAGAGAATTAATTAAAAACATTCTTAGTTTTGAACCTGGGAGCTCCTGTACAAACCGCTCTCCTCTTACTTATGAACAGTAGCATTTACATGACACTAGTACGTGACTTAATAAGTAAATACTCAAAGCCCGATGGAATAAATATCATCAGTAACTTCTGGAAATGGTAATATTTCCGCTCCATCTCCATGGTAAATGTCAAGCACTGCCGCCGCCACAGGTGGTGGCTCTACGTTTGCCGGCTGATCCAACTCAGTTAGCTTCTCTCAGATTCAAACCAGAAGGCGTGTTTTGAGCCAGACAAGAACAGGAGATGAACAGAAGATCAAGATTAAAATGAGAGCAAGATAAGTGTACCAGAAAAGAGTTTATGGAAGAACAACCGAGCCCACCAGTGAAAGAGCGATGTGACGCGAGAAGCCGACCAACTGGAACCGAATTATAAGGACGAATTGGTGCAGAGGTAGAGCTCCATAAAGTGAAAGAGAAGAGGATCAGAAGCAGTGAATAAACAAGGAGGTAATTGGACTTGGTCCAGCTAGTTTGGTGCTGCCGATCATTCCAAGTATGGAAGGGTCCACTCCCACGGCGCTGGTTTGAGGAAGTTCATCACAACACGGCGGCGTACCTCACGTCGAAACACCTCATATTTCACCTACTGCTGTTTATATTCTGGCCTGAATTGGAATACAGATTCCTTATTCATTCCAATATATATGTATTTTGTAGTTTTATTGAAATTAACACACTAATAACAGGCATAAAACTTGGGCCCTTTTTTTAGAAGGATATGAGAAATTCTAGTACCTTCGTCGTTCCAACTCACTTTGTGGTCTTTCTGGTAGTTTATGAATACTAGATATACAACTCCATTCCTTTTGTGCACTCCCATCTCTCATGGCTCATGCCGAATATATGCAGTGGCCAGTATCTGCAGAAAACAGAGTAATTACTATAAGATACGTGCAGCAACGAGCAAGTAAAATAAGTATATCATCCAGCTTTAAAGTTATACAAAAGTCACTACTTCTCTTCTGTGTTTCTTTTATGGAATCCCCGTCTGCAAATACCATAAAGTAAAACTGATTTTTTTAATTCAAAATCCCTACAACTTCGAAACATATGAATGAGCACAAATGTTTTTTCAGTAACTTGCCTACTTTGCTACCACAAAACAAGCCACTCTACTATCCATTATAGAGTTGGTTTCTTATTTGAGAAACTCAACAATGTTTTCTGATTATACTAGGAAAACAGCATGTCAAACAGTTATAAGTTCACGATTTGTGGAAGTTATCCACATGAAATATGAAAGAAAATTGGATTTGGTAAAAATTAATAAGGAACTGGCAACTACCTTATTAAGGTTGTTACGGAAAGTCAGTCAACACACAACCCAGATAAACTTCGTCAATAACCCATGGAGAATTCTTAACAAAATGAAGAAACAAAATGAAGCTTAATCAGTATCGCACCACAAAATGAATGTTTTGAAGGGGAATATTTGTGTCTCTTATGCAGGCAAGAAGGTCACCAAAACCTTGAGATCCCAATTCTGGTTTAGAGCAAAAACACACAGTTTCCTGCAAATATCAGCACCTCATATGCATAACTCCAAAGAAATGCATACACAAAGACAACAATGAATCTTTTTCTAAGTATTAAACCATTGCAATCTCATTAACCTAACAGGTTGTTGCAATCTCAAGACACAATGCGTACCTTTTTTCTCAATAAAAGTCTCAAAACCCTGATTAAGATCAGCTCCAACGTCTTCAGTAATAAGCCGCTTGAAAAGCCTCTGAAATTAGGAATGGTCCATGTGAAAAAGCTCGTACTCAGCATCAGATTGTAATACACGCAATGAACATGGAGTTTCACACTCAAACAGAGGAGGCAGTAAGTCAAGCAAGGATATGCTTAGCAAGCAACTTCACATGGCTATTGGATAAAATTACCATGTCAGCAAAATATTCTGGTAAATAAGAACAGAGAATAATTTACAAGGCAAGCACCAAGTTCACGAATATTATTTACCAAAAGCTAGCTAATAAACATAAACATGTAAGATCTTGCAGCAGTTTGACAAACAAATTGCCATGTAAGGGAAATTACGTACCACTTATTACACAGAATAATCAATCTACCTTGCATCAGCCATTAAAAAGTAGACAATAGCGAAATAGAAATCACTTAAAAAGTTGCTTTGATAGCATGTCCATTTTCGTAATAGAAAACTTTTTTTTGTTCAAAATGAGAGTCATTTCATTTTGAGAATGAGATGTTGTTTGGATGTGTAAAAAATATTCCTTCTTGAAAACAAAAGTTGTTTGGAATGAGAAGAAATGGTATTGGGAATAGTGCAATGAGTGACGATTTTTAAAAAGATTCTAAAAGGACTCCAAAAGGGTACTATACAAAGTAAGTTTGAGAATGAGATAATTTTCCTTTTCAAAATGAGATGAATGAATGAAAAAGTTGGGAAAAACATTCTTTTGCTATTGTTCCCCCTTTCTGAGAATGGACATGCGAAACAAACAGTTGGATTGCACAAGCGAAAACTATTGAATGACAAAAAAAAAATGATATAAACTTTATGGTAGTCTCTGCACATAATTGGTGAACCAGACGCAATTATACAAAAAGAAAGAAAACAAGAAAACGGAATAAGGGAATCAACAAAACAAATAAGGGAGGGAAAAAGGAAACACTTGACTTACCTCCTGAAAAGCAATTTTGTTGATAGCGTTTCTTCACTTTTTGATAGCTTTAATTCCGAAACAAAGCGTTCATCAGGGACATTAGTAACTTTGAACCATAACCAAAGTTCTGCCTCTGAGGATAAGGCCCGGGCCGCGGAAGGAGGCCTGCTCCTCCTCTATCACTTTGATGCCAACAACCCCGGCCAAAATTCCCTCTACCCGGGTTGTTATTATTATTGCGTTTCTCAGGCAAAACTGTATTGGAAAGGAAAAATTAAAGTTATAAGGGAGAGAGGGGGGGTTGCAACTAAAGTACACCACTTTGAAATATAATCGGTTCATGGAGAGTTTGTAGACAAACATTACATGCCTAATTATACACGTTTTCATATGAATATTACAAGACAAATTAACAATAAATTCATGAACAGAAATGGAAAATTAAACTTTTTTTTGAGCTTACAATTACCAAAAGACAATAAAAAACCAAATTCAGCTAAAAAAATGCGAATAAGTCCACTGATTCAGAGTATTTTGAACAAAAAATACACTAGAAAAATTTTAAAAAAAAATGTGTAGAAAAATCAACAATTTACTAAACCCTAAATTTCAAGACAGAGAAATAAACCATGAATTGAAACCTACTAGAGCATCATCAGCAAGAAATGAGGGAAAATTTACCAGGAGTCGGATAAGGACTGGTGGCTAGGGTTTTTCAGTAATCTTCGTTATCGGAGCCAAACAGATCCTTCTCTTCTTCGCAGCCATAGTGGGCCCTATTACTGTTGCTGTTGTTGACCTCCTCTTCGCCGTTCTCCTCTTCTTCTTCGCTGGCGCTTCCGCCGCCGACGACGCCGCTAATGCTCTGATCGCCGCCTTCGCTGCCGTTGGACGATGAAGAAACCGCCGATGACGAGGACGACGGAAGAGGCGGCGGATGAAGATGATGGTGACGACGGCGTGGAAGAGCGGTTGCCGTGATGGGTATCGTCCCTGTCCTGGCCGTCATCGTTCTCTTCGTCGAAGATGTCGACGTCTATTTCGGAGAAATCGATGGTCGGAAGTGAAGCGTCTCCGGCAAGATTTCCTCGGCGAGTCGAGAAAAACAGGTTGTTTTGCTTCAATTTTGCGCCTTCTGATTTTGTCTGTGAAATAAACTAAAGGGTTTGGTGGGCCAGTGGACTGTTGCTTGGGCCGCAATCATTAATTTCCCTTCCTTTTTTTTTTTTTTTTCTTTTTTGCTCCTTTTTTTTAATAATTATCACAAAATTTTTTTTTGTAAATATTTTTATCACAAATTTTATGATTAAGCTTTTCTATTTTTTATTTGTGAGATCGAGTTTTTTATTACAAGAAATTTTAGTGAACAAAAACGATGATAAAACAACAGTGGATAGTTGAGTTCCTTTTGGGTATTGGAATAATGAGTGAAAAAACTGTACTTGATTCTCTTGCTTTTTCTCTCCCTATTTTTTGGATCAAACAAAAAGTGCTACATGGAATGTATGTAGCATTAAAAAGGCGAACTACGGACCCAGCCGAAAAGCCTAAAATCTTCACAGGTTGTTCTTAAAATGGAAAATAATAATAATAATAATAATAACAAAATAAAACCAAGAGCGGACTGAGGGAGGAAAAAAAGGAAAAAGAAACACCAACAACAAATTACGTTGACAAATTTATTCTCACTATAGCCAAAGAGGAAATGCATATAGGTCACAAATGATTTGACCTTATAACACCTCTTAATGAAACAGTACAACAAGGGAAATCATAATATCTATAACATTAAAACTGTCACTTTACAAAAAAAAGAAAAAAATTCAAAATAACAGAAAAGAAAGAACAATATAGGCGGACTGCTTCCGGTGGGGACTCGGGACCATTTTAAAGTATGTTTACCCATCATAGTGGCTTCCGGTGACGCTGGCAGTGGTCAAAGCCTCCATATTCTCATCATTAGCTTCCGGATGATCGTCGCCATTGCCGTAGTCGTCGCCATCGTCGTCGACGTCGCCACTGCCGTAGTCGTCGCCATCGTCGTCGACGTCACCATCGCCATCGTCGTCGCCGTCTTCAGGGGAGATGTGATCTACTGCACCCACTGGGACTGGGTGCACAGGAGCTTGAGCCTCTATATCTATGTCATCTTCTTGACGATCATAGGTGAGAGTAGAACTGACACGGAGATTCCAACTAGGTAAAGCCAAGAGCCTCACGTTGACCCGGCCAAGAAGGTGGTTCATAATCAGAATAGAAGGATACAGAAACCAGAAGAGAGTTTGGGGAAAGAAAAGCGAGGCGAGTAGTGAAACAGCGATATGAGGAGAGAAGTTTTGTTGTCTGAAGCGAATAAAGGCTGAATTGGGCGGACGACGAGTGGGGGAGAAAGTGATGGAAGTGAACGAGAAGAAGAGAAGCATGAAAACGAGGAAGGAGATTTTTGTCGAAGAGGTTCGGTTTGGATCTACAACATGGAAAGCATCGAAACCCCAGGGACGAGCTTCTGATATGAATTTGAGAGAGTTTATGAAGACGGGGATGATGGGACGGATATCAAAGTTGCTCATTCTCTCTCAAATTTGGAAATTTCAGGTGAGATTTGGACGGTTGGGAGGTGAAGAGTGGTGGGAAATTAAAGGAAGAGGATGAGAGAAAGGGAGGGATTCCCAACAATTCAGGGGCAACTTTGGTTTGCTGGAGATGGGTGTGGGCTGTGGTGGGTGTGGAGTACGGCTTTTATACTACTCTCCTTTGTCGCATCTCTCTTTGGATCCAGCGACGATTCCTTTTCCTTTTCCTTTTTGTTTTTATTTTATTTTCAAGTAATTTTTATTTTTTTAGTTTTTATATATTTTTTAGTATTCTCCTCAGTTCCCTCTCTTTTTGGAGGCAACAACGATTCCATTTGGTTTTTTTTTGGTTTTTTTTTTTTCAAGTAAATTTTTTTGGTTTTTCACACTTGGTGCACTTAGAGAAGATTGTTGCTTTTCTTTTAAGAAAGATGGTAATGGATTATTTAAATAAATTTAAAAGGAACACACGGCTTCATTTGAACGAAAAACCACCTCAAAATGGGTCCCACCGCTGAACAATGATGCGCTTCGCTTGAAACGCTAACTGTTTTGACTCGTCTAATTTGAAAGCTTAACTTTAAAAAACTGTCACTTTCATCGCAAGTGTGAAACTCCATTTTCTGAAAGTCGAACAGCGACAATTAAATGGAACGATGAAACTCCATTTTCTGAAAGTCGAACAGCGACAATTAAATGGAATTGGTTTTCTTGTCAGTGAAATTGGATGAGTTAAGCTAAATCCCAAGGAATTGATCCTTTTTTTTTTTTGGTGGCTAAATCCCAAGGAATTGATCCTTTTTTTTTTTGGGTTGAAAATTGCTTTTTAGTTAGAAGTATTTACAATATGGTCATTTTTAAATACCTTTTTAAAAATGTTTAGAAACAAACTTCTTTACAAATTTGAACAAATTTTAAATTCTATCCATTTTTTATTTCACGTTTACTCTTCAATATTTTGCTGACATGTCTCTTAACTTGTTATTGCTGATTTGGTACTTATAACTCGACAATGACGGAAGTGTTGATATATATATATATTGATATATATATATCAATATTTCCGTCACTATCGAGTTATAAGTACCAAATCAATATATATATATATCAACAATTCCGTCACTATCGAATTATAAATACCAAATCAATATATATATATATATCAACATTTCCGTCACTGTCGAGTTATAAATACCTATATTTTTTTTTTTGGTAGGAAAGGGCCACACTTTTTTTTTTTTTTTTATCCACGTACTACATTGAGAAAGTATTGAAACTTATGCACCAAAACCCCGACAAGATTTGGGCGACCTGGGGCCCCCATGGACATAGGCATTTCTTTCTCTTCTTCGCAGTCGTATGGTGGGGAAGGAAGGTCGTAGATAACATTTTTACAATAAATAAATGAAATAAATAATAAGTTTTAATTGCCAAAATGGAATGGACCCCTGTCAAGTTCGAAAACAAATATACATTGGTTATTTAAATATAATAAGATTTTATTAGATTTTGTTAAAAGTAGTTTTCAAATGACTTTTTATATTATCTAATCCAAACATCATTTCATAAATTTTATCTTTTTCAAAATTACAAAAAAATTACACATCTAAAAAGCTATTTTAGAGTTTTTAAAAAAAATGATGTCTCATTTTAAAGCAAGAAAAGTTTTCATTTTTTCGCCAACAAAAACCAAGATTCGAGATGTTCACAAAAGTCTACCAATAGTGGGTTAAGTAACCAGTGGAACCGCGGGAAATTGGTAGCTTCCTAGTCATTTAATGAAAAGGGGAATCTGTGGGCGGGGCATTAAACTGGATTTTTTTTTTCTCCCCTGACTGTGAGCGAGACTGGATTTTATGCTTTTTATTTGGGGAAAATCTGCAGTAAAATCTTGTTTAAAGTAATTATGGGTGAGACTCTATGCAATGGTTGTTAATTAATGTCTACTTAAAATGAATGATGAGATGGAGTTGTTTTATTTGAACTGGGAAGTAGTATATAACTTCCAGCAAAAAAAGGAAAGTAAGGGTATTAAAGTACACCACTTCGAAATATTATCAGTTCATGGAGAGTTTGTAGACAAACATTACATGCCTAATTATACAAGTTCGTTTTCATATGAATATTACAAGACAAATTAAGCATTAATACCTACAAATTAACAATAAATTCATGAACAGAAATGGAAAATTAAAAGCAATATATATATATATATATATATATACATTTTGTGAATGCTATGTGTTTTTCAATTTTGCTCTATGATCTTGACACAATTAATACAGTGTCAAATTGTCTAGGACACAATTTGATCGAGATTTTGGCACACCATTGAACTTGTCAATGGCACAATTGAGTCAAGATTTTAGAACACCATCTAACGTGCCAATGACTTGGATTAGCGGAAACTTCTTGGTTCTTTTCAAAAAAAAGACAAAAAAACAAAAAAAAGAAGTTTTCCACAATCTTGCTGCAGGCTTTCTGACTTTAAACCAAGTGCCATAATTATGGCAATAAATGGACATGTTTATGTTTCTCTTTATATCTTCTTTAATACTATTTTTGATTTTTGCCCGATCACGAGCATCTACAATAAAATATTAAATTAGTGTGTCAATGATAAATTTTGATATTTAGATGAAAAGAGTGTTTTCAAACGTCGTAATATTTTTCATGTCAAATTTGTCATATGCTAAACTTTATTATAAATTTGTCATAATGTATAGCCAATGTCAAATTTTACTTTTGATTCTTATTGATGTTATCTCATATAATTATTACCATATTTTTACTTTTTATTTATATAAATATTAAAAGTTCATTTTTACAACTTGTAAAGCACTATAATAATGATAAAAAATATAAATGGAATTAGAAATAACATAATACACTAAATGATAAAGTAAGATGATGTCATTTTTAACATTATTTTGTAATAAAAATAGCATTGACATGTATAAATGCATTGGAGATAATATTATATAATTAGACACCAAAAAATTAAAATTATTATAACTGAGATAATAACTCAAAGATGTGCTTTTTAAGTGGCATCCTACATATCACTTTTTTTTTTTTCTTTTCGGGGGTAATATTGTAGAAGAAATTTCAGCACATAAAAGAACCCGTATAGATTTGTGTATTGGGTGATCAAATAATTTCTAGGAGGGAAGTATTTACTAGATTCCGACTTGTTCACTCTCTATTTTTGGATTGATCAATAGAAACATATACCAAAAAGGGAAGAAGCAAAAGCTCCCCAAAAGAAAACACCAACATATATTTATGACGGAATTATACCGCATGTCTTATTTGGGCCTACCACAGCATGGTATACTTTATTATTATAACTAACGTGGTATCTATTGTGTAATACAAAGATCCTGTTTCCGCCCACAAAAACAGAAACGTCCAACCGTATTCACAACCGAAAAAAAAAAAAAAAAAGTGAAAACAATAAAGAAAGAAGAGTACAAAACAGAGGAAGGAGTGGCAGGCGAAAGCGACGGTCTCATGATTAGCCTTCTGCAACGAAGTCACCGTCTCCTGGGAAAACGGATATGCTGACTTGAGCCACGGTCACTTCCGACTCGACAATAATATTATATGCATCTGTTTCTTCATGACTGGTGAAAGTGGAGCTTATGTGGAGATTCCAAACAGGTAAAGCTGAGAGATTGACATATTTGAACCAAGATTTGGTACTTGATTTGGTACTTTAACTCGATAGTGACGGAAGTGTTGATATATATATATATATATATTTTTTGGTAGGAAAGGGCCACACTTTTTCTTCTTTTTTTTATCCACGTACTACATTGAGAAAGTATTGAAACTTATGGGGTATTTGATGTAGTAGTTTGAGTTGAGATTTTTAAGTTGAGATTTTTAAGTTTTAATAGTAAAATTTTTTGAATTTTCAGAAAAGATAAAAAACTTTTTGGGAAAAAGACAAAAATTTTTTAGGAAAAAGACAAAAAAAAGTTTGAGTTGAATGGATTGAATGGTTCCACCAAACAAACCCTTATGCACCAAAACCCCGACAAGATTTGGGCGACCTGGGGCCCCCATGGACATAGGCATTTCTTTCTCTTCTTCGCAGTCGTATGGTGGGGAAGGAAGGTCGTAGATAACATTTTTACAATAAATAAATGAAATAAATAATAAGTTTTAATTGCCAAAATGGAATGGACCCCTGTCAAGTTCGAAAACAAATATACATTGGTTATTTAAATATAATAAGATTTTATTAGATTTTGTTAAAAGTAGTTTTCAAATGACTTTTTATATTAGCTAATCCAAACATCATTTCATAAATTTTACCTTTTTCAAAATTACAAAAAAATTACACATCTAAAAAGCTATTTTAGAGTTTTAAAAAAAAATGATGTCTCATTTAAAAGCAAGAAAAGTCTTCATTTTTTCGCCTACAAAAACCACGATTCGAGATGTTCACAAAAGTCTACCAGAACTAGTGGAACCGCGGGTAATTGGAAGCTTCCTAGTCATTTAATGAAATGGGGAATCTGTGGGCCGGGCATGAAATCTGTAGTAAAATCTTGTTTAAAGTAATCGTAGGTAGGACTCTATGCAATGGTTGTTAATTAATGTCTACTTAAAATGAATGATGAGATGGAGTTGTTTTATTTGAACTGGGAAGTAGTATATAACTTCCAGCAAAAAAAGGAAAGTAAGGGTATTAAAGTACACCACTTTGAAATATTATCAGTTCATGGAGAGTTTGTAGACAGACATTACATGCCTAATTATACAAGTTCGTTTTCATATGAATATTACAAGACAAATTAACAATAAATTCATGAACAGAAATGGAAAATTAAACTCTTTTTTTTTTTTTAGCTTACAATAACCAAAAGACAATAAAAAACCAAATTCAGCTAAAAAAATGCGTATTAGTCCACTGATTCAGAGTATTTTGAACAAAAAAAATACTAGAAAAATCAACAATTTACTAAACCCAGCAGAGAAATAAACAATGAATTGAAACCTATTATAGCATCGTCAGCAAGAAATGAGGGAAAATTTACAAAAACACACCGCCCGCCACCCCTCCCGCCTCCCAAAAGCCAGCTGCAAAGCCAGCTGTGGGTGCCGGTTAGAAGTCCACCCCCCCTAATTTACAAAAACACTAGTCCACCCCCGCGGGCGTCATAATTTACAAAACCCCAGTGCCCACTTGATATTGTTACATTTCTTTCACTATAGATGGAGGGATGATGAAAAAATCTACGTTAGGTTGGTGAGCACAAGCACTTTTCAGTTTATTATATATTTTTCAGAATATATGGCATTATAGAGAGAGAAGCTCTTCGGACCCCAACTAATCACATGTTAGAATCGAAGAGTTGTTTGAATTAAGGATGACAATATTCTTTGCGGGGATGAACCCTACGGGGATCTGTCCCAAACAGGACGAGGATGGGGATAAGGATAAAATCTTATCCCCGAAGATTAGTGAAGCGAAGACAAGAAAAACACTCCCCGCTCCACCCCTGCCTCATATATACATGTGTGATTTTGTATACATTTTTATGTATATAGTACTATGAAAATAATTTAAAACTATGTGCATCTATAATATAAAGATTGAAAATATGAGAAATAGATAAAGAAGGAGAATCTCATTTTTATTTTTTATGATTTCAAGCTTTTTTAGCTCAACTGTTTTATAAAGTTTAGTTTTTAGAGTTTGTAATGTTTTGATGAGACTTTTAATGGTTTTATGTTTAAGATTTCATTTGCATATATTAGAATTTGGTTTATTTATTAAATCTTTATTTTTGAACTAAATTTATGTTGTATTTCTACTTTATTATTTGTTTTTACTTTATCGTATTTTCATTTCTATATTTATAATAAACGAGAAATGGGGAAATGGGGAGGGTATGGGAAAAGCCTCTCAAACGGAGAATTCCCATCCCCAACCCCGTTTCTATCTAAGCGAAGAAAGGGACGAGAAAGCATTCCCCGGCCCGAACCCGCCACGGTATTATCTCTAGTTTGAATAGATGCACACATGAGCCCCCTTGATACTATTACTTTTCTTTTAAGAAATGGATTATTTATCTAAATTTCTATGTAGTAATCAGTATTTAAAAAAGGGGACCTTCTACAGATCCCCAGTTCATTTTTGGGGGACTGGTCCCCGGATAATCTTGACCATACAGGTTGCATGAGTTAATATTTTAAAGGAAATGGATGGCTCCTGTACATTGAGGGGAAAAAGGGCGCTAAAAGGGCAGTAAAAATTGACTAGAGGGCCACCGGTTGTCCTCAATTAAAACATCTAAAAGCTTAATGAACAATATATCCCTTCTAATCGTGAATAAATATACCCATTGCTAATAATGACTTCGGGTCTTCAACAATTCAAAGCACTTCAAACAAAAAATCAAGGAAATCGTTGTTAATTTTGAGCCCTTTTAGCACAATAGCACCCTTTTTGGTTGTGGAACGTATGAAGAAGAAAAATCCGTTTTTTTATGAGAAAATGTTATCTAATGATTGTGTTTTAAGATCTATTTTATTTAAAAATTTAGTTAATTAATGCTTTAAGTAAAAATATTTCATATATATTGATGTAGAGTGTAAAATCTACTGTCAATTTGTTTAAGGGGCAAATGATTGAAATGAACACCTTTTGATATGTATCCATGCCTAGAATTGATACGACGAACTGACAATGAATTTTGTAGAGACTCATTTTTAATATGAGAGTCAGTCATCTAAAAAATATGTTTGATGGGACTTTCCACTGCGAAAATAAGAATACAAAGAGTTTCGAGAGAAAATGGCATAGCATGGGCGTGCTCATGTGTCTTCCTTAAGCTAGGTTCTCCTCTATTTGGAGCAGCTCCTCTTTCAATCAACTATTTCTTTAGTTGGATTGGTAATTCTCTTATGCACATATTTGCCTTTTGGTTGATTGTTGACTTCCTGATATCAATCCCGTCCTCACTGGTTAGGAGTGATTAATCCTCATAATTAGCTTCCATGATTCCCGGCAATGGAGAATTTCATGGACTGTGTTGGATATCCTGGGAAGTAGTCAATTGAATTCTTTGCTGTCATCTCGGACGTATTGCAGTCGTTTCTAGTCACAAACATGCTTTGTTCTTTGCTGGTCATCTATAACATGGGATGACCCATGTATAACAGGAATTGAGGTACAAAATTTACCCTCGAAAATTGAAAAGCATAATTTTGATATTTTAGAAAATATAACCACATCAACATTAATATTTATATAATAAAGACAAAAAAAATATTTTAATCAAATAAATGAGGTATTTTGGATATTTTTCTTACTCACAAAATTTAATTGCGGCATGATAATAACTCCACATAGAAAGTTTATTACGAAAAACACTATCCATTATATCACCTAAATTTTCATATTTATACAATATATTATACACTGAATTCATTACTATCAATATTTCTTAATGTATGTTTATCTATCATATTGATTCATATATATTACAGATCACATTACAAAAACCAATATCACGTAGCTTTTTACAAATTAAATACATTGCCTTCAACGAAATCGCGTTTTAAATCAGGTAGAACATTAGGATTCCATTACTTTGATCAGAAGACACATTACCCTCCTTCTCTTTGTCATCACTCTCTCAAGCAATAATAAAAAGACAATTTCAGACTTGTTTTTACGTTAATACCCACATCTATAAGTACTATATCATCTGAAAATACATATACACCCTTACAAGAGTACGATTTTACACTAGTACGTCATTAAAAAGTAGTTTCTGCATGCCAAGATTCTTGGGGACTCGTGAAAGGAATCCACGTGTATGATTTATAACCGGAGATAACCGGTTTGCCAAACCCCTCTTCCTCGCAAAGTGGCACTGACACAAGAGAGGTACTGGTCCCCCAAAAAATTGCTGGGCGACTGTAGAAAACGCCTTCAAAATTTTTTAAGGGTATGCTTGGAGCACCCATTGGAAACATTGTTTCCAAACATTTTTTTTTGTCTCTTTTCTCCTATTTTATTATTTATTTTTCTAAATATTTTAAAAAATTCAAAATTTAAAAGTTTATAACTTTATTATTTTAAATTGAAATGAGATGATTTTTTTTCAAATTATATAGAATTTCGAGAGAAATGAAACAAGATTTATATTACTAATTTTTTTCCAAATACGTTCCAAGTTTTTGTACTTTTCTACTCAAAACAGTTTATTTTTATCAAATACATATTTTCAAAACTCAAATAATTTCCAATCTCCAAAACACTATCTCTAAACATTGCTGCAAACAGGTCCTAAATTTTTCTTGGCTTTGTCTATAGACCCCCATTATTTTTTGGTGTCCTACCCAGCAACACCTGGGCATGAAGTGGGTGAAGGCCTATTGAGGATTTACCTGTTGTTGCCTATGCCATTGACCGGTTTCTTTCTTTTAAGGGAAAAGTTAATCAATTTTTTTAAGATATTAAGGGTAAAAGTTTCTACAATCATTCCATAAAGATGATGAAAAGTTATTAGAATGAGTGCAGCTATTGGGTATAATGGTACTTTAATATTTTGTCAACATTTGATATTAATGATAGAAATCATAAAAGTTTGTTAAAGAATCACAATAGAAAGACATGTAGTAATAAATTTTTTAGAAAGTGTAAGCGGAGTGTTTTGGTGTCGTTCTAGGCTTTGAAGTGCAGTTGTCCTAGTAATGTTTAGGCCCACGAAATTGCAAATTGCAAATTAAAAAAAATATTAGATTATTTACGTAAATGTCTAACTTGAAGACTATGATTTAAAAAATATCTATTTTTTTCTTTTATTTACATGAATATTTAAATTGATACTTTACTAAAAAAAAAAAAAGAAGAAGATGTCTAAATTGATACTTATAAAGACTAAAAAAAGAGGAAAAAATCTCTAAAATATTTCAGATTACACAAATCTTTCATTAAAGGAAAAAAGATAATTTTACTTGATTTATTATAAAGAAAAAAGAAATTTTAGTTGTATGACATATAAAAAACATTCATTATGATAGATAATTAGTCATTAAGATAAATTCACAGCGAACATATTAAACATGATATTATTAAAAAATATTAAAAACTTTATTAAAACCTAAAAAAGACATCATAATAATGTACTAATTATTATAAAGAAGAACATCATAATGATATAGTAATATCATAAAGAAAAAAATACAGCACATTTAAAAAAATAATAATCTAGTAATTACTATAAAGAAATAAATAATTTTATATCATATTTAAACTTTAAAAACTAACTCTTTTTTTTTTTTTTTTTTTTTACTTTAGAAACTATCTAATAAAACAATATCGATAATAATATAAATAACAAATTATCAAAATAACGTAATAATTATCATAAAGAAGTTAAATTATAGTAAAAAAATTTGTTTTTAAGAAACCTAAATCATACTTAAGAAATATGATTGTAAAAAAACAAAAAACATAAATCATACTAATAAGCAATCGCTGTAATAAAAAACTAGTAATTAAGATAAAGATAAAAAATGATGAACAAATAAGGGAAAAAAAATAATGAATCTAATGAGGGAAAACAATGTTAAATATGGTAAAAGTCTTTCAAAATTAGGGCCGGCAATTCCGGACACGACACGGTGACACGACACGAGAACGACACGTAATAAATGGGTTTGGACCGCACGTTTAATAATTGGGTTGAAATTGGGTCGACACGTTTAACACGAAAATAAATGGGCCGAAAACGGGCTAACACGATTAACACGTTTAACACGTTTATGTTAGAATTTTCAAACTATTCTAAAGCTCTTTTTATAACAAGGCCGGCAATTCCGGACACGACACGAGAACGACACGTAATAAATGGGTTTGGACCGCACGTTTAATAATTGGGTCGAAATTGGGTCGACACGTTTAACACGAAAATAAATGGGCTGAAAACGGGCTGGCCCGAACACGGCCCGCGAACACGATTTGCCAGCTCTATTCAAAATAGACATTTACGTAATATTATAAAAAAAAATAGACATATATTAAAATGAGGTTTTAAAAATAGACTTTTTGTGTAATTATTTCAAAAATGTTTAGTTTTAACAATGGAAGGAAGTAGCAATTGGATCAAAGCTCCAACCATGGAGACGGAGGTTGACTTTAAAGTTGCAATAAGGTGAAAATGCGATCTTGTAGCTGTTGTACGGACCACGAAAACATGAAATAATAGAAGCCAATGATTCCTAGGATGCAGTAGATACTAGTTTAGATTTTAGTTCATTAGTATTCTTTATAGGATGTTTAAAATGTGTATTTGGTAACATTAATGAGGATAATACAGTAAAGTTGAACATGGGTATGAGTTTGATCGATGGCTAGATGAGGATCATTATCAATTGTCAAGGAATGTCGACGATTCAAATGATAGATCTATGAAGAGTATCGTTCGGATAGAGGAAGAAGTTAATCAACCACGCTTCAGATCGAAGCAAAAATGACTTTGTTGGAGTTGCATGCTAAGGTTGGTAGAAAAAACGAGGAAATTTTCTAACTTTTAATGATGATTAAAAAGCTAGAGATGGCTTTGCTATGTATTGGGTTATTTTGTGCTTATATGACGTATAACTCGCTAAAATAAGGCCTTGTTGTCCTCTAAAATTTGCAAGATAAAAAACAAAACCCTTGAATGCTTCCCTTGGTTATGTTACTAATGAATACTTGCATTTCAGAGTTGTATTCAAGCTCTATTAGACGGGCAAGCTTTGTCTGTGCTTTTCTGCAGGGGCTACGGCGCCCAGGTTCAGAATCAATAAATGCTTGTCTCCTTTTTTTTTTTAGGGGCTGAAAACCCTTTTGAAAACACTACCGGACACACAGGTTCCAATTTTTCTCCATCAGAATTTGCCCCTTAATACCCTTTGCGGACTCTCAGCCGTCTGATCACTTAAGTTCAGATTCCAGAAGTAATGGAAAAATAAAGGTGAAACACCGCAACTGCAGATATGTTTATTATAATTCTAATTTTAATGCCTGAGTAAATAGAAATCAACTGTATCACAGACATTACAATGTAACATAACCGAAAGCACCCATGAAAAAATTTTAGAAACCCTCTATACAACCTCCTAGACCACCAATATCCCACTACATAAAAATGAATTTTTTTCCTGTTATATGGGGCTTATGACTGCTACTTATTAAAGAGAATTAAAAACATTTTTAGATTTCGAACTGAGAAGTTATGTACAAATCGCTCTCCTCTTATACAAACATGAATAGTAGCATTTACATGACACTAGTACGTAACTTAATAAGTATACTCAAAGCCTGTCAGATAAATATCAACAGTAACTTCTGGAAACGGTAATATTTCCTCCCCATGGGAAATATCAAACACTGCCTGCGCCGCAGGCGGTGGCTCTCCGTTCACCAGCTGATCCAACTCAGAGAGCTTCTCTAAGATCCAAACCAGAAGGCATGTTTTGAGCCGGACATGGACAGGAGATGAACAGAAGATCAAGATTAAAATAAGAGCAAGATAAGCGTATCAGAAAAGAGTTCGTGGAAGAACTACCGAACCCACCAGTGAAAGAGCGACGTGACGCGAGAAGCCGACCAACTGGAACTGAATTATAAGGGCTGAGTTGGTGCAGAGGTAGAGCTCCATGGAAGTGAAAGAGAAGAGGATCAGAAGCAGTGAATTAACAAGGAAGTAATTGGACTTGGTCCAGCCATTTGGTACTGCCGATCAGTCCAAGTATGGAAGGTCACACTCCCACGGCGTTGGTTTGAGGAAGTTCATCACCACCACGGCAGCATACCTCACGTCGAAAAACCTCATATTTCACCCACTCCTGTTTATACTCTGGTCTGAATTGGAATACATATACCTTATTCATTCCAACATATATCTATTTTGTAGTTTTATTGAAATTAACAGACTAATATCAAGCATACAACGTAGGGCCGTTTTTTTATTTTTTTTGAAGGATATGATAAATTATAGTACCTTCGTCGTTCAAACTCACTTTGTGGTCTTTCTGGTAGTTTATGAATATCTAGATATACAACTCCATTCCTTTTGTGCACTCCCATCTCCCATGGCTCGTGCCAAATATATGCAGTGGCCAGTATCTGCAGAAAACAGAGTAATTACCATAAGATGTGTGTAGCCACTAGCAAGTAAAATAAATAGATCATCCAGTTTTAAAGTTTGACAAAAGTCACTATTTCTCTTCTTTGTTTCTTTTATGGAATCCTCGTCTTCAAATACCATAAAGAAAAACAAATTTTCTTCATTCAAAATCCCTACAACTTCGAAATATAATGTTTTGTCAGTAACTTGCATACTTCGCAACCACAAAAACAAGCCACTACATGATCCATTACAGAATTGGTTTCTTATTTGAGAAACTTAAAAATGTTCTCTCGTTACATTACTAGAAAAACAGCATGTCAAACAGTTGACTTACCTCCTGAAAGGCAATACATTTTCTTGATAGCGTTTCTTCACTTTTGAAAGCTTTAATTCCGAAACAAAGCATTCATCATGAACATTAGCAAACTTTGAACCATAACCAAAGTTCTGCCTCCGAAGATAAGACCCGGGTCGGGAAGAAGGCCTGCTGCTCCTCTATCATTTTGAAGGCAACGACCCCGGCCAAAATTCCCTCTACCCGGGTTGTCATTGTTATTGCGTATCACAGGCAAAACTGTATGATGAAAACAAATTTAAAGTTACAGAAGGGAAAAAAAAACAAGAAAAAGAAAAAAACAAAGAAAAACATTTTTCAGTGAAGTGCAACTAAAGTTCACCACTTTGAAATATTATCAGTTCATGGAGAGTTTGTAGACAAATATTGCATGCCTAATCATGCAAGTTCGTCTTAATATGAATATTACAGTCCAAATTAACCATTAATAACTACAAATTAACAATAAATTCGTCAACAGAAACGGAAAATTGAACTTTTGTTTTAGCTTACAATAACCAAAAGGCAATAAAAAATGAAAATTCAGCAAAGAAAGTGCGTACAAGTCCACTGATTCAGAGTTTTTTGAAGGGGAAAAAAAACACCAGAAAGATTAACAAAAATCATGTATAAAAATCGACAATTTACTAAACCATAAATTTGGAGACAGAGAAATAAACCGTGAATCGAAACCTACTAGAGCATCATCAGCAAGAAACGAGGAAAAAAATTTACCAGGAATCGGATAAGGACTGGTGGCTAGGGTTTTGCAGTAATCTTCGTTATCGGAGCCAAACAGATCCTTCTCTTCTTCGTAGCCATAGTGGACCCTATTACTGTTGCTGTTGTCGACCTCCTCTTCGCCATTCTCCTCCTTTCCATCGCTGGCGCTTCCGCCGCCGCGGCTGCTCTGATTGCCGCCTTCGCTGCCGTTGGATGAAGAAGAAGCCGCCGATGACGAGGACAACGACGAGGCAGCGGATGAAGATGATGGTGACGACGGCTAGGAGGAGCGGTTGCCGTGCTGGGTATCGTCCCCGTCCTGGCCGTCGTCGTCCTCTTCGCCGAAAATGTCGACGTCTTGTTAGGAGAAATCCATGGTCGGAAGTGAAGTGTCTCCGGGAAGATTTCCTCGGCGAGTCGAGAGAACAGGGTGTTTCTGCTTCAGTGTTGCTGCCTCTGATTTTGTCCGTGAAGGGAAAGAAGGTATATTGGGCCCAGGCCCATTGGATACGTACTTGGATAGTCCATTAGGGGTCTTTGTGCGACCCAATTCTAATTTCCATGCTCTCTCCCTTTTTTTTTTTTTTTAATTGAACTTTTCGCTGTATTTGACCACATGTTTTTTAATTTTTGGTTTTGCGCTTTGATCCCGGAAGATATAGTTTTTTGACATAAAATTTGGCAAATAGAACGATGATAAAACAACGTTGAATTGTTGGATTCATTTTGATATTGGAAAATAATAAAAATAATTACTTGATTCTCTTGCTTTTTTCCCTCTATTTTTGGGTTTTTTTTTTGGGAAAAAAAAGGTGCTCCAAGCTCCAAAAACTCGTTATTCGATTCTTAAAATTTGAGAGGGAAAGAGAGATTTGGTTAATCAAAAGAGACAGAGGGGGGAAAAAAAGGAAAAAAAGAAAAGCTAGAACACCAACAAAAATATAATTGAATAGTTTACTCTCACAAGCCAAAAAGGAATTACATCACAACGTGTCCAACTATTAATAAGCTTAAAACGACTCTTTAACACAACACAACAACAGGGGAAACCATACTAACCATGACACTTATTTGAAACTCTCACTTTTCTGAAAACAAAGCAAACAAACAAAACAGTAGTTCAGTACCATAACATGTTGTGAAGGTCAAAATACCATAATCCCATCAATAGGCTCTGCAAGGGAGTCGCCGTCTTCAGGGGAAATTTGATCAACACTACCATGTTGGGGCAGAGGACCTTGAGCCTCTATATCTATCTCTGCTTCTGTTTGATTGTGACCACGTTCACACACTGATAAAGCTGTGAGCTTGCTGTTGATCCAATTCAAAAAGCGCCTACTAAGCTGCAGGAAGAGTAATGAAGAAAAGCAGAGGGCGAAGATTAGGATAGCAGGATACGCATACCAGAAAAGGGTCCTGGGAAGGACGAGAGAGGCGACAAGTGAAATGGTAAGGTGAGGCGAGAAGTTGCCGAACTGGAAGCGAATGATGGCGTTGTTGTTTGGCGGAGGAGGATTAATGGGGATGTTGATGGAAGTGACGGAAAACAGTAGAAACAGGACAAAGGGGAAACAGAGCCTCGCCAATGATGTTTGGTGGGGGTTGTTGTTAAATGTATGAAAAGGAGATTCCCAATCCCAAGGAAGGGCTTCTGATGATTGGGATCTGAGCAAGTTAATGAAAACAGGGATGGTGTATCGCAGATCGAAGTCGTTCCTCATGGTTCTCATGAAATTGATGAAACCACTACTCATTATTGGTATTATTTATACCAAAAGGAAACGAGGAGAGAATTTAATTCATTTGTCTCTTGTGTTCGAGCAAAGGTACGTTTGGTATGTTCGCAGATAATTCAATATTTTCATCTGACTTTTTTGTTTATTCGCATCTAGACTTTTTGATTTGATCTATTATGATCACAATTAATGTATAAACGACGCAAGTCCTAATCACATATATGTCCGTCCACACGCAACCGGTCACTGTGGACAGTGGCTATGGTTTGCATCTGTTTTTCATATTTTTTTTAAAACCTTTTTCTTTATTTAGAAATTAGGTTTTAATATTCACACATATAAATATCTATAAACTCAAAATTTAAAAATTAATAACTTTTTATTTCAAATTCAAATAATATGATTTTTTTTAAAACTACATAGAATTTCTGAAAAAAAAAAAAAACAACATCTTTATTTTTTTTCTGAACATATTTTAGGTTTTTACATTTTTTTTATTCCAAATAGTTTTTTTTCCTCAAACGCATAATTCTAAAACTAAATGTACTTTAAAAATGCTTGAATACTTATTTTGTAGATTTTATGAATTTATTTTCTTTTTAAGGATTCCGACCTAGCCTAACTATGATATCTTGATTTATTATTTCAATTTAGTTGATTATTTATATTTTTTGGTTGATTGTTCTTCACTTTTCTTGATACTTCTAAACAATTAGCTACTATTTAGTTTATTTGTTAATCATAATAAAATCTGTGTCTAATTCATTGTATTGAATGCCATATGTTACATATATGATATGAATATATCTTCGTGACTAGTGTAATCTCCATATGAGAATCATGGACCTTATTATATTCTTATTGGTTGTAATTCACATAGAAATATAATGAGTTAGCCTCTAAGAATAGATATATTTGGTACACCTCGAGAGGGACTAGTGAATAAATTAGGGATGCTTAACTATCAACTACGAGAATAAATCATGGCTTTTGAGATTGAAGGATCAAGACAGAGTAGTAATGGTAAAATCGGAAACTTATAGTTTTAATTAATTGAATTTTCTTCAAATTTATTTTAAGTTTGTTTTCTTTTAATTTTTGTTTATTTTAGTTTAAATTATTTTCCTTCAAAACAATTCCTCATCGATTTGTTCAAACAAAATTATAGCTAAACATTCTTCAATAGTTAATAATCAATCAATCTTCATTAAATGATACTTTTTCTCATTACTAATTTATTGGTTGTTAACGTACACTCGTTAGAAAATATTCAACACAGGGGTGGGTTTGACCATCGTTCACCTTTTTTTTTTTTTCCCGTCACTTTCCGCAACACGAAGTATGCAGTTAAGGAAATGGCAATGGCAATGTTGACACTTCTGTTTTTTGGGCTAAAAATGATAATGGCACTTGACGCGCTTTGGCTTGTCCCTTATTATTATTATTTTTTTTTAAAGCTTTTTTAAGGGAGGTCATAAGCGATGACAAATGTTGACCAAGGGGGAAAAAAAAAAGAAAAAAGAAATCTTATCTCTAGGACCTGTATCCCTTTTCGAAGATCTAGATGTTTAACTGCTATTATCTAATGATTAAACATAATCATCATTTAATGAAATGGTTCTAAATATTCAGAACTTTAAAATTCTAATAACAATTCAAAGAAGCTAACTCCTTGAAAATAAGGTGCATAACATTATATATCATTAAATAATATAAGATAGGGTGTAAAATAAGCTCCTAACATTACGGGCATAACTTTATAAATGGATATCTAGAAGTCTAAAGTTAAAAACTCCTATCTTCCAAGTATTCTCAAGTTTAAACAAATAAACAATTTCTTGAAATAGTTTTATGTGTTGCACTTGCATTCGTGGATTTAACCTTTCATATGTCATCACCGCCATCGTCACTGTCACGGCCATAGTTTCTATATTGTTCAAACTCAATGATGAAACATTTTCCGAACTACTTAACCAAGATATCATAAATTAAATTAATTAATTTCCACGATTTTATTATATCCTCTCGATGAAGTGTGCCCAAATGTGTGAGGAATGGAAACAAGAAATAGACTAGAAACAGAGTGCTACAAAGAACTCGGAGGAAAATGAATTAATGAATCTATTATTGAATGAATTGAGTATTACAATGGAGATAATATTATTATAGTCTAACCATTGGCTCAACTAAATCTAACCACTATCAGCCATACACGTGTAAACTTTCTAACTATATTCTAACAACTGCATAATCGAAAGCTAATAAACAATCACTAATCTCATTCCAGATTATACACTGCCATTGCGTATTAAAATAACTAATGTTAGGGATATCAACTCTAATATCAATTTTTAGTATCAAATTACTTAATGATAAGTTATCATCTTTTTATCGTTAAACACTATCGATTGATGCGATAAATCTTTTAAACACTTATAAATAAAAGAATGACAACTCACTTACCACATAGATTAATACTCAAAAATCGAGATTGGTGTTGGTGTCCCTATTATTTTTCTATTAACATCTATTAGTGATACTTGTATATCATAATGATTATTAGCCTACCAACATAATTAATGAGAAAAGCCCTCCCAAATTGCAGAGACGAAGCCATCAAAACTTATTGGTTAAACTCCTAAATTAAGTAACTGATAATATATAATAGATTTGTAGTGAAGAAAATATGCTGAATAACTTATCACCTGATTGGTTTAGTTTGTTTAACTGAAATAATTAGGACAAAAAAGAACTGAGATCTTGTAATTTGTAACAGAACCTTTGAGCTCATGATTTTTCTTTTTTCTTCTTCTTCTACTTCTTTTTTTTATTTTTTATTATTTATTTATTTTTAAATATTGTCTTCTGGGTGATCGAAGGAGTCACTATTTTCCCTTTGTTCTGGCTCTACGGAAAAATCAGGTATTTTCAACCATCAATCTATTAATTTGTAAAAGAAGGGAGTGCAATCAACACTAATTAAACAAAAAAAGAAAAAAAGATTCTCGATACTTATACTGTAAGAGCACTCTTCTGAACATCATATTCTTTTTATTAGTTTTTCGTATTTTTGAAGGGTGTTTTCATTTTTAATGTTATTTTTCCCAGATCAAAAACAGACATTACATGTAGAAATCGAGAGCTTAAAAAGGAAAAAAAAAATTTCAAGTTTTTTAGTTTTGAAACTTGCATACAATATGAATGATTTTCTGAAAATTCAATTCAGCGAGGAACTGAAAATTAAGCCTGACCAACCTTTTTGCGGTACATTTTAGTTCGTGTAACATACTAATTCGGCTCAGCTTCACAATAAAGGAGGGCTATGTTTGGTTGGAAGGACCGAGATGATGAAGGATGCAAAGGATTCTACGAATCCTTTATATTGTTTGATAGAAGGGAGAAAGAGAGCTGAAATGATGGATGGTAGTTAATTATTTAATTGTTATATAATCTCTTGATATAATTTTTTAATAAATCTTTTTTAGGGTAAATTGACTTTTGACATAAGTGATGGATTTGTTAAATCCTTAGACTCATAGAAGGTTTCAATTTTGTGGTTTGGAGGGAGACTCTTTCCTTCCACCTCTCCTTTCCCTCCCCTATTCTTTCCAATCAAACAAGATATGATGTCTCTCCCTCCATCCCTCTCCCTATTTCCAATACAATAGTGGAAAAAAAAAGAAATTATTTAGTAGACCAAGCATACCACATAATCGTGCTTATGTGATACACATGTCTAACAAGTAACTGATATTTAGGCGATTTAGAAAAACCTTCTCTATCATAATCACCTCTATCAAATAAAATTTATTAGAAAAGAAAATGGTGATTAGGAATTTAAGATAGAGTAGACATTGGCTAATAATGTCAATTGTTTTATTAGCGGTTGTATCATATCTTACATTTCTGTAATACACCAGGTTTACTAAATAATTACTCATGATATTCATTAAAAAATAATAATAATAATTTCTCATGAAGAACTTACGTGCTTTTGTAATTGTAAATAGATTCATAAAATTTTGGTTAACGGATGAGGTTGATGCATGTGCACAACATCATAATAAGTAATAAAACAATAAGTAAAGTATCGTTCACACGAGAACTATTACTTACTAATTATCAAAATTATATTAAATAAACCAAAAAGGAAATTTTTGAATAAACTAAGTCTCTGTTTGATTCGTTAATTGAAAATGACATTTTTAAGTTGGAGGTACTTAATTTTTAAAAATTAGTTATAATTTTTATTTAACTTTTTAGAAAAAGATAAAATTTGAGATAAAAAATTTGAGTTCTAATTGGAACACCAAATAAATGCTAAAGATCTAAGGGTTTTAATCACTTTTTTTTTTTTCCCCGCTCTGATCCCGTGAGATCTAGTTTTTTGACAACAAATTTAGCAAACAGAACGATGATAGAACAACGTTGAATTATTGGATTCATATGGATATCGGAGAATAATAACAATAATTACTTGATTCTCTTGCTTTTTATTTTCCCCCCCTCTATTTTTGGCTTTTTTGGGGAGAAAAAAGTGCTTCAAGGAAGGTACAAAAAAGGCAAGTAAGGACCTAACCCAAGCTCCGAACACTCGTTATTCTATTAATGTATTCTTAAAAGTTGAGAGAGAGAGAGAGAGAGAGAGAGATTTTGTTTACCAAAGGAGACAGAGGGGGAAAAAAAAGAAGGAAAAAAGAAAAGTTAGAACACCAACAAAAATTATAGTTGACAAGTATATTCACACAAGCCAAAAGGGAATCACACCAAGCTTAAAATGACTCTTTGATACAACACAATAATAGTGGAGTCCACTTATAGATCCACTTAGTTCATCTTCCTGAAAGTCTTTATGTCTACTTATGGATCCACTTGATTTATCATCCTAAAAGTTTTTGTGGTCGATTTACTTCTGAGATGTATGTTTGTGCTTGCTTATGTGTAAAATTTATAATTAAAAAAAAAAAAAAAAACAAAACAAAATAAAGGAGTAGGTACAGTACCTTAACATATTGTAAAGGCCAAAGCCAAAAACAGAACCAAGTAATGGTTTCATGGTCAAAGCACCAAAATCCGGTCATTAGGCCCTGCAAGGGAGTCGCCGTCATCAGGGGAAATTTGATCAATGCTACCAAATTGGGGAAGAGGAGCTTGAGCCTCTATATCTATCTCTGCTTCTGTTTGGTTGGGACCATGTTCATGAGTAAGAGTGTAATTTATGTGGAGGTTACACACGGGTAAAACTCTGAGCTTGTTGTTGACCCAATTAGAAAAGCGCCTACTAAGCTGCAGGAAGAGTAATGAAGAAAAGCAGAGGGCAAAGATTAAGATTGCAGGATAAGAGTACCAGAAAAGGGCCCTGGGAAGGACGAGAGAGGCGACAAGTGAAAGAGCGAGGTGAGGCCGCGAGAAGTTGCCGAACTGGAAGCGAATACAATATAGTTCATTGAAGTGGTTGAAAATAGGAGAAGCATGAAAAAGATGAAACAGAGCTTGGTCCATGTTGTTTGGTGGGGATTATAAGTGGTGAAAAGAGCTTTGGATTCAGATTTGAGCAAATGTGTGAAAATAGGGATGGCGTATCTTAGATCAAACTGGCTCACGGTTCTCATGAAGTTGACGAAGCTACTGGTACTTCTCATTCTTAATACCAAGAACAATACAATATAGGTCTCTTGCTGTGAAACTGAATTTCTTATGTTGGAATTGAATTGAGTTGAATTTAATGTGTTTTTAACTAGATATTTGGACTATTAAAATTAAAAAGTGTAAAAATTTAAAATATATTCGGAGAAAATAACATTATGGAGTTTGTTTCGTTCATCTCAAAATATATGTAATTTAAAAAAAAATTCATCTTATTTAGACTTATATATATAAAGTTATGAACTTTTAAAGTTTAAATTATAAAAAATATGAATAGAAAAACTATGTTGACCTTTAAAAAAAAAAGATAAAAAAGAAATGAATTTTTTGAGTTTTGATTAAATTGAACCTTGATACCAAACAAGCTAGTAGCATAAAAGCTTTTTTTGTTTATCAAAATTATAAAAGTTTTTTTTTTCTTTTTTGGCGCCAAAAGGTTGCTGCTGGAGCTACGACAACGGTGGCTGAAAATGGGCAATGTAGTGGAAATGGGTACAATGTAGTAGAACAGCTCCATTCCATTAAAGTTTTTGGTGGGACTTTGACAAGGCCGGATGGAAATGGGTGATGTAGCAGAAAAGTTCCTTGAATTTTGGATCAATTACAAATTTGGTCCTTCAAAAGTAGAGATTGTCTAACTTTGGACCCCAAAAATTTAAAACACAGCAAAACTTGTCATTCATCTTATCATTTATTGCAATTTTCATATTTTCTTCTTTAAAAAGTCGATTTTCATATGTTTGGTTAGTAATTGATAATTTTTTTTAATGATTTTAATCATGTGTTAGTAAACTAACAAACATGTGTCATAAAAAGTATTTGAAAATCAATTTTATAATGATGAAAGTATCAAAGTTATAATTTATGATAAGTTTAAGAGGGATTTTAATTATATTGTATATTGTATGTATCAAAATGAGACAAAGCTTATTATTTGGAGTCAAATTGCAAATTAACCCTGAATTTTTTGCCAAAGGATGCTGATGGAACTTCAACAACATTAAAAATGTCGATTAAGGAAAATCATGGATTTTCTGTGGTGGATTCTGTGTTATACTTTTATTGATAAAGGTCAAATGTGATATGAATTGTACTTGTGATAACATTAGTATAAATATTAGGACCCAGGCAAACACATTTGTCTCCTTTGAAGAATCATTTTTCCTACATAGTTAAGAAAAACAGATCACTATATATATATATATATATATATATAGGAAGTCAGACATAAATTTCAATGCAGGTATACGTTTATTTAAATAAATAAAAATAATTTCAAAGTATTAAAATTAAAGAGTATATGTAAGAATTTTTAATTTTTAGTGAAGGTAAAGCAAAAAACATAAAATGTTTGGGTTAGAATTAGCTTAATGAAGATTATATGAGAACTTTAATTTTCAATGGGTGCAAAATAAAATAAAATAAAATAAAAACTATAAAATTTTTTAGATAAGAAAAAAAAATTTAATAAAGACTACAGCGGGGTGGAACTTCAACAACTATGGGTGTAAAGCTCCTTGAATTTTTTTCAAAAGGACAACCGCAGAGAGTGTATGTTTGCAAATTAAGGTCGATACCCGGTCCATCCAAAATTCAAGAGTCGACCTTGTCTTATTCTGGGACCTGATTTTACTTGCATTTCCTATTCAAAGCGTCAAAGTGCTGAGCATTTGCAATTTTGCACAGGTTTGCAAATATGTGCGTTAAAGTTTTGATCTTCATCTTTTTTTTTCCCCATACTTATTGGTTAGTTAAATACATAGTCAACGCTTATTGGTTAGTTAAATACATAGTCAACGCTAATATTTCTTCTTTTTTTATTTTTTATTTTCCCTTTCAATAGAGGGAGGGGAGAAGAGAAAACAATTATGATACTTTTTGTATTGTCATTAACAATCCGTTAAATGAGAATGAATGAAAAAAAAAAAAAAAAAAAGGAGAGGGATTAAAAATCTGAAAGAAGTTATTTTTTGTTTATCTTGTTTAGATTTCTGAATCTTTTCTATTCCTCTGTCTTCTATTCTTTTCTCTTATTCTTATTCTTTTAATTTTTATTCAATTCATGTTGTTAAACTTATTAATTGATATTGTTTACCATTTCATTTTAATTCCTATTGTTTACATGGGATGGATCTAGGTTTTGACATAATTGAAGAGATATAAAAGCAACATATATATTTTTACACTTTGTGAATGCTATGTGTTTTTCAATTTTGCTTTATGATCTTGACACAATAAATACATTGTCAAATTTTCTAGGACACAATTTGATCGACATTTTGGCACACCATTGGACTTGCCAATGGCACAATTGAGTCAAGATTTTAGAACACCATCTAACGTGTCAATGACTTGGATTAGCGGAAACTTCTTGGTTCTTTTCAAAAAAAAAAAAAAAAAAAAAAAAAAAAAAAAAAAAAAAAAAAAGAAGTTTTCCAAAGTTTTGCTACAGGCATTCTGACTTTAAACCAAGTGCCATAATTATGGCAATAAATGGACATGTTTATGTTTCCCTTTATATCTTCTTTAGTACTATTTTTTATTTTTGCCCGATCAGCATCTACAATGCAATATTAAATTAGTGTGTCAATAATAAATTTTGACATTTAGATAAAAAGAGTGTTTTCAAATGTCGTGATATTTTTCATACTAAATTTATCATATGTATAGCCAATGTCAAATTTTACTTTTGATTCTTATTGATGATTATCTTATATAATTATTACCATAGTTTTACTTTTCATTTATATAAATACTAAAAGTTTATTTTTACAACTTGCAAAGCAGGATAATAATGACAACAAATAGAAATAGAATTAGAAATAACATAATACACTAAATGATAAAGTAAGATGATGTCATTTTTAACATTATTTTGTAATTAAAAATAGCATTGACATGTATAAATGCATTGGAGATAATATTATATAATTAGACATCAAAAAATTAAAATTATTATAACTGAGATAATAACTCAAAGATGTGCTTTTTAAGTGGCATCCTACATATCACCTCTTTTTTTTCCCTTTCCGGGGATAATATTGTAGAAGAAATTTCAGCACATAAAAGAACCCGTACAGATTTTTGTATTGGGTGATCAAATAATTTCTAGGAGGGAAGTATTTACTAGATTCAGACTTGTTCTCTCTCTATTTTTGGATTCATCTATAGAAACATATACCAAAAAGGGAAGAAGCTAAAGCCCCCTAAAAGAAAACACCAACATATATTTATGATGGAATTACACCGCATGTCTTATTTGGGACTACCACAGCATGGTATACTTAGTTATTATAACTAACGTGGTATCTATAGTGTAATACAAAGATCCTGTTTCCACCCACAAAAACAGAAACGTCTAACTGTACTCACAACCAAAAAAAAAAAAAAAAAAAAAAAACCAGGGTAAAGTGAAAACAATAAAGAAAGAAAGAAGAGCACAAAACAGAGGAAGGAGTGGCAGGCGAAAGCGACGGTCTCATGATTAGCCTTCTGCAACAGAGTCACCGTCTCCTGGGGAAACGGATATGCTGACTTCCGACTCTACAATAATATTATGTGCATCTGTTTCTTCATGACTGGTAAAAGTGGAGCTTATGTGGAGATTCCATACAGGTAATGCTGGGAGCTTGAAATATTTGAACCACCCCAGAAAGTGGTTCACTACCAGTACAACAGGATACATATACCAGAAGAGAGCCTGCGGAAATACAAGCGAACACACATGCGAAACGGCGAAGTAAGGAGAGAAGTTGCCGAATCGGAAGCGAATGAGGGCTGAGTTGGGACAAGGACGAAAGAGGGGGATGAAAGTTATGGAAGTGGAAGAGAAGACGAGAAGTTGGAGAACGTGGAAAGAGACCTTGGTCCAAGAGGTTTGGTTGGGATATTTCAACAGGCTGAAAGCGTCCCACTCCCAGGGATGAGCTTCTGAGAAGGATTTGAGGAGGTTTATGAAGATCGGGATAACGAATCGGAGATCAAAGCCGCCACTCATTTTCTAAGATTGAGTGTCTGCAAAGTAGTGAGAGGAGAAGATAAAAGAGAGTAGACAGAGAAATGTAGACTGCGTTTTGTTTGTTTTGTAAAGACCAATGAGAGGGGTTTTTATAGTGGTAGAAACGTGCCAATAATGAATCTGCCTCGCATTTTCTGAACGGCAATTCGATTGTTCGTTGTTTGGAAAAAGCAATGGAAGGTTATTTATGGTGTGAAGGAGCAGAAGCGTCATCCAAAGCAAAAAAGGACACGTCTCGTACCTTTAATATTGAAGGACTAAATGGGGTCATCCCACAGACAAAAAATTCAACGACTACTTTAATACACCTCTTTATCAATATTATTATTATTATTATTATTACAGTACTTTAATACACCCTGGGGTGAGGGTAATGTCTAATGCAACTTTGTGGATTAAATTACACTTAAAATGGTCATCTCATAGACAAAAAAAGTGTAACTTCAACTACTTTAATACTCATCTTTATCAAAATAAAAAATAATAATATTTCAAAACCTAGTTATAATTTTTATTGATTAAAAAAAAAGAGCAAAAACTTATATGAAAAATTTAAGTTTGAAATTGAGAGTCAAACGGACCCTTAGTTTCTATATATTTTTCGGAAGGGTTATTTACGTTTTAGTTCCATGTATTTTGCTTTTATTCAAAATCTATCTTATGTTTTGAACTTTTACATTTATAAATTATCAAATTACGCTTAATATATAAATTTATATCATTTCTCGATCAACACTTAATTTTGACCTTAAAATACCCAAATTACCCTTAAAAATAAATATTACAGTCATATATTATTTGAATTATGCATTTTGTTTTTATTTAAAAAATATACAATATATTTTAAAATTTTTACATTTTTAGATTACATTTAGTATATAAATCGGTATGTTTTCTCATGCTTAATTTTTACAATAATATATATATATATACACATACAAATATTAACAGCTAAAGGAAACATGTGATCCCGCAAGGTCAGTAAAATGACTAAACTAACCACGTAATTTCAATCACAAGTATAATGATTCCGCCAAGATGATTGTGGTTTTCTTATGCGTGTGCATTTTTTTTTAATTTTTGGATAAATTACACTTTTTTCTCTTGAATTTTAGGCATTTTCATAAAATGTCTTCCGAATTTCAATTTATAACATTCTTTTCTCCTAAATTTCGAAAGAAGTTTACGAATTTTTCCCCTCAATTAAATTTTTGACCAAAAAATACATATAACATTCGTTTGAAGTATGAATTGTGGATATTAAATACGAAACACTTATAATAAAGTTTTAAAAAAATAAATATTTGGGGTTGATTATCATTTTTTTTCTTGTATTTTTCTCTTATAGGTAACTTCATTATTTTATATTTAATAAGGATAATGGGTACCAGGATACCTTTAAGAATACCTAAAAATATGTAGGATAGATTGAGAGAGAGATTTTACTAACAAAATGGCAAAAAAAAAAAAAAAACTTTAAATAACAATTCCTAGATTGTAATCCTAATCCTATTCAAATTTAAATTATAAAAGATAATAATAAATAAAACTATGAATAAGATTTATTACAACTGTGGCAGTGGCTGGCCACTTGGGAAAAATGATAATATACTGTGTGTGATAAAAATTTATGAACTAAATGAGTAATTTATTCTAAAAAAAAAAAAAAGAAAAAAAAAGAAAAGAGAAAGTTACTGTTGGGAAGGAAACTTGTCCATGTAAGTGAAAGTTCCTTACCGACTGGAGATACGAAAATCCAACAACTGAAACAAAGTTGCTACGAAACAAATGTTAACCACCATACTGGCTTCCGGTGACGCTGGCAGTGGTCAAAGCCTCCATATTCTCATCATTGTCTTCAGGGGAAATGTGATCAACTGCGTCTTCATCCACAGGAGCTGCTTGGGCCTCTAAATCTATGTCATCTTCTTGGTGGTGATAGTCATAGGTGAGAGTAGAACTGATACGGAGATTCCAAATAGGTAAAGCCAAGAGCCTCACGTTGACCCGGCCAAGAAGGTGGTTCAGAATCAGAATAGAAGGATACAGGAACCAAAACAGAGTTTGGGGAAAGAAAAGCGAGACGAGTAGCGAAACAGCGATATGAGGAGAGCAGTTTTGTAGTTGGAAGCGAATGAGGGCTGAATTGGGCGGACGACGAGAGAGGGAGATGGTCATGGAAGTGAAAGAGATGAGGAGAAATAGGGAAACGTGGAAGGAGATTTTTGTCCAAGAGGATTGGTGGAGATTGTTAATAACATGGAAAGCATCAAAATCCCATGGAAGAGCTTCTGATTGGAATTTGAGCAAATTTATGAAGATGGGAATGGTGTAACTGAGATCAAAGTTGCTCATGCTCTCAAATTTTGGAATTTGTAGGGGAGATTTGGACTGTTGGAGGTGAAGAGTGGGTGCGGGGGATCAACCCTTTTTATTGCGGGAAAAGAAGAATACGAGAATACTGGATTACCACTTTTAGAAATGTTTTAGAATATGGACCGTTGGAGGGTGAAATGCGAGTATGGGGGAAGGGGAAGACCACCCTTTTTATAGAGGCCAGAATACTGGGTTACCGCTTTTAGAAAAAAAAAAAGAAAAAAAAAAAAAAGAGAAAAAAAAAACATGAAGCATTGAAGCTTTGTTGAAAAAAAAAAAAAAGAAGCATTGAAGCTTTTTTGAAAAAAAAAAAATGAAACATTGAACCTTTGTTGTTTTCTTCCTCTCTCTCTTTGCGGGAAAATGTGGCCGACTCTAGTCCCCCATGATCAAAATTGTGATGTCATGTCTATCAAAATTTGAGTAATTTATCCATGATGTGACTATATCTATAAAAATTTGAGTATTTTATCTCCTCATATGACCAAAATTTGAGTACTTTATCCCCCCATATGATCAAAATTGTGATGTCATGTTTATCAAAATTTGAGTAATTTATCTATGATGTGACTATATCTATGAAAATTTGAGTACTTTATCTCCCCATATGACCAAAATTTGAGTACTTTATCCTCCCATATGATCAAAATTGTGATGTCATATCTATCAAAATTTGAATAATTTATCCATGATGTGACTATATCTATGAAAATTTGAGTACTTTATCTCCCCATATGACCAAAATTTGAGTAATTTATCTCCCCATATGACCAAAATTTGAGTACTTTATCCACCCATATGATCAAAATTGTGATGTCATGTCTATCAAAATTTGAGTAATTTATTCATGATGTGACTATATGACCAAAATTTGAGTACTTTATCCCCCCATATGACCAAAATTGTGATGTATGTCTATCAAAATTTGAGTAATTTATCCCCCGATATGACCATGTCTATCAAAATTTGAGTACTTTATCCCCCCATATGACCAAAATTGTGATGTCATGTCTATCAAAATTTGAGTAATTTATCCCCCGATGTGACTACATCTATCAAAATTTGAATACTTTATCCTCCAATATATGACCAAAATTTGAGTACTTTATCCCCTCATATGACCAAATTTGTGATATCATGTCTATCAAAATTTGAGTAATTTATCCCCTGATGTGACTATGTCTATCAAAATTTGAATACTTTATCCCCCCATATATGACCAAAATTTGAGTACTTTATCCCCCCATATGACCAAAATTGTGATGCCATGTCTATCAAAATTTGAGTAATTTATCCTCCGATGTGATCATGTCTATCAAAATTTGAGTACCTTACCCCAAGATGTCGTCACGTCAAAATCTGAGTACTTTGCCCCTGCCTGATGTCCTCCTGGTAGCATCATCTTTTTAGCACATTTAGCTTTCCCTCTACCTTTTTAGGTTTGAATATGAAATTTTCATGTCAGCTTTTATTCTTTTTTAAATTAAGAAATATAAAAAATAATTTTTAAAAATCAATAAATTTCAATTTAAAAATTCTATTTTAAACCTATACATCAAACTTAAGCTTAAATTTTTTTCTCGCCCAATTATTCTTTCCAGGTAGCACACAACCCCTCAAGAAATTAAAAAAAAAAAATAGTAATAACAAAGGGGGCATCTGCAGTAGAGTCCTTCTGAGGAGCACTACCATAGAGCTCATTTTTTCAACCATGAGATAATGGTCCTGATGACAAAGATACATTAGGTGCAATGTAGATCTAGTTGTATATAATAACTAATTAAAAAAAGAAATTTAAACAAAAAAAGCTAACCTTGTTTACAGGCACAAAGTCATCGGAGGGGGGGGGGGGGTGCTCATCGCTGGTGTTTTAGATCCACCGCATAGTGGGGAGGCTCGTTACCGAGGTCGGGGGGAGGGATGCACAGATTTGTCACGGGCTAGGGGGGAGGGGTGGTTGTTGCTGCCATCAGGAGAGGGGCGCATAGATCTAGTGCAGGGTGGTTAGGGGAAGGGAGGGGCACCTGGGTCTCGTGGTTTTTTTTTTTTTTTTTTTTGGGGGGGGGGGGGGGGGTGGTCGTCTAGGGGAAGGAGGCTTGGGTCGCAGGGGGGCACTTCTTCCGGTGAGAGGTTAGGCTGGGGGGGGGCACTCGACGGTGGAACGGGATTGCTGGTATTTTTCTTCTTAAAATTTCTTTCAATTTTTTTTTTAATCTTTTAACATATAATTCCATAAATTAGGGTACCTCATAACTTTTATACACAAGTAACATCTAAGCCGTTGAAATTAATTAAATGGTTTATACAATAAGTTCTATCAGTAGGGAATATAAAAAGAGTCCTATCACGGTCTTTCTCTAAAAACAATAATAATATGAAATAATCAAGTCATCTCCCCTACAACCTCCCACCGGAAAGTCGATTAATTTACTTCCAAAGAGAAGTCATAGGGAATAGCCTTTGGGTCGCCATGTGCATAATTCCGTCGATCCTCACCGTGCGTTAAGTTTTGATTATTGTCGATTCTCTAAGCTCTCCGTGCGATAGCTGAATTCATTTCGGTCTTGTATAATATATTACGTTGTTAGTGCATTCTCCCTCTCAGTAAGTTAGATTTTATTACTTTGCCCTCTTTGTCCTTAAAAAAAAACAATAAATGTAACAGACATAAAACTATGTTATATTTTATAGTACAATCAGACATAAAATCATGTTAGGTTATGTTTGCAACAACTTATATTTTTTTATTTTTGGATCAAACAAAAAGTGCTCTTTAAAGAATGCATCCAAAAGGGTGGAGCGAGTAAGAACCCAAAAGACCAAAGCTCAAAAGCTTAAGAGCCGATGATAATCATGTATCCAAACCCCTAATTTAAATAATAAATTTTAGTTTTAATGAGAAAAAATATACTAAAAACTAATTGAATTGTGAGTTTAAAATGATGATTAAGATGGAGGTTAAATTTAAACTCGTCATTAAAATTCAAATTTGCTTCATCCAAGCTGATTAAAAAAAAAAAAAAAAACAGCGACAAAATATGATCGGCAAATTTATTCTCACAAACCAAAAGGAAATTACATAACATCTGACTTTTTGAGCTTTATAGTAATTCGTAACACAACATAACCATCCTATAGGTGAAACCATGATCATATCCACTACCTTAAAACTATTTGAAACTTAAACCACCACTTTCCTCAAAAAGAGAATAAAAATATATTAAAAAAAAACAACAACTTAGTATAACATAGGAACAACAACAATTGTGAAGGTCCAAGCTAAAAACAAAGCATTCTTATTTAAAAAAAAAAAAAAAGAAAAAAGAAAAGGAAGAGCAATAACAGCATGGTTGCTTGAATAGTCTAGTAGTAATACTCACCTGATTCTACTGAAATGTATAAAGTTTAGAAGAAAAAATACTCAGTATGCATGCAGAAGGGTCTTTAACGGTGATAGGTCCAATCCATGATGTACATCATTTTAGGATTCGCTAATGATAGACTCACGATACTCCATAGTCAAGAACATGGTTTTCATCTTCCAAAGCACGATTCACCATGAACATGATCATAACGTCTTTGATTGCTCAAGGTATGTGTGGTTATTACAAAGGTGTAAACCCGAACAACCACTAAAATCCATGACTCAAGAACCCAATGGAAGACTATTGGATAGAGAGAAAGAGAGAAGATAATCTTACGGTGATTTCACGTTATATGGAATTCAACGTCAAATTCGTTTAACCTATTTAGATAAATACAGGCTGGAGGAGGAGATGTATTTACACAGGAGTAACGTATAAAAAAAAATATTAAGCACATTAATTGACCAAGAGTAAATATCTTGATTTACTCCACGAGCCATAACATGCCAAATTGATATTTTTCCTATTTGATTATATAGCGAATTAAATCACATGTTGATTATTCGGTCATGTACCACTATGGGCGAAACAGACTTCAAATCCCTCATCTTCTTTCTTTTTCTTTTTTTTTTTTCTTTTTTTTTTTAAAAAAAAGAAGCTAAAAATAGATATAACTAATGGTATCCCTTGACAGTGGCAGATCAAAGCACCATAATCTCGTCATTAGATTCCGCATGGTAGTCGCCATCTTCAGGGGAAATGTTATCTTTACTGACTTGAGGCAGGGAACTTGAGCCTCTATATCTATGTCTGCTTCTATTTGATGGTGATAGTAACGAGTAAGAGTGGAATTTATGTGGAGGTTCCACACAGGTAAAGCTGTGAGCTTGTGGTTGATCCAACACAAAAAGCGCCTAAGTAAGAAGATTATTGAAGAAAAGCACAAGGCAGAGGTTAAGATAGCAGGATAAGCGCCCAGAAAAGGGCCATGGAAGGAGGAGAGAGGCGACAAGTGAAACAGTGAGGTGAGCCGGCGAGAAGTTTCCGAACTGGAAGCGAATGAGGGCGGTGTTGTTTGGCAAATGAGGAGCAACGCCGATGGGAGAATGAGGACGACATTCATGGAAGTGGAAGAAAATAGGAGAAGCATGAAAATGGTAAGACAGAGCTTGGTCCATGTTGTTTGGTGGGGATTATAAGTCGTGAAATGAGCTTTGGATTCGGATTTGAGGAACTTTATTTAAATAGGGATGGCGTACCTCAGATGGAAGTGGCTGATGGTTCTCATGAAGTTGAGGAAGCTACTGGTACTTCTCATCTTAAAAACCAAGTGCAGAAAGAGGAGAGAATAAAATAGAGGTCTCTTGTCTACAAGGGCCTGAGAAGGAAAGAAACATAACGTATTTATAACGCGGAGAAGAGACAATCGAAGAGGGACATTGAGATTTTGCCATATGTTGGATATTTTGTCCATGGTGGAGAGCGAAATATTTGCAAAAGGCCGTTAAAGCCAAATTTAAAGGATGTTTTGAGCAGTCAAATCCATATCAAAATCTAACAATTTTACATATATATATATATATTTTATTGTTTTGTTGTAATTTTAATCAAATTTAACGTTCAGAAACGTAAACCGTCGATGATAGTATCCTATTGTAAAACTCCTTGAATTTTTGCATTTTTGCAAATGTTGCTGCTGGAACTTTGACAATTATTGGAGTGTAGATGGGTTACGTAGTAAAAAAGCTCTATGAATTTTTTCGCAAGAGATTGTTGCTGGAAATACGACAACGATGGGTAGAAATGGGGAAAGGATTGTTGTTGATTTTGTCCTTACAATTTAAAAAAGCACAAAATTAGTCCTCATCCTATTATTATTGCAATTTTTATTTTTTCTATCATCAAAACGACCCTTTTTTTGACGATGTCAAATTGTCAGAGATACGATCCAGTGTAGATTTTGATGGGGCTCTTTCGTGGTGGCCTTGCTGACGTGGAGGTTGGTGTTCAAGGCCTCCTTTAGTTGATCCAACTGGCTTCTAGTTGGTGTCGAGGGAATGTGCCGCCAGAGGTACCGTGAGCTATGTCGGGAGGTCAAACACCTGAACAACCAGTAGGTGTGTTCACTTGCATGACTCTAGTCTTGATTGTTGCTTACAACCTCATCAATATGCAAGGTTGTGAAGAATTTGAAGGTGTGTGATGTGCTCGATATATAAATTTTCCCGTTACGAGATTTTGATCTTGATACAAATATTATACGCCGCCTTCTTTGATGCCCGTCTAAAAATCTACCCCACAGACTATTCACAAGTAGAAGTCATTTTCAATTGTCTTGGCTTAGAGCCCAAGTAAGAAATTCTTATGATTTGAATTTTCTTGGACTTTGCACTCAAAATACTTCTTGTTTCTCAAAATGGTATAGAATAAAATTGGCACAAATTGTGATTAAATATCTCATTATCCTTCTCTACTTTTGGATTAATTCTTTAGAAACATACAGCAAAAAGGAAAAAGAAAGTCCCGCAAAAGAAAACACCAACATATATTTGTAACTTGTCCACACAGCAAGTCGACAAAATTACATCACACGTATCTATAGTATAATACAAAGACCCGATTTCCACCAGCAAAAACATATGAGTTATAACTGTACTCATAACCCAAAAAATAAAAATATAAAAAACAGAATATAGTGAAAACAATAAAGAATGACGAGCACAAAACCGGGCAAGGAGTGGCAGGTGAAACCAACGGTCTCATGATTAGCCTTCCGCAAGCGAGTCACTGTCTTCTGGGGAAAGAGACATGCTGACTTGGGCCACAGGCACTTCCGATTCTATGTTATGTGCGTTTGTTTCTTCATGACGGATAAGAGTGGAGTGTATGTGGAGATTCCAAATTGGTAAAGCTAAGAGCTTGATATTGAACCAGCCCAGATCGTGGTTTACAATCAGTATAGCAGGGTACAAAATCCAGAACACAGCCTGCAGAAATACAACGAACACACAAGCAAAACAGCTAGGTGAGGAGTGAAGTTGCCGAATCGGAAGCGAATGAGGGCTGTGTTGGGTGAAGGACGAATGGGGGACAATGATATGGAAGTAAAGGAAAAGAAGAGAAGCAGGAAAACGTGGAAAGAGACCTCGGTTCGTTATTCTTATCTTAAAATTTAAGAGAGAGAGAGAGAGATTTGGTTTATCAAAGGAGACGGGGGGGAAAAAAAAAAGAGAACACCAACAAAAATATAGTTGACAAGTATATTCAAACAAGCCGAAAGGGAATTACATCACGTCCAACTTTTTAAGCTTAGAATAACTCTTTTACTACAACACAACAACGGGCGAAACCATAACACTTTTTTGAGGGGGGGGGGGGGGGGGGGGTTGTGGGAGACCATAACATGTTGTAAAGGCCAAAGCTAAAACAGAGCTAAGCAACGGTTTCCCTTGACAGTGGCCTGGTCAAAGCACAATAATTCCATCAAGGTTCTGCAAGGGAGTCTCCGTGTTCAGGGGACACGTGGTCTACACCCACTTGGGGCAGAGAAGCTTGAAGCTCTATATCTATGTCCGCTTCTATTTGATGGTGATCATGTTCATGAGTAAGTGGAACTTATGTGGAGGTTCCACACTGGTAAACCTGTGAGATTCTTCTGGATCCAATTCAAAACGTGCCTACACTGCAACAAGAGTAATGAAGAAAAGCAGAGGGCAAAGCTTAGGATAGCGGGATATGCATACCAGAAAAGGGCCATGGAAAGGACGCGAGAGGCGACAAGTGAAACAGTAAGGTGAGGCGAGAAGTTGCTGAACCGGAAGTGGATGAGGGCGTGGAAGTGGCCCAAAAAAGGAGAAGCATGAAAATGGTGAAACAGAGCTTGGTCCAATCTGTTTGGTGGGGATTGTTATATGTATGAAATGGATATAATCAAATAAAGGAACTGGCAACTGCCTTATTAAGGATGTTACAGAAAGTCTGTCAACACACAACCCAGAAAAACTTTGTCAATAACCCATAGAGAATTCTTAAAAAATGAAGAAAGAAAATGAAGGTTGATTAGTTACGCACCACAAAATGAATGTTTTGAAGTGGAATATTTTTGTCTCTTATGCAGGCAAGAAGGTCACCAGTACCTTGAGATCCCAATTCTGGTTTAGAGCAAAAAAACACACAGTTTCCTGCAAATATCAGCGCCTCACATGCACAACCCCCAAAGAAATGCATACACAAAGATAACAATGAATCTTTTTCTAAGTATTAAACCCATGCACATTTCATTAACCTAATAGGTCATCACAATACTCCAGACACAGTGCGTACCTTTTTTCTCAATAAAAGTATTAGAACCTTGGTTAAGATGAGGTCCAACGTCTTCAGTAATAAGGCCCTTGAAAAGCCTCTGAAATTAGGAAGGCTCGATGTTAAAAAGGCTCATATTCAGCATCAGATTGTAGTACACGAATTGAACAGAGATTGTCATATTCAAACAGAGGCAGTAAGTCAATAAAGGATACGCTTACAAAGCTGCAATCATCAAAGAAGACATCTCCACCTTCTACCGAACTATAGCAAGCAACTTCACATGGCTATTGGATAAAATTAACACGTCAGGAAAATATTCTGGTAAATAAGAACAGAGAATAATTTACAAGGCAAGCGCCAAGTTCACGAATATTATTCACCAAAAGCTAGCTAATAAACATAAACATGCAGAATCTTGCAGCAGTTTGACAAATAAATTGCCATGTAAGGGAAATTCCGTACCACTTATTACACTGAATAATCAATCTACCTTGCATCAGCCATTAAATCATAGACAATAGCAAAACAGCAATCATTTGAAAACTTTGGATTGCACAGATGAAAACTATTGAATGACCAAAAAAAAAAAAATGATATAAACTTTGTGGTAATCTCTGCACATAATTGGTGAACCAGACAAAGTAGTACTAAAAGAAAGAACACAAAGAAAACGGAATAAGGGAATCAACTAAACAAATACGGGAAAAAGGAAACACTTGACTTACCTCCTGAAAAGCAATACATTTTCTTGATAGCGTTTCTTCACTTATTGATAGCTTTAATTCCAAAACAAAGCGTTCATCAGGGACATTAGCAACTTTGAACCATAACCAAAGTTCTGCCTCTGAGGATAAGGCCCCCGTCGGGGAAGAACGCCTGCTCCTCCTGTATCATTGTGATGCCAACGACCCCGGCCAAAATTCCCTCTACCCGGGTTGTTATTATGATTGCGTATGAGAGGCAACAATGTATTGGAAAATAAAAATTAGTGTGTTATGAAAAAAAAAAAAAAAAAAAAGGACACACACACACACAAAGCTAGAAAAACACTTTTCAGTGAAGTGAAACTAAAGTTCTGTACTTGGAAATATAAATTATAACCAGTTCACGGAGAATTGTAACATAACATGCCTAATTATGCAAGGTCGTATTAATAGTAATATTTTAAGCCAAATTAAGCATTGAGACCTACAAATTAACAATAAATTCGTAAACAGAAACGGAAAATTAAACATTTTTTTAGCTTACAATAACCAAAAGACAATTTAAAATAAAAAAAAGGAAAATTCAGCTAAAAAAATTTGTGAAGTCCACTTAATTCAGATTTAAACCCAAAAAAAAAAAAAAAAATACACCATAAAAATTAACAAAAATCATGTAGAAAAATCAACAATTTGCTAAACCCAAAATTTGGAGACACGGAAATAAACCATATGATTCGAAACAGGAAAAAATTAACCAGGAATCGGATAAGGACTAGTGGCAAGGGTTTTGCAGTAAACTTCGTTATCGGAGCCAAACAGATCCTTCTCTTCTTCGTAGCCATAGTGGGTCCTATTGCTGTTGCTGTTGTCGACCTCCTCTTCGCCGTTCTCCCCCGCTAGCGCTTCCGCCGCCGCCGCCGCTGCCGCTCTGCACTGATCTCCGCCTTCGCTGCCGTTGGACGACGAAGAAGCCGTCGATGACAAGGATGATGACGAGGCCGCCGATAAAGACGACGGTGACGACGGCGAGGAGGAGCGGTTGCTTTGCTGGGTATCGTCCTTGTCCTGGCCGTCATCGTCATCTTCGCCGAAGATGTCGACGTCTTGTTTGGAGAAATCCATGGTCAGAAGAGAAGTGTCACCGGGGAGATTTCCTCGGCGAGTCTGAGAAAACTGGGTGTTTCTGCCTCAATTCTGTGGTTTCTGACTTTGTCCGTGACATGAACTAAAGGGTTCTAGTGTGGCCCTGGCCCAGTGGCCTATTGATTCAGGCCCACTTTCCACCCAACATATGACAATTTCGAAACTATAAAATGATTTTTTCCAATTAAAAAAAAAAAAAAAAGACTACAACATCAACGTTCCATTCTGTGGCCACTTTTTTTTTTTTTTTTCCTGATCAAACAAAAAGTACACCCATCAAAGACAAAAACAAAAACAACCCAAATGGCCTATTCTCGACAGCTTAGAGTCAGGATGAAAAGTACACCCATCTATTCATTATTCATTATTATTATTATTATTATTATTATTAAATAATAAATTTTATTATCAAGTTACAAGTTACTAAAGGGTGAAGCTATTCCCCGGAAAAACTCACAACGAGTGACGCGAACGTTAAACAATAGTTAAAATCTGATCAACAAAAATCAGATGAACACAAAAACTTACACGAGTGACTAGAGGGGAAACCTCCGCCCTTGTTACAAACAAAAACACAAAAAACAGATACAACAAAAAAAGGAAAACCACTGCAACCTCCGGCGAATCATGCACATCAACACCGAAGCAACCATCGGCACGATCGGACCACCGCAGAAAGAAGGCAAGCAACAAGGAGGAAAAACCGGCTGCCCGTGAGGGACACTCGCCAACCACAATGCGCAGCGCAAGCTCACACACCGATCCAACCCTCACCACCGCCCCGCAGCCCAGCTCTCGGAAACCAATACAAAGACTAAAATTAAGCTAAAAAAACATAGCAAGCAAAGACGCTTCCCTCTTAAAGCAACAGATTCTCATCATCAGTCTTCGGCAATATCAATATTGACTTGAGGAACAGGCACCTGTGGATCCTGGCGTGGGTTTGCTTGGACTTGTGGAGGGATAAGACGGAAACTCAGTCGGAATCCAGAGGACAACGCGGAGAGTTCGACATCAACCCAGACCAGAATTAAGTAGCTGAAAATCAATATAGCAGGATACACAAACCAGAAGAGAGCCTGGGGAAAGACAAGGGAGCACACAAGTGAAACGGCAATCTGAGGAGAGAAATTGCCGACCTTCCAGCAAGTCAGGACTGTGTTGGGTGAAGGACATCCAGTGAAAGTGATGGAAGTGCATGAGAAGAGGACAAGTAGGGAAATGTGGAAGCAGATCTTGATCCAAGAGACTTGATTGGAATGCAACAGGCTGAAAGCATCCCAGTCCCATGGAAGAGCCTCTGATAGGAATTTGACGAGGTTTATGATGACTGGGATGACCAATCGGAGATCAAAGCCACTCATTTTTTTCACAAAACCTTTGACAAATGTTTCCCTTACAAAAAAAAAAAAAAGAAACGCACTTGGAAAAAGTTGTTTGAAGAGTAGAGGGGAGAGTGGAGAGAGCGAAGCTGTGTGAAAAAAGCTTCAAGGTTTGTTTGTGAGGGACGGGAATGTGTGGGAAGAAAGCCAGGAGAAGATTTGGTATTTAACGCCAGGAGAGTAGAGGGTATTTTTTTTATTTTTTTTAAGATAATAAGGGTAAGTTTGTAAAATCATTTCATAAAGATGAGAAAAGTTGTTACTAGAATGAGAAAAGTTGATACTAGAATGAATGGAGTTAATGGATATAGTGGTACGTTTTTATATTTTGTCAACATTTGACAGTAGAAATAATAAAACCAAGCCACAAGGCGTGTGATGGCCGAGGAAGTGTGAGTAAAACCTATCGTGGAACAGGGGCTTTATAAAACTCGCAAGTGGGGAAGGTGTGGAAAAAGTATTTTTTTTTGTTTGGTTGGTAAGGGGCCTTTCTTTTTCTTCAATTTCATCCATGTACGGGATGAGTTGAAACACGGCCCCAAAACGAGCATCTTTTTTTATGCTCTTTAATATTTCTTTTTTGACACTTTGATGTGACGTTTCCAGTCAAGATTTATTTCTGTCTTGCTTTGACACTTTGATGTGACGTTCCACTTAAGATTTTGGTGGCTTCCAGGCACCATGTTCTTAGGCATTTTTTTCACTACTGCGTAGTAGGCTGTCGGGGAATGAAAGTCGTAAACAACATTGTTACAATAAATACATGAAATAAATAATACTAAGTCTTAATTGCCAATGTGAAATGGACCCAGTTCAAGTTGGAAAGCAAATATACATTGGTTAATCTATATCCATACCCTAATTAAATATAATAAGATTTTATTAGATTTTGTTAAAATTAGTTTTCAAATGACTTTTTATATTATCTATCCAAATATCATTTTAGAAAATTTTCCTTTTTCACAATTACAAAAAAATTACACATCTAAAAAGCTATTTTAGAGTTTTAAAAAAATGATTTCTCATTTTCAAGCGAGAAAATTCTTCATTTCAAAAGAAAACAGACCCTAAGGTCAGATACAAGGAATAAACCATTTGTCGCTTACAAATATCCAAGAAATAAGTGAAAACGTCCTATTCTAAGTTGTTTGAATATGTTTGAATATGTTTGAAGAGTAGACATTGGCTAATAATGTCAATTGTTTTATTAGCGGTTGTATCATGTCTTATATTTCCATAATACACCAGGTTTATTAAATAATTGCTCATGATATTCATTAAAAAAAAATGAATTTCTCATGAAGAAAGTAAATAGTTTCATAAAATTTTGGTTAGCGGATGAGGTTGATGCATGTACACAACATCATAATAAGTAATAAAACAATAAGTAAAGTATCATTCACACGAGAATTATTACTTACTAATTATCAAAATTATATTAAATAAACCAAAAAGGAAATTTTTGAATAAACTAAGTCTCCGTTTGATTCGTTAATTGGAGCTGACATTTTTAATTTAGAGTTACTTAACTTTTTAAAAACTAGTTATAATTTTTATTAATTTTTTAGAAAAAGACAAAGTTTGAGATGAAAAATTTGAATTCTAATTAGAATACTAAACAAATGCTAAAGATCTAAGGGTTTTAATCACTTTTTTTTTTCCTGCTCTGATTCCGTGAGATCTAGTTTTTTTACAACAAATTTAGCAAACAGAACGATGATAGAACAACGTTGAATTATTGGATTCATATGGATATCGGAGAATAATAACAATAATTACTTGAATCTCTTGCTTTTATCCCCTCCCCCCTCCCCCCCCTCCTTTTCTATTTTGGCTTTTTTGGGGAGAAAAAGTGCTTCAAGGAAGGTACAAAAAAGGCGAGTAAGGACCTAACCCAAGCTCCGAACACTCGTTATTCTATTAATGTATTCTTAAAAGTTGAGAGAGAGAGAGAGAGAGAGAGATTTTGTTTACCAAAGGAGACAGGGGGAAAAAAAGGAGGGAAAAAAGAAAAGTTAGAACACCAACAAAAATTATAGTTGACAAGTATATTCACACAAGCCAAAAGGGAATTACACCAAGCTTAAAATGACTCTTTAATACAACACAATAACAGTGGAGTCCACTAATAGATCCACTTAGTTTATCTTCTTGAAAGTCTTTATGTCTACTTATGGATCCACTTGATTTATCATCCTGAAAGTTTTTGTGGTCGATTTACTTTTGAGATGTATGTTTATGCTTGTTTGTGTGTAAAATTTATAATAAAAAAAAAACAAAAAACAAAACAAAACAAAATAAAGGAGTAGGTACAGTACCTTAACATATTGTAAAGGCCAAAGCCAAAAACAGAACCAAGTAATGGTTTCATGGTCAAAGCACCATAATCCCGTCATTAGGCCCTGCAAGGGAGTCGCCGTCATTAGGGGAAATTTGATCAATGCTACCAAATTGGGGAAGAGGAGCTTGAGCCTCTATATCTATCTCTGCTTCTGTTTGGTTGGGATCATGTTCATGAGTAAGAGTGTAATTTATGTGGAGGTTACACACTGGTAAAACTCTGAGCTTGTTGTTGACCCAATTAGAAGAGCGCCTACTAAGCTGCAGGAAGAGTAATGAAGAAAAGCAGAGGGCAAAGATTAAGATTGCAGGATAAGAGTACCAGAAAAGGGCCCTGGGAAGGACGAGAGAGGCGACAAGTGAAAAAGCGAGGTGAGGCCGCGGGAAGTTGCCGAACTGGAAGCGAATACAATATAGGTCATCGAAGTGGTAGAAAATAGGAGAAGCATGAAAAAGATGAAACAGAGCTTGGTCCATGTTGTTTGGTGAGGACTATAAGCTCAAACTTGGTTTTCCAAACTCAAGTTTTGTCTTTTTCCCAAAAAGTCAACAAAATTTACTATTTTAACTTCAAAAACTCAACTCAAACTCATTTACCAAACGGACCCTAAGTGATAAAAAGAGCTTGGATTGAGATTTGAGCAAGTTTATGAAAATAGGGATGGCGTATCTTAGATCAAACTGGATCACGGTTTGCATGAAGTTGACGAAGCTACTGGTACTTCTCATTCTTAATACCAAGAACAATACAATATAGGTCTCTTGCTGTGAAACTGAATTTTTTATGTTAGAATTGAATTGAGTTGAATTTAATGTGTTTTAACGATACATTTG